>JAUPFV010000002.1:60138956-61338956 GCA_036936605.1 Limnanthes douglasii subsp. nivea | reverse complement strand
AACTTTTGGACCGGACAGATCTCTTCGAACCAATGTGAGCCTAAGGCTGTTCGAACTATGACTAAAGTACTAAAAAACTTAAACACTTCTTGACTAAGCTGCCTGTCCTCCTGCTTAGAACTCATGGGTCTTTAAACATGACCCGGGTCCATTAAACTTGACCCGAAAGCCCATAAGGGCCCAAATAACATGCTATAAATACTCAACCACCAGCATTAACTTCTAATAATGAAAATTAACTGCTGCCAAGCTGCTTAATTCTCTCTCCACCTTGAAACACCCTCACACCACTTTGAAACACCCTCACACCACCTTGAAACACCCTTACACCATCTTGAAACTCTACTTGAAATTACTAGCCTACCCCTAGGCTGTTTTAATCCTCACCAGCAGTAACTGCTCACTATCAAACATAACTTCAACCCCATAATCCTGATGCCAGAAAGCCCAAATCTTGTTACTCAGATTACAACAACAACCAGTCAACTTCAATTTCTTAGCCAACCATTCCATCTTATCAGATTTTACAAACGGTTCTTGAACAGCAAGAAAACTAACTTTTAACGAAATAACCATAGATTTCAATCTTTGAATAGTTTCTTTATTTGCAATCCCTCTTGCATTCCAACTTAAAATCGAAATAGTCATGTAATAGAAGAGGTTTTCTGGGCCCTTTTCATCTTCAAAATCTTTGAAGACACAAGACCTTTCGTATTCCAAACATTCATTAACTTTTTAGACCTTTTAGGATCCTGCTTCTTCTGTTTAACTTCAAGAGAACTTCCCTTCACAGGAGAAGTCTCAAGGCTCCCATCATGAACTGGAGAATCATGTATTTCTTCATTAAAAGATTCAAACATACTTTTCCTTTCCAAAGTTTTCAAAGCATCTATCAATTCATCATCATTCACTAAATCAGCAGAATCTTCATCAACCAGAATATGTTGAATAGAGTCTTTATTACTAAAATCGGCAGAATCAACATCTTGAACATTTCGAACATCTTGATCTAATACAGAAGGCTTTTTATTAACAATGATAGACTTTAAGACTCTCCCACCCACACCATTCTTTTCACCATTCTTTTCACCAGAAACAACTATATTCTGAAGATTACCACCATCACGAATCTCCTGAGTCTGTTTTAAAGAGCAAGAAACCTGATCAGAAACCTTTGAATCATCCTTCATCTGCACAATATTTTCAGAATCCCTTTCTTGAGCCAACAACCATTTCTTACATTTGTCAATGGAATGCCCAATGTGAGCACAATGATTACAGTAAACAGGAACCTTATCATAAACAAGATGAAGCAAATAACTCTCAGATTCCCCAAACTTAACCTGAACCTTATGCACCAACGGTTTCGAAACATCAACTTCAACCCAAGCTCTACAACAATTCTGTTGAACCCGATTAATTGAAGGAACCCATACCTTCAGAGGAGTACCCAAAATCTTTGCTATTTCCAAAATAGTAGATCTATTAAACAAGAACTCCGGCAAATTTGGAAAAGAAACCCAAACCGGCGTAAATGGAGACTCAAGATTTGGGTCGAAACCAGGAGTCCATTTCAAGAGTCTCATCGTTTTATCTCCCAAGACCCAAACGTTCTTAGACCAAAGCTTCTTTAGATCACCTAACTCAGTAAATTCAATGAAAATATGTCTGAAATCCGAGACTGAAAGACTGAAAGTACCTTTGAAATTAAACTTGATTAAAAATTTCCTCAGACTATCCATTGATGGCTTCCCAGAAGCAAATTTGGCCACCAAAGTGTGCTTAGAGATCTTTAACAACCTATCTTTATCCTCAACCTTAAACGTGATAACAGGGCATTCACTAGTACATGTAACAGTAACATCAGTATGAACAAACTCTGCTTTTGATGGCTTCAACATATCAGCGTATGAACCTTTATTAATCAATGAAGTATCAGAAACCCTTTCTTTATCCATTTCCTCAAAAACTGGATTTAAAATAACATTACAATCAACAGCCTTCCCCTCACAATCAGATTCTCTGTTCTTGGCTAAATTTTCATCTGATCTTGCTTCCATTGAATTCCTAAGTATAGGAAAATCTTCTCGCGAAATGATATTGAAGTTACTACTCATTCTCCCAAGGAAAGAGAAGAATCACAAGAGAAGAATCAAAAAAGAAGGAAAATTTTTAGGCTCTGTTCTTGGAGAACAGAGTTTCTTGGAGAAGCAATCTCCATTTTGATTCTTAAACTTTTCTAAACTAATACTATTGGTCTAATATATTCATATTATTAATTAAATTAAAAAATACTAACATATACCAAAACCATATATTAATTATTAATAATGGTGAGGATTAAAACAGCCTAGGGGTAGGCTAGTAATTTCAAGTAGAGTTTCAAGATGGTGTAAGGGTGTTTCAAGGTGGTGTGAGGGTGTTTCAAGGTGGTGTGAGGGTGTTTCAAGGTGGAGAGAGAATTAAGCAGCTTGGCAGCAGTTAATTTTCATTATTAGAAGTTAATGCTGGTGGTTGAGTATTTATAGCATGTTATTTGGGCCCTTATGGGCTTTCGGGTCAAGTTTAATGGACCCGGGTCATGTTTAAAGACCCATGAGTTCTAAGCAGGAGGACAGGCAGCTTAGTCAAGAAGTGTTTAAGTTTTTTAGTACTTTAGTCATAGTTCGAACAGCCTTAGGCTCACATTGGTTCGAAGAGATCTGTCCGGTCCAAAAGTTCTGTCCGGTGTTCGGAGAGAATTACACTGATCTGCCCTTCCGGGGAGCACTCCGCATTCAGACTCATCAGGAGCCCCTTTTTTAGGTGTTTGAACAAGTGTCCTTGTCAAAGAACTGAAAAACAGTCCGATGTAGGAAGTGATTTCTTGATTCGAAGAGAGTTGTGGATAAACCCGGACAGACCGAACGTTACGAATTCTAAACGATTCTTGCCAGAGTTAATGGGACACGTGTCACTCTCCGATTGGTTACTTTAGCCGTTTTTTCACCTTGAACTTCGCACCACTTTCTCGAACAAGTTACCTCTTTTAAATGCCATTAATGACATCGGCGCCGTCTTTTAATCATTGCCCAACTTTTCGGATTCTCCTAGGAATCAACTCCTTTTTTCACATTTACTATAAATTCTAATTCACTTTTCACTGTCTCATTATCTCTTTCAACTTTCACTCTGCAATTTTACTCAGAGCTTTATCTCTCTAGAACTTCAAAAACTTCTTTGGCTGTTTATGTTTACAGCAAGAACAACACTGATCAAGGGCGGCTGGCTTGATCTCTCAGAATTGGAGAAAGCTCAAAGAGTAGAGAAGGAAAAACGACTTGCTGCAGGGCTGCCATCCTCGCCTGTTGAGAAACCAGCCTCTTCAATCGCAGAATCTGATAGAGGTTCTTCTTCTTCCAAAGGTACAAAACCCAAAAGGCTCTTTCAATCTACTCTTTCCCCTATAGTATCCGGCTCCTCAGTTCAGGAGTCGATCCCTGCTGTTGAACCGGGAGTTACGGTCACAAGTGTTAGGAAAAAAATCTTCTTTCATTGCTATGGGGTCTGACTCTGACCATTCCCCGGACAAGCTGATCATGAAAAGGCCAAGAAGGTTGGTCAAAGGGTTTTCTTCTAAAAACACACCCTCGAAATCGGGGGCAAAAGATAGTATATCAGGGTCTGGGGCAATTATAAAGGCTCCCCGGGAGAGGCCGTCAGGACTAGAGGCCAGCAGCCCACTACCTCCCAAGGAATCTTCTACCTCAGACACTCAAATTGAGGTGAGAAGTCGGGTAAATACGGACAGCCAACAGTCCGGAGGATCAGCTCTACCAAGCCTCAATCCTCCCCGGACTATTTCTACTGAAGCTCCCCCAACGATTATGGAGGAGAGGATGGAGGACTCCACTGAGGAGGTTAGATTCGAGTCCGAGTCCTCCGGACAGGCTGATACTGCTATCGTTGTTGCCAAGAAGGGCAAAGAAGACTTGTATCTGAGGCGTCCGGACCTGCCGGAGAGCCTTGAAGGGAGAGTGGGGCCATGCTTTCATAAAGTGGAGTTCAAGTATCTTTTGGCTTTACTAAGGACCAAGTATGCGTTCATCCATACTTCAGATCTGGGTCGGTTGCGCACTAAGTGGGGGATCCCTGAGAATGTAAAGATACGAATTCCCATCGATCCGGAGACCCCAATGGACTGCAAAAGGAATGAGATAGTCTTCTTCACGGAGCTATTCAACTGGGGACTCAGGTTCCCACTGGACCCGGAGATAGTGCGCTATTTTCACTTGGTCAAACTCTGCCCATCACAGTTAAGCCCCAATGGTTGGTTCACCTTGATGTCATGTATTATGGCGTCTAGGTTATCTGGAATCCCTCTTCCTATGGAAGAGTTTGCAACTGTGGCCAACCTGTGCAAACATCATCAGTTCCCCTTCTACCATTTCAACATGGGGAACGATCTTAAAGCTGTTGATGATCTCCTGGAGTCGGAGAGCAAATGGAGGAGCCAATTCTTATTTGTCAGTGGCTCATGGGAGAATGGCAAGAAAATTAAGACCGGAGAGAATCCAAGCCTCCTCAGGAGTAGGTGGAGGAGTGACCGTAAGCTTCTCATCTTAAGTCTCTGTTCGAATTTCCCTTTTCTTTCAAGTTTATGCTAATTAGTTTCTCTTTTGTTTTATCAGAGCTGCCAAAGGAGTTCGGAGACTACCTGAAGGCCGGACAGGTCACCTGTGGCAAAATCAACGCTTGGGCTGCAGAGAACTGGGAGAATCGGTTCCATAAAGCCTTCACTTCTGGGAATTTAGCAAGGTCTCACCTGTGGAACACCACAGGTCGAAGAGACCTAACTTGGGAGGAGCTCTCCACACAACCTGATGAAGACATCGTGCTGAGAAGATCTCACGAACTGGATGGGACTCTCTTCCTTCCTGCCCGGGCCAAAGCCCCAAGTAAAATGAAGGGCAAGAAGAAGAAAGGCAAGAGGGTAGCAGGTGACGATGAGAAGGAGGCCCCAACAGACACAGAAGGACTGGCACAGGCTCAGATTGATGCAGCCCTTCTGCAGGTGGTGGAACAGGAGAGCGAGAAGCAGGAAGTGAACCTCCCTAAGCCTACAAGGGCCTCTAAGAGGACTCGCAAGCAAACAAGTGAGAGTGCTGACAGGGAGGCCAAGAAGAAGAAGTCTTCCCAAGGGGATGAATTTGCTCTCCGGGACCCGGAGCCCTCTTTCCCTACTGACCCTACACTGGCCGAAGAGATCCCAAGGGACTTTCAAGAAGAGATTCCAAAGGAATTTCATACAGATGAAGTCGAGGGGGGAGAGCTTAACTTGGATGAAATGGACATCACCGGTCTGGGTGGACTTGGTGAATATTTTCTTGGCCTGCCCAGAGACGAGTTTGCAGGGCCCTACGTCCCTCCGAGCAGCTCCAACACGGTCAATTTCAACGGTAAGACTTTCATGGTTTCTAGCTAGAAGGACATCATAGCCCACTCTTTACTTAGCAATGTACAGCCAGTGCTTACTTTGGAAAGGCAAGTCCGAAGTCAGGCAGACACCATCAAAGAGCTCAAGTCTGAGAAGGAGAAGCTGTCCGATGACCTCCAGACTGCTGCCAGTAAGATTGATTTGCTTAAAGAGGCAAATGAGCAGCTAAAGAAGAATCAAGATGAAGGCAAGACAAAAGTTGCTTCTTTGGAAGAAATCATAAAAGACCTCCGGGCTAAGGTGTCCGGACTGGAGAAGGATCTGACAACCTCAAGAGGAGAAACTGCAGCCAAGGAGAAGCTCGTCACCAACCTGACTACTGACAAACTTGCCTTAGAAAATGCTGTGACTCAGGCTGTCGAAGAGAAGGCTGCTTTGGTGAGGGACCAAGAGGCCACAATCAAGGCCAAGATCAACGCCTATGCCAGGGAGATGATCCAAAACGAGGAGCTAATGATCCAGAAGGTGAAGTCTGATATGGTCCTCCTGTTTCATGAGAAATTCCCGAAGAGGAGACTAGGGGGATTATGGCGCTATGTGGATAATGATGATCTCCCATACTGGACCATGGTTGATGAGGGGTACTCTGGTGAGTCCTCGTCTGGTGATGAAGAGGAAACCGGAGAGAGCCCAGGTGAAGAGGAGATTGACCCCAACGGTAAGAAGATAATCGAAGAGAAAAGTGACGTCAAGGGCAAAAAGTCAGATGAGGGTGAGCCATCTTCAAAGGCTCAACCTTAATTTATGGCTTACTTTTATTTATCTTTTGTTTAAACTAAATTCCTTGGAAGGCCAAGGCACTCTTTTTGTTGTGGTGTCTGGTACTATTCGGACAGATTTTTTGTACTGTATCCAAACTTGTTCAAAAGTCCTTGGAAGGCCAAGGCAATTTTTTGTTGAATGAATGTTTTTATTTGGCCCAGCTATCCTCTTCTTTTATTATTTGTTTTACTTTAGATAGCTAGAGTTTAAGTAGCTTTGAATTACTGCATTGTGAGTGTTTAGATTCTCCGGCTAGAGTTTAAATAGCCCTTAGATTTTTCAGTCCGGGTAGCATGACAAGAAACAGAATTTTGAAAATACTTAGAAAATTATTGAAGAAGGCATTAAATTTCATTGGAAGCTCTCCGTGCCACCGAAGAGGGGAAGGTATGCCCCCAAATATTTACATGGATGTTTAAACAAGTAAATATTTACACAAGTGTTATTCCAAGTACATTCTCAATATTCCAAGGGTGAGTTAAAACCCTGCCATCTTTGTCTTCCAACCAATATGTCCCAGGCTTGATTCTTTCAACCACAGTATACGGACCCTCCCAAGTTGGGGCCAGCTTTCCGAAGAGCTTTTCCTTTGTGTGCAAGAAAACTTTCCTT
Organism: Limnanthes douglasii subsp. nivea; assembly: GCA_036936605.1. NCBI lineage: Eukaryota > Viridiplantae > Streptophyta > Magnoliopsida > Brassicales > Limnanthaceae > Limnanthes > Limnanthes douglasii. Next base: position 61,332,106 of record JAUPFV010000002.1, on the reverse strand, counting down.
AATACTTTATCTCCTGGTTGAAAATCTCTTCTTTTAACTTTAGAACAAAACCTACTTCTCATCAAGCCCTGATAGTGTGCCATTCTAAGATGAGCTTTAACCCGTCTTTCTTCAATCAAATCAAGCTGATTTCTAACTGCCATCTCATTAGCCTGCCCGGAGAAGTTATGAACACGAAAGGAAGGGAGTGTCTTCTCTATGGGGGCTACTGCATCCATCCCATAGACCAAGGCAAAAGGGGATTCTTGTGTTGCATCCCCAGGTGTTGTCTGGTAGGCCCACAAGACTTCTTGTAGATAACTAGGCCACTTCCCAGCAGCCCCTTCCAAGTTTTTCTTTAAACCGGAGAGAATTGTTCTATTAGCCACTTCAACTTGCCCATTGGCTTGTGGATGAAAAGGTGAAGAAAAACAGTGCTGAATACCTCTTGAGGCACAAAAACTTTCCATTTCTCTGTTGTCAAACTGTGGCCCATTGTCTGTTGTTATTTTCTGGGGGACACCAAATCTACAACATATGTTGGATAGAATGAATTTTATAACAGCTTTTGAGGTTTTCCCTGCCAAAGGGGCTGCTTCTATCCACTTCGAGAAGTAGTCAATGGCTACAATTATGGTTTTACGCCCTCCGGACGCCACAGGGAGAGGCCCAACTAAGTCCAATCCCCATCGAGCAAAAGGGATGGGCTCAGAAATTGATTCCAAAGGAATGGCTGGTACATGAATTTCATTGTTGTACCTCTGGCATGGGTCACACCTTCTTACCAGCTCCTTAGCATCTTTCATAATTGAAGGCCAATAGTATCCGGAGAGTAGTACTCTTCTTGTTAAAGCTCTAAATCCACAATGGGCTGATCCCTCACCATCATGCAATTCGGAGAGAACTGTCTGTGATTCATGATCCCCTAAAAAACGTAGGAGAGGTTTGCTATAGGATTTTTTGTACAACACTTCTCTTATCATCAGGAAACCACGAGCCCGGTGTTTCAATGTTCTGGCTTGTGATTTATCCAAGGGCACGATGCCATCGGACAGATACTGTATAAGAGGAGACCTCCAGTCTTGAGGCCGATTCACTTGTATTTCAAAGACTTCCTCTTTTATACCTTCATCGAGTTGAATAGAAGGGCTTTCAAGCACATGGATCCATGGGTAGGACTCCGAATATGCTATTGTTGCCAATGAATCTGCTAGTTCATTTTCTGCCCGGGGGATGTGCTCATAGACAACAGCTTTAAATTTTAACGCTTCATTTTTGAGGAGGTGTAAATACTTGACCAATTGCTCCTTTCTAGCTTCTGATAGGCCCAAGGCATGGTGGACTAGCAACTGGGAGTCACTTAGTAGCTTGACCCTCTTAGCTCCACAGATGTAAGCCAATTTTAACCCGGCTATAGCTGCTTCGTATTCGGACTCGTCATTGGATGCCCTGAAAGCAAAACAAATAGCTTGGTACATGTTGTCCCCATAGGGGGAAGTGAGACATATTCCTGCCCCAGATCCCATGGTGCTAGATCCTCCGTCTGTTCGGACAATCCACACTTTCTTGTCTTTTGAATCAGTAGGCTGCTCCGAATCCCTGTCAGAATGGAATTCAACCAGAAAGTCAGCCACAGCTTGAGCTTTTACCGCTGTTCGGGGAGCAAAGTCTATGTCGAAATCCCCCAACTCTACTAACCACTTTCTCATTCTGCTTGAAATGTCTGCTTTTTGAAGGACATTCTTTAAAGGGAAAGATGTCCGGACGACGATTGGATGAGCGTGAAAGTAGGGCCTCATCTTCTTTGCAGCTATCACCAAAGCTAATGCCAGTTTTTCGAGTTTCAAGTAACGCCTTTCAGCATCAATCAAGCTTTTGCTGATATAGTACACTGGGTGAGGATGCCCATCAACCTCCTTTACTAGCACAGCACTGATGGCACAACTTGAAACAGCCAGATACACAAAGAGAGTCTCCCCATCAACAGGTTTGAACAAAGTCTTGGGAGAGGAAAAATGTTTCTTGATTTCATTAAATGCTTCATTACACTGTGGTGTCCATTCAAACCCCTTTGCACCCTTCAAGGTCTGAAAAAATGGAGCACACCTGTCCGAAGACCTGGAGATGAATCTGTTCAAGGCAGCCAATCTCCCCGTTAATCGCTGTACTTCTTTAATGTTTCGAGGAGGCTCCATATGGAACAAAGCATTGAGTTGGTCCGGGTCTGGCTGTATTCCATGCTCACTTATGATATACCCTAAGAATTTCCCGGACTGCACTCCGAACACACATTTTTCAGGGTTTAGTTTCAAATTTACTTTGGCCAAGTTGGTAAAAGTCTCTTGGAGGTCGGACAAGTGCAACTGCTCATCCATGCTTTTTACCATCATATCGTCAATGTAAACCTCCATGTTTCTTTCAATTTGATCAGCAAATGCCTTGTTGACTAACCTTTGATAAGTAGCCCCAGCATTTTTCAAGCCAAAGGGCATCACCTTGTAGCAATGTAGACCCATATCAGTGACAAACGTAGTATGCTCTTGATCTTTTGGATCTACTTGGATCTGATTGTACCCGGAGAAGGCATCCATGAAGGAGAGTAGCTTGTTCCCAGAAGTAGAGTCTACTAACTGATCTATCCGGGGGACCGGATACAAGTCTTTTGGACAAGCTCGATTGAGGTCTGTGAAGTCAATGCACATACGCCATTTGCCATTCTTCTTTTTTACCAAGACAGGATTGGCAGTCCACAAAGGGTACTGAGACTCTTTGATGTGCCCCATCTTTGTGAGTCTGTCAACCTCTTGTACAATGACATCAGCCTTTTCTTTTGAGAAGGCTCTCCTTTTCTGTATCACTGGTGCGACATCTCTCCGGACAGACAGGTGATGGGAAATCACCTCTGATGGAACTCCAGTAACATCAGCATTGCACCAAGCAAAAACGTGCTGATGGTTTTTCAAGAATTTCAACATTTTTTCTTTCAACATCTGTGGCATTTTGGACCCTATCTTGACATTTTTCCCTTCTTCCAAGCAGTGTGTTTCAACCTCCTCTATTGGAATCAGCACTCCAGGGGTCTCTCTGGGGTCATCAATTTCACCCTCACCCCCAGAAAGGCCCTCAAACTGCTATTGATTGTTTATACGGACTGCCCCCAGCGTTCGTGGAGCCAAGGCAGTGGCATAACATTCTCTTGCAATCTTTTGACTGCTCCGGACAACCCCAACCTGCCCCTGAACAGCATACTTTAAACATTGATGGACTGTCGAAGCCACTGCATGCATCCTAGAGAGCCAAGATCTCCCTAGAATAGCATTGTAGCAGGTGGGACAATCCACCACAATGAAGAGTATTCTAACCATTTTCTTGAAAAGGCCTCTGCCCAATAACACTTCTTCTTCAAACTCCCCGATCACATCGGCCGAACTGCCCGTAAAACCCACAATCGACCTGTCCGACTTCTGAATCACAGCTGGATTTTTCATTTTCTTGTAGGTGTTTAAAAAGAGGATATTGGCAGAGCTTCCAGTATCCACCAAAATTCTCCTTATCTCATTGCCCCCTACAGATGCTCCTATGACAACAGCATCCTCATGAGGGCCAGCAATGTCTCTTAAATCATCCCCATCGAAGACAATGAAGGGGAATGAATCCGGTGACTGATAAGAGGTCATGCCTCCTTCTAGCTGGGAGGCCAAATTATGAACATGCCTTTTTCTTGAAGAAGTAGTAGGAGCAGTCATTGTGTCCCCTCCGAAAATTGTCAGCGACTCAAAGAACTTAATGAGCCCGAAGACCGATCTAGAACACTCCTCTATAGCACATACTCTGTTTCGTGTTGGATCAGGATCCAAGTATTCAGACTCCACATCAAACCTTTCAACTATTACCATAGCCCCCTCCGGGGCAGCATTACTCGGACCAACCCGGTGAGTGTTGTCAGGCCTGTTGCTTCCTCTCCTTTTGACGTATGCACCCAACTTTCCCCTTTCGATCAAGTTTTGTACCTCTTGTTTCAATGCTATGAAATCATCGGTGGTATGACCAATATCATTGTGGTATTGGCAAAAGGAATTGTTTCGATGCTCTCTAGGAGACTGCAAAGTTGCTGGTCTCCGGTAGTGTACCTCATCTTTTGTTTTATCGAAAATGGTTGCCACACTTTCTTTGAGTTCTGCAAACCACTCCGGTTGGACCCATGGCCCTCTTTTGTTTCTAGACTGTTGAATTTGAGCAGGAGCAGCTGGTTGAGACTGTGCTTTCCCCCTACCATGCCCCTGTCCGGTTTCTCTAGCTTTATTCCCGGATTGGTTTTGATTTGGAGTAGGTGCCACCGGGGTGGATCTCACTTGTCTGTGCACCCTAGTCTTTTTCGTTTCATCAACATTTATTTGCTTGCCAACTTGGTTTAGCAATCCTCCCCATGTCATGGCTTTCTTCCTGGTCACCGAATCGGCCAGGTTGCTTGGGTTTAAACCTTGTCTTAGGGATGCTATTGCCACTTGTTCGAAGCAATGAGCCAACCCATTCTTTGTGTTTACAAAACGACTTATGTACTCCTTTAACGACTCATTTGGCTCTTGGGCACAATGGATTATTGTGTCTCCATGGCCCTTCAGCTCCTTACTCCCCACAAACTGCCTTCTAAAGGCCACCCAAAAAGTATCAAAGTCTTTGATACAACCCTGAGGCAGGCTGTTGTACCATTTCAGAGCACTCCCCGTAAAAGATTGGGAAAATGCCCTACAGAGTAGTTTATCATCATCATCAAAGTTCATCATGAAGTTCTTGAATTGCTCCAGATGATTGTCCGGATCAGTACTGCCATCATACTTCTCCATCTTGGTGCTGTCAAACCTCTTGGGGAGGTTTCCGGACAGAATTTTAGAAGACAATGGAGATTGCCTCCAATTCCTCCCACGACTGAACACAGTATCCTCATTAGGATTTGCAAAGATACCTGGCTCATCATGGAAGGCAAAAGGATCCATCAACATCTTGTCCGTATACCTCCGGTGGTGAGATGATCCATTTCCAATATGCCTTTTCATTCTTCCATGGTGATCTCTCTTTCTCGAATACTTCTTTACCTGCTTTTGGTTTTTCTTGGTTCGACCCTCATCACTGCTAGAAGACAAGGATTTCTCATTTCCCTCACTGTCCGAAGAGCTGCCCGAAGATTCTGAACTTGAGTCAGAGCTCTCCACAAGCTTGGACCGGTGAGACTTTTTAGAACTAGCATGTGTCTTTTTAGTACTCACATGAGTTTTTGAAGCCTCAGGCTCTCTAGGGTTGTCGGTGTGATGAACAACCGAAGCCTTGGATTTTTCTTTCACGCCCATCTTGGTCTTTTCAGCCCTTAGAGCTTCTATTTCAAGTTTTAACCTGTCGCGCTCTTGGACAGTATACTCATCGTTCTCTTCCACCACTTCGAGCAAAGCTGGTGGAAGCTCTGGATTATCCGGATTCATTCGGACAGAATGTCTTTACTTGGTTTCGAATACTTGATTCAGGCACCGTCGCCTCCCACTGTGGTCGCCAATTTGGTGAGGATTAAAACAGCCTAGGGGTAGGCTAGTAATTTCAAGTAGAGTTTCAAGATGGTGTAAGGGTGTTTCAAGGTGGTGTGAGGGTGTTTCAAGGTGGTGTGAGGGTGTTTCAAGGTGGAGAGAGAATTAAGCAGCTTGGCAGCAGTTAATTTTCATTATTAGAAGTTAATGCTGGTGGTTGAGTATTTATAGCATGTTATTTGGGCCCTTATGGGCTTTCGGGTCAAGTTTAATGGACCCGGGTCATGTTTAAAGACCCATGAGTTCTAAGCAGGAGGACATGCAGCTTAGTCAAGAAGTGTTTAAGTTTTTTAGTACTTTAGTCATAGTTCGAACAGCCTTAGGCTCACATTGGTTCGAAGAGATCTGTCCGGTCCAAAAGTTCTGTCCGGTGTTCGGAGAGAATTACACTGATCTGCCCTTCCGGGGAGCACTCCGCATTCGGACTCATCAAATAACATTATAAAAATACAAACTATTTGATTTAATTAATAATATGAATATATATTACGTATATTTTGAAAAATATTTTTCTATATTAAAATATTAAATTTGATTTTTTATTTTGATCCTAATATAGCCTCGTTCATACGCAGCAGCTCATTATCTTTTTCCAGTGTTCTTCATTTCCCCTTTTCTCTAATATTTTTATCGGAATATAGTCTCGTTCATACGCAACCACTCATCATCTTTTTCTAAATCAAAGTAAGAGATAAAACATAATTAATTAGAAAGATTAAACGAATATAAAATCAAAACAAATGATGGCAAAAACAAATTGAGAATACTTACAAAATCAATCGAGTTCTAATATTCTAGAGATTAAGATGCTCAAGACTACATCCAAGCATTTATAAATATCAACTTAAAATTTTCTTTTATAACATTCAAGATTTCTAACTTAAATTATTCCTTAAAAATAGTCATAATCCAAGATTTTGTAAATTAAAATTTCAACCTAGACTTTTAATCTAAAAAGTTTTTTAAAAATAGTCAACATACTAATTTTTAAATTAATTTTTTTTTTCCAACCATTATTTTAGACAATAAATTTAAAACATTCCTAAAAATAGTCAACATACTAATTTTTAAATTAATTTTTTTTTCCAACCATTATTTTAGACAATAAATTTAAAACATTCCTAAAAAACAATTATTATCTTAAATTTTTACTTTAATATTATTTAAATAATTATTACCTTAAATTTTTTACTAAATATATATTTTAGTTAAGGGGCTACAATTGTTACTTTAATAGTATTATTTAAATAATTATTACCTTAAAAAAATTACAAAATATATATTTTAGTTAAATGGCGTAGAATTTTTATTTTAATAGTATTTAAATAATTATTACCTTAAAAAATTATATTACCTTAAAAGAATATTACAAAATATATATTTTAGTTAAGTGGCATGAAATTTTTATTTTAATATTATTTAAATAATTATTACCTTAAAAAAATTATAAAACATATATTTTAGGTAGAAAATCCTGCGTCTCCGAACCCAATTATATAAATATATAATCCCTAAAATTATATAAATACAATATTTTAGGTAGGGGAATATTATAGTATTATTTTGATTGGCCACGCACTCATCAAGACCCATTGTCATCCCTATTCGGATCTAATTCGAGTAGATGACAAGAACAAGTTTTGTCCCAGCTAAAAACTATAAAAACGACCAACATATAAATACAATATGATATGATGAGGCTCATGCATTATCCCTCGAAGATTCCCTGGTTCAAATTCTTTGCACCAATTGGCGTCTCATATTATCATTCACTTCCTTAAAACACCAGAATTCCTCAACTTGCCCAGGTTTGTCTTCGCTACGCACCCTAATAATTCACTCTCTTATTTATCGATCTTCTCAATTCGGAATCGCGTAATATATAATCTCCATAACTTCTTATCCATAACGTGATTTGGATCCCTCGATTTCGAATCTTTTGCATATATATTGAAAACCCTAGTTTCCTATTTTCTCGATTCCTCGTCCTATATATTGAATTTCATAGCTTATTACACTAGGGTTTCAGTTCCTGGTGGCGATAGGCTCGATTTCTGTGTCTGATTTCATAGATGGACCTTGAATTTTTTAACAAAGCTTTGAGCTTTTCTCAGAGAAGAAAACGATGGATTGTGTGCTTAGCTGTTTGTGGTATCTCTGGTTATGGGGTTTATAAGATCTATCATATACCCTCTGTGGCTATGAAGAGGAAGAGGTTAATGAAACTATTGGGAGCTTTAGGCTCTATGGCTGAATTGGTTTCGGATTCTGCGGAGACGATAAGTTTCGTGACTAGAGATCTAAAGGAGTTTTTACAGTCGGATTCGGATGAAATTCCTAATAGTTTAAAACAAATTTCAAAGATCGCAAGATCCGAGGAGTTTACTGGGTCAGTGGTTAGGGTTTCTGAGGCTTTAACAGTGGGGGTTTTGCAAGGGTATAATTCGGTAGGAAAGGAGTCATCAGGTTCTAGTTTTACTGATAAGGTAACAGATAGGATTTTCTCGAAAGCTGGATCTGGCTTTGTTTCTGTTGTTGTTGGTAGCTTTGCTAGGAATTTGGTTCTTGCATTTTACCCAGAAGATGGATCAGTTGAGGACAACGACCGTGTGGGATCTGGATCGAGTTCATCCAGTGTAGAAACATGGGTAAATGTGCTTTGCCATGACAAGTCCAAAGAGCTTATAGCTGATTGCATACAGAAGTTTGTTGCCACCACGGTTGCAGTGTATCTTGATAAAACGGCAAATGTCAATCCTTATGATGACTTATTTGCTGGGTTGACAAATCCAAAGCATCAAGAAAATGTTAAAGACATACTTGTTTCTGTTTGTCACGGTGCTGTTGAAACACTTGTTAAAACATCTTACCAAGTGTGCACTAACTCGGATTCAAACTCAAGCTCTAACTATATCACCACCGATGAAGACGATGGAGAAAAGGTAACCATAGATAAATTCTCGCAAAAACCAATCAAAGCAAGCTCCAGTGATATTGCTTGGAATAATGGGTGGGCTAATGTGGTATCTTCTACACTAGCCATACCTAGCAATAGGAAATTTTTATTTGATATTTCGGGGAGGGTAACATTTGAGACACTGAGGTCTATGGTCGAATTTTTATTGTGGAAACTATTTGACGGTTTTAAAAGAAGTTTCCGTGTTGTCCAGGATGAGATCACTGAAAGAGGGCGTCAAGTCATAAGATGTGTTGGCTCAAAATCTTCAGTTATTGTTACTATATGTCTCGCTCTTTACTTGCATGTTCTCGAAAGTACTAGGATGCTCCTGCCTGCCTAAGTAACGTGTCGCCCCCTTCAAGACCTCTCAGCCTCATGGATACACACAATACTCTTTTGAATGATACGTATTCTTGTTTGTATGTCTTTCTCCATACAGATTGAAATTTATAAAGGTCAGGAATTTCATATAGGTTTTCACCTTTATATGCCTGTTGCTTTGTCTTAATATTGTTGGTTTAATTGGAAGTAGATTATATATAGCTTAAAGAATGCTTTTATATACGGTTATGAAAAACTAATTTGAGAAAACTAAAATATAGCTTTTGGGGTTAGTTACTTCTTTTAGGATTCTTATGCTTGAACAGGATTAGCAACATGTTAAGTTTGATGTTTCTGTGAAACAGAAACAGGCACTGCATTACAAGTTGTATCGATTTTGTATGGTTCAGGCAGATCTATTGCGTTGTTGATTTGTTAGATTCTTAATGTTGTTTTTATTTCAATACGCTGAGCGATATTTTATTTTCATTGCTTTCAACATGAAACTGGTATTTGGAAAGAGCTTCCTTTGCAATCTTAATTCTGAAGCTGACTTCTGAGTTGCTTGTTTCAATGAAAAACTTGGAGTTTCTATTTGGTTATTATGGTAGAGAAGTCTGATATATAAAATTACTCTCTAGCGGTACCCAAATATCAATTGTGGTACAGGTTTGCTGCTTAGGCCATGTTAGGCATCTTTGCAAGTTGCTTGACTCTTGTCTAGCTATGAGGTCTTGTTATTTGGTGGATGAGTAATGCCAAGAGTATGGAGTAATTTCAAGAAACATCACGAATTTAAGTGTACCTGGAATTTATTACACACCAGCCATCTGAGGATGAGTTTTGGATGCCAATTCATCCCTAGAAAGTAGAGCAAGGAAAAAACTTAACAGAGCTCTATCTAACCGATCCACCACCACCTACACCTAGTAGCAAATCAACCAACATCTCATCACGCAATATAAACCATGAGAAAATTTCATCGTTTAAATATTATTATTATATCATTTATGATCACATATAGACTATAAATATAAAAGTTGAATCTGGACTGAGTTATTCTCCAGAAATTGAAAGCGTAGTAGTTTGCTATATTGTTTCATAAGTTTGAACGGCGCTCTAACCATGACCCAATCTCTCGACCACGGGAATGATGGTTTTGCCCATAATGATATTCACAAAAATCTGCTTTCCATCCTTTGAATCCAAGAACTAGATGGGAGGATAGACTCCTTTTGGACGTTGTAGTCAGATGAAATGCGGCCATCTTTGAGCTGCTTGCCAGCAAAGATCGAACGCTGTTCATCAGAAGGTATTCTTCATTGTCTTGGATCTTTGCTTCAATGTTATCAATTGTATTTGAGCCCTCAGAACTCAAGAGTGATGGTCTTATAGGTCAGGGCTTTTCCAACAATTTGCTATCGAAACTAGTAGGTGCGATATATCTACTTGTCAGCCGGGTTATGTACATATGCAATTTTCAGATGAAGCATATGCTATAATCAGATAAAGCATTGACGTGTCGTAAAATATCTCTATGACCTTTAAAAGGAACACCCTAACTCGGTTCAACCGTTTACCAGATGGCTGGGTCAAGACTTTCAATGGCATACTGGTCGTGTAGGTAAAATGATGAGAAAAAAGAGAATCCATCCAGGCGATGTAGGAGAAGAAAAGAAGAGAGCTTGCACAACTACGTGCGAAGGTCGTTTGTGACATTAATAATCTAGACAACAATGGTGAGAAAATTGTATGCCCACCTTTGAAACAATGGCTGCCAAAAATCATCCCACTATTGGCCTCGTTGAAAAAAAAAGTAGCCCAACATCGGATCACCAATGCAAAGCGCTAACCTTTGGAGACGAGTAGACAGTCATAAAATTGGCAGATCCTTAGGAAAATAAAGATGCAAAGTATCAAAAGAGGCACCATCTGAAGGATTATCCGAGGAGGGGCACAAATAAAGATGCGTCGTAAGCTGCGATAAAGAGAATCATACCTTCATCACTTGAACTGGTAATGTTTTCGTCATTTATAACTAACTGACAATGGAGAATGTACTGAGTTGGTATCGAAGAAAGAAGCCTTGATCTTAAAAGAGTGATCTCACTACTGTGTACTTCATCTTTGGTGGAGATACACTCTGGATAAAGGAAAGAGAAAAGTGGAACTTACACATGTTTAGATATCTAGTAGAGAAAAAACAAAGTTTACAGAAATGCCATCCGAAAATTATCAAAAAAAAGTTGTTATAGAATATGTCACTTATGACACTATTGAATATTCAACTTTCTGGAGTTGCAATTGTGGTGTTGTTCATGTTACTCAAAACATGTTATTCAAAATACTATATACAAAACGCAGCAAACGTTGTCATCAAAGGAAACATGTCACACATTGTGGATGAAGTTTTTGAGACAATGAGACTGAACACAGACATTGCAGTTGTTCCTCTCTGCACCGTTAACAAGACAGAATCAACCACCGAACGATGCTGGTCATTGACATCGAGAATGGTACTGCTAGTAGTCCTCTGTACTATTTAAAAAAAAATATATCGCTAAAGATTCAGAAGATTATAATGTGTTATCTCTTAAACCAATAGTCTATTCTCAAGGGTGATTTAAAATTTAAAAAAAACATGACTAACTAAAAATGTATATTTTTGAAGAAACACAATTCTTTTGAATAAATATTTTTTTCATGGTGGTTTTAATACTTTTATAGTTAGAGTTTCCCTAAAACTATTTAAGTAAATTGGTTTTATATATCGGCGTGGCTAGTCCAATTTTTATCATAAAAAAATATTTAAATTTTTTATATTTTGACGTCGAGTAAAAATTAGTCGTGGCAACTATTTATGGTTTCAAGTGCAGGTATTTTTGTCCACATTATTATAGCGAACCTTACTATTTGTCGATAACCATCTAGACTTTTATCTAATTTTCTCCTCCAATTATGGTTCAATTTTATAATCTTATTTTATTTTTGGGTTGGTTATGATCAAATCAACATTTGAACAATCACCCGACTTGACAAAATGATATCTCTCATCGCTTTAATGAGATAAATTTTTCACGTAAAATTAAAAAAATCGATTTAAATTGTATTTTAGTGTAAAGACAACAAAGTTAAATTGTAAGCTGTGGTTATAAATCTGAACCGACGTCTCATATAGTTTATCCATCGATTTCACGCACACAATCACTTTAACAAAATGTTTATTCACATAATCGTCTATCACTATTTTAGTTCTATCATTTACCTGTTTTACGAAATATAAATTGCGAGTTAATCCTCTCAAAAGAACCGACATCGCCTCAAGATTCTCATAGTTACAATTTTTACAGTGTTTCTGTTATATTTAGAAACACATGTCAAATGTACACTAAATTGTATTAAAATATTATTCGAAATTATCCGTCAACGACAATGACAAAAACATATTTCATATCAAAGATGGAACTCAATTTTATATGTTGTATCATTGCACATGTAACTTGTTATTACCCATCGAAAATTCAATGTTCAAGTTCTTTATAATATAATGGTTTGTTATTATTTTTAAAAGATTTGTTTAAAAGATTTAGTCACACCCCTCCAATGTAAATATTTTTAAAGCCAATGGTTTGATAAATAGGTTTGACAAGTCCAAGCTAGAACGCACGTACGAGACTGATATGATATCACTCAAAATTAGTTGTCTACTGTACTTATGTCTTGGACTTATATGTCTAAAATTCTTATTGTAAGTTCTATTGTTGGCTCACCCTTGAGTTCTTTTTACTATCATAATATATTTAGATTTTGAAATTTTCACTCGAAGTGAACAATATTTCTAACAATAAGACTCTCAACCATTCAATTTATTATCCCCTTACGAAATTTTATGAGCTCAAACTCCATAGTTGAATGGAATATACACATTTGTTCTTTTTATCTTAAAGAACAACAACTCATGCAAAAGTGATCACTCATCCTGTAGTTGATTTATTATCAGCTACATTATTAATCCAACTTGTGTTTGTGTATCCCTCAAATACTATAAAAATATTAAAATACCAAATGCAAGTGAATTTTTATTTTTTTTTCAAGTGCTTAAGAACCATTTCAAATAACATTTGAATGTTCAGTACTAGATTACTAAAAAATTGACTTTATTTAGTCACGACAAACAAAATATTCATTATGATGCATAAAGTCATAAATATTAGACTTTCTATAGTACTAACATATATCAAGTGAGCCATTTTCTGTCCTTAGTTTTAAACTAGGATCGAATGACGTATCCAACTCTTTGAATTTCAAATGTTTAACATTTTCAAATGAATTTTTAATGTGATATGAATGACTTATGGAAAGACCTATATCTTTTAATATTTTTACTCCCAAAATTGTATTTACAACTTCAAGATCCTTCATCTTAGAGGTAAAAGACAAAAAACATATTTGTTTCATATAATCTATTTTATGTCATTACTCAATATAAGTTAATTATATATGTATAGACATATAATAATTATTGTCTCACCATGAAACTTAACATATAAACATTTATCCAATGTATTGTATCTAAACCAATGAGATACAATAGCGTGATCAATATTCTCATGTTATTTCTTAGGTGTTTGCTTCATACCATATAATATCTTAATAAATCTAATTTTTTTTATGCATTTCCTAGAAGTAAAAAACCTTTAAGTGTTAAGACAATTGTGAATGTGTCTCTTATATTTTCACTCTTTGTACGAGTTAGAAACATTAACACAAATCTCATCCTATAATTACGATTACAGTGTATATATATACACTGTGGCAGAAAGTAAACCCTAGCCCATATATAAACTAATATTAAATAGCCCATATACATTTTAACACAACCCATATCTATTTGATTCTAAATCTGACATTCTAACACCCTCCCTTAAGTTGGATCATGAAGATTATGAATGCCCAACTTGCCAAGAAAAAACTCAAACTGCTGCTTGCTGAGTGCTTTGGTAACGATGTCTGCAAGTTGAGACTAAGTGGGCACGTGAGATGCGCAAATAACCCCATCAAGTATCACATCCCGTAGAAAATGACAATCTACTTCAATATGCTTTTAACACTCATAGAACACAAGATTATGGGCAAGATGTAAAGCCACCTGACTATCATAGAAAACTTGCATAACCCCTGAGTGTGAGACCGCAAAATCCTTGAGAAAAACGCGCAACTATTTCAACTCACAAATCAATCCTGCCACAGACTGGTACTCTGCTTCAGCGGAAGACAATACAACAACACCTTGTTTCTTAGTCTTCCAAGAAACATGAGAATCACCCAAGAACACCATCCAACCACTCACACTGCACCGAGTCTTAAGACAACTAGCCCAATCATAGTCACACCAGCTTGTCAAAGTGAGATGACAATTACTTGGCATAAGTATTCCCTGACTCGGATTCCCTTTCAGATAATGAACAACTCGTAATGTAGCATGCTAGTGATCCTCTTATGGTTTATGAAAAAAATGAGAAAAAATATGTACCGAAACAAAATATTTGGCTGTGTAAATGCCAGATAAATCAGTCTTCCCACCAACCTGCGATACGCGGACCCGTCAATGAGTAGCACCGACTCACTCTTGTCGAGCTGGTGGTTTTGCTCCATGGGAAATGGTGCAGGCTTGCTGCCAAGTAAACTTGTCTCAAAAATAATGTCTAGAGTATATTTACGTTGGCAGAGAAAGATAGTCGTGGGACTCCGTGCTACTTCAACTCCAAGAAAATATTTGAGATGGCCTAAGTCTTTCATATGAAAGCAAGTGCTCAAGTATTTTTTTTAAACTCCACCAATGCACTAAGGTCATTCCCATATATAATGAGATCATCAACGTACACCAAAACATGCATACGACAACCACTCGTGGAATAAAAGAATAAAGAATAATCTGAATAGGACTGAACAAACCCATACCTTTCCAGTGTGCCCTCTATCAAAACCTGGAGGAATTTTCATGTAAACCTCCTCATCAAGATCACCATGCAGAAAGGCATTGTGTACATCCATATGATGTAATTTCCAAATACGTACAGTAACCATTTTGGAAACAAGGGCAAAAGTCTCTGTATAATCAACCCATTCTACTTGTCGATTACCAAACACTACCAAACGAGCTTTGAGGCGCTCTACTCTCCCATCAGCATGATATTTAATTTTATAGATCCACTGACTGTCTAAAGCTTTCTTCCCATAAGGTAGGTGCGCCAACGTCCAAGTATGATTATCCTCTAGTTCCTGAACTCATGTTGTATTGCCTCTCTCCAACCAAGGTGTCTCACAACCTCTCGAAATTACTTAGGTTCATCCCTAGAGGTAATAGCAACAAGAAAAGAGTGGTGTGCCAATGAAAAATGAGAAATGTCTATATAATGAGTGAGAAGATCAGGTATACCGTGATTAGGAGATGGACTGGAATCGGGAGTATGAGGGGAAAATTGTGTTGAATGTACTACTGCAGTCATCACAAAATCCTTCAAATGAGTAGAAGGAATTGTACTACGTTTTCCCTGTCCAAGATCTGAAGAAATACCTAGAGTATCTGAAACAACATCCAAAACTAGTGGCGGATATGAGCCACCTCTTTCACCAACCTCCGCGGGTGGCACTACCATAGGGATGCCGCGATCCGGTGACTCCCCTTCTTCAATCGGCGAGACCGTCTCAACCTCCTCCCAAAACTCTGAAGCAGTAGTAGGATGTGCAACAAACTCAGTCTTAGGACAACCTAACTCAGAGAGCACATGAAACAGATGCAAATGGAAGTATATGTTCAAAACATTTCACATCACGGGAAACAAAATAATATTAACTCTCCAAATCATATACTTTCTAGACTTTCTTGCCATACGGATAGCCCACAAAAATATACCGATGACTACGACTCGAAAACTTGCCACCTTTAGCCCTCTGATCATGCACATAACATAAAGACCCAAACACACGAAGCTCAGAGAAAGCAGGAGGTACACAAAAAGAATTTCAAATAGAGTCTTGAAACCTAAAAATTGAGAAAGGAGTTCTATCAATCAAATACCCGGAAGTCAAAATACACTCCCCCAAAATTTAAGAGGTAAGTTCCCCTGAAACCTAAGAGCACGACAACATTCAAAATATGTCTATGTTCTCGTTTGACCCTACCATTCTGCTGAGGAGTGCCCACACATGAAGATTGAAAAACAATGCCCAACTCATAAAAAACACGGAGTACAGAAAAAAAAAAATTAGTGTCATTGTCATTGCACACTATCTTAACAACCCCATTAAATTGTTTCTTAGCTATTGCGAGAAAATGTAAAAACATAGAAGTTACTTCTGTTTTCTAAGCTAACAAATAAATCCATACAGCACGAGAGTAATCATCAACAATAGTGAGAAAATATCACGCATCACATGAAGACAAAGTATGATAAGGGCCCCATAAATCATAATGAATTAATTTAAAACAAACAGTCGCTTTAGAATCACTAACAGAAAAACATTCTCACGAGTCTGTTTAGCTCGAAAACAAACATCACACGAGTGAGCTACAGTACTATCACCAGTACTAGAGACAAAAGGTAAAGACTGAACTATTTAGCTAAGGGATGCCCAAACCTACGGTGCCACAACTCAGCATCACAATCAACCACTGTAGCACTACAAACTTTGGTCTTCACAGCACCGCTGAAGTAGTACATTTCACCTCTCCGCTCACCCAGTCCAATCACAATGCCTGATCGTCGGTCTTGAATAATACAACTAAACTTAACACAGTAAACAATACAGTCGAGATCATCAGTTAAGTGTGATACTTAAAACATATTACTGGTAAGCTTGGGAACCAAAAATACATTCTGCAAAGATAGCTGTCAAGACAAGTGCACACTACCACAATGTGTAGCAGTAACATGAGAACCATCAGGCAGAGATACTACACATGCTGGCATAACAGTGACATTGTGAAATAGAGAGATGTCACATGTCATATGATTAGAAGCCCCAGTATCAATAATCCAAGGGGTACTGAATAACTTACCATTCAGAAGCTCATCAGTCTGGGAAAATTTGTCTGCTGAAAGAAGGAAAAGCATCTGCTGCAACTGACCAGAAATACAAAAAGCCTCACCAGCAGGCAACTTGGCAATATTTTCAACCGACGGACCCACAATGGTTGTATGTACCGTCGCGTTGCGCGGCCTTTGAGCACTGTTGTCGTATGTCGGTCCGCGCGGACCTCTTTTTTCACGACTGTAAGGTGGTGTAGTGCTCGGATGCTTTCCCAAGCTTGGAGGATAACCATGTTTGGCGTAACAATTGGATTCTTTATGACCATTTTGTGATAATAAGTGAAAAAATGTTGAGAATACCGTGGGGCATAAAAAGAAGTACCTCGAGGAGTAGCCTGAACCGTAAATGCCATCGGGGCCTCTGAGATAGGCTTTTCCACAAATGCACTGGCATATAACCGCTCCTCACCACGCACCTTGTTAAATGCCTCATCCAGAGTGAGAGTCTGATCCTAAGCAAGTAACTGAGAGCGAATAGCACCAAAGCGCTTGCGATGGAGACCGGAAAGAAATGTATACAACTTTTCTTCATCCTGACTCCGCTTATATGCTTCAGTCATCCCACCACAAACACATGTAGATGTAAAGGAATATGCACTCAACTCATCCCAGATTTTCTCGACTTTCCCAAAGTACTCATAAACAGACATAGTAGAGGTCTGTTTACGCGCAGCCAACTCCTCATTCAACTCATGTTTGCGCTGAATATTGCTAACTGTAAAACATCGCCGCAAAACATCCCGCAGAGGTTTAACCTCCTCAAAATACGGAACATATTTGCACTAAGACTCATCAATAGTGTTCATAATCCACTGAATGAGTGTGGATTGAAAAACATCCAAATCCTCCAGAGACTTCAGATCCACCGGTTTCACAATACTTCCATCCAAAAAACCAAGTTTCCTCCTACCTTTTAGAGATAAACGCAGAGAACAAGACCAAGCCTGATAATTAGTGCCATCAAATTTAACAGTAGAAATAATATTACCACGATTATCATTGGAACCAAGATGATAGGAAAAGTCGGATCAATCTTCTAAAACCCACCTGCCGCATCACATGGAAAAAAAAAGGTTGTCTGATTCATAGCAAAATGTAATTTGTCTGCCATAAAAAAACGTTGGTGATGAAGGTTATGCCTAAAACACGTCGGTTCAAGGGGAAACATACCATAAATATATCGGTCTTGAGAGAACAAAAAAACTAGATAAACGTCGGCTGATGAAGGCTATACCAGAAGCACGTCGACGCAAGGGGAAAAAGACCGGAAATACGTTGGTCTTGCGAGAACAAGAACCGGATAAACGTCGATTGATGAAGGCTATGCCGGAAACACGTCGGTGTAAAGGGTAAATTTTGGAGGCTAGGATGTCAGAGGCTCTGGCTCTGATAGCATGTGTAAGACAATTGTGAATGTGTCTCTTATATTTTCACTCTTTGTATGAGTTAGAAACATTAACACAAATCCCATCCTATAATTATAATTATAGTGTATATATATACACTGTGGCAGAAAGTAAACCCTAACCCATATACAGACTAATATTAAATATCTCATATACATTTTAACACAACCTATATATATTTGATTATAATTCTCACACTATAACATTAAGTTATTCTATGTAGACCTTTTTGTTGATATACAATTAAGGAATATCGTTTTGATATCCATTTGATGAATTTTAAGTTGTTATACAAATACAAATGCAAAAAATATTCTTATACTCGTGGTTCTCGCAACCGAAACATATGTGTCTATAGAAAATAAAGATTCAAATTAATGCAAAGATTTTATTAATTTGAATTATGTATTTATAAAGAGCTTAATCCACTATATAAAGTAATATCTCTAATACCTCTCACATGAGTCTAATATCTCTAATGACAAATATATTTAATGTATTTAGTATTTTTAATATCTTTAATATCTCTAGCACCCTCTCTCAAACTCACATTGCAACACTAATATACAGTGAGAGTTTATCATAAAGAAAACAAAACAGAGGTGTCGACTGAGCCTTCGTGAAGAAACCCACAACTTGTCTTCAATCTTCAAATAATTTTCAAACTCATAGTTCCAAATATTTCTTGGAGAGATTATATGTCTAAGCTATATTTAGAGGAGATTTTTTAGAGATAAAAACACAAGAAACCTAGATAGAGAAGTTCACAAAAGTAGTAATTAAGTAATAAATGTTCACCATTTCCTAAAAATGGTGTTGCTTAATATTATATAAGCGGTGGGCCCAAATACCACATGAGTAATCCATTTAAGGTCTTTCCCATACTATTTTAGTAATCCTAACGATAATTACTATTTAGTACACAAAGTACCCTCGTTATTACATATTTGTTGGAATTCTTTTCAAAACATTCATAAATCCAAATTACTCTCTTATTTAGCTTATGTGACTAAATCCAAATAATTATTTCTCTTATCACAAAGGACCTTTTTTAAACGACTTTCAAGTGACCTTTAAACGTCATAATCTTCACATATTATTCTCTTATCTTCTTCACGTCGTATCATTCTTCACAAATTCTCCGCATCTTCTTCTTCATATTTCTTTTCCATCGTAATCTTCTTCAATAAAATCTCAATCCCAAATTTAAAAATCTCAAATCTCAAATCATGATATCAAATATCAAGTCTTTTGTTTCCAATTTACAATTCCTAATTCTCAATTCTCAATTTACAATTCTCAGTTATGGGTTCTCAATTCTTTATTCTCAATTCTCAATTCTCAGTTCTTAGTTCTTAGTTCTTAGTTCTTAGTTCTTAGTTCTTAATTCTTAATTGTTAGTTCTTAATTCTTAATTATTAATTCTCAATTCTCAATTCTCAATTCTCAATTCTCAATTCTCAATTCTCAATTCTCAATTCTTAATTCTTAATTCTCAATTCTCAATCTCAATTTTCAATTATCATTTATCAGTTCTCAGTTACCAGTTACCAGTTTAAGTTCCCAATTGCCAATTGTCAATTTCCAATTCCCAATTCTAATTCCTAATTTTGATTCTCAATTTCTAATTCTCAACTTCTAATTCTCAATTTCTAATTTCTAACTCTAATTCTCAGTTTCCAATTTCTAAATCTAAAACCAAAATGACATCTAACACCAAAATTCAAATCCAAAACCAAAACCAAATATCAAATCCAAATCCAAATCTCAATCATAATTTCAATCAAAATCTCGTTCCAAATCTGTACACCAAATCCAAATTACAAGCAACACTACCAAATCCAAAACCAAAACCAAACATAAAACCAGTTATTGAATTCAAATCCAAATAGCAATCTCATTTTGAACTCCCAATCAAAATCGAAATAAACCAAATAAGATTAACTCAAAATCCAAACGCAATTCAAAACCAAAATAACAAAAATCCAAATCAAATAATAAAACAACTTCGATTTATAAATCAAAACCAAATTAATTTCTTTACCCTAAAAACCCCAAATTAAATCAAACCTGGTTTCTCTCAAATTTTATGTAAAATCAAATCCATTATTTTAGCAACAAAAATAATTTATTATTTGAGTAGAGATTTGTTCCAAACAGTAGCAGCATATCATAATCCAACTGTTCTGATTGAAGCCTTAGATGTCCTAAATACGTTGTTCAGAATTGAGCAATAATTGACACAATTTGCCTCTTGATCAGACCTTTTGATTGTGACTGCACACCACAGACCCGAAAACCAAAAATTCTCTCTCTTTTTATGATTTTGTTCCTCAATTCTTGTACAAACAATTACTTTTCTTATTGTTTTTCCTTATTTTCATGACTAAAAATGATTACAATTGCTCGACGTCTAACAAAGCATAAAACACGCAATTTGTTTTTCTGCTAGCGGAAAACAAAAACAGCTGCTATTTGGAATAACAAAAGAGATGATATCTAAACATATGCTCTCGTACCATGTAGAAACTAAAGAAACAAAAAGATTAATTTTTTTATGAATTGGAATTATATATTTACAAGGATCTTAATCGACTATATATAAAGTAATATCTCTAATACATCTAACATGTGCCTAATATCTCCAATGAAAAATATATTTAATATTTCTAACATATGCCTAATATCTCCAATAACATGTTTCTCTAATATTTTAATATCTATAAGAGTGTCAAAAGAATTTATTCCTTATTTTTGTCAAAAACCTTTGATGTTTTCCAGCTACCGTGGAAATATCATCTCATGGATTCCATTGTGGGTCACAAAATATTATCTTTCATGGATGGATACTCGATGTACAACCATATCAAAATGAATCATGAGGATCAAGAGCAAAGTTCATTCACCACCAACCAAATGATCTATTTTTAAGCGATAATTCATTTTGGACTCAACAATGCGGGTTCAACCTACCAAAGAATGAGAGCAACATGGAGGTATATATCACCAATATACTGGTGAAACATCAGTATAAATTCTCACACCTCAAGGATTTTTGCGGGATATTATCCACCTTGAGACGAGGTAACATGAAACTTAACCTTATAAAGTGCTTCTTTGGTTGAACTTTTGAGAAGTTCCTTAGTTTCATCGTATATAAGGGGGGAATCAAAGCTAATACAAATTAAATCACAGTACTAAACAAAATAAAATCACCATAAACAGTATAGGAACTTTAAAGGTAGAATGGGAGGGTAGACTCACTAAATATGGTCAACTCATGATCTACATATAGATGTCTCCCTTTTTAAAACCTTAAGAACGGTTGGAAAATTTGAATGGAATAAAGAATGTGATGTATCCTTCGAATAACTAAAAACCTACCCCGCCCTACCCCAATTACTGGTTATTCCTAGAATTGGTGAAACTTTTATTACATATCTAGGGGTGTCTTTATATGTTGTGAGCACCTCATTGGTATTAAAAAGAGAAAAGGTGCAACGTCTCATCTACTACGTCAACAAAGCTTTCTTATGGACTCAGACCACATACTCTACTTTAGATAAAGTTATGTTATCATTGTTGATGACCGCCCAAAAACTTTGGAGATATTTTTAATCCAACTCGATTCACATTCCCACGATCCTACCGATCAGATCAATCCTAAGCACCAAAGGCGTCACGACGCTTGGCTAAGTGAGCCATCAAACTAGGAGAGTTCAAAATTGAATGTGTACCTCGGAGTGTAATATAACGAGCAAGTATTGGCCGAATTTATATTTTAGGAAGTGCAAGAAACACCCACTGCTGAACAAGGCACTAAAATGCAATGGCTGATATATGTGGATGAAGCCTCAAATATGAGAGGATACATATAAAAAGTGTATTATCATGACACCGGAACGAGAATAAGTAATGTTGGCCATTGGATTTGGGCTTAAACCCTCAAACAATAAGACAAAATATAAGGCCATGATAACGGGTCTAAAAATGATTAAGGAATTCGGGACCAATAACATCCGAGTACGTAACGAATCTCAACTGGTTATGAATAAAATCCTTGGGGAGTATGAGAGTAAAGGAGACCGGATGATAAGGTATTTTGAACAAGTAAATAAGCTCACTCATCCTTTCAAACAAATTAATTTAGAGAAAATCGGTTCATAGTACAACATAATGGTGGGTTACCTTGCCTCAAAAGAAATTTCAAGAGTGGCATCATAAAAGAGGTAGTTCCAAAGGCAAATATAGTTGTCCATTATGGATAGGAAATATTTCTGTAAGGGTTATCTTCAAAGGTTTTTGAAATTTTTAGGACTAATCAAGGCGTAGTACTGCCTCAAGTAAATCCATATGGGTTCATACTATGGGCATCTTAGGGCTCAAACAATACCAAAGCGGGAGGACTTGAAGCATCCAAGACTATTATGATGAAATTAGCATTCACATTGGCATCCTCCAAGTAAATCCATATCGGGTCGATAGAGTTGGCATCGATAGAGCATAGAAAGACCATATAATATACAATGTTGAAGTATCTAACACTATTAGGATGAAATTTGGGGATGCCAATGCGATATGGGATTATAGAGAGACTCGGGCACTCTAGTTCCATGTACACAAGAAATAAAGTAAGAAGACTTATTTATATGGCATGAAACGTCATATAAGCTAGGAATGAATAAAGCCAAGTAAGATATTAGAACTCATACCTCGTATGTTTCATTTAAGAAAGGATGATCATAACTCGGCCAAATGACCTAGCTTGTCATGACCTAAACTCGTGACCGTAAGTTTAGCTTTTATGACCAAGCCTTCATAAAGCCCTAACCGCACCATATAACCCGACTAATGGCGAAGTCCTTTAACCGATAGTCACACCACGAGATGTGACCATGACTTAACCAATGGATAAATCCTATAGCCACTAGTCGCATCAGAAGGTATGATGAGGACTTAGCTTTTGGCTAAATTCTATGGCCGCGAGTCACACCATGAGACATGACCAGGACTGGCCATAGGCCAAGACCTAAGGTCATTGGTCGTGCCGCAAGGCCCGACTAGAAGATCATAGTTAGGTCTTATGGCCACTAGTCGCGCCAAGAGGTGCGAAAAACTGGCTTAGGGCTTGGTCATCCAAGCTCGCGAAAATGGCAAGCTATCACTGACCTTGGACGCACACTAGCACCCCGCATCAAACCAAACCACTTTGAAAATTATATGTCTGCACCACAGATAATTCTCCCCTCCACTACGTCACAGACAAGTACGAAAAACACGTCTAACACTATATACACCTTTTCTCACATTGCACAGATAAACCGTATGAAATCATACTACGTTACAACCACAAAGATGTACCATAATCTAATAAAGCATCCGGAATGCGAGAAAATATTGCACCAATATGAAGGCACCTACCTAAGATTCTTCCAAATCAAGACTACTACATAAAAAATACAGGAATCATATGGAAAATAAGTGAAAGTTATGGTGAACAATGTAAACAAATAATCAAAGTTACTGTAATTTAAAGTATCAAATAAATACTAGTTCTTTTCCCAAAAAACAGCGGTGTTTTATCTCATTTATCATTTCAATATTATTTGAATTTTTCTTTCTAATTGTATCTGTTATGTGAGTTTTTACCTAACCATTTGAATTCTTGCTACAATATAATCAACCAAATAAATAGAATATTTAATATTCATACATTATTATTATTATTATTATTATCTGATTCCAATATATTATCATCATCATACAATAGTACATTAAGTTCAGATGTAGTTAAGGAAATAATACCTATGAATAAAAGGTCGGCACTACCATCGATGGGTACAACTGCATGAGAAGGAGAAGCGTTTAGATATCCAATAAAATTTTGATCGTAAATTTTCGTCTGATTTAGCCACACACTAAAATCTAGGAAGTTATTAAGAGAATTATAAGTATATTACTTATACTATAATCAAACAATAACAACACTTAAGATATATACTATAAGTTTATAGTATACGACTTATATTATAAGTCTATAATCAAACTATAATAACATTTTTCATATATACCATAAATATATTACTTATATTATAATTTTGTAATCAAACTATAACAACACCTATCAGATGTACTACTTATACTACAATCAAGTTTTAACAACACTTGTCACAAATATTATAGTCTATAAGACTATAAGTATACTACTTATAAATTATCTGGAGCCTTTATGACTTCATAAATTATCACCATTAATATGGTAACTTATGTCAAAGACTATGTGTGATCAGTCATGAGGTATCGACCAATAGGCTTTAGTCAGGAGGTATCCGCCAAGAGGCATCGACCATGACATCGACCAAGGCATCGGCTTGGGGGTCGACCAAAACATCAGCTGTGAAATGTGTTATTAATGCAGATATTTGGTTGAGTGGGTAAAATTCACCATCATTAGTAACCCCTAAATTTCTTAAGAAATAATTAAGGAAGGAATACCTTAATATTTTTTTATTACCTTGAGTGTTTTACTTTATGAGTGTTTGTCAAAGCTTGTTTAGTAATTTTAATGCTCTTCTTAGTTGATGTAAAATGTCTAAATCAAAAGTATAACAATAATATTGCGTCTTTTTTAGGTCGGACTCTATAGAGTATTTAAATACCTCGATAGATTGGTTTTCACTCTAACCAAGCTAACCTTAGAGACTTCTGTAGTTTTACTTGTGATGTCCATGTTCAGGCCTACATTAAAAAACCCTTACCAACCTCCTTTAAGGAAAAAAACTTTATTTTATCGTGAAGAAAAGAGTACCATAACAGGTATTACATTGCTAGAGTTTTGGACATTACCTTTTATTGATTCATTTGTGCCTTAATGATGTCAATTAGAGAAGAAATATTTTTATGTTTCTTCTAGGTATGGTGTGGTATCCCCCTAGTTCTTACAAAGCATGTAGGACGGACTATTATTGTTGATGGATAAAATTTTATCTTTGGTCTTTTGCATGCTGAATAACTCCTTAGTCATTTGTGAATAATGAAGGAAATAATATAATAAGTGAGTTTCTGTATTTGACTTTTGGCTCATCGAGTATCCCTTCTAGTTCTTCTTGAAGGATGAAGGAATGGCTAGATAAATTCTTTCTCAAACTAGTTTATTCGAATATATACTCTTTATTGTTAATTTTTTTTATTTTGATCTACGAATTAAAAACAAAAGTTTGTAAAATAAAATAAAAATAAAGGATGTACCTCTCTTTTTAATTATATATACAAGCTATAATCCTTCATATTTTAAGCCTGATGCTTCCAATATTCTTTTTTTAACACCTTTAATGCTTAAAAGATTAGGATCGTGGTTGTTTATTATTGTTGCTGGAAATTTGAGTGAAGATACTCATTTTTAATGTCGTAGCATGAAAAAAATGAACCTGAAGAATTAGAGAAATGTACTGAGAGATCTCAGTTTTAAACTTTGCTTAGTTGGTTGGTTGGTTGTTAGAAAATGGATGTTGAAAGATCTGAGTGTTAGCCTTGAAGAAGTGTTATCTTAGCATGGAAGGGGTTTGAGACTATATTTTCATCTCAAAATTATCCTTAATGTAGTTTGTTGGAGGATGAATATCGTCACTTTTAAAACGTTAAAGGATTTATGTTTATGTTTTTTAAAGTGAAAACATGGTCTGGTTTGGGAGGAAATGAGTGTAAGGAAAAATAGATCTTGGATGTATATTTTTAATAAATGTTTCTCTAAAGCCCAATTTTATTTGAGTTTGGCTAAAAAACCTTATTGATATTGATTCTGAGCTCATACAGCTATTGCACAGTATTTTCCAGCTCATAAGCCTAATACGCAACATTAAAGTTTCCAATAAAAAAATAAAATGAGTAGTTAACTTAGTTTTTTAGAGCCGAAGTTGAAACATATGTTGATTGTTAGAGCATTAAGCGTCAATTAAAAATTGTTGCATTTTATGTATTTAATCTAAACATGTTTTATTTATTTAAGTTATAGTAACCGTTAGTATTAGACTGAGTCTTAGAGTTTTATGTGGGTGTAGGAGTTACGTAACGGGCATTAAGTGAAGAGAGAAGTGGGATTAGTGGATCCTATTTTGTAACTTCCACCTCGTTTATTGCCTATTTATTTCCTTTGTACGTTTCATTTGATGAACGAAGAAGTACCACAGTTTTACTTTCTCAAAAAGGATAATACTTGGTATCAGAGCTTCAGGAGGTGTTCATAACTTCAGATGGAGACGACAAGCAAAAGCTCCTTTGGTCTCAGCTACCCGATGTTGAGCAAAACCAACTACACTGCATGGGCTCTCAAAATGACGGTATTCATGCAAGCCCACGGAGTGTGGGAGGCAATCGAACCCAAGGACCCTAAAGCTCCTGTGGAAGACAAGGTCGACAAAAAGGCACTCGCTGTTATTTACCAGGGAGTTCCATAAGATGTCCTGATGTCACTTGCAGAAAAAAAGACGGCCAAGGATGCGTGGAAGGCTGTCAAAACCATGTACCTGGGAGCAGACAAGGTAAAAGCAGCTAGAGCCCAGACCCTCAAGAGCGAATTCGAAGCTCTAAGCATGAAAGACGATGAGCCATTAGACGAATTCTATCTGAAGCTGAACAGCCTGGTTACCAATATTCGAGTGTTGGGAGAGAAAGTGGAAGAGACATATGTGGTTAAGAAACTTCTCAGAGCGGTTCCCACAAAATTCTTACAGATTGCATCTGCTATTGAGCAATTCGGAGATCTGGAAGAGATGTCGGTAGAAGAAGTCGTTGGTTCTTTGAATACCCACGAGGAAAGATTGCGAGGGACAACGGAGAAACACCAGGGACAATTGCTGCTGACAGAAGATGAGTGGAGGAAGAAAGAAAGCGGCGAGGGGCAGCTTTTGTTGAATCGAGAAGAATGGTTAAGGAAAACCAATAGAGAAGGGACTCGAGGTGGAGGAAGTACTCGTGGAGTACGAGACAGAAGTAGAGTGAGGTGCTTTAACTGTCAAGCACTGGGACACTTTGCCGCGGACTGTCGTAAACCAAGGAAGGAGAAAGACATGACGAGAGAAGCAAATCTCTCGAAAATTCAAGAAGATGAGCCAGCCTTGTTGGTTGTTGAGGTCGGACAAATGGATATCGAATCTATGCTTCTGAAGAATGATAGAGTGGTTCCAAAGCTACGAACAAACGCAGGTGAACAAAAGGAGTCACAGGTGTGGTACTTGGATAACGGCGCCAGCAATCACATGACTGGGCAGCGTGGAAAATTCAAAAGCTTGGATGAGCGTGTCTCTGGGAAAGTGAAGTTTGGCGATGGATCGACCGTGTGTATCAAGGGAAAGGGAACAGTGGCGTTCCAGTGCAAGAATGGTGAAGAAAGGATGCTTGAAGAGGTATACTATATCCCAAATCTCTGTAATAATATTATAAGCTTGGGACAACTTTCTGAGGCAGGGAATAAAGTTGTACTTGATGGGGATTATTTGTGGATTCACGAGGCGAGTGGAAGACTATTGATGAAGGTGAAAAGGACAGAGAATCGACTATATAAGATCAGTCTTGAAGAAAGTAGAGCAACATGTTTGTTTAACAAGGCCGAAGAAGATACTTGGTTGTGGCATGCTCGTCTTGGGCACGTAAATTTCCAAGCTTTGGAATTAATTTCGCGAGAGAAGATGGCATACGGGATTCCAAGCATGACTCAACCACTTAAAAGGTGCGAAGGTTGTTTAATGACGAAGCAATCCAGAAAATCCTTCCCACATCAAACTAGCTCTGTGTCGAGGAAAGCACTCGAGATAATTCATGCTGATATTTGTGGCCCTATCACACCAACGAAAACTGGAGGTAATCGTTATTTCCTTCTATTTGTTGATGATTTCAGTAAGAAAATGTGGGTCTACATGTTAAAGGAGAAAAGTAATGCTTTCGAGATGTTTAAAATTTTTAAAGCTTTAGTTGAAAAGGGGAGCGAGAAAAACATAAAGATCTTGAGGACAGACAGAGGCGGTGAATTTTGTTCCAAGGAATTCACCTTGTATTGTGAGAAGGCTGGTATTTTGAGGCATTACACAGCACCATACACTCCGCAGCAAAACGGGGTGGTGGAACGAAGGAATAGGACTGTGGCTGCTATGGCAAGAAGTTTTCTAAGGGGAGCAAACCTACCTGCGTATCTCTGGGGTGAAGCGGTGCGTCATTCGATCTATGTTCTCAATCGACTACCAACTCGAAGTTTAAACGGAAGAACACCATATGAAGCATGGAGTGGGACTAAGCCGGACCTGACACACTTAAGAGTGTTTGGGTGTATTGTATTTATGAAGATACCTTCGATACATGTCAAGAAACTGGATGATCGTAGTAAGAGGGGGGTGTATCTCGGTAAGGAGCCGGGAACAAAAGGGAGTCGCTTATTTGACCCACAAACAGGGACTGTACACGTCAGTAGGGACGTGGTATTTCAAGAGGAAGCCTTCTGGTCATGGGAACAAGAAACAGGTGGTGAAGTAACTTTTCCTGGGAGCTATGTTGAGGTAACCGAGAACACGGAAACTGGGGACAGTGTGGATGCAGATTATGAACCCACAACTCCTCTGCAATCCATGACTTCACAGTCATCGGCATCGTCACAACAAACTACGACGACCAAAACAGCTGAAACTGTTGGAACATCATCTACCACGAGCAGTGAACCCAAGAGGTTCATGCCTTTGGCAGATATTTATAATGACACTGAGGTCATTGAGCTGATTGATGAGCTGATGTTATTAAAGGCTGAGGAACCAACGTCATATTTCGAAGCCATAAAAGAGAAGGATTGGCAAGATGCTATGAAGACGGAGTTCGAGACAATAGAGAAGAACGAAACCTGGGTACTCACAAGTTTACCACCTGGGCATAAACCAATAGGTTTGAAGTGGGTATATAAGTTAAAAAAGGACCCAGATGGGAATGTGGTGAAACATAAGGCACGGCTCGTCGCAAAGGGATACGTTCAAAGGAAAGGAATAGATTATGATGAAGTTTTCGCTCCCGTAGCACGACTTGACACGGTTCGACTCTTGCTAGCACTTTCAGCGAAAGAAGGTTGGGAAGTTTATCATCTTGATGTAAAATCAACGTTTTTAAACGGAGAGCTCATTGAAGAAGTTTATGTCATCCAACCTGAGGGGTTCGTCAAGAAAGGACAGGAACAGATGGTGTATAGACTGGTAAAGGCTTTGTACGGGCTGCGTCAAGCTCCTAGAGCGTGGAATGCGAAGCTAGACAGATGCTTGAAAGAGTTGGGAATTGACAGATGCTTACACGAGCAAGCGGTGTACATGAAGTACAAAGAAGGGAGTATACTCATAGTGGGTGTGTATGTTGACGATTTATTGGTGACAGGTTCAGACAAGCAGGAAATCGAAGCATTCAAGCAGCAAATGAACAAACGGTTTGAGATGAGTGATCTGGGTTTATTGTCGTTTTATCTTGGAATAGAAGTAAACCAAGGAGAGATGCGTACTACACTGAAGCAGTCATCATATGCTAAGAAGTTACTGGAAAAATCTGGAATGATGAATTGTAACGCGTCCAAATTTCCTATGGAGCATAAGTTACACTTGGACAGAGATGAAGAAGGAGTAATTGTTGATGCCACTGAGTACAGATGTATCGTTGGAAGTCTGCGATATCTAACTCACACTCGTCCAGATATTTCATACGCTGTGGGAGTGGTGAGCAGATTCATGGAGAAACCCACAGTGAAGCACCAACAAGCTGTGAAACATATCTTGAGGTACATTCGAGGGACAATTGAGTATGGGCTGGTTTATGCAAACGAGAAGAGTAGTAGGATGCTGTATGGGTTTACAGATAGTGATCTTGCTGGAGATGTTATCGACAGGAGAAGTACTGGGGGCATGTGTTTCTACCTTAACAGGAGCTTAATATCTTGGACATCGCAGAAACAGAAAGTGGTTGCTCTATCTTCGTGCGAGGCGGAGTACATGGCCGCCACGACAGCAGCTTGTCAGAGCATATAGCTTCGTGGACTACTAAAGGAAATCTCGGGACAATCGGTTGGACCAGTGATACTCCACATAGATAACAGGTCAGCCATCGAGTTAATGAAGAATCCGGTACTGCACGGGAGGAGCAAACATATCGACGTACGGTTTCATTTTATTCGAGAGTGTATTGAAAGGGGTGAGTTGATCATTAAGCACGTGGTGACTCAAGAACAGAGGGCAGACATCTTAACTAAGGCATTGGGGAAGGTTAAATTTGAAGAAATGAGGAAGGCAATAGGGGTTGAGGATCTTACTGCGAGCTCGGGAAGCTGAAGTCGAGGTTTGAAAATCATGTTGAGATTAGGGGGGACATGTTGCATTTTATGTATTTAATCTAAACATGTTTTATTTATTTAAGTTATAGTAACCGTTAGTATTAGACTGAGTCTTAGAGTTTTATGTGGGTGTAGGAGTTACGTAACGGGCATTAAGTGAAGAGAGAAGTGGGATTAGTGGATCCTATTTTGTAACTTCCACCTCGTTTATTGCCTATTTATTTCCTTTGTACGTTGCATTTGATGAACGAAGAAGTACCACAGTTTTACTTTCTCAAAAAGGATAATAAAAATATGGTCTAATGGTTGCGCTAGATGCTGAAAGGATCAAAGTTGTGTGGATTTCTCTAATTTTTAAGCCATTATGTTTGTGCAGGCTCGCAATAAACGATCATTCTATTACGTAGGTCGTGAAGGGATTGTTATTGTTGAAATACAATATGGTGCTTAGTCGTGCGACCAAGTGAAGGTGAAGGTAAGGGTGGTGAAAGTAATAGTGCTTTTGTACTTGATCATATACCTGCAATACAAGAAAAAAATGTCAAATAAAAATTATGCTCTCCTCTATTTCTTTTTATTTGGTTTTGGTTTATATTGAGTCTTCATCGTAAGAAATTTTATCTCTTTTTTTGTAAATCTGTGGAGCTAAGTCATTGATTTTGGCGAGTTAATTTTTCTTTGATTGTGCCTGAATTTATACTTGCTTTATTTGTTTGATGTCATTTTGTTAGTAATACCCTTGTGTATGTCCCTTGTTAGAGATATTTTGTTATTTTATTCATGGAAATGATTCCCTCCTTCATGAGGGGGTTATATTTCTCCTTATAAAGTAATTAGGTTCAAAAGTAGAGACCCCTGCGGGGGCATTTGGTCCATGGTTGGGTTCTATTTAGAGAATCCAAATGGTATTTTTGGTTTTTAATGAGAGGGGCACGTGGTCCTCTTCGACATTGAAGAAAAGATTTGGAACTTCTACTTTAAGATGTGTTGCCACCCGAAGCCACTTGGTGTTGGACGTTGTACGTGGTACTTGGTGTTGGACGTTGTACGTGGTTCATTTTTACCCTTTTTTATGATATAACATGGAATTCCATAATATTAATGTATGTCATGGCAATGCGGTGTTGTAGACTAATGTCATCCCGGTCTTAGTTGTTTCGCTGCGTGTTGAGATTTTTCAGTCTTATCCTTTAAAAACAAGATGGTATAGCAATAAAGGCGCTGCAGAGATTTTAAGACTCTAGACTTATCATAACATTAGGGACGCTAAAGAAATTTTAATACTCCAAACTTATCATAACTTCATAGAGAGATCAATGTCGTAGTATTAGGGGCGCTGAAAATATTTTAAGACTACAAAATTATCCCAACTTCATGGAAAAATGAATGTCAGAGGACTAGGATTGTTGAAGATATTTTAATAGTTCAGACTTATCACAACTTCGTAGAGAATGAATATCAGATCATTGTTAACTATGAAGAGGGGGATTTGGCCATCGAAGGCAAATGATCTTCTCCTCTTTTGTTGTTTGGTTGGATCCTTATTTGGGTGGAAGCGCTCAACTCATCAAGTTTTGAAGGAGCATGTTATTATGGCTTTCCAAAAACCTTAAGGTCCGACTGGATGGATGTGAGACCAAGTTAAAGTCAACTGAGGCTTTGTTAGTGGTAAAGCAGGTGAGCTGAACCACCAATAAGTTGGAGCTAAAAAACAAGCTAGATGGTCTCGATACTTCTTTTGGAATAGTTATGTTCGCCGTTGAAATGGTCGAATGGTCCAACATTTGCGCCAAGTTTTTTGCAACCTTACATGACCCGGTTGAAGCACCGTTTTTTTTGTCATAGTGTTTAAACAAGGCTTGATGAAATCTTGGAGCTGGATCAATGGCGTATACGCTTATGTTGTTCGAATATGGATTGCTGGTGTATGCGTCTTAATATTTCAAATCTAGTGTACGAGCCCACCGACAATGTCGTCTCTTCCTATTCCTCACTAAAAACGTCGTCAATGCGAAAACAGTACATTGTTCCAATAGAATTTTTTCTCGAAACTATTACACCAAATCACAATCTAGCTAGTCAGATTACAACCTTAGATCTCCTAAACACTCTGGCTAAAATTCTAAAAAATGGATATTGTTTGCCCCTCAGTTAGAGGTTTTTATTATGGTTGCACACATCAGGTCTGAAAACTGAAAATGTTATTTCTTCTTGCATTTTTATGCGTTTTTTGGCATGTAAAATTAAATTAAAAAATAAAAAGTCTCACAATGCAGCTCCCTTACAGCTTCGAGTTCAGATATAAAGCTTCACCCTCTTTATCGATGTGATTTGATTGACTTCATCAAGTTTTGTAGCAAGTTTTCTTCTTTGGTTACTTTATGGAACTACTTTTTAGCACCATTCAACTCCAGTTTCATTGCTTTTATTGCATTCAACTACTCGTAATGGTCAGAGTTGAAGGTTTGACAACATGGATCAACTCCTTCCGTCAACTTCTGTTAACAGAAGTAGCTTTGTTTATCTTTTAGCCACAAAAACTGGTATAGGGTTGTACATTTGGCTGCTGTAAAAGATATCATTTGATTTATTTCTCCCTTGGCTTTGGCAACTGTTACAGCGACACAGGGTTAGTTTCTGCAATCGACAACATTAGGTTTATTTACCTTCATTTTTGTTGCATCTACATCCATAACAACAGTTTCGGTCGTTTTCTCGCTGTGTGGCTCGAGTAGATGTGGAGTAGAAATATTCCTGAACCAGATGTGTTTATAAGCACCATGCATATCTTTCTGATCAATATCCTCACCCTCTTCACGTCACCCGCTTGAGCAATGTCAATTGCTCATTTGAAGAGGTAAATGCGTGTGATGTGCTCTTGGTCGTTCCTTTGGCGTATCTGTCTTGTTTCATGTGGCCACACATACCGGAAGTAAAAGCACAAAAAATACAATATATATTTTTCAATATGGATCAATGGATTGTGGATCCACCTTTGTTGATCCAGATTTGTCCTCTATAGATTTAGATCTTCCATCTATGGGTTCATATCGGGCGTCAATTGATCCACCTTTGTCATCTATTAATTTGTCTTTGTCGTCAAGTCATTCACATCTTAGTATGGTTTATTTCTTATCGAAAGCCGTCTTTTGATGTGTTTGAAATTATGATTTTTTGAAATGACTTTTTTTATGGTTTTAACTTTTTACTTTTCATTATTTTTTTAAATCTCAAGATCCGATCTTCCACAGCGGAGTCGTCAATTCCATGGATGTAAAAATGCTATAAATTGGTAGAAAAGTTATTAGATGCAAAGTAGATAAAGTTAAAAGATCTTAGAAACGAAAATAATAATAAAAATATCTTAAAAAATGATAGAAAAAAAAAATCAGAATGGTTTGTTCGTTATTGTTTTCCATGTTTTATTTGATGAATTCTTTGAGAATATAAATGATTATAGTATTACTACTTATCTAATTATTGATTATTTATCTAATTCAGTGATACTATAAGGGTCATAAACATTACACATATATAAATGACTAAAATATAACTATCCAGAGTTTTTGTGATTTAGTAATGGGTCATCATTAATATTCTAACTTATGTAGAAGTTGGCAGACATCTGTAAAATGGTACCGGATAAAAAACATCGACTAAGACATTAGCTCGACTAAACGGGTGAAATCCATTCTTATATCTCAAAGACGGGTCAAAAAATTCGTCGTGTTTTGACGGGTTTAGGACATACCCATCCCACACAAGACGAACCGGTACGTCAGCCCGCTATTCTTAAACATATTATTTTTTTAACGGTTTTGGAACTGTAATTCCGTGACGATACAGAAATAATTCGTCGTGAATTATCCATTTAAACATATCTACCCAACTCCCACTATAGGACTCAACTCTTTGCCAACAGAAATGTAGTCCAGGAGCTAACCAAAAAATTGTATATATTTGTAAAGCACGACTGATTTATTAAATAATAGATAACAATCCTATCAATAAACAATAAGAAACATTGTAGCGTAGAGCTTGAAAAAGCTTTTATCTCTCTATTAAGTGTGTGTGGCTGCACAAACATAAACTTAGATCTCTCAAAAACCAAACCTAAAAAAATGCCAGTCCACACCACAATCTCATCCTCCTCCTTCAGCTTTCAATCGGAGCCAAGGGCTCGATACGCATCGGGGTGCAACGGAAAGCTAGATGGTTTGGGTATGTGGCTCATAAATGGATTCCAGACAGCGTTCTTCGCATCACTAGAAAGATGTTCTTGCATTAAAATTGTCACTCATGAAGATGATGGTACTGAAGATGCAAATGATGTTCCTTTCATTTACAAAACTAATGATGCCATTCCTAATTTAAGGAGGAGGAACACTGGCAAAAGAGTCAAGAAAGGATCCAAATCTTTTGTTTCGGTTTAAACTTTTTCTATATAACTTTATATTGGTAAGCTGCATATATAATTATATATCATATCATATGTTTTTTTCTTTTGATTTTATGTTTGATGCTTGTTTTTTTATGTCTTGGTTAAGTATTACCAACTTTGTTATGAAATTTCATGAGATGTTTGATCAAATGAATGGAAATGAGCTGAATTTTATAAATATGAATTATCATGAAAATTAGTTTCTATATTTCCACAAAAACTATTTTTAAAGAACAATATATGAATGAATCTATGAATTAAGACTCAAGAGTCACGAAACTAGATGAGCATAAACATTATTCTATCGGGGTCCTTATCTTTATTGATATAATTAAAAGCTTGCTTTTCCTCCATTGATATAATAATATTGGCACTTTATTTAAGTTAGCTAAAAGCGGCTTTTCTTTTATAATTGAAATGATGCTGCCATTTTGGTTATCATGATTTTAGTCGGTGGTTGAGTAAGTGTCTTCTGCGAAAGGACAAAAGCAATTTATAAAGAATAAGCGAAGATATCAGATCCAAATTTGACTGATCGGTCTAAATTAGCAAAACTTAAGCTTAGAAGCTGGCAATGGCATTATCAGACAATTTAGAGTCCACTCGTTATAACGAATAAAAACTATGACTTCAATCAAATAAAATAAGAATGTTTTGAGTTGGTAATTATTAGTTGGGCTTACTATCATTTGATGTAGGAAGAAATTATGTTTATTATTTTAAAGTGTTGGTAAAATACAATATAATCACAAGTTTTATCACTGAACGAGATTTTGTCATAGTTAGGGGAGATTTCGGTTATAGTTTTTATTTTTTAAATAAAATGTTAAAATAAATAAAAAGTATGGTCGGCATATTTGAAAAATAGATGGTTTATCCAATGAATAAATATATATATATATATATATATATATTATTCTATTCATATGGTTTAGATTATGATCCAATACCACGTGGAGGTACGTCAGGGAACAACAAAATAATCTTCAAACGAGTAAAAATTAACAAAAATAGGTATTTAGTTGATAAATGCAAAAACTTGTGCGTTGAGAGTTCGAAACACCAAATCAAGGGGCAATATCACCTTCCACAAATGAAACGGAAGGAAAGGACAAGCCGCAATGCGACGACGGGAGTAGGGTCGAAAAGGAGAGATCTAAATGAAATCTACGAGGGGAGAGCCAACACAAGAAAAAACCATCAGAAGTAGCCACATAAGTGGAGAGGAAATCTGTAATCAACAAAGATAGAGAGTGACTGAGCACACTAATCGCATCGGTCATACCACATTGGATTCAAAGAATCTAAACCGAAGGTCTGAAAGCACATTGTTCGACACCGCAGAGGCGAGGACGGATGGGAGCATAACAAAAAATTCTTGAGTTTGTCTCCGGTCAAACGTGATAAATGACTGTATTTAAGCAGGCACGCCAAAAATGGTGGTATCTAGAGGGAGGTCAATTTGAAGCTTCTATATACCAGGATGGTAATCCCCGCAGTTAATGATGAATCCGAGTTTGGAGTTGATAGCAACGCATTTATCCTAAGTGTAAACAATGTCATAAAAGATATGGTTGATAGATTTATCAAAGAATTGCACAACACGCAATTAGAACACGGGTATGTTCCTCAAATAATGAGCTTATCCCGGATAGACAACTTACCCAAGATGGGAAGCCAAAGAATAAAAAACGATATGCGATATTATATTTATGTCATACTAATCATGACCATACAACAAAAGAATGGAGAATGTTGTGCACTTTAGGAGACCAATACCATTTTAGTCTCTTAGAGAGACTCAAAATACTTGTTTGTAAATACCACAATGATGTGGGTCATGATACCCAAGATTGCATTGCACTAAAACAAGAACTGCAGAACTTAATTGAGAGAGGGAAGTTGTCAGCCGTTGTTAAAAAACAACAAGGGGGTAATAGGTCAGTCAACACCCAATCTAATGTAATTTCAACTGCATCACCAACTAGCCAAGGACAAAGTATATGAGTATATAGACAAGAAGATGCTATGGTAATAATAGAAATATTTGATGTGGATTCGGAATATTTAGATCCCAATCTGGATCGAAATCAGGTTGGAGTGGTAACAGAAAAGGTTTCTACAACATGCGAACTGCGTAACTTTTTGGAATCCCTTACTAATTTGGAGGGAGATACTGTGACGGTACCATCAAGTTGTTTAAGAAAAAGATATGTCAATAGTCTAACGACTCAGATAGAGGGAAAAATGTCTACATATCTTTATCAAAGCCCAGCTCCATTCATTGTCTTTGATGAAGATGATTTGCGAGACATTGTTGGGCCACATGAAGATGTTGTGGTAATAAGGACATCTATTGGAGGCAATGATATACGAAGGATTTTAATTAATATTGGCACTTCGGCAAACATATTGTTCATACCACCTTACAACCAAATGATGAATCCCTCAGTTTTCCAGTATTTGAATATGACCATAGTAAGGTTTATGGAAAGTATAGCTGATGTAATTGAGGAATTTGAAGAAGAGGTTTTATTGGGTAAATAGTCATTCAAGAAGTTGGTGAGAATTTTGTTTGTGGTAGTTGATTGTCCGACATCTTACAGCGCTATATTTGCTAGGTCTTCGCTATCCAGGATGCATGTAGTAGCTTCCACTGTCCATCAGTGTTTGAAATATGTTGTGGGAGGATAAGTAGGTGTCGTCCGAAGTAGCCAAAAGGTAGCCCATGAATGTTACGTCTCTTCTCTTGCTTCGAAATCACTAGAAGCATTGAAGATTAACAAAAAATAGTAGTCAATGGAGTCTTCTGCCAATTAAAACAAGATAGATGATCCGAGAGAGGCTCTGAGTGCAGTGATCCCAAACGAAGAAGTAGAAAATCATTACTTGGCAGAAGGTAAAACTGTCAGAATTGGATCTAAACTACCTTTAAAGGTAAAATATATATTTTTATTTTTTTATGTGATAATTTACACGTTTCATGGTATAACGAGGATGTAACTGGAGTGCCAGCTACGGTGATTAGTCACAAACTATCTATCCGGTCTGATGTTGGGCCAGTGGCGCAAAGAAGAAGATATTTTTCAAAAGAAAAATCTGAAACGATTGTCCAGGGAGTAGATCGGTTGACCAAGATGGGCATATCAAAGAGTCTCAATACCCCCTTTCGAAATCTAATCATGTTTTGGTCAAGAAAAAAAAATAGAAAAAATGCGTATGTGCAGTGACTTCACAGACCCCAATAGAGCTTGCCCTAAAGATCCTTTCCTAGTGCCTCAGATAGATCAACTTGTGGATGCTACACCAGGGAACAAGTTCTTGTCTTTCATGGGTACTTTCTCTAGGTACAATAAAATACAGCTGAATCCTAATAATCAATACCATACCACAATCATCATTAAAAGGGGCTTCATTGTTACAAGGTAATTCCTTTTGGGTTGAAGAATGCACGAGCCACTTACCAACGATTGGTGAATAAGGCCTTTGCTAATCATATCAGAATAAATATAGAAGACTATATTGATGATATCATGGTCACGAGTCCTAAAGAAGAGGATTATGTCTCTTATCTCCGAGAAATTTTCTCCAACTTAAAGGCCATCAATCTGAAATTAAATTTGGAGAGATGCACATTTGGTGTCCGATCAAGTAAATTTCTAGGCTATATAATAAGTGAGAAAGGGATTCAAGCTGACTCGGACCAGTTAAATGCATTGTTGGCTATGGATCCACCTCAAAATACTAAAGAAGCCCGAGGATAACTGGAAGATTAGCAGCCTTAAACCGTTATATTTCAAGATCATCAAACAAATACGCTCAATTTTTCCAAGTCATGAGAAATGCAAAAGATTTCAATTGGTCCCCTAACTGTGATCAACCTTTTCTTGAAATTAAGAATTACTTGTATTCCCCCAAGACATGGTCCCAACCTGTTGATGGAGAAAGACTCTATATGTATTTGGCCATATCGGAGTATGCTGTAAGTGCAATACTAGTACGAGAAGTTGATAATTACCCTCATTCGGTTTACTATATAAGAAAGATTTTGTTAGAAGCTGAGAAAAGTATTTAAGTTGGAAAAGTTGGCTTTTACATTGGTGATAACTGCTAGAAAGATGAGGCCTTACTGTTAAGAACATTCCATCACAGTTCGAACTTCTTTTCCCCTGAAGAATGTGTTGCAAAAGGCTGACATATCGGGAAGAATGACTAAGAGGTCAGTTGAACTTAGATATTATGATGTTGATTTTATGCCTCAAACAATAGTCAAAGCTCAAGTTGTGTCTGATTTCTTTGTAGAATTCCACTCTAAACGGCTTCGTGAAGAAGCAGAAGCTACTAAGTTTAAAAAACACTAGGTAGTCTGAATGAATGGTGGGCCTGGTATGATGGGATGTGGAGCTGGAATTTTCTTAACTTCTCCTTATGATGATACACTGTACCAAGCTATATGTTTTGGCTTCTGAGCATCCAACAATGAGTCAAAATATGAAGCGGTCATATCTAGGTTAAAGTTGGCTCACATATGTAGGGCTAAAAGAGTCCAACTAATAAGTGATTTCCAATTTCTTATCCATCAAGCTCAAGGCAATCTGAAACCAGGAAAGAACACTTAATAAAATATTTACGAGTGTTGAAGAAAGTCACCATTGGCTTTAAAAGTTTCAGATATGAACATGTCCCTAGATCGGAAAATATCATGGCATATTTCCTAGCCAATGTAGCATATTCCGAAGTGTATACTTGGATTCTTATGCAAGAATGTCCTTGTATAAATACAACTACAAAATGTAAAATTAAAGATTGGAAGACTGAAATCCAAGAGTTTATTATTAACGGAGTTTTTCCTCCAGATAAGGATTTGGCTAAGAAAGTGAAATATAAGGCTCATGGTTTCCTAGTCTTGAGGGGGGCTACTTTATAAAAATTATTTTAGCAGACCTCTACTATGATGCCTCAGATTAAATGAGTTACAAAGTGTTCTATCAGAATTACATGATAGAGAAGGGTCAGCACATTGTGGTTATAAGGTTTTAACTAGAAGAGTCTTACTAACAAGATATTATTGGCCTACCATCATAGGATATGCTAAAGATATGGTGAAGAGATGTGATCCTTGTAAAAAATATGGTAATTACATTCATGTGCAAGCGGTCTCATTGAATCAATATATGAACCTATACCATTTGATAGATGGGGATTTGATCTGGTTGGACCCCTCCCAATGGCTTTAGGGGGTTTTCGAACTATAATTGTGGCAATAAATTACTTATCCAAATGGACAAAGGCTGCACCTTTTTCAGGGACAACTTCTAAGGCAGTTATTAAATTTATTATCTCCAACATATGTTGTCGATTTGGAATTCCTAAATGCATCACAACGGATAATGGAACTCAGTTTGATAATAAGGACATAGATACTTTTTGTGCATCTAGAGGAATTCATCATTGTTTTTCTTTTTCTGTTCATCCCTAATCTAATGGGCAAGTTGAATTAGCAAATCGGAAAATTCTGTCAGGTTTAAAAAAGAATTTAGAAGGAGGTGCTGGGAAATGGTCAAGTTATTTGCAAAATGTACTATGGGCAGATCTAACTACTCCACATATAGCCACATATGAGTCTCCATTGTCTTTAGTTTATGGGATGGATGCAATTAAACCTATAGAAGCAAGTCTCCCTTCCTTCAGGGTTCAAAATTATTCCGAATGCGAGAATGAGATAGCTATGAGGGCTCAGTTGGACTTGGTTGAAGAAAATTGGGTGAAAGAACATTTAGGAATTGCATATTATCAAGGATTGATGAGGAGCAGGTTTGCCTCTAATGTAAAAAGAAGAGATTTTCAAGTTGGAGATAAATTGTTGAGAAAATTATTCCTACACACCAAGGAAAAACAGTTCGGAAAGTTAGCTCTGAATTGGGAAGGACCATACATCGTATGTTAAAAAATTAAGTAAGGAACATACAAACTCGAAGATAAAGAAGGCAATCTATTGAAGCATCCTTGGAGCATTGAACATCCTAGGTTATACTTAAAGTAAACTCATCTCATAAATATTTCTTTTGCTTTACTTCAATGTAAATATTTAGGGGCATACTCTTTCCTACCATGGTGGTGCGGGGAGGTTTAATGAGGTGTCCCGATTTCAATCAATATACTATCATTTTCCTTTCTTTAAAATTGTTATTCTTAGTGGATCAGAAGTATTAAATACTTATTAAACACATCATGGATTAAAGGCTTGTTGAACACTTGTTTCCCTCAAATGGATCTCCTTTGAGTGGATCTGAAGTATTAAAGACTTATTAAACATATGATAGATTAAAGGCTTATTAAATGTTCGGTGAAGTGGATCGGATGTATTAAATACTGATTAAACACATGATGAATTAAAGGCTTATTGAACGCTTATTACTTTTAAATGAGTGATCTATGTATAGATCGGATAAATGTAAGATTGATTAAATGTTTAATTTCTATATAAAAAGTATGTTTTAGTTATTGTTTAAATACTCGGACATTGATGGAAGTATAAAGAAGATAAAGAAAAAATATTAAGTAAGTACAACTTGAAAGGGCATGAAATACGACTAGGATCATAAAAGAATCTGATCCACATTACAAAATGCCTTATAAACTACGAGGACTTATACAAGTAAAGTTTCTGAAAAATCTGATATTAAAACAACAAAATGCCTAGCATACTCCAAGGACTTCGATTCAGAATACCAACATAGATAAAATAATTAACCTTAGGGCTCATTCCCTTCGGTTTTCTTCTCATCATTACCTTCTTTATCCCTTTTACCATCATTTGAGCCCTCATTGGCTTTATCATCATATTCGGAATTATCCGAAGTCATGTTGTATTTATCACTTTATGCCAAAGTATGATATGGAACTTCATCATCTGGCACAAAACTCCATAGTTTCCCAAGAGACCGTTTGGGAAAATTTTTATGGAACCAAAGGACCATATCTGATTTAACATATTCTTCCCTCTGTTCCATGGATTTCAACACCCCCTCAACATATTCATTCTTTACAACAGCTATATCTTGGGTCTTTGTTTCTTTCAAAGCGGTGATCTCATCATCCCTTTTCTTGAGAAGATCTTGTAATTTCTTATTCTCTTTGGATAGTTTTGCATTGGCAGTCTCTTTTTAGTCAGTGTTTCATTCAAGGATTTACGCTCCTAGGAAGTGGTAGTTTGTAGTTGGTTGCAGCTAGTTTGTGTTTTTTCTTGACCGGCCTTAGCTTGTTCCAAATAATCACTCAATTGCTCTTTTTATTTGACCAAAGTGTCAACCTTTTTCTGTTTAACCGCAAGGGAGACCTTCAGGCCTTGATTTTCAGTTTGAAGGGAAGTGATGTCTTTTTCTGAGAGCTCTAACTTGTCTTTCCAAGTCAACTATGGGCATTATGTAGCCTAAGACTGCGTAGCCCAAGGTGTTATGCTCATCGGATACTTTAAAATATTCACCATCATGAATCACTACATTAGCTATGTTGGTTGATTGGGGGAAGGTTCAGTCAAAATATTTTTTGTCAAATTCGTTGAAGTACAAGTTCCTTATATCATCCAGGTTAACCTCGCCTAATAAGAGGATGGTCAGCAGTAGGAAACACTGGAGATGAAGGATATGTATGAACCCCTTCTTCATTAGAAACTTCAATAGAAGGATGGGAGGAATGACCTAGGATTGGAGTACGATCTCTGAACCGATGACCAATTTCTTCTTCTTTTCTGCCCTGTTATCACTACCTTCTCGGCCTCTCTTGTGCCGTTTTTTCTTATTCTTGATTTTTGGAGAATGTTGTGGCCTTTTATACTCACCTACTGTTATTGCAACACCCTCCAATAATGCAGCATCAATCTCTCTTGGCAATCCCAAACTGCCCGCATCGGGAAGACCTTGAGAGGAGTCTACACCTTTCTTCTTCTTCTTCTTGGTTTTAGCGAGATGACTAGGAGCCTTATTCCTAGCTGGTAAACAAAGTTTACCATCCATTCCTCAGTCCGTTTGAAAATTTCAGCAGCTTCAGGAGGACTGGTAATTTTTTCCCAAGAGAGCTTCCTAGTTGAGCTTGTTCACCATTGATGGGCCCTTACCATGTTAGATACAGTGAAACAATTGTGGAAACCAGTTCCCAAATTTTATGTGGCCCAATGATTCAGTTTTGTAAAAGTGGTTCGTCCCTCTTCCAACTGTTCTGAGAACATCTTGGAAAACACTGAAAGGCAAATCTGATGTATAATTTAATATCAACATTATCCGATGTATGGATCAATATTAATACACAATAAAGGAAAC
Source organism: Limnanthes douglasii subsp. nivea (assembly GCA_036936605.1). Lineage (NCBI taxonomy): Eukaryota > Viridiplantae > Streptophyta > Magnoliopsida > Brassicales > Limnanthaceae > Limnanthes > Limnanthes douglasii. The sequence continues at coordinate 61,288,676 of JAUPFV010000002.1, read as the reverse complement.
ATAAAATGTTTATCTGAGCTTTTCCACTTGGTTCTGATTTTCTTACTATTCTCCCAAGTACCACTAATGTAGAGGAGTTGGGTCATCCAAGGCTTGTCAGCTTCTAGCAGGTCATCAAAGACTTTAAAATTATCCCACTTATTGAAATAATTGAAAACGATATGATGATTCTGATGTAAATTGGCCACAACAGCAAACTGCTCCATGGGCATAAGAAGTTTAGAAAGTCTTGAAGCTATAATGCTGGCAAGTAATGTATACCAAACATTGGGACTTAGCTGACTTGTGAATAAATTCACCAAATGGAAATATCTCATAATCTCTGGGTCCAAAGAAAATTGAAGGCCCTAGTTTTACTATCTATCGGAGTCTCACATACAAAGCACTAACATTTTTTTATAAAAAAATCTAAACATGTTTGTTTTAACTGCGCATGACGTAACATGAGTATCATTAGAGATAATTTTCCATAAGATATCCATACATAGAAAGTTCCATCAAATCAAGTAAAAAAATGATTATAATCTCACCAAAGAACATAAAAAATAATGGAGGAGACTCAATACAGTAGGCCACATCATGGAATCTTACTACCCAATATGGACAGCCAATCTAGTACTACTAACTAAAAAGAATGACAAGTATATGGTATGTTTAATCTTCACTAATTTAAAACAATAGTGTGTCCAAATGACCTTTTCTCTTCCAAAAATTGATCAATTGGTGGATGCAACTTCATCGAATCATATGATATCATTCATGGATGCTTATTTGGGTTACAACAAGATTCTTATGTTTGAAGATGATCAAGATTAAATTAACTTCGTCATTGAGAGAGAAATTTGTTGTTATAAATTTGTACCTTTTATACTAAATAATATTAGGATTATATATCACAGACTTGTTGACAAAATATTTACAACACAAGTTGGATGAAATCTACATGCCTATTTTGATAACATGCTAATAATTAGCACTCAAGATGAAGACCACTTAGTTGACCTATTCAAAACATTTGCAAACTTCAAAAGAATAAATCTAAAACTCAATCTGAAGAAGTGTGCCTTCGGTGTAAGGTCTAAAATTTTATGGTCTACATATAAGTGTCAACCCTTCTTCAAATTATAAAAGGATGAAGGAAAATTAAACTAGACTCTAGCTTGTGATAAAGCTATTAAAAACATCAAAGAAGTTTATGACTTCTCTAAAGTTATTGAAAAATCTGAAGTCGTGTAAGCTCTTATTTCTATACTTGGAAATTTTGGATTTTATTGTTAATGTATAATTGATAAAAGAATAAGGAAATGAATTCAATGCTATATATTCTATAAGAATATCCATATTGGATGTTTTAATTGATCTACAGTTGGAGAAAAACAATTTTTCTTTGGTAATCACGTCTAGAAAGATTTGTTTCAAGATCATACAGTTATAGTAAGAATCTCATTCCCTCTAAGAAATATCTTGCAAAAATCTGATGTATATGACAGAGTGACTAAATGGTCAATCGAGTTAGGAGATTATGACATAAATTTGAATCAAGAACATTGTTGTTGGTTACAATTTTAAGGTTCTGCGTGGTGTTTCTCCTCGATCAGATCAACTTCGAGCTTCTTTGATTCATACATAAAATTCTTCTTTGACATTTTAAAACCATTTTTTAGGAATTGAATTGATATATGCTTAATAATCTTTTATTTAATTATTTTTTATTTATACTGATTTCCAAACATTTGTATTGTTTTCCAATAAAGGTTGGGATTTTTCCGTATTTCTTCTTGATAATTACAGTATTGAGATTATGTATTGTACTTGAAATTGTTAACATACAAAGCTTTTCCAAGTTACTGAAGTGAGTCTAAATGAAAAAAATTGTATTAGAATAACAAAATCACAGTCATGTGAGAAATTTTGCTATTAAATGTGGCTAATCTTGCTATAAGTTTCATGTGATTGTCTACCAAGTACATCTCACATTCTTATATTTATCCTTATCACTTATATAATTATTATTGACAAAGACCTATAAAACTTTATATGTTTCTTTGGTGGTTGATTGTTCATAGTCATTCATTTACGATATCCATCATGATTTTATTGCTTCCATTGAAACCAATACAAAAGTCTGAACACTCATCTAAATTGGAAAAATTAACAAAAGCGTTTTCGTAATAACTCAATGTGTTGTTCCTAAAAATCATAAAATGATCATGTCTTTCATTGTGACAAATTGGTTATGTTATTTCATATATTTGTAAATTTGTTGGTTGGAAGTATTTTTACAAAAACCTTTATACCAACTTAATCTGAATTTATTATACTTAAGTATGGTTGAGAAAGTATCCCAAAAAACTTATTTTTAGATAGAATAGAAAGAGATGGAACCTGATTACATCATTAATGACCTTATTGTACTTAGGCATATTGCATCACTCTAAAATGTTTATCATATGAAAGATTGAATATGAATTTTTGGTAAAATCTACAATGAATTGAATCATATATTTCAATTTTGATTTTATTTCAAAAATATTTGATATTATATTATCACACGTGATGTTGTGAGTTAATCTTATCAAAAAGAGAATCCATATATTCGTAAGTCATTTTTACTTTATTGAGTTGTATTTGATCCATTGTTCTAAATTTTTTGTTATCATTTAATGGTAAAAAATCAAAGTAAATTATGAACAAAACAAATAAAATAAAATACAAATCAAATAGTTATATTTATATTGGTATTATTAAATTTAATACAAACCATGTAAAAAACCTGATATGTAAATTATAAAAGTATAATTATTTTGTGGTTAATAATTTCTCTCGCACGTTACTATACTAAGATTTAGATATAATCCAAGTTTTATCTCTAACCTAAAACTTAGGTACGATATAGTTTTGAATTTTTGATATTTTTTTTTATCTAAGCATGATATATATAATACTTTAATTTAAATATAGTTTATGGTTTTATTAGAATGATCTAACATATAATTATCTCTCATTATGAATTTAAGGTTGTGTAATTATCAACCATTAATTTCAAGGTAGTTGACGCAATAATAGCAATGATATAATTTTGAATAAAATACTGAATCAATATCACTTGAACATTAAAAAAATATGGTAAGGCTACATTTATTGATTCTATATAATTTGATTAGCTACAGGTTATTATAGTAGTTAACCAATTAAAATACAATAAAAATTTGTTAATTTTTTTAAACTCATATAAATTATGTTTTAATATTAAAAAGTTCTGAAATTTGGTATATTTTAAATATTTTATCGTTTTTATTCACAAGTAATAAATCTATTATACTTCACATTTATATTATTTTTTAATATAATATATCAGTTTATAATGAAATAATATTTTAATACATGAAGACGATGTGTTTGTATTATAATTTAGTTCTGAAGTCTATTTTACTTATCAAATCCAAAATTAACAGTTATGCGAGGATATTATTCAATTATTAACAAAACCAACTAACAAAATTGTGTAATATATATATATATATATATATATATATATATATATATATATATATATATATATACTAATAAATATCCATCAACTAGATATCGATTCATCTTCTCATAATACTGAAGATGTACAACCTGGTTACAGTCTGATGCTCAACATTTGTCATATGTGGCATCGCCTTCTAAAGTTAAGACACTTCTCACAATCGAGTTTGTAATTATTTTTCCTCGTGCGATCTTTGTTTAGAAAATAGTTATTGAGGCTATATGAGAAATAACAAAAAGTTATTTAACTGTTACATGAACTCGTACTAATGAAGATCATACCAAACGAATTTAACGATCATATTTATTAATTTATAGAACTAAACTTGGTGGTGCTTATAAACTTATATTATTTTTATAGTGCAATTTCAATTGCTATGAAATGTTAAAGAAATTCAAAGTAAAATATGATTTCAAGTTTCTTAAAGTAATATTGAGTGAATTATAGATTTTATTTGGTACTAATATGAGGCAAAGATGTTAAAAGAATCAAACTGAAACTATGATTTCATTCACTAGAAGAAAACTTGGAAGAGGCAGAATGATAATTTGGAAAAGTATTTACATCATTTTAAAGACTCGATCAAAAGGCACAATATGAGTTTGCTAACTTTAAGTTCTCACGAATAAAACACAAGATGAACCGATAATTCTTGTTGTAGAAAATAGTTATAATATTACCCAAGAGGAAATTGTATAAACTGTGAGTGAGTTAATATTGTAGGAAATAAATCCTATAGTTTCTAATATGATACATGTGCATCAATATACATTTTCTATGAAAAACGTTTATTCAAATCAATTGAATAAGCTAACGATGCATTTGAAGGACAAATAAACAACACCATAAATCAAAAGTGGAAAGATATATAAATGTTGAGTTAATGTTTACAAGTGAGAAAATAATAGTTTTCATTAATATTTTTTATGTTCTTAAGATGAAAGAAAGTTTTCGTGTGTTGATATTTTGGCTAAAACCAGAATCGTTCAGTGTAAGAATCTGACAAACTCATTATCGCCAAATGAGGTATATTTGTTGAGGAATGATACTCTTGTGATATAATGGTAAAACTATATACGCCTAAAGATTCAATGAGTAAAACAACATATTTCATTTACTCTCACTTTCCTCATAATTATTTATTGTCACATTGTAGACTTGCACACGTAATTCATTACACAATTAAGATAATTGTTAAAAACAGACTTATAAATTATGTTATGGACTCGTATGAAAATGTGAATTGTTTATAGAATCAAAGATGATTAAAAACCTTCTAAGAGCGTAGCGAAATGTACACAAATATTAAATATGATACACACTTATATATGCGAGTTAAACGATGTCTTAACGCGTGGGGGTATAATATACTTTCTAACTTTCATAAGAGTACTCTTGATTTATTTACGTATATTTGTTTAAAATAAAGATTATATATTTAGCATGTTTAAGGTATTTAAAATAAAATTGAACAATCAAATAGACACAAAGATTAAAATCTTAGTTGTGACAAACATGAAGAATATTTTTAAGAGAATTTTCTAGTTTCTGAAAGAGCATGAGATAATCCATCAATTTTCTACAACCTATATACCTTAACAAAATGGATTAACAGAAGATTATTTGAGGTGACCTATACCATGCTAACTATTGATAAGTTGCATATAAATTTATGGGGTGAAATCATTTTAATGATATCTCTTTATTGTTAATAATATTAATCTTAAGAACACTTAAATGTCACCATATATGTTATAAAATAGAAGAAAAACAAATACTAATATTTTTTAAAAATATGAATATATATATATATATATATATATATATATATATATATATATATATATATATACACACGATTTGTGTTTATTGGCTACGTACCCAATATCAAACCTTATAGGTTATTTAAATATAGAGAAGTGGAACTTTTAAATCCAACTTATTGGATGGTAATATGACTCAAACCAATATGAAAATTAAGGAAATTGAATTTGTAGGAAGCATGTTTAGTTAAAAAGTAACCTCGTGAACCTCGTAGGAGTCAAAATAAGAAAATACCTAAATGTCTCGAGTCCAGTGATATAAATTCTCAAATAATTTCTTTTGATCCAATGGAAGAAAGTTGTATGAAAAATACATAAAAACATTTAGTAGTGTTTTCTTTAAAAATGATCTCAATCTTAGAAAAAAGCAATATCTTCTTGAGATTTTACATTTTAAAAATATGTAATAAATGATGAAATGAATTAAATTATTTTAAACTACACGTAGAAGTTAATTTATTTATATTCAGATTAAAAAAGAACTAATTTTAAGTGGGTATTTAAAAAACACATATATTGTACAATTCAAGCATTTAAGAGACGATCAGTGGTTTTCGACAAATATAGTGAATATATTATTTTGACACGCATGGTCTGGTTCTAAAAAATCCACTAGCACAAAAATAAATTTTACAATTGCATCAGTATGGAAACTAAAAGATTTATTAAATAAATGTAAAAAATGACATTTCTAAATAGATATCTCGGATGATGGCTACATGGATATGGACTATTTTGTTTCTTTCTATCTGCAACAATTAACACAATATCAACGAATAATGATTAAAAAATCGATATCAATGTCGTAGGTGGTAAAGGGAAATCTAACAAATAATCACCAAGATAGTATTTTTATTGATTCGAGAAGATAAGTCCTTTTTTACAAACTCATAATCCTATTTATACTATTTACATGACAGTTTCAATCTTTTATTAATTACACGATTCCATTAATCTCGATCATGGACCAACATTTATGATAATGGTCATATAATCGCGGTCATTACTTCAGTCATAATGTGTTTCGTAGGTCGTCCAATCAACTGTTATATTAATAAGTGTTGACCTCTTTAATGATCTCTTCATAGGTCGTTATTGATGATCAGGTTTTGCTCGACTCAGTTAGCGTATGTTGGTCTTTGACGAGCTGCGCTTTGCTCGTCGCTTTCAATGTATAAATACTGATCGTCATGGCCTATGATCGGTAAAGTCCTGGGTGTTCCTCCGTTAAGTTATGGCCTCTGCTCGGTTTCATTGTCAATACAGTTCGGCATTACTTATGCTCGATAAGACTCCGATACAGCTCGTATTAGTTTATATCCTCTGCTCAGTTATCTATGAATGGGGCGAGCCTTGATCAGGTTGCATTCATCGTTGCGTTCTTGACAGTTTGCATGTTGTCTTCTTATAAGATTGATGCCCTTCAGTTAGGGTTCGGTCCTATGCCCTTGGTTTGGCCTTGGTCTTCTATCGCTGGTCGTTGGCTGTTTTCTTTACTTGGTTGAAGTCATATCTTCCCTACTGGATTTAATGTCGATAACCTCATCAGTATATCGATTTTTCAACTCCAAGTCTATAATATATGGAAACTATTCTTAACGACAACGAACTTTGATTCAAGTGTAAATTATTCCAAACTATATGAAAAAGGAAGTATTTGGATTTTTCTAGCTTGTGATAATTTTTATTCTTTTATTCGCAGGATTTGATGACGCAATAATTTTTTTTATTTTATATTTAGTTTTTGAAATTTTTATGATTGATGTTTTAAAATATATAACGATTTTTTGGATTAAAGAAATATAGATCAGATGTTTCTTCTTTGCTTTAAAATGTGTAACACAACTTATAAAAATTAAAATAAAATAAAATAAAATATTAAGTTCGACTAAGAAAATAAGTTGAAAATTAAAAGGTATTTAATAAAATAAATTTTATATATATTCTAAAATAAAGTACGAGTATTTTCAACTTAAAAATATTAGTATAGATGTTTATTCCTTTTTTCATTCATCTAAGTTCCAATATTTTTATTCGATATATATATATATAATTGTTTAATATATTTATTAATTATCTTTCATTTTAAAATTGATTCGAGATTTTTATTTAAATAGTGTGTTTTCAAAAATTATTTTGTTTATATAGTGATAATATTATATCTTGATAGTTCGAGATTTTTGTTTTTTATTTTATTTTTTATCACTTATTTTTATATTAAAAAATATTTATTTTATATTTTTAAATATTTTAAAAGAAAAAATTAAAAAAGTAAAGATTATTGTTTAAATATGTTTCTTGTTTTATTTTTGTAGAGGAATTTTAACCATTTTTATTTATTTAATTATCTATATATATTTTTTAAATCAATGATATTTTTCATTTTTAAATTTTCTTTATTAAATAAATTATGGTTTTTTAAAAGAATCTATTTAAAAAAATTAAAACTAAGTAAAAAAAAGATTAAATTTGAAAATTATAAAGCATCCAAAAAATAAAGATAGATCTAAACACAATCATTATTTCAATTAATCTAGTTAACTAAAATTTAGATAACAAATAGATATATTCACAATCATTATTTCAAGTGATATATGTTGTTATTTATGGTAGAAGCCTATAGATTTCAAACATTACTCACATAAAAGAAAATTCAATAATATTACGGAAGATCTCTCAAACTCTATCACTATCATAAATATATCAAAAAAACATTTATAAATGTTTTATGGTGTTTGTAAATATTGTTTAATTTTTTATAACTTTATTTTTGTTTTTTTTAAACTAAACCAATATTTTTTACACGTATCGTTGTTATGTTTTTTTTATAGCATTTTGATTTGATTTTTAGTTTCATGTAGATATGAACAACAAAAGAAAGTTCATGTAAAATCCTAACATTTAAAATCATGTATTTTAGTTATATGTTTTTGTTTATTATAGATTAATTATTTATATTCTCCAATAATTACTTCAAATATATGAGCTACCACAAAAGTTTTAAAAGATTTAATTCAACATTGTAAAATATATGATATATTAAAACCAAATAAAACTTTTATCTGAGTTTTTTTGGTTTTGATCTTGTGATGGTTGAGAATTTGTTATTTGGATATTGTGTTTAGTAGTTCATCAATATTAGGCATCACTGCTAAGAAATAAATTATTGTTATTTTTAAAGCTATAGATTTTGACGTGAATTAAACATGTTGCTTTTCAATTATTTTATCTTTGAATGTTGTCTCTTAATTTTTTAGGTGTTTAATTTTTTCATGCCTTTATTGTTTATATTAAAAGTCAAAACTATATGATTGTCTCTTTCTTTTTTTATTCTTTCTGAATTGCTTGATATCTGCTCTACGTGAAAGACATAAATTTCATGTCCTAATTAGAGACTTCATGTCCTAATTAGAGTCAATTGAAAATCAAGTCCATTTAAAGATTCTTCGGTCATTAAACCCTGCATATAAACTCTTTCTGACCGTCTATCCTCATATTCAAGACCTCATTAAACCATATATATAAATTTATACTCATCATCTCTCCTCATAACCAACAATATTCAAGATGATAACAACACAGCTTTAGAAGACGAAATAGCCTATAAAGCTACGGTTGTTATAATGAGTTGTTTTTGTTAATCTTTTGTATATATTATTCTCATGGGAGGTGAAACAATCCTAAAATCAGATATTCATCTTTTTTTGTTTAATTTATCACTTTTTTAATTTTTTAATTCAGATGATTTGCATAGTGGTTTTATCATTAATTATTTGTATTAAATGCGCCATTGAATAAACTACTAGGTTCTTTTTGTATTTTATTAGGTTGAAACGTGGGAGGAGAAAAACCTTCATATATAGACAATGGCAAAATGAATGTTTGTTTTTTTTTTTCCAGTTTGATTTTAATGAAGTTTATCATAAAAGAACTAAATGTTTTTAAATTAGTATCGTATGTCTCTTAATATAAATTCTTACATGATGGTTGCTTTATTTTTTATGCACGAGTTCTTTTTGTCATTAATGATATGGTCAGATATATTTGGAAGGACACTCCTGTGAAAACCGGAGGAGCAGTTCGGGTACATCTTGGACCATACAAATTAAAAATAATCCGACCAGTCAATATATGACCTAGCTGTGTGCTATTATTGAACCGGATCCAAGTTCCGATCCATAAGCCCCATGGGTCAAAGAATTAGTATAAACACCCCAAAACCAACTTTATTTAAAGGGTTGAAATTTTTCCAAAACATCAAATACAAACATACACCTCATTTATCTAACTACTCACTACACAAACAATAGGATTCAACTCACAAAATCCCTACAATACCCTCCAACCATAAATTATCCTCACTAAATTGGCGACCACAGTGGGAGACGACGGTGCCTGGATTACAAATTCAAATCCAGTAAAAAAACCAGTTCAGATGGATCCGAATGTACAAAATGCTCGACCTCCGGAGGTGGAAAGAGTGAAAGAAAATAACGAGCATACTAATGTGTCTCATGTCAATTACAATGGTAATGAAAAACAATCCATGCAAGAAGAGTGTGATCAACTAAGGGCTGAAATTGAGGCTTTAAAGGCCCTGAAACAAGCAGAAAAATGAATTAAAAAACGTCTGGTGCGTCAGCGTTTCACCTTACTAATAATCCTAATGAAAATGAGCAGTCCATAAAGACTTACCTTAGCTCCAAGAAAACACATCGATCTAAACGAATGGAAAGTTCCACGTGGGAGTCTTCCAACAATTCATCTAATGATTCGGAACTTGAGGAGTCATGTTTACCAAGAAGCTTTTAAGAAAAAGGGATAGGCATGACAGGCTCAAAAAGTATCAGGGAAAAATAAAGGGATCAGCTGATCAACATATTAACCGTTTGCTGATTGATCCATTTGCCTTCCAATTTCGAACCCGGTATTTTTGCTACTCCGAATGAGGATACTGTGTTTAGTCGTATCCAAAATTGGAGGCAATCACCTTTGTTTGCAAAAATACTTTCCGGACATCTTTCCAAAAGATTTAATAGTTCCAATATAGAAATATATGATGGAAGCAAAGATGCAGACAATCATCTTGAACAATTTAAACTTTCATGATGAAATTTGATGATGATGACAAGCTACCATGTATGGTTTTCTCTCAAACCTCTAAGGGAAGTTCCCTCAAATAGTATAATAGTCTCCCTCAGGTATTTATTAAAAAAATTGATATATTTTGGGTTGCATTCCGGAGGCAATTTGTTGGAAGCAAGGAACTTAAGGTACATGGTGACACAATTATCCATTGTGCCCAATAACCGAACGATTCATTGAAAAAATATATTAGTAGTTTTGTAAATACAAAAAATGGGTTGGCTGACTGCTTCGAACAAGTTGCAATTACCTCTTTGAGGCAGGACATGAGTATGGGTATCATGGCTGATTCAGTAACCCAAAAGAAAGATATGACTTTGGGGGACTGTTGAATCAAGTCGGGAAACAAATTAATGTTGAGAAGACTAAGAAATCTAGAGTGCATCGCCAGGTCAGATCCATAAGTACAACATCAACACCTCAAACAACTACCCAGTCCGGTTACAGATCAAAAGAAACTGGGCAGGGGTCTCATCGGCCCAGGTATAATCAATCCAACCAGAAACAGAACTAACAAGTTAGAAGTAAAAACGACCTTGGGTTCAGCCTGAATGGTTTCCTGAATTGGGAGAAAGTATGGCTACGATATATGATTAAACTAAAAATGATCTACACTTTAGAAGGCTGACTGCATTACAGTCTCCTAGGGAAACCCGAAGTACCCGTTTCTGCAAATATCATAACAATGCGGGCATGATACCCATTGGTGTGGTTTATTTCTGTCTGAGGGTAATTTTGTAACGTATTTTGAATGTTTGGTGGAATTTAATGTTTAGAGTAGTTAATGGTGAGATAATTAAGTTGTGTACTAGTAATAAATTATGATTACCCTCATTAATAAAAGTGGTTGGGGTATTTATACTTAATTACTGACCCATAGGCTTATTAGGTCGGATTATAAAGTCGGGTTAAGTTTAAGGACCCATTAGTAATCTGGTTTGAAGTGATCAGCAACCAACTTAATCAACATTTATTACATTTGTGTAGTTCAGAGTTTTACAATAGTGGTCATGGTCCGAACTACCCTTCAGATTAAGTCAAGATTTAGTAGCTAAAGAATCTGATCTCATCACCCATGATTACATAACATTAAAAAAGAGGTGCGGAATCTCATTAAAAGGGGTAAATTAATGGCTTATATTAAAAAACAAGGGGCAGCAGGCTAGATAACGCACCATCTAGCATCAATACTCCCCGAACGACTCATTCGGTAGCTCTTAAAACGTCAAGACAGGAGGATACCATGGTGATTATTAAAAAATTTGATTTGGATTCTGAGTACCTTGATCCGGATCCGGGTTGGAATCGGGTAGGGGTGATAGTGGACAAGACTACTACTGCTTCCGGTCTTGTTAAATATTTTGAGTCTTTAACCATATTTGAGGGATATACTATGACCGCACCTTCAAGTTGTTCAAGAAAAAGGTATGTCAACAGCTTGACCACTCAATTGGATGGGAGAATGACCACACATCTATACCAAACTCTAGCTCATTTCCTGCTGAAGGTATTATTTGTTGTGGTTGACTGCCCAACATCTTACAATGCTATATTAGGGAGATCTTGGCTCTCCAGGATGCATGTTGTAGCCTTTATTGTCCATCGGTGCTTAAAGTATATTGTAGGTGCACAAGTGGCTATTTTCTGAAGCAGTCAGAATGTAGCTAGAGAATGCTACGTAACAGCTCTTGCCTCGAAGTCTTTGGAGGCACTCAAAGTTAAAAAATAATATAAGTTATTGGATCCTTCCACCGATGAGAATGAAATTGATGATCCAAAGTAGGCTCCTAGTTTTATAATACCTATCGAGGAAATTGAAGTTCGTTGCCTGGCCAAGGGCAAAAATATTAAGATTAGTACTAAACTGCCACCAAGTTTGAAAGAAAGGCTATTGTCTTTCTTATTGGAAAATTTACATGTGTTTGCATGGTGCAATGATGATGTAACCGGAGTACCCGCTGAGGTAATTTGTCATAAGTTGTCAGTTCGAACTGATGCTGGACAAATTGTACAAAGAAGAAGGTCCTTTTCCAAAGAAAAAGTAGATGTGATTGTGCAAGAAGTTGATCGGTTGACCAAAATGGGTCACATCAAAGAATCTCAATACCCATTGTGGACTGCCAACTCTGTTTTTGTCAAGAAAAATAATGGCAAATGGCGCATGTGTATTGACTTCACATATCTTAATAAGACATGTCCCAAAGATTCTTATCCTGTTCCTCGGATATATCAGTTAGTGGACTCTACCTCTGGGAACAAGCTATTGTCCTTTATGGATGCATTTTCAGGATACAATCAGATACAAGTAGATCTGAATAATCAAGATCCCACAACTTTTATTACAGATAGAGGACTTCATTTCTACAAAGTGATGCAATTTGGATTGAAAAGTGTTGGGGCCACTTATCAAAGGTTAGTAAATAAAGCTTTTGTTAGTCAAATCGGCAGGAATATGGAAGTATATATAGATGGCATGATGGTGAAGAGTCTCGAGGAAGATGCACACATATCTGACCTTCAAGAAACGTTTTCTAACTTAGAGGCCATCAATTTAAAATTAAACTCTGAGAAATGTGTTTTGGGGGTCCGTTTCGGAACGTTTTTGGGCTATGTTATAAGTAAAAAAGGCATTCAGCCTGATCCAGATCAACTGAATGCTCTGTTGTCTATGGATCATCCTCAAAGCACTAAAGAGGTTCAAAGACTAGCTGGACGTTTGGTTGCGTTAAATAGGTTCATTTCGAGATCATCTGACAAGTATGCTCAATTTTCCAAGTATTAAGGTATGCTAAAGACTTTAATTGGTCTCCACGATGTGAACACATTTTCCTTGAAATCAAGAAGCAATTATCTTTGCCTACGACGTTATTCAAACCTATTTAGGAGAGAAACTGTATATATATTTAGCTGTGTCGGAGTATGCCACAAGTGTTGTGCTAGTACGAGAAGTGGATAGTTACCCCAATCCGATATATTATATAAGAAAAATTTCATTGGAAGCAGAAAAGAGATACTTAAAGTTAGAAAAGTTAGTCTTGACATTGGTAATAACAGCATGAAAAATAAGACTATACTTCCAAGCACATTCGATTGTTGTCTGAACATATTTTTCTTTAAAAGAATGTTCTCTAAAAGGATGATATATCAAGCAGAATGACCAAGTGGTCAGTCGAGCTGGGTGATTATGATATTGATTTTGCGTTCCGAACTGCAGTCAAGACTCAAGCTGCGGCTGATTTCTTAGTAGAGTTTCATACTGAAAGACCCTCTAAGCAAAAACAAGCAAACCAATGTAAGAAAGAATGGGTAGTCCGAACAGACGGCGGATCTAGTACCATGGGATGTGGGGCCGAAATTTGTTTAACATCTCCTTATGGTAATACCATGTATCAAGCTATATGTTTTGGTTTTGATGCCTCCAATAATTAGTCAGAATATGAAACAGCCATAGTCGGTCTAAGATTAGCCCTTATACGTGGGGAAAATAGAGTCTGATTGATGAGTGACTCCCAACTATTAATTCATTATGCTTAGGAACAATCTGAAGAAAAGAAGGAATAATTAATAAAATATTTGCTGATACTAAGGGAAGTTGCTGCAAGATTTAAAGGTATCCAATACAAATATGTCCTTAGATCGGATTATACGGTGGCTGACTCTCTAGCGACCATATCCTATTCTGAAGTCTACCCATGGCATCTGATACAAGAATACCCCTCAATAGATTCAAGCCAAGAGAAGGGTGAAGGGGATGAAGAAATATGAGTATATTTGTCATTCAACCCAAAGACTGAAGATATGATATTTTTCAGTTTATTTCCGATGGAGTTTTACCTCCGGATAAAGCCCTGGCTAAGGAGATTAAGTATAAGGCTCGAGGGTTCCTAGTATTAAGAGAAGTTATTTATAAGAAAACTTTCAGCAGAACCCTCTTTCGTTCTTTAGGATTTAAAGAATCCTAAAATGTTCTTTTTGTACTAGACGATGGAGAAGGCTCTGCATATTGTGGTTATAAGGCCTTAACCAGAAGAGTTTTGTTAGCAGGGTACTACTTGCCAACAATAATGGCAGATGCCAAAGATATAGTTAAAATGTGTGATCCTTGTCAGAGATATGGGAATGAAATCCATGTGCTAGCAGTTCCTATGGAGTCCATATCTGAACCCATACCTTTTGATAGATGGGGTTTGGATTTGGTTAGACCTCTTCCCATGGAATCCGGAGGGTATCGAAAAATAATAGTGCCAATTGACTATTTCTCTAAGTGGATAGAAGCAGCACCCTTAGTTGGAACCACTTCTAAGGTGGTTATAAAATTTATTCTATCCAACATATGTTGCAGATTTGAAGTTCCCCGAAGAATCACTACAGACAATGGGCCATAATTTGATAATAAAGACATGGAGATGTTTTGCACTTCCAGAGGAATTCAACACTGTTTTTCTTCTCTTTTCCACCCTCAGGCTAATGTCCAAGTTGAAGTTGCTAATCGAACGATCTTGTCAGGGTTAAAAAAGAATGTAGAAGGTGATGTAGGAAAATGGCCAAGTTATTTACAAGAGGTATTGTGGACATACCGAACTACTCTCCATACTGCTACACAAAGTTTCCCCTCGTTTATGGGATGGATACAATCACACCCATGGAAGCTACTCTACCATCCTTCAGGATCCAAAACTATTCCAAACAGGAAAATGATATGGCAATTAGGAATCAATTGGATTTTATTGAAGAAAAAAGGGTCAAGGCATATTTAAGAACAACATACTATCATGGTTTAATGAGAATCAGATTTGCATCCAAGATTAAAAGAAGATATTTCCATTTGGGAGACAAAGTCTTAAGAAAGGTCTTTTTGTATACTAAATTAAAACAGTTTGGAAAGTTGGCTCTGAACTGAGAAGGCCCTTATATGGTATGTGAAAGAGTCAAGCCAAACACATATAGATTTCAAGACAAGGAGAGTAGAGTTTTGAAGCATCCATGGAAAATTGGATATCTTAGGTTATATTTAGAATAAAAATCTCTTGTAAATATTCACCTTCTCATATCTCAGTGTAAATATTAGGGAGGCATACTCTAGTCTACTCTGGTGGCGTGGGGAGGTTTTAATAAGGTGTCCGATTTTTAAATCAATGGTATCTTATGTCTTCTTCAAAATTGTTGTGAGTAATATGAGGAGATCAGATAAATTGAATACTTATTAAACACCCCGGCTCTCAAATGAAGTATCTTTGAGAAGATCGGATTTATTAAACATTCAATCAGATTTATTAAACATTCATGATCGGAGTTTCAACACTTCCATCCTTCAAAATTAGATATTGTTGAAATGATTAAGCACTTATTAAATAAGTCTGAAATATTAAAAACCACTTAAAAATTAGCCATAAAAAGAAAAAGAAGTTCGTGCAAAAGAAATATTTGACATTATAACCTGATCGGACTGAGTCTAATCCACAATCACAAAAATTCGTTGGCCATCCAAAGACTTTGGTTTATAAAACAAAGAATTGGAAAAGATAACAAAATGCCTTGGCCATCGAAGAACTTTAGTTATGAACACAAAATAACATTATAACCTTAGGGCTTGTTCCCTTCAGTTTTTTATTCACCTTCATTTTTATTGGGACTCTTGATTTCAGCACTTGAGCTTTCACCAGTTCCTTCATCAGAATCATCTTCACTTGAATAACCATGCTTATCACCATCCACTATCGTTTGGAAATGTATCTCATCGTATGGTACATATTTCCATAGAGGACGAAGAGTCCTCTTTGGAAAGGTTTCATGGAACAGCAAAACCATGTCCGATTTGACCCCTTCGTCTCTTTTTTCTAGAGAATCCACCACCCTACAACATACTTCTCTATGACATTAGCTATCTCTTGAGCCTTGTTGTCCTTTAGAGATTTATTCTCTTCTTCTTTCCCTGAGAGATCCTTTTCTAGCTTTCTTTACTCTTCGGTTAAAACAACAATCGTGTTGGTGTTGGTGGTTTGTTGCTCTTTCAAGGTTTTGATTTCATTGGAAGAACTGGTTTCTAAGGTGAAGTATTTGGTTTAGATCTCCTCTTGAGCACTCTTGGACTCACTCAGTTCGGTAGCCAAATCCTCATTCTCTTTGTTTAAAGCCTCAATTCTTTTTAGAGCAGTGGTGAGATCGGTAGTCAAATTCTGTTTTGCTGTGGTAAGAGTACCAATGTTTTCAGCTTGCTCCCTCGCCTGCCTCTCCAAGTCCACTATTGGCCCGATAAATCCCAAAACTGGATGGCCTAAGGTGTCATGTTCACTTGACACCTCGAACGATTCGCCATTATAAGTAACGACATTGGGAATAGTAAGCTGAGGGAAGGATCCAAAATCATCCTTGTCCAGGTCACTAAAGTACACGTTGTGAAACTCATCGAGGTTGACCTCTCTTTCAATAGGTGGCTGGTTAGTTGTGGGAAAACATGGAGAATGAGGGCCAGAAGGTGCCTCTACCTGTGCAGGAGCATCATGTGGCAGTGTAGGATTGTCAACCGGAGGCCGAACAATTACCTCTGACCCCATGTTACTCTTTTTCTTTTTCTTCTTTGTTCTTTGGCCATCGCCTTCCTTGGGCCTTTTATGACCTTTCTTCTTAGCCTGAGGGGATTGATCTGATTCCCTAGTTTCCTGACTTTTGCAGCCACAACTTCCAACAAGAAAACATTTATCCCTTCACGATTCTCCGAATTGGCTGCTTTGGGGTTTTGGGGAGGTGGATCAGTTCTAGTCTTCTTCTCCTACTTCTTCATTTTGTCTAGTTGGCTAAGAGCTTTACTATGGGATGGTAAGTACAACTTGCCATCCTTTGACTTTTTCCTTTTCAGTTTAACATCTTCTAGAGGGGGAGTAGTCAGTTGTTCCCAAGTGAGGTCTCTGCTTCCGGTGGTGTTCCATAGATGGGATCTCAATATGTTTCCCGAAGCAAAACAGTTGTGAAAACTAAGCCTCCATATTTCTGATGCCCATTGGTTCAATTTGGATAGGGTAGCTTTTCCACCCTCTAAGTACTCAGGAAACATCTTTAAAATAACTGTAGGATAAAAACAATAATCGATTCGGTCTAAACAATAGAGAGTTAAATATAACTACAAGAATAAAATTAGTGTTACCTGAGCTCCTCCAATACCTAGTCAGTTGACTCAGATTTTTTTGATATTTGATCTTTTTGCCATTCTCCCAGGCTCCACTAATGAACAAAATATGTTTCCTCCATGGTTTTCCAGCCTCTAGCAGGTCGGTGACTACCTTATAGTCATTCCTCATATTATAGTGATAGAAGGGGATCTGGTGGTTCCTACATAAACCGGCAACAATAGCAAATTGCTTCATGGGCAATGAAATTTTAGATAGCCTGGAAGCAATGATGCTGGCTAGAAGAGTGTACCATGCATTCAGAATCAACTGGCTAGGGAAAAGCTTAATAAGATGAAAGTACCGAACTACTTTCGGGTCCAATGGGAAACGAAGTCCCCAGTTTAGCATTTCGGTGTATACCCACCAGTTCATTGACCTTGCTGTCTAAAGGTGTCTCTGGAGTAACTAGAATCCTAACTTTGATAAACTCTAAGAAGAGCCACTTTATCCGTATCCGATCTAGTTCAGAAGTTTGTATACATGTTGGTTAATCTTTTGAAAGGTCAACAAATACTTCGAATTTATCTTACGAAGAGTTGGCCCAACTTTCCCTTCTAAACACTCCGGGAGTGATTAGGTGTTAGGCATCCCTGATTTTTTCCTGTTGGTCAGAACCGGTATGGTATTCTCAGTCTGTCCGGATGTTTCTAGTGAAGTGTTCTCTTCATTGTCCTCCATGACTTACTCCATTATAGTTAATTATTGTTCGGTCAACTTAGCACTATTGGCCTATTTCTCAACTTGAGTGGCCTTATCAAGGAGGGACGCGTTGTCCTAATTTACTGAAGACTAGGCAGTAGGTTTTAATGCATCCAAACTAATATTTTTGGATGAAGAAGGGTTACTTTTAGATTTGGAGAGTCGAGTAACCCTCAGAGACGTGACCTCTTCTGTATCTGATCCCATGGCTATGAAAGATGAGGGTTTCCTAACTATAGAAACGTTTTTTTCTCTTAGGAGAAGAATCTAAAGATGCTTGAACTGAAGGTTCAGATTATAGAGTAGATAATGTAGGAATGAAAGATGTTTTTCGCGTTACCGATGTTTGAGATGATGATGTACTCTTATCAGATTCTGGAACCACTGGGCTAACTATTCCACCAGGAAAAACAGGGAGTCGGCTGTGATCCTTGCTTCCTGTCTTGTCTTTTTTCTTGCTCTCTCTAAATCTTAATAGGTTCAACCAACCCTCTTTAATCAAAGTTGTTCTAGCAACGAACATATAACTACTTAAAGACAGAGTAAAATAAAAAACTCAAGCTTTCTCTCTCTAGAAATTGGTTCTAGTTATGAGAAACTAAACTGTAAAACAAGTTTAAATAAAGTTAAAACCACTTGAGTGTTTCTTTTGAGGAAGATTAAACGGTTCGAATAATGATTAGGGGATATTAAGTATACCATAATTACTTTTTGAAAATAGGTATAACTCCCAAGAAAGAAAAATGGCTGAGAGGTTCAGTCGAAACGTGACACGTGTCAAATTTCAGTTTTCTAACCGTTCGTTTTTCAATTACAAAAGAAACCCCTTTGGATCCGGTTAGGGTCCTTTTTTCTTTAAACCCTTCGGATCCTATCCAGGTATTTTGTTAAATAAGTTAGCCCATCCAAAACATTTTTGAAAGAACTAAAGAGGCTACCGATAGGGTCGGATATTTTTGGAATGACACTCCTGTAAAAACCGGACGGGTAGTTCGGGTATATCTTGGACCACACAAATTAAGACAATCCGACTAGTCAATACATGACTCAGCTGTGTGCTAATATTGAACCAGATCCAGGGTTCGACCCATAAGGCCCATGGGTCAAAGAATTAGTATAAATACCCAAACCAACTTCATTTAAGGGGTTGGACTTTTTCCAAAACATTAAATACAAGCATACACCTCATTTATCTCACTACTCACTACCCAAAAAATAAGATTCAACTCACAAACTCCTTAAAATATCCTCCAACCAAAAATTATCATCACTAATTAAGACTTTGAAATTCTCGGGTGGCAAGATAGAGATAAAAAACGTGACAAAATGTGTTGGTCATGTGAGTTGTATCATATTCATTCATGGGTTGTTTATCTTATGTACGAGGCTCTTCAAAGAATTTAATGTTTTCATTTTGAACATTATATTTTGTTTTTCACTCTATGAATATTATTGAACATTCCAATTCTTCACGATTGCACATTCGCTACGCGCGATATATTACTTTATATACTCATTTGTAAGTATTTTCTGGAGAAATTTGAAAACCAGTACCGTTTAGTTATTATTTTTTTGTGGGAAATTGACATTTATATTTTTTTTTGACATACATTAAACTTTATAAGAGATGTTTTAAAAACAAACGTGCTGCGAAAACCACGTATTCATTTATGTTCTTTTGACATACTTTATGTACTCATTTGCAAGAGTAATGAAGTTATGTCAGATTTAAGTTTGGCATATGCTCCAAAAACCATGTATGAATTTATGAGAAATGTTTCAAAACTAACCAAAATCGATGATTTTGTTATGTTACTTTCACAATTTATATGATATAAAAAATCATCCATAAAATTGCTTGACTGAATTTTCCCCTTTTATTCAACTTGTTTGCAGTGTCTACTTTATTATTGTTGCATTCCGATTCCTCAGTTTGTCATAACTTTATAGCAGCAGACATTCGATTAACAACTAGTACGTAACAATGTGCATACTACACCAACTATTGGTGCTCACAACTTTATATACATCCACAAGTTAAATGACAAACTATTTTCGTACAAATTTAAGGAAATAATAAAAGTTTAATGTATATTTTTAGTATAATTTCATTTTCATGATTTCCACTTTATTTATTTATTTTAAAATAAAATTATGCAAAATATTTTCTTTTATAAAAATATCAGAGGCTCCAACACCCAAACAACAAATGTCGAATAAGCAATTATTATACCTTCGACTTCAGTTTGTTGATATATATGTTTCCGGTGGATTTATCTTTATGCATAATATTATTTGTTCATAGTTTGTGGACATTTAGGACAAGACTATTCAAGGAATACAAAGAGGTCCATAGTGAGAAAATAGTTGACCCGGATACAATACAGTTAAATGGATTGCATTTCTTAACGTATGCATATTTCAATAGATTTTAAATCAGACTCCAATTTTTTTAGTTGACCTTATTCTCTCTTAGGTTTTCGAAACTTATGAACCATATAAAAATATTGTTTAAGGATAGATTTTTCCAACTTGTTTTTGCTATCCGTGTGTAGTATCCTTTGCGACCTCCATTATTGTGTTTCTTGATAAAAAATATATCATTCAAGCCTTCATTTTAAAGTAAGAATCCTTTAGTTATATTGGATACAGTTTCTATATATCATTGTTCATACATTTGTAATTTCATAATAATTGTGAACTTGAAGAAACTAAAGAATAAACTTCCTTTTACAAAAATAAATCAGTATTTAATAGTTCAAATGATGCAGTATAAATTTTATTATAACGTTAAGAATAAGCATACTTGCACATCGAGAGCAAAATATGAGTCCAAAGACTACGTATTCAATTTTTTTGAGTCTTTAATATTACTAAACTTGAACATGAATTGCATACACAATTGAACACATATAAACTATGATCGTATATAAAAGAGAAAATGATTAGTTTGTGATTGGAGATTTGTTAGAAAACGATGCTTAAATTCAATGGCGATTGTTGTTATATATATTCATTTTGAATTTGTTTGACAGATATGAGAAATATGTAGTGACATTTTGAAAAATACATGAATGACAAGTTGAAAACTTTAGTTTGTTTGAAAGCTATTATTGTTTTAATGTCATATACAGTACTTCATAACCTACTCAATTATCACTTTGATGATTATTTTTTGCGTTTTTTTATTTGTTTTTTGTAACTTATATAAAAAAAACCTAAAATATTTGGTTGTTTTCTAATTTACAATTTGTTTTTACATTAATTGTTAGGGTGATGACCAAAGTCTTAAATCCCACATCGGTTAAACATGGGAAAAATCAATCGTATATAAATAAAAATATATAATGTGAGGCCTTTTGGAAGTGGACTAAAATCAAAGCCGTGCGGACCCTCTCATTGTTATATAGATGAATATTAAGTAGTAATAAAATGGAAGTTTGGCATTAGATGGGAGTACACTAATTGAATAAGTAATTTAGATGCAATTGTTTTTTAAAAAAAAATTAATATTTAAAATTTAATATTTTTAAAATTTTGTATTATACGAATTTACGTTACCGACATAAACTCGTGACAGTTTGGTCTAGTATTATCTAGATATATCATATATAGATAATTAACGATCTCACACCTACATTTGGCAATAAGTTTAGTTATACTTCCTAAATAGTCTTATTATAGTTTTATTCGAAGTATCACAATTCACAAGCCAGAGCACGAGACCAAAATAATTAGTCCAAGCATTTTCGTCCTGCACGCAAGAAGCCAAGAGGTTACCGTTTCTCGTATTCCAACGCAACCAAAAATTCTCCAGCAATAAACCCTAGTTTTTGTCATTCGATAATTGTGATCTTATCGGGTCTGAACCAAAATTAGAACTTGAAAATTCAACCGCCGGAAAATATGTTCGGCGATGGAGAAGAAACTCCCTCCAGGTGAAAAAAATTCGCTTTTGGTTATCGCTCTTGATCATGATGCTTTTTTGCGAAGGCAGATCGATATGATTGTGCCTTTTTGCTTGCATTTGAACGAGTTCTTATTTTATTGGTTTCTGCTGTGGTTTGAACTTAAAGCATGTATAAACTAAGAAATTAATCTTTGGTTACGATTATATTGAGTTATGCAGTTGACATACGTTCATTGTGCCATTGGAGATCAATTTGTCAACTGTGTGATCAGTTTGTTATGATCCTGCTATTTCTGAACTGTGTGATCAGTTTGTTTTGATCCTTTCCTTTGCAGGTATGAATTATTGAGTATGGTAAGAAAACACTCCAACTTGATTGGGAAGAAGACTACAGTAGATGAGCAGGATGCTTCGGATGTTGAAATGGATTCAAAGTTTTGGCATAATATCTTTGATTTGTACTTTATTCGTGGCAAGGAGTCGAGAGGTCGACAAGACGATGACCTCCTGTTTTTTGTGAGGAAAATGGTACAGTGGGTTTGGCTGTTTGTTATTTATTTGGTATTTTGACAGAGGATGTCACATCTACTTTGCTAGATAATTGGTTTATCCTAGAATATAAGCTGAAGCCTAGAAAAAACGAACCCTTAGTTATAGATTTTATCATTTTTGCTTTGGTCTCTATTCTCTGGTACTAATGTCAGCTATAGTACTAATAAGAACCCATTTGCATTTCTGTAGAGCTTAGAAGGATATGAGTTGATTGAAAATGAAGAAGATTCTCCTTACTTTGTGCGCAGGTGGGCACCTAAGGTAAATTACTATAAAAACATTCACGCCACTAACAAGTTTTCTAATCTCGTTGGATCTGTTGTGTGTTGCATTTTTTTAGCTTCTAGCGGTATGGATAGAAAGCATTAGTATCAATCTTTGTGCTGTTAGTGAATTTATCATGATTGCAGTTTGATGTTTAACATGGGTTTATTGGCTTAGATTTGTGATAGGTTCATTATAATGAAAATTGCTAGTGTGATAGCAATAATGATGAACCAAACTGTTTCTACCTTTGCAATATTCAAATATTGAGATGCACGGGTTTAATTAGATGACAAAAGAGGAACTTCTATATATGGTCTGAACTTCTGAAGTATCATAGTGTTATATTAGCTACGCAATTATAGCAACTTGGGTGGATTTAAATATAAGGTGAGACTGATCTGCTTCTGTCATTCAGGGGTTACACGATGCTTGCATTCAGTAGTTTACATAGATATATCCATATATGAGATGATGGATATTGAATGAGTGAATGAAATCTCTAAGGAGTTGTGACTTATGGCCGAGGATCAATTTACAGATTGGTATACGTGATTCGTGTTTCAGATACAATTGTCTTTAATGTTTTTCTCTTTATCAATAAGCAAGGGGTTTGGCTAAATGACCTTAAACGTATTGTAAACACTTGCAATCTAGTTATATGAGATGGTGAAATTTCTATATTCCTTTTCGTTAAATCAGGGAAAACATTATACACGTTTAGTTTGGCTTAGCCCTCTTTTTGTACTCCCTTATATATTCTTGAAGGTTTGTTTTACCTTGCACTCATAGCTCTTACTTTTTTGTTCGTTATTTATCTTCATTCCTAGCCTATGTAATATTCCATGTTTTACTGTTATTGTAGCTATAATTTTCATTTTAACATTCTCTAAGTATGTTTACGTTTTGCAACTAGTTGGATGGGTTACTTGGTGGAGAATTACCAGTTGTTGATTGGGGGAGGTCGTTTTACTTGAATATGATTGCACATACTTCATTCTCTGTCACAGTTGCTATCTGCAGGTAATATTTTAGCTTTATATTGTTGCATAATCTCTCGATTCATTAAACTTCGATCCATGTTAATTCGTTTCTGCTGCTGGTATATGCTTCTATCCCCTTTCATAATTTTCACCTGCATCAATTAAAGAAGCAACATCATTTACTTTCTAATTTTGGAGGTGTGCTTATAACTAGTAATATGAAAATGATGGGGAGTATTATATAATAATTGTAGTCCGGCCTGATTCATGCTAGCGCATCACTGTAGCATTTTTATCACATCATCTCAGCGTATTTTACTCTAATAAATAATATTTTTTTATATGAGCATACTTTGATGTCAAACACAAAAAAATCTCTGTGTTTGTTTGAAGCTCGAATATGGACAGACAAAACTGTTCCAAAGTTGAAATCTGCACTGAGAAGATATGAAAATCTATCTCGCCTGTGAAAAGTAGCAGTGGATCATGCTAATCTGCTGCTCCTCTGATACTTACTGTACATACTCAACGCGTAACTCTGTAGGTTATGATGAGTTAATAGAAGGCTCATACATACTAGGTAGGACCTAGAGTCTTTATCAATAGGCCTATGATCATATGCTTCTTGTCTCGGCCCCAATGCTTCAATGGTCAGGAAAACATGGCTCGCTTGTTGTTAGTGTGAATGTGTATAGCCTCCAACTTTGAACTGTAGTGACTTCTAGTGCCTTGCCAGGACGGCCTTTTAAAGAATATTTTTAACAGTAAAGTTCCGGATGAAATTTTTTTGCGGAGGAAAAATTTATGTAGATCGAAGAAAATCTAGACCAGGGCATCTTAAATAGGCGTTGGACATTTGTAATCCAATGTTGGAATCAGCATCAACTAAAATAGTGCGGAGGTTAGAACCAGCATTAAGTGACTATGTGAGAATTCCAGCTTATCTGCCACAGGATAATTCTTAGTCTTCGATAGACTTTATATTAACTGGACCACTACAGCTAATATGATGCTACTCTAAAATTTTAAACTTCAAAATATATCAGAGCATATGGTCAATCTGAATAAATAATTTATAGTCTCCAACTCTCTATCATAGATTGGTGCAACTAATTTGTGCTAGTCTATAAAATTAAGCATCAGAACATATCCTAAGATTGAGTTAGTAATGCAAGTAGGATAGATAAAACTTGGAATCACTCCAACGAGTAGATTAGAGCTTGATGCTCAAGGCTTTTTACACCTAGGTTTCCTTTCACAAGATATGAGTAAGATACTTTTTTTTTTTTACTTCTCAAAGGACTGCCTGCCTGATACAATTAAATGATCTTACAACAACTATTATATAGGAGATAGTAGAAATTCTATAGCTTACATTAAGTTTAAAAAACTCTAGGCTTTCCTGGCTTATTAAATGCATAATAAAGAGCTCTACAAACTAATTGTAACTCTTAAAATTTCCTTTAAGATAAATACTAAGCCTCTTGGCTTTTCTGTTCCGCATCAGTTGGTTATTAAAAATCTCAACCAGACAATAGTGATTTAATTAAAAAGCATAGCTGAAATTAACTCATGTTCCCTCTATCAACGGAGGCCCAATAGAACTGTGTTTGTCTCTCGCGTCTGCATCATTGGTGCAGCTATTAGTTAAATGCATTGCACTTAGTACTATTTTGATTCTGTATGATTTTACTCGTACTATGTTTTTTTTGTATTTCTTTTTCTCATCATAATACACCATGCTAATTTGCTATGCTTCTATTTCAGTCTTCAGGTCCTTCACCATTACCAATCTAGCAAAGATGTGCCACTGTCTTCCATATACAAGGTTGCTGAAACTTAGTTTAGTGTAGATAATATGTCACGAGTAATTTTCAAGCTATTCCGGCTCTTGAAGGTTATAAGAGCTGCTCAAATCTTTCAAAAGTTCCCGCTATTATAATAAAAATCTGCTGCTACCTCATGCGTCTGAGAAGGGAAATGGAAGTGTGTAATTGTTTCAAAGCGACCTTAGTGCCACACAGACCATTTTGTTAGCTGAGATTTTTTTATCTCCACAAACCTTCATCTTTTTCATGTTAAGTAATCGCGTGAATGGCCAAATAGTAACACTTCTTATGCCACTCATTATGGAAAGCATCTTTTGCATGTTAGGTGTTTTTTACCTTTGCATGAAATGTTGGTGATATGACCGAGCAAGAAATGGTGGTCATGTGCACTTACGATTGTCTGTAATTGAAACTTTTTTGTGCCTAAGTTTTTGAGACCATTTGGAAAACATACGAGATAGTAGAAATAGAAGGTTTTCCTAAATTCTGTTCTCTTTTTACCTTAAAATGTAATATAGAACTGATAATATGTTATTTTAATTACAGTTAACGATTATATAGTTCTTAGTATATTTTTTTCTTAAGAACCAAGATTATCACAAATCCAGCTACAAAAAAAAGACTTTTTTAGAATTTTTTTTATTTGGCTAGCTTTTACATTAACAACTGCTCGTGCAATTAGACTTTGCAGTCTATCTATGCATAATCATTTAATCTCTGGTATGTCCTCTTAAGTTCTGCAGGTGGTGAAAACTATTTATGCTTCACCAAGCCGCATTGATTTCCATTTAAATTCAAAGAAGGTAGGATATATCTTTTTCGGTAAATCTTGAGTTTTGTATTCTGTTTCTGACATTGTGTTCAAATGTATTTAGGAAGTGGAGACAAAACCGGCATACCCAGATATTTGTTTTGCAGTAGATGACTTTGACTCCACCTTTGATGCTGTGGTAATGTGTGATCTTCATTTTTATTATTTCGCTTAAGAGGGGAGAGCCATGAAAATATGTTCATCACCAATGTTTTTTTTAAAAAATAATACAGCACCTTTATTTTTGAAAAATCTGAATAGGATTAGGTAAAAACCATAACGGAAGTGTCATCATTTGGAAAATAGAATACATAGTCTGCGTATTTCTTGATTTCAGTTACTACGTATACCTTGTTTGCATACCTCATTTGCAGTCTGATTTGATTTTTATGATTTTTTCTTTCATATCTGATTAACTACCTTGTACCATTTTGTCCATTTTTTTGCGTCATTATGTTTAAGTAAATAATAATCAGGAATATATGATGTTTTCTTCCATTGTTATGTGTTCCGTTTTTCAAAAGCAGAAAGAGCTTCAGCCCATTTTGCTCTCTGCACAAAGTTTTGGTGTTCTGGTTTGTCGAATTACTTAATTCCCCTATCATGTATAGGTACTAACAGAAAGGGACCATTGTTATTGTGTGATTCTTAATGCACATGATGGCGCAGCATTTCCACGCGGAAAAGGAACCCTTGATGGAATTTCCACCTGTGATTCTCCTCTACACACTCCTGATAATTCTGAGACGACAAAAAATGCCAAGGTTTGATTATGTCTCAGTTTCTACTGTCAATATCAAATCCATATTTTTCCAAAGAGGGTATGCTAATGCATGGGCTTAGAAATTAGATTGATCTTGCTGCCACATTGCTTCTAGCAAGTGCACGTATTCATAGAGTTCTTGTGAAAGAATATAAACAGATTTTATACATGGTAGTCAAAATTAGGATTCTTTCAAAAGGCATGACTACTCATGCCTTTGTCACAGCGTCAGAGTCGTCCTTGCTTTTGACAGAAGGCCTGTGCTTGCTCACTTTTTTCTATCATCATAGGGTAATAGCTAAACCCTCTAATAAAAGATCATTGTCCTTACATGGAGCTTTCTAGGAAGCAGCCTCGCACCCGCTAGTCGGATTCTTGGGTGCTTTCCGATGCTTCATCTCATTTAGTTGTTTATTCTATTTTTATTTCTTATTCTATAACTATGAGATAAAAATATTATGGCTTCTATTAGTCGGTATATATTGCATATGTTACTTATTTACTTTTCATATATATGTATATTTCTGGACAGTCTTGGCTTTTTATATATACCACCCTGCACCCTCACCTTAAATTTTTCAATATTGTTGACTCCTTGCCTTTTCTTTGCTCTCATCCGTATCTGTGCTTTCTAGAGAGTTGTATAAAATGCTAGAGCCTTTTGAATTGTCTAGGTCCTAGGAACATTTTCCCAGAGCATTAGATCAGATTCCATGAGGAAATTCCATGGCTTACTCGTTCCAAGCCATGAGTGGGCTATTATGACGGCTTGGTGAAAGCCTGATCGCAAAAAATATAAGAACAAAACAAAGAATTCTAGCCCCTTGTTGGGCTAAAATGATGGCATATGAATCTCAGGCACTAGATAAGGATTCCAACAAACTAAGATGGAGAACTTATTGAAAGTTGGTAGCAATACAAGCATACGAGAAATTGAAAATATTGTGTGAACAAGTAACAATATAAACTGCTATGATACTCAAAAATTTCCGATAGAGGATTGTGATGAATTAAAAAGTCCTTAAGCACTTCCATTTTTTTAGATCCAAACTTTCCTTAAAAGTTCGGAAGGGTTAGAATTTCTGTGAGGCTATACTTAGTTTTTTATTAATCTAATAGCAACTAGGGTTGGTAGATGAAAATTAACCAAACCAAAACTATGAATATTTAAGTTTCTTGGGTTTTTAGACAAACAAGAAGCGGGATAAGGGAACCGAATATCAGTGGATTAATATTAATCTATAAAACGGTTGTTAAATTCTGAAATTCATAAGGTTCTATCTTATAATCTCATGTAATTTCTCCGAAGAATTTTCTGAAACTAAAATATGTATTCTGAAGTTTTAATATCTGATTCTAAATTATTATTTTGGTGCTTATTGGTGATGTAGACCAAGGGAAAAGAAAGTAATGCAAGTGCTTATCATTACCTCAAGTACTTAAGAGCTTGGTGAGATAAATGTGAAGCCTTATCTTCAGTATTCGTTTTCCAAACAAACGAACTTGGGCTAAACATAACATAACACTAAGTTCAGTTAAGGAGATTGTAATAGCTTCAAGTTCGAGCAGTATTGCCAAACTGTTTTCTGTGAGAAAGTGGTTGCTTGGGAATTCCCGAAAGACAAGATTGAGAAGGAGATCAGACATCTTTAGTTGCTACTTATATTGATAACAGAAGTGATACTACAAACTTTAAGAACAAAATCCTTTTATCTTTCATAAATATAGAACTGTTCACCTCTTTCTTTTCTCTCGTATGAGAAACTTTGAATCTCCAACACATTGTATTTGGCATCCGTGGACTCCTTCGTTGGCTGACCAGTTCATAACCTTACCTGCCCACCTGGCACCAATCCTGGGGCACATGACCAACCGCCCAATATATGTGCACTCATTTTAGGCTAAAAGAAGGAATCAGGACAATTTGTTTAATGAATTTATTTAGACTAAATATTTGAATCAAACCCTGTAGTTGTTCCTATTGGCTTCATTTTAAAAGGCTTGGCATAAGTCAATTTGACAACTGCTACTTAGCTGTCTGTGACATAGTAGGCCACCTGATTATCCAGAGTTTTGGTTTCAGGTTACGCTTTTCTCTGGATTTGTCAGTTATCAAATGGTTCGGGAAGCATATGATGGTAAGTCTTCTGGTGATATTAAAATTCTAAATTTGCTTATCTCCTTCACTGACAAGTTACTAAAGTTTTCTTTTCCTCACCTGTGAATGGACAATGTGCTTGTGGGTTGTTATTTTCAATGCATTTGCTTCACTTTGTACTTTTGTAAATTGATATGCATGCTATAGTACTGATAAGTGGATGCTATGAATTCACTCTGTCAATTGCAGCTGGTAGGTCTCGATTTGGGAGTCTTCTGTCACTCAGTCATTCTCTAGGTAAAACAGACAGACTTTACATGAAGGGTCCTGGAGGACGTGGGGAAGTTGAAGTAGCTGTTTCTGGTGTTGTAGGTAATTCATAGTTCTCATATATATTGTTGTTTCTGTTGCAGAATACTGAGTTTTTATCGGCTACATATTTTCTAAACATGATAAATCATCATAGACCAGATTTTTCGTAAGGCAGTGACATAGCTTTTGGCAGACTATGATATATTGTTATGTTGCCGAAACCCTGGTTAGTTCTTTATATTTTGGTAGGACAAAGTAGTAATCTACCCAGTATGCTAGAAGTAGGTCGAGCAGCCACCTCAGCGGTCAAAGTGCCCAACCTTCACGGTGTCCTCGTAAATATTGCGAAAATTGGTTTTGGGGAGATGAGAAAATAGGGTTTTGTTATTTAGAAAATTCAGAAAGCTTTATTTTCTCAATAAACCGTTATATATTTTCAACATTTATGGACTATGTTCTTTCATCATGCCGGATTCCTGCTTTTATCTTCCTCTTTGCTTCTCCTCATTTTTATTTTCCAAGGACAGACTGGTCAGCTCATCCTCGAATGGTGTTTCTGCGGGTCCTCCTCTGTCCGGTGGCAACATGAGTGTCATACTTGGTTCCCGGACAGTACTTGACCAGAGGCAACCAAGAAAAACAAACATGTTCTTCGTCATATGTTTCTGACTTGACTGCTACTCACAGTATCATGGAACTTTTGTTTTGGGGTTAGGAATCTTAGGATACACTGAAATATCGTATAGAACCATGTTTAAATATAACTATATATGGTCTGTACGTTTGCAACTAAATTACTAATACTAAGAAGTATATTAGGCTAATAAAAAATTATATAGCCTCTTTTTATATAGGCATATTTATGACTCTTTCACCAGTTATCTAATAATAGACTATGCTTGTGGGTTGACTGAGGGATATATGCGCAAAACTAGTTTGAAATACTGAAACAGGTGCTAATTTATATCAGATCAAAGTCGGAATGATTCAGGGCCCTTTTTACCTGTGACATCAAAGGGAGGACTTGATGTTGGTACTATTTTCCGTAGAGCAGCATCGGCTGCCTCGGTTGCTGCAAAAACTGCATATACAGCTGCTACTGCTACATCATCTTCTGATGAAGAGATGTTACCCCTCAAATGCTGCCTCATGTCCATATCGTTGCCCTGGGACCACATTGCTTCTGATCTTTTGTTTAAGGTAAGATCACAATCTGCAACTGCTAATTAATGACCGAAGTACAGATCTGGATACTTTTATATCCCCTTTATTATAGCAGTATATCATTTCTCTTATTTTTAAATCCTTCTACTCAGGGAATCCCACCGGTTAACTTGTAGATGCTGCACCTTATAGGCATCTAGAGGATTTCCATCAAAAGGAAAGTAAACTTATCACGGAAAGCGAATGTTATATGATTCACGTTCTTGTCTCATTCTCACATCATTGTGTTTGATGCTGGTTTAGTTTCCAAAAAGCAGTGTTTGAAAATAATGTAAGTTAATGTATAAATGAATGGCAGTTTATCCGTGCAAGATATTAATATTCAATTGGTTCAATAAGTTCACCTCTGGTGGATGCAACAAACACATGGTTCCTGACCCTCTTTGTGCTTCAACAGGTAAAGGCTATGTTAGTTTTGTTTTGTTTTAATAGTTTATGCTTGCACCGGAGAAATACACTAGATTTGCCTTTGTTTACTTTTTGTTCTTCTTTCGGCTAAGCAACAAATCAAGTGATGAGAGTTGCTTATTACTACATACAACGTAGTCAATTATAAAACAGAAAGGCAAAGATAACTGTTTTTATTTATAACACAAAGGGAAATGGTAGCACATGAAACCAACTGTTGCTGTTAATTGGCAGTCTTTTGTTGGTTTAGTTGGATTTAGTGCTTAAATTAGCAGCAGAAAGTGAGTATGAATGCATGTTAGTCTCCACTATATATATATTTAGAGCAACTTCGGATTCGTAGTTAACATGCCAAAAACGTAAAGTAATGGCCAACTAAGAAAACTACCAAATGTTGCTTCTTAACTACCAAAGATTCTTTGTACTTCTGTTTTCATCTTTTCCTTTTTAATAACCCACTCGGAAGCACTAATGTATCCGAATACTGACCGAAACAATTTCCATCTTCTATTGCATACTGATTAAGATAGAAACAATTTTGAAGAACATAAACAATTTCGAATAATATGTTTTTTTATAAACAAAAATAAACTGGAAAATTCTCTATTTTGTTTCAAGTATCGATCATTTGTATGCAGAAGTAAAACGATTTGAATGTTTATGACATTTTGTTATATAACTTATCTATCAAGTTGAAGATGTATGGGATCTGATTTGATCCCTGTTTTTCATAGTCCCGTTAGATCAATCGATTCACAAAAAAAGGCAAAGTACTTTAGCAATCTTCTTAATGGAGAAAGAGAGATTAAAAGTTTCCGACCAAACTTATCTTAAACTAACAGTGTTTTCGATGTGTTTGTTAGGCAGCATTCACATTTTTTTATCTTTTTTTATTTTTCTGTATGAAAAAATTACTTCTTAAAAACTAAAACAGTACTTACTAAGACTGAATAAAGTAAGTGGTAGGTAGCTAGATCTTAATTACAAGACTATGATATTTTAAATCTGCATCATATCAGTATATTCCACCGACATAAAAAGTCCAACTTCATATTAGTAAGGTGATGACTAGGCATTGAATAGTAAATCGTCCCTCGACTATCGCGTTTGGTGGCAGATAGTCCATTGACTTTCAAATTGTCCGTTGACAGTCCCTGGACTATCGCGTTTGGATAAAGTTAGTCCACCAGATCCTCTAATCCATGAGAGGCTGCCACCTGTCACCATAGTCCCCAGATTTTTGTATCAGCACTAGTCCCTTGAGTTTAGGTCAAACCTAAAATGTAGAAAATTACAGAAAACAAAACTCAAGGGACTAGTGGTGATACAAAAATCCGGGGACTATGTTGACACGTGGCAGCCTCTCATGGATTAGAGGATCTGGTGGACTAACTTTATCCAAACGCGATAGTCCAGGGACTGTCAACGGACATTTGAAAGTCAAGGGACTATTTGCCACCAAACGTGATAGTCGAGGGACGATGTACTGTTCAAAGCCGTGATGACTATATAAGTTCTCACGATTATTATATACGTTCTTCTTTCACTTATAATATAACTTTATTATATATGGTTTTTAAAAAAAGTATTTTAGTAAGACTTATATTTTTATTATTTTTTTTAGAAAAATTTGTTTTAATTATATATTTATCATTGAAGATCATTAATACGCTAAATACTCCTACCTATAATATAAAAGCTTTTAATAGTTTATATTTCGTTTTTTTTTCAATTTTTTTTTCTCTACATGAATAGAACAGTGTTCTACTATTATAGGTGATGATTAATTCTTTACTCGATTTCTTGTGTTTTTTTTGTTTTTGTATGATTTTGATTTGTGTTTTTACTTGATTATGCGAAGATATTCGATGTTGTGTGTGTTTGAAACTCGAATTTGAACTTGAAATAGCTGTGTTTTTAAGATTTGTTTTTGTTTGTTTTCGTAGTGTTTAGTTTTTTAGTTCGAATTATGGTAATGTAGTTTATTTGTATTGGTGTTTCGTTGATTTTAGTCTTTTATTTTGTGTTTTCGAAAATTTCAGTCGCGTAACAAATTTTCTGTTTTCAGTGAAGGAGATGCGAAACGTACGATTTCAATAAATAAGGATAGTGCGAAACATTTGTATCTGTACCTACTGATAGTTGCGAAATGTGTAATCCTTCTCGAATGGTAGACGCAAAAAAATACGTTTTTGATAAATGCGAAACGTTTATTTGTTCTAAATTTTTTTAATTCATAACATATCATGAGTGGTATTAGTTTGTTCGTCTTAAAAAAACAAAACCAACGGTATTTTCAGATTTTTTTTGAGTTACAGTTTAAAAGATACAGACTTTTAAAGTTGTAAAATTTATAGGGGTTTCACGAAGAAGATGTGAAACCTTCTTCGTTATGATAGATATGAAACCTGTTTTGTTGTGCTAGATGCGAAACCTTATTTATTTTGATAGATGCGAAACTTTTTTTTTTATTTTGATAGATACGAAACCTTCTTTATTTTGCTAGATGAGAAACCTCTTTGTTTTGACAGATACAGAACCTTCTTTATTTTGATAGATGCGAAACCATATATCTTAGAAATCGTGTGTAATATATATATATATATATTTTTTATAAAAATTCAAAATGTATCATGATGGTACTAGTTTTGTTCGTCTTTTAAAAACAAAACCGATGATATTTTCGGACTCTTTTTTCCGAGTTACGGTTATACGAACCTTTAAAATTAAAAATTAAAAAAAAACAAAGAAAGAGAAGTTGGTTATTGTATTTTATATAAAATGGTATTTAAGGTATAAAGTCTCTTAAATTTTTTAGTTCTTTATCCGTAATAAGTTTGTTGAATGAGTCTTTATTGGTGAATCTCTCTTTTAAAAAGAAAATTATTATATACACATTTAAAAAAAAATATAATTTTGCTTTTGAACAAAAACAAATTAAAATAGTAAATACATTTTTAAATGAAAAAACGCGTCTTCTCTACAAATGTTTTAAGAGTTTGTAGAGTTTGATTTGAGACACATATATGTATTCGGAGCATTAGAAGAAGTTGATGTTGATAAACTTTTGTTTTGTAATTCTTTTAAGTATAACTTTGTATTGGGAGCGTCTTAAAAGTTTTATTTTTGCAACTAGTTATTTTCATGACAAATTGACTATATACTGTATGAGTGTTTGTTTAAGAAATTGTTTTTTAATAGATGTTATTTGTTTGGGAGTGTTCGAGTATTCTAATACTTTAAGAAAATCATTAATAATTACAAAATATCATAATGAACAATATAATTGTCTTATCGAGTTTTGAGGCATCTAATGTATTATAATTATCGATAGACACAAAGTACCAGTATGATAGATGTGTCGTTTTTATCTTTAATATTCAGATCGAATAAGAGATAGAAATAAAAAATCTAAAAAACTCCTAAAAGGCTTTATCATCTAGTTAGAATCACTTTTGGTTACGGTTATGTCTAATTACATATTTTTAATCATTGATTTATCTTTTAAAACTTTTTGTTGATTTTTTACCTAATTGTGTTTTTGTTCTTTTTAAGGTAGTATGTATATCCATAGATTGCTTAACTGCAAATATCACATAATCGGAAGAAGCTGCAAATATATGTAAGCTTGTACTGATAATTTTTATAATCTTGTAGAATACAACATCCTCGAGCACATATGAATTCAAGAAGTACTTTAAGTATTATCTTTTATGGAGTCACACCTAACATGTCTATGTATCCATCGCTCAATCTATTGCAAGTTGAGGGATACAACGCGCTTGAAAGGTTTAGTAGGGTTTCTTTTAAAAAATGTAAAGGTTATTGGTTTGATAATCTTAAGTGGAAATACATACTATATTGAAAAAATTATTTTAAATTGCTATAAGACTTCCCCACACGTCGTCGTGAAGGTTAAAAAGACCGTAAAATAAGTCTTTCGTAAAAACGAGAACTTTTTAAAGATGCATTAGTCTGAATGTAAGTTTTTGGGATGTAATAATTAGGTTTTTTAATGTTTTTTTTTGTTTAATACCACTTTAGATGTTATATATTTAATATAATTTTAATAATATTTTATGTGTTTTAAGTTTATTTGTGAGACACAAAGTTGTATTTGTTTTAAAAACATAAGATAAATTTGCATGGACATTTGTTTGGAGATGCATAACAATTAATATCGACGCACATAATCGATATTAGCTGCTCGTTAAACACAGACTTGTATATGATGTTAACGCCCACGTCGACTTCACATGTAATTGGTAGATTCATTTATCGGCTGACTTTGTTGACTTACGTGCAAACACTAATGTTTAAATTATAACAATTATGTTTTTAGAAAGAAGTAATATCGAACGACGATGTCGATAATTGTGGTTTTATTATGTACATCATATGTCGAGTTGGTCGGTCAGTTACAATTAAAATTTGTATTTTCAATTAACAACTAATGTCAACATTTTGTGTCGACATTAAGTACTTCAAATATGGATTTAATGGTCAAATTCTCAAATATTATTTCCCCAAATTTGTTTGACCTAATTCTACCCTCTGTTATATATATATATATATATATATATATATATATATATATATATATATATATATATATATATCCTTCAAATTTCAATCATATATCCACCTACAAATGATTTAATAGCGTAAATATTTCAGATCTATGATATGAAATAGACTATGTAAGAAGATAATCATTTGCTGAAAGCCACCATCGTTGTAAAAAGAACATGAGCAGATGAAACTAGTAAGTTTTTTATTAAGTTGTATGTATAATTTACTAAATACATGGTACGAAATGTCCGTGTTATGCATGTCTAATGCTGCCTGCACGTGGTCATGATGAAGTCTGTTTCAGGTTAAATATTAAAAATCAACTTTAAGTTTTTGACAATATATGTGAGCTAATGTGCATGATGTTTTATATGCGTATTAATGATTTTATTAACCAATATATGCTAAAAAAGGTGAAGTCCATAGTCGATGATCAAGCGGATTCAGAAGCTAATTGCGTAGAAGAATAATATTTTGATGGATATCACATTCTCTACATTGATGTGCTATTTGTTATTAGTACTGCTATTTTTCAAATTTATTTTCTTAAGCTATTGTATTTTAATGTAATTTCCTTTAGTTTTAATTATGTTATAAATATATTGTGTTTGTTTGTAAATGTTATTTTATATTTTTATAGTCAAATATTTGAAACTTAAAGAATGCCATAATATAATTAAGAGTAAACAAAAAAATAGTTTAAAAATACTAATAACAAAGATACTCAAGTTACGTTTGAATGAAGAAATAATAAACTACTATTAAAATTATAATTTTTCACATTTTTGTCACTCTTTGGTCTTGGTTAGATGCTCGCTAAATTTGCATATATTTGAAAAACCGATCGTATAATGGATTCAGTTAGAAAAAATTCTCATCCCTACAAAAATATTTCCAACCAATATGAGCGAGAGATATTGATGAGTTCACACGGATCTTAATCTATAAATTGATTACAAACAATATTTTTTTTGTTATGAACTTAATAAACAACTTAAATAAAAAATGTACTTACGTTAACAAAATGATTCCTCTTACGTGAGCGATGCAAACCTTTTTTTTGTCCAAAATAAAATAGAACATATTTCAATGATAAAAAAGTCAACAAACCACTTAGACTAAATGTACAGACGATAGAATTAAACATGATCGCAACGACGAAACAAATATTTGGCAGTAGCATCCAGTTTTTTAAATTCGACAATAAAATGAAAGAATTTAAGCATCTTCGTTTCTTCATATGCTTTTTTGCGATTATCGTAATAAACTTCATACAAAGTCAAGTCCGATAAGATTTCACTCATTAGTCGTTTTCAGATATACGACCATGAAATTTGACGACCAAACAAAGAATGAGATACAACCTTAAAGCCATAATTACCATATATTTTCGTATATGTTACTTTGAAAATGAACCAAATCATAAACGAGGAAAGATTATTTTTGAACAATAACTCTTCTTCGTGCATTATAAAAGTTATATATGTTGGATAATTTTACATGTTTCTCATTCTTGAAACTGAGTAAAACTTCTTGATGATGGGAACCAACCTTAGACAATTTAATAACATATTCTTTTTTTTTATCTATTTTAACCTTCTCGCTCCAAGAAATCCTTCTAATAATTCTGGAGGCTTACGATTATGCTTACAACAAATAACTTTTAGAGTCCATAAACCACTTTTATCTTTAACAAGATAAGCCTTAAGTTTAAACATACATCAATTTTTTGACATTCCTTTTCTTTTCTTATATTAGATTTCTTAGGTTACTTCTTATACGGTCCACATAAAACATTAGTCTTAGAGATCTCTATGTCTTCCCGTTATCATAAAAACTCTAAGTTATTATGTATCACATACCCTCTACCATAATTTGTACCTATTCTTCAAGTTCAGATTTACTATATTTTGTACTAGTCGAGAATGAGTACTAAATTTTTTTAAAGATTTTTTTATTGGTTGCGACTACCTACAAAATAAAAATACCAACATAAATAATTTTAATTATCACTAGCATGTACAATATGTATATATAAAAATATGGATTTCTTGTCTTTTTACATCGATAATGCTTTCCAAATATGATAACAACTATGGACACAAACATCATCAATGACGAAATTTTTGATATAGGAGGTAGATACCAACAATAATATCGACACATCTTATCGACATTGGTAACATAATGGGACAATCTATGTCGACATGCTACATCGACATGTAAGGATATGTCAACGTGACAAGGCGATATTAAATGGAAAATGTGGCATCTGATGACGCCTTGTCAAGTCGACATGCATATACGTGTTCCTTTGACGTGTAATGTCGATTTTTCCATTCTCCTATCGATGTCGACATGTGAGATCGACATCACCAAAAATGAAAAAAAAAATTGAAATTCGTAATTTTTTTATTTAGATATAAACTATAAATTATATTAAAAACTAAAATATATTTTTATTTAGGTAACTTACTAATAACCATCAATATATTAATTAAATTACCGATAAACACCTCAGTCTTGAAGTTTACCAAAAATCACATGCAACATAAATTCTTCCAACAATATCTATGAACACACAAACAAGTACAAACTTAAACAATTAGTTATTTTTATTTTAAAGCCTAACTAAAAAAAAATTCTAAGACATATATGATAAGGAAAGATATTCCTCAGGGGCCTAAGTGCAATTGATAGGGACTAAAGTGATAAGTTCTGTAAATATAGAGTTAAATTAGGCTTTAGGAGAAATGTAAGGGTTGAACTACAATTATACTATTATGTAACCATTCCTCTAACTAACTCACTCAGTCTATTTAAAGAGGCTGAAGAAGTTATTTATGCCTATGAAATAATCAGAAGCACTTTTCACTACCTAAGATTCTCTGAGAGAAGACTTGTGTTCCTGATTTTATCAACTCAGCTTTAATTCTTACCAAATTGGCGCTAGAAGGAGGGGGCGAAGATACCTTGATCAACAGATCAGAAATCGACATTCGAGTTTTCGTTTTGCAAAGTTTTTCGTTCGAATTTTCAATATTCTGTTTGATTTTTCGCTGATTGAAGATGAATTCGGAGGAAGGCGACAATCCATCTGTTCGCAAGGCTATGGAAACATTGAAATCCGATCTGCAAGAGGCAGGTAAATCGATTCCAACTCAATCAATTCAATTTGATTTTGAAGGAAAAATGAATGAGATGATAAGGAAGGTGGCAGAGCTTGACGAATTGATAAAAAAGAAGGGAGATAATGATGGTGCTAGGCTTAGGTCTAAAGTTGCAGGGGGCGATCAAAATGATCGGTCGGATCAGTCGATGGACGATGGCGACGATCGATATGAACAGCGTAAAGCACGTTTTGAGCAAAAAAGAGAGTATAGTGGGACAAAGAGGAAAGAAAAGTTACAAAAGCGACTGTATGTGAACTCTAGTGATGAAGAGGATTTCGAAGATTCTGAGTCTGATGAAACACCGAAGTACGAACGTTCTCGAGGCCATTCAAGAGGAGCAGAGCGTGAGCTCCGGCCAGCTAGGGTGTATAAGGAAGGAAGGAAAAAGAAAGAGAGGCGAGTATATTCACCTCGGAAATATTCGCCTCGGAGATATTCGCCTCGAAAATATGAAGGTGAGTCAAGCTTATATGCTACTGTGGGGATGAGAAATGAAGACCAGTATGTTCAGGGAGTCGACTGGAGGGACTCACCATTGATCAGGGAGATCAGATCTGTGCCGCTTCCGAGGCGGTTTGATATTTCCAAAGTTGATAAGTTTGATGGGACTCAAGATCCCGATGACCACATAGAACAATTTAAAAACTACATGACTAATTTCGAAGACGACGATAAATTGGTGTGTAGAGCCTTCTCTCACACGTTTAAGGGAACCGCACTGAAATGGTTCAACAAGATTCCTAAGGAGTCAATTGCAAATTTTAGAGGCTTCTATACCGCTTTCCGAAGACAGTTTGTGGGGAGCAAGGAAATGAGAGCTAATGGAGACACAATAATACAATGCAAGCAGGCTGTGGGAGAGAAGTTAAAGGATTACACTAAGAGGTTTGTGTCAACAAAGGCTGAATTGGATGATTGTGAAGAAAGTGTGGCTATGGCGGCGTTTAGGCAAGGACTGTTGCCTGGGGATTTAGCCGATGAGACTACGAGGCGCATGGCGTTAACATTTGGAGCTCTTATGGCTCAAGTTGAGGATCAGATTAAGGTCGAAGAATCGACGCGGGTTCGAGAAGGTGCTAGTACTATTCAGAAAGGGAATGGACAATCTAACACATCGAACAACAATCCCTCGCGTCCCAAGAACAATCAAAATGTTTCTAACCGAGGAGCTTCGAACTCGTATCAAGGGGGATATAATCAACACAACTCTAATAATCAGCAACAGTTTAGATCCAGATCGAATGTGTGGGTAAGGCCAGATTATTATGCGGATCTGACTGAAAGCGTGGCTTCGATATATGAAAAAACAAGGGGAACAATAAATTTTAGAAAGCCACCAGCGATTAACAGGCCAAGAGAAGAGCGCAATAATAAGTTCTGCAGGTATCATGATGATGTCGGCCATGATACAAATGATTGCATTGCTCTAAAGAAGGAGATGCAAATTTTGATCGAAAATGGGAAGTTGCTGGAATATGTCAGGAAGAATGCTAAAGCTGCAGCTCCGAAAATTGGTAATCCTAATTCTAAGCAGGAAACTGCACTAATGATTTTAGATGTTGCAGGTGAGGGGGATGGTTTCGATGTGGCCTCGGAATATGTCGAACCAGACCCCAGTCGACTTTTGTTAATGTCAATAGATGAGCCGATGCGTCAGGGACGTGTTCGAGATTTGTGTGCCTTCTTCGAATCACTAACAATATTTGGGGGAGATTCAATGACCAACAACACTAATAATTCGAGGAAGAGGCATATAGTGAACTTAACACGACAAATTGAGGGAGGCGCATCGGCACACCTAAGCAACAAGAAGGATGTGCCCTTTATAATTTTCGATGGGGATGATTTGAGGGGGATTACTGGGCCACATGAAGATGCAGTGGTCATAGGAGCAGAAGTATGCGGGGTGGAAATTCGACGAGTGCTGATTGATACAGGGAGCTCTGCTAATGTACTTTTCAAGTCAACATATGAGATATTAACTGCTCCGCCTCGAATAGAAAGATCAGAAAGGACTATTATCGGGTTTACTGGCGCAACAGCAAATGTAATAGGGGAGTTCGAGGGTGAAATTTCCTTGGGAAAGGGGCCTTTCAAGAAGAAAGTACAAGTGCTTTTTGTGGTGGTGGATTGTCCATCAAGCTACAACGCTATTTTTGGGAGGTCGTGGTTGGCTAAAATGTACGCTGTAGTTTCTACAGTTCATCAATGTTTGAAATATGTGATCGAGGACCGAGTCGGCGTAGTTCGAAGT
Organism: Limnanthes douglasii subsp. nivea; assembly: GCA_036936605.1. Taxonomy (NCBI): domain Eukaryota; kingdom Viridiplantae; phylum Streptophyta; class Magnoliopsida; order Brassicales; family Limnanthaceae; genus Limnanthes; species Limnanthes douglasii. The sequence continues at coordinate 61,247,155 of JAUPFV010000002.1, read as the reverse complement.
GATCAAAAGGTAGCAAGAGAGTGTTATGCTGCTGCATTTAGACTACGGGGCAAAAGTTCTAATGATCCGATGGAGAATTAGCAGTTTGGGGGGTTGACTTGTGATGGAACAGACGAGGGAATTGATGATCCGAGGTCAACCCCGAGTTCTGTGGTGGTCAATGAAGAAATAGAGGAATATATTTTCAATAATGGCAGGGTACTTCGAATTGGGACCCTGTTATCTTTATCGATGCGAGAAAAGTTGTTGACTTTTTTGTCTGAAAGTTTGGATGTATTTGCGTGGAGATCCGAAGACGTAGTGGGGGTCCCAAGTGACATAATATTTCATAGTTTGGCGGTTGATCCGAAGGTCAAACCAATAATTCAAAAAAGAAGGGCCTTTTCGTTGGAGAAATCCGAGGCAATAGTTGCCGAGGTGGATCGACTATACAAGATGGGTCATATCAGGGAAGCCAATTATCCGAGGTGGACGGCTAATCCGGTGGTAGTGAAAAAGAAGAATGGAAAATGGCGAATGTGTGTGGACTTCACAGATTTGAATATAGCCTGTCCAAAAGATCCTTTTCCGGTGCCTCGAATCGATCAGTTAGTGGATTCCACTTCGGGAAATAAAATGTTGACTTTCATGGATGCATTTTCGGGGTATAATCAGATTCGAATGAATCCAGATGATGAAGAAAGCACGACTTTTATTACTGACAGAGGTTTGCACTGCTATAAAGTAATGCCGTTCGGATTAAAGAATGCTGGGTCAACATATGAGAGGCTGATGAATAAGGCGTTTTCTTCACAGATTGGGAGAAATATCGAAGTGTACATTGATGACATGCTTGTTAAAAGCAAGAGTGATGATGAACATATTGATGATTTAGAAGAGACGTTTTTGAATCTTAGAGCCATACAATTGAAGTTGAACCCAGAAAAATGTACATTTGGAGTTCGATCTGGTAAATTTCTAGGGTATATGATTAGTGAAAGAGGAATCGAAGTGGATCCAAAACAATAGAAGGCTCTGATATCTATGTCTTCACCTCGGAATATCAAAGAAGTGCAAATGTTAACGAGCAGGTTAGCAGCTTTGAACAGATTCATTTCTCGTTTTTCAGATAAGTGCTTCCCTTTTTTCCAGGTGCTGCGTAGACCTAATAACTTTGAGTGGACTTCGGATTGTGAAGAAGCTTTTATGAAGATTAAAAATCTTTTGTCCTCTCCTAAAATATTGTCGAAGCCTCGAAAGGGTGAGCAACTATTTTTGTATATAGCAGTATCGGATTATGCGGTGAGTGCAGTTCTGGTCAGTGAAGATAAGAGAATTTCGAAGCCTGTCTACTATGTCAGCAAAAGTTTGGTTGATGCTGAAAAACGCTATTTGAAGCTTGAAAAATTGGCACTGTGCATAGTAGTGGCAGCGAGAAAAATGCGCCCTTACTTCCAGGCACATACGATTGTGGTTCGAACTTCATATCCATTAAAAAATGTTTTGCAGAAGCCAGACATCTCAGGAAGGATGACCAAGTGGTCAGTGGAATTAGGAGATTTCGATGTGTTATTCTCTCCTCGAACAGCTATCAAAGCTCAAGCCTTAGCAGATTTTTTGGTGGAATTTCACTCAAGCAGATCCGAAGAGAAAGATGGTGAAAAAGTGAACGAGAATCCAACGTGGACGATACGAACTGATGGGGGATCCAGTAATAAAGGGTCAAGTGCAGGAGTTGAATTGGTGGCACCAACAGGGGAATTTATGTTTCAAGCTATAAAATTTGGCTTTCATGCTTCGAATAACGAAGCTGAATATGAAGCTGTGCTAGCAGGATTACGGTTAGCAAAGATTTGTGGAGCAATATTTGTGCGCTTGGAAACAGATTCACAGTTGGTAGTTAACCATGTTAAAGGAGTATTGGAAGCTAAAAAGGAACGTTTGGTTTTGTACTTACAAGAGCTTCGAGGAATGATGGCACAGTTTGAAAATGTCGAAGTGGAGCATATTCGAAGAGGTAGCAACACAATGGCTGATTCTTTGGCAACAATGGCTTACTCTGAAGAATATCCATGGATCATAACACAACCATCGCCTTCGATCATACCGAATTCTGAGCAATGTGAAGTTGTTAATGAGATAGTGAATGATCCGATGTGCACTCGAGGAGATTGGAGGTTTGACTTGTTAAACTTTATTTCGAAGGGAATATTGCCTCTTGATAAATACTTGCTTAAGAAAATAAAGTATAAAGCTCTTGGCTATGTGGTATTGGATGGGGTATTGTACAAAAGGTCTGCGTCGAAACCTTTGCTACGATGTTTAAGCAAGCAAGAGTCTCAGAACATTCTATCCGAACTGCATGATGGGGATGGATCAGCTCATTGTGGGTTCAAAGCTTTAACGCGTAGGGTATTGTTGGCAGGGTATTATTGGCCTACTATTTTGCAAGATGCCAAGTCGTTAGTTCGAAGCTGTGATACTTGCCAAAGGTATGCAAATTTAATACACAAACCAGCAGTACCCCTAATGAAAATTTCAGAGGCGGTTCCTTTCGATAGGTGGGGGATTGATTTAGTGGGACCATTACCTATGGCTTCTGGTGGAAGACAGATGATTATTGTTGCGGTTGATTATTTTTCGAAGTGGGCAGAAGCAGAACCCTTAGCTGGGACAAAAGCTAATGATGTAATCAAGTTTATTCAAAGTAACATTTGCTACCGTTTTGGAGTACCTCGAAAAATAACGACAGACAACGATCCTCAATTTAATAACAAGGAAATTGACTCTTTTTGCTCTTCGAAAGAGATACAGCAATGCTTTTCCACTCCTTTCCACCCCCAGGCAAATGGACAGGTGGAAGTTACAAATAGATCTATTTTGGATGGTTTGAAGAAAAATTTGGCAGGAGCAGCAGGGAAATGGCCAAATTATCTTCAAGAGGTGTTATGGGCATATAGAACAACCCCTAGGGAGGCTACAAAAGAGACTCCTTTTTCTTTAGTATATGGAATGGACGCTGTGTGCCCTGCTGAATCTACATTTCCCTCTTATAGACTACTACAATATTCCGATGAGGATAACGATGAAGCTAGAAGGGTGGAGCTTGATTTGTTGGAGGAAAAAAGGGTCAAAGCACATTTGAATGTGATCCATTATCAAACATTAATGAGGAGCAGGTACGATGATAAAGTTAAGAGGAGAGAATTCAAAATTGGCGATCGAGTATTACGAAAAGTATTTCTTCACACTAGGGATAAACACCTCGGAAAATTGGCCCCGAACTGGGAAGGTCCTTACGAAGTCAAAATGAGGGTCAAGCCGGGTTCCTACAGGTTGTCAGATCGAGAAGGGAGGATGCTCAAACATCCTTGGAATATAGAGCATTTGAAATTGTACTGTGAGTAAATTCAAACTTCGAATTTTTGTAAAACAGACATACTCTTTCCTTATCTGTTGGCCCAGAAAGGTTTTAACGAGGTGTCTGTTTAATATTGAATTTTTTTTAATAAAATTTCTTTTGGCCATTGGTTGTTTACTATGACGAGTGATTTATTATTTTGGTAACTTGGCAAAGATTGATCATCTTTGAAAGTTGACCAAGAATAATTTTCCGAAGCAATAGCTTTGAAGAAACAACCAAATTTTCGAGGTGCCACGTCTTATGAGTGCATCTAATTTTCGAGGTGCCACGTCTTATGAGTGCATCTAATTTTCGAGGTGCCACGTCTTATGAGTGCATCTAATTTTCGAGGTGCCACGTCTTATGAGTGCATCTAATGTTCGAGGTGCCACGTCTTATGAGTGCATCTAATTTTCGAGGTGCCCCGTCTTATGAGTGCATCTAATATTCGAGGTGCCATAACTTATAGGTGCATCTTAATTTTCAAAGTACCACCATTAATAAATGCGTCTAATTTTCGAAGCGACAAATTTAAATAAGTACACCAGAAGTTTGAGATAAAACTTTAAGAGAAAGAAAGTTGCTTGTTCATGTTTCGAAGTCTACAAAAAGGTGAAAATTACTTAGCCAAATACACAAAAAACAAACATAATATGCCTAGTCTATTAGGCATCATCTTCTTCTTCCGACGACTCTTCTGAAGCATCTTCTTCTTCTGAGGAGCTTGGTGGCACCTCGAATGCTTCCCTGGGGCGACTTTCTTCAGGAACTTGTTTCCAAAGATTCGTTAAATCCAGCCTTGGACAGGCAGCATGAACCTCTCGAAGAAGTTGAATAGCTGTATCAATTTGAGCTTTTTTGATACCTTCGAGCATTAAAGAGCCAACAGCGGCCTCGGCCTTTTTGACGGCAGCATTCTTTTCTTCCTCGAATTTTATTCGAAGCGTAGTCAGCTCAGTTTGGCAATTCTCCAGCTTCTCCTGAGTTTCTTTAACAAGTTTCTCAGCATCGGAAGCTTTCTTCTTCGCCTCGGAGATAGCAGTGGAATGTTGAGAATTTAGGTCTTTAAGAGCTAACTGATGAGAAGTCTCCAAAGCCTCAATTTTTTCTTTGTGTTCCTTAAGAAGCTTGTCTTTCTCAGCCTCGAATTTCTGAGATGCCTCATTTTTCGAAGTCTTTTCAGACTCTGTTTCTTTCTTGCTCTTGACCAATTTTTGTGCAAAAAGCTCTAATTGTGCGTGTGAATTTTTCACTTCTTCACATAATTTGTTAGCTGCAGCACTTAAATTATCAAAAGGACGAAGGATCGAAGCTACCTCATCGGATTTGTCTGAATGAGGAAGGACTGTTGGGTGGTGATGAACAGGAACGATGGCATTTGATGTCGAAGCCACATCAGCCCCAGTAGAAGTTGGTGGAATAACATTGGCAGGTTGGGAGCCAGAAAACACAAAATCCCCGCTTGAATTAAAATTTTCGAAGTTGAGATAATCGTCTATTTGATTATCTCCTAGTGTCAGTCCTCCTTCAGGGTTTTCTTCAACAAAAGTTTTCCCATGCGCCTCGGAAGCTAGCACCGCCTCTAGTAAATCAGCCTCATTCTTTTCATTTGGCTTGTTGGACTTACTCTTTTTCTTTTTTGGAGAATTGTCCTTTTTCAGGACAGGTTGGTCTTCTTCGGATATGGTGGGAAGCGGAGGTGTAGATGCTTTTCTCTTCGCTGCACGCTTCGGATTCTTGGAAGGGTTAGCCCTACTTGTGCTGGCCTTCTTGTGGGTCAATTTTCCTTTCTTCTTTAAGGGAAGATGGCTTTCACTTCGGTTCCGCGTGGGAAGGTAGCACTTCCCATCTGGTGCAAGTATCCTTTGAACTGCTAGGATATGATCTGGTTGGATCATCGGATCTTGAGGGAAGTCAGCCCCTAAAGATATGCGCCAGAGATGGCTGTTGACGAAGTTGATCGGCTCAAAGGCTGAATGAAAGCCATTTCCCCAAGATTTTTCTGCCAATTCAGCCATTTGTTGGAAGATGACCTTGGCTTCTTTTCGACGACTCTTAAATCGCCTCGGAATTTCTAAGAAAAAGGGGAGACAAACAGTTAGATAAATAAATTGATTTAAAAAAAAGGGGGGGGGGGAGATGTCACTTACTACTATCTCTCCAAGTAAGGGTGAGTCTGGAAGGATTGGCATCGGAAATTTCTTTGCCGTTTTCCCAAGCTCCTGATAGGAAGACGAATCTTTGCTTCCAGAGTTTATCAGCTTCGAGGAGGTCGTCGACAATTTTTAAATCATCCTCAAGAGTGAGGTAATAAAACGGCAAAACTGGGCCATTCGAAACTTTGGTTACGGAGATGAAGTCCTCGATTTCGAGGGGAATGCCTCCAAGCCTCGATACCATGATTGCTGAGAATAAAGTGAAGAGCTGGTTGGGAGTGACTTGTGTTGGACACAATCTGTGGATTTCGAAGTACCTCACTATCATCGGATCAAGGGGAAACCGAAGTCCCCAGTTGAAGAGCTCAGGGTACACTACTAGCTCATCTTTCTGACAGTTTAGAGGTGTCTCTCCTTCCACTGGTAGTCGAAGAGTCATGTTATCAGTCAATCCCCATAATTTTTTGAGCTGCTCTTTCTCTGACTCGAGGTAGTAACTATACGGTACATTCTTTAAGGCAAGAATGTACCGAGGAGAAAATGGTTTAAGATTTTCTTGAACCAAGGGAGCTACGTCCTCGGGAAGTGTAATAAGAGGTTTCTTCCCTCGAGTCTTTTTTGGAGGAACTACACCATCAGCCTCGGATTCCTCTTCGGCATCAGATTCAGTAGCTTCAGAATCCTCTTTGTTGTTATCTTCATCAGTGACTTCATTAGAGCGACTTCGGATTTGAGTCTCCTGTTGAGTCACAGGAATTGGCTGACTACTCTCTGGTGTAACGTCACCCACTTCTTTTAGGGGAGGAGAAGAGGTCTCTGTATCATCGCCCATTGCTAGAAAGGTTGATTTTCTGCGTCGCTTAACTTCAACAGCTTCGAATTGAGGAGGAAGTGACCTGGATTGAAGATTTTTAGTCGCTTTGACTTGAAGCACATGTGATTTAGGTTGTGGTTTTTTATCAGTAGGTGGCTTGTCTAAAGTGACAACTTTAGATTTCCGATGAGGTTTTAACAATGGAGAAGTAGGCTGATTTCGAGGAGGAAAGGTTTCTTGATTAGTTTCTGGTTGTGAAACTAAAGGTGAAGACGAAGTGGCAAGGTTGGGGTCGAAGTTACCATATTTAAAAGTGGTACAAGAAGAATGAGGACCGTTGTAGATCAACCCAGCAACTTTGTATTCTTTGGCTCTCCGTGAAATGCAAAGATAATCGTAGGCCCCGAATACTTGATTGCTAGAACCAGGGAAAAGAGGTTTCTTTGATTTTACTGGTTTTCTGGGTTTAGATCTTTTGTATTTAGGATATCTTCTCATACAATGGGTATCGATCTGAGAAATTGCTTTGGTGGATGAAAAAGATGAAGTAATCTCAAGATTTATGAAGAACAGGTTGAATGTGGCTTGAAGAACAGGTTGAAGATGAAGAACAGGTTGAAGATGAAGAACAGGTTGAAGATGGTTCAAGAAGTGATTTCTCTAAAAAGTTCTTAGTGAATGAAGGGTTGGGTATTTATAGGATAAAAAAGTGACGTTGAGAATACAGAGAGGCAAAACCAGTGAGTTGCTCTCATTGGGTGGAATGTGAAACGAAAAGAAAATGTATAGTGTCACAGGTCTACTATTAAAGGTCTAATCAATCTATCAAGTAGGGATCAGAGATTTCGAAGTGTTAGCAAACTGTGCTTCTAGCAATAACGTTCGAAGAAGAGACGAAGCTATTCTTCAAGTTGGTAAGTTCGAAGCGATTGGGAAATCTGTTTGCATTTATTCACAAATTCGACGAGGAAGTCACAGATCATTGAGTTCAATCATAATAAAGAGATAAAGTGAAGAAAATTATACTGACTCGAGGTAAAATTCGAGGAGCTAATAGTTCTTATAAATGTCTGTATAAGAACTAGGGGGGCTACTGATAAGGAAAGATATTCCTCAGGGGCCTAAGTGCAATTGATAGGGACTAAAGTGATAAGTTCTGTAAATATAGAGTTAAATTAGGCTTTAGGAGAAATGTAAGGGTTGAACTACAATTATACTATTATGTAACCATTCCTCTAACTAACTCACTCAGTCTATTTAAAGAGGCTGAAGAAGTTATTTATGCCTATGAAATAATCAGAAGCACTTTTCACTACCTAAGATTCTCTAAGAGAAGACTTGTGTTCCTGATTTTATCAACTCAGCTTTAATTCTTACCAATATATATTTCTTTTTTATAAAGACTAACAAAACGTAATCCATGAGTGATATTCTGAGAGAAGTTTGCTTCTTCTTATATTCGAAACCAAATTACACCTAATTTCGCAACTGAAACACAGTTGTTTTTTCGAGATTTATTTTACAACGAAATTGCACATATTTTGCAAATCGAACACAATCCAAATTTTTTTCACAAAATATTCAATATAAAAATGCACATAATGCTGTGACAAAACAAATTTAGTTGTTTCACACCCAATTGACACTTATTTTTGTAAAACATATTTTTTCGCACAATGAGACATATTTATCCACTAAAGTTCTCTTTTAGAAACTATTTTCTTCTTATTTTGCAATAAATTTGTTGGTAATTTTGCAACTCGATACTGTTGTTTCTTAGCCTCTTAGCGACCAAATTACACTTAATTCCGCAATCAAATGACACGTAATATCATAACTGAAATGTTGGGAATATGGGTACCGCATATTCCATCTCTGTATATAATTAAGAAAAAACAATATCTGCACTAATATGATATTGTTCGCTTTGGGCCCGAAGGCTCACACGACTTTGCTTTTGATCTACTTCCAAAAGATCTTATACTAGTTGAGATATATTCTTACTTATATACCACTGATCCTTCCCATTTTTAACCGATCTGGGATGTGGGACTTTGGTCGCCACCCTAACAAATCCTTCTCTCGAACAAAGTACCACTTTAGCCTCCTCTTAATTAACTTGCATCCGCCCACTCTAATGAGGTTGTTGACTACCTAAATCATAAAGACACTACATATGTTGCTGCTCACCTCCTATTAGACCACTATATCTTGTTCTTTAGCGCCATTCCCCACTCCAATCAAGTCCCACCACTTGATGAGCCACGACCGCTCCGAACTAGGATCTTTAGAGCAGACCATTCACCTTGAACATGAGTACTGGTTCATCATGTTTGACTTCTGAGAAGTTTTATCCGCATTGCGTTCTTTCTAGGCCTGGAGCTCTCATACCATTTGTTGGGAATATGGGTACATATTTCATCTCCGTATATAAGTGAGAACAATCCGATCTCAACACTAGTATGATATTGTCAGTTTTGGCCTCGAAGGTCCACACGACTTTGCTTTTGGTCCACTTCCAAAAAAGCCTCGTAATAGTTGAGATATGTTCTTACTTATATACCACTAATCCTTCCAATGTTTAACCGGTGTGAGATGTGAGACTTTGGTCGCCACCCTAACATGAAATACAATTAATTTTTAAGCTTATTTCATAACCAATTTACACGTAATTCTGTAAAAATAAAAGAGAGACTTACCTTAAAAGGCCCGTCCTACAAACCTATTACGGATAAAGGCCCAAAAACTTTAAGAGAGTTTATAGCTAAAATACTCATCTATATGAAATCTAGCAAAAAACTACACACATTTTTTTTCTTTCTTTTTTTAATTTAAAATTTTAAATGTTCATATCTTTTAAAGTGTAACTCAAAAAACAAATCTAATAATACCATTGGTTTTATTTTTTTAGAACAAAACTAGTACCACTCATGATATGTTTTGAATATTTAAAAAATATAATGAACACAGGTTTCTCATTATATGGTTTCACATCTAGTGGGCTGGTTTTGCATATAACATCTATCATAGTGGGCCTAAATTCGCATGTAGCAGTATAAAATTTAAACAGGTTTCAAATCTAGCAAAACAAAGAAGGTTTCTGATCTAGCAACACAAAGAAGGTTTTGCATCTTCTTCATTTACACTATAAAAGTAAAAACATTAAAGTCTGTATCTTTTAAATCGCAACTCGAAAACAAAATATGAAAATACCATTGGTTTTGTTTTTTTAAGACAAACAAAACTAGTACCACACGTGATATGTTTTGAATTTTTTAAAAATAAAATATATTTTACACAGGTTTCTCATGATATGATTTTGCATCTTGTGGGTTGGTTTCGCATCTAGCATCTATCATAGTGGGCCTGAATTCACATCTAGTAGGCTGGTTTCGCATCTAGCATCTATCATAGTGGGTCTGAATTCGCATCTAGGAGTACAAAATTTAAACAAGTTTCGCATCTTGGCAAAACAAAGAAGGTTTCGCATCTAGCAAAACAAAAAAGGTTTCACATCTGGCAACACAGAGAAGGTTTCGCATCTGGCAACACAAAGAAGGTTTCGCATCTTCTTCGTTTACACTATAAATTTAAAAAATTTAAAAGTCCGTATCTTTTAAACCGTAACTCGGAAAAAAAAACTGAAAATATTATTGATATTATTTTTTTAAGATAAACAAAACTAGTATAGTGATATATTTTGATTTTTCAAATATATATATATATATATATATATATATATATATATATATATATATATATATATATTAAACACGTTTATTTGATATGAGTTCATGCTCATGAACAAGGTTTAAGACTTTTTTTGCTACATATATTGCTACGTCGGTGCTGCATTAGATAACATAATATGAGTTCATGTTCAGGATCCAGGTTTAAGACTTTTTTCGTTGCATATATTGTTAGGTCGGGTGTTGTGATGAACTCTTTCACTATAATTAAGATCAAGTAAAAGCATAAAAGGTTAAGTAAGTGTATTTATAGTATTATTAAGTCTTAAATGATAAATATTTGAGTGAAATAGGTATTTCTCTGAAATACATGAAAATGTGGGTATTAAGTGGATAATAATATTAATTTTTGGTCTTAAATAGTACTAAACCCATAATGAAAAAAAAAAACTAAAAATAAAATCTTCCATATATTTAATTTTGTTCGTTTTCGAAAAACAAAACCAATAATATTTTGAATATTTTTTTAAAATTAACAATTAAAATATTATATTAAAAACGGTTACAAACATATCGAACTATTAAATAAATATGTGTAAAAACATTTACATGTACCATATGATATTTTATTTAATTTTGATTGATTGTTGATAAATAAATTTAATAATTAACTATTATTGATAAATAATTATCATTTATCTTTTTATGAGACAACGATTTTATTTCAATTGGATTCGATTGGATGATTCATGATTCATTTATATTTGAGTTTTGATCCGTAGTTATTTTGCAATTTTGTCGTCTCCATTTCAGCTGCCGACTCATTTGTTATATATAAATATTATATTTATTTATTTTATCTGTAAAGTGAAAAATCCAACAATAGTTACAGTAGAAGGTATCACTTTGTTTGTATTATCACTTACAAAACGTCAATATCATAAAACACTGTTTGTGCTTTTTTTTTCTTTTTTCTTTTAGTTTTCTTTTGTCCGATTCTTCGTGATTAAGCTAACCAAAGTCTATTGTGAATCGAAAAATTTATACCCTTTTTAATCCTTCCAGATTTGGTGTAACACTCGCAACTGTTTTCATTGTTTGAATTTCGAATTAACACTTAAATCCACCCATTCACACCAAGCGAGATTGGCAACTGTGATAGTCACCTTGTTACACATAACAATGTTAACCTTGTGTTTTTGTAGTTTTTTATTTTACAAATATTACCTTTTATTTACATAATTATATATTATAATTTTTAATACATTATATTTAATCGAATAAACGAAATATTTAGAATATTTATTTAATATTTTTTTTAGTTCAGTTAGTATTTTTTTTTATGGTTTATTAGACCATTCAACCGACAGTTTATTAGATTATTAAATTATATTTTTAAAATTGTTAGTTTGTTAGATTTTTAAAATATATATGATAAACACTATTTTCCCATCAAATTTATTATTTTCTTTGTTTAAAATTTAAAAGAACAAGAAATCAACATATATTTTTATTTTTTTACCCTTCTTTTAACTTTTAATTTAGGTTTTTATGTCACTCCATACGATTTATTTCTATTTCCAACATCTATTTCCAACAAACAGACGATGTCTTTAGTTTAAACCCAACATATATTCTACATATCTAAAATTAAACCTAAAAAAAAACTCAAAGTATTATAGAGCTATACTCAAATGGGTAGCGGGAAACAACAATGGAACCATCAATTATACTTGCAGACTAACCAAAGTCAAAATTTACAGACATATTAAAGGTAAACGTACAACATTAAAAATGCACTTATTTGAAACATAGGACAATATCTCTAGATTTTCAGTACCGTCAACATAGAGATGGTGTTACAAAATCAGGTCGTTGTTTAGCAAACATGTAATACTGAAAGATCTAACATCATTTAAGTTTGCACAAGGACGGTTTGAAGATGAAAGATCTAACATCATTTAAGTTTGCACAAGGACGGTTTGAAGATGTTCGAAGTCTTGATGTTTCCAATTGTATATTCATCGAAGTTTGGGTTTGCTGGGTAGGTTTTTTATTTGGTGGAGAATTTCTATATTTTCGGTTTGTATTTAAGGAAAAATTAAAAAGAAGAAGAGAGCATATTTAAAGAGAGAGTAAATATGAGTAGTTGAGAAGATGATAAAGGACAAAAAAGGTAAAATTGATAAAAGAAGAAGGGTAAAATTAATTTTTACATGATGGAGGAAATAACAACATGGTTAGAAATAAAAATTGTCATGGAGGAATAGTTTTTCCCCATGTGTATTTAAAGTTGTTGGAATCTTTAGATCTTTCAACTATTAGATATTTTACATAGTTTATTAGTTCTTTCAACTAATAGTTTATTAGATATTTAAACTTCATCTTTATAGTTGTTAGAATTTTTAGATTTTTAATTCGTTTCACTATTAGATATTTTAAATAGTTTATTAGATCTTTCAACTACTAGTTTAATATATTTTTAATTATATATTTAGATGTAGATGTGAATCGCTCTCGGCTCTTCATCAACTACTTGTGGATGCTTCACATGTATATTTTCAGACTTTTTTTAGACCTAACCCTCGTATCCATTACAAATATGGATTGAGAATTTTTTTTGAAGTTTAGTAGTATGAAAATGATTGTGTGAGAAATATGAAGAAGAACCATCATATTATAGGGTATTTTGAGTTTTAGCCGTTGGCAAAACGGATATCTATTGGCAAAACGGATATCTATTAGCAAAACAGATCACGGTATATCGTCCATTATCGCATGGAAAAGTACGAAGATTCAGAGACCTATACCATCATGTGGAGCAATTTCACAACATGATGCTCGAATTTAACCCACATCCATTATTACTTTCTAAATTATTATCTACGACCTTCCATGGAAATGCATTTATATTATTAAATAACACCCCCACATAAAGTAATTAAGAATAAAACCCAAAGTACGACTAAGCAACTCCAAATATTATATGGCGAGTAAATGTAATTAATTTTTTCTAAAAAATCCCTATAATATATTATTTATGAGTTTTAATTAAGGGATATCAAAATTTTTTAGAAATAAGATTTGAATGGTATCCCAAAATCAAGGTCCAAACTCTTCAACATGCCCAGTTTGAGAGCAAGTGTTTGAGTCACCAAGAGAACAAAGATCATATTTGAGTGTAATCCACGTGTTAGAACAAAAAATAAAATAACTAAACCAAAAGAAACTAAAAGACATTGAGTTTAATATGAAAAATGCAGATGAACACCGCAATCAATTGGGTAATATATCCTACCGCTAGAGACTGTAATCAATAAGATCAATTTTCAACCTAAGTTAAAAAAATCACGATGATAAAGACATGTGAAATTACACTACATCCAAAAAGGTAGAGCTTGTGAACACGTCCAAAAAATAGCAACAAACTAAATGTGAAAACGATATCCTATTATAAATAATTTTTGAAGAGCCAAAGACAAGAGAAAAGACCAAATATACTTAGGCATAACTTTTCCAAGGAAAATACTATAAGGTGGTTGTAGGTGACTCACTGATCATGAGAACTCACATAACACAAACCTTGGGTATATGAAACCCAATACTGAATACTCACAAATGAAACTAAAAAGCTTGGTCAAAGACGCTAGAAGCAGGGACAAAGAACCGTTTTGTAAGCTTGAGTTCCTCGGATATTACACACAAAATAATATCATCACTTACATATTACACACCAAAGAGAACCATGTTTTTTATAATGAACAAAAATAGAATCACTCTCACTTTACATAATATTATTTGATTAAAAAGTTACGTTTGTTCTCTAATAAAAAATATATATATTTAAAGAGGAAAAATAATACTAATAAGTAGATTTAATGTGAGTTGACTGTAAAATTTTGAGCTTCCCACACAAATCTTGATGTTAATTTTGTAATTTTCTTTACGAGAGCTTTAAGGCACATTTAATCGGAAAATTTTGGGTCTTTAATATGCATAAAATGAGCTTGAATTGAATTTATTTCACACTTATCAATTTCTTTATAATCCTTGAGAGAACATCAAATAAGGACTAGAATATATATAATATTTGAAACATTTGTTGTCTTTGTTTTTCAAGTACTATCGGGTATTTATCCTGTATATGTTATCCAAATTTGAATGTTACTTACTCTAAATTAGGTATAAAACATACCACAACATGCCTTCCACAAGATTACTAAGATTTTTAAGATAAGTTGGTGTTACTTATGACATGCTAAGTGCCCTCTAGCCAAACAAACCTTGAGGCATCTTAGGATTGTCGTGCTAACCATAATCATGTTTCAGTGAAAACCTCTCATTGGGATTTTTGTTTTGCTGAATATACAAAGAGTATAAATAAAAGGGAATCTTCTAGAGTTATTAGATCATCCTTGGGAATCATAACTGCTTCAAACTTTCTCCAAGATGATTTATATTTCTTATAGGTATATCAGAGTATCCCCTTTAGTACTTTTAAAATATGAAAAAAGACTATTAAACATAACCGAAATAGTAGGTTAGTAAACTGGTACGAAAGTTTTGACTCACTGAGATCTTGTCTACTCCAAATGTTAAGGATTCGAAGGTATTTTTTTGCTTATTGGTACCTGGGAGAATCTAGTCAGAGGCGAATATAAAATATAATATCCCAATGTATGATTTTTGTAAAAACATACGTGGCCGAGACTGAAGCATTTTCAATAATAATGCCTTTAGAGATATGATGACCAATTTGCATGCATATATATATATATATATAGGTTTTAATTTCACGTGTACAGGCAGCTTGCCTATAGTTATCTTAACCTTCTATTCATTTGAATTGATATAGTTGATCTATAAAAATATTACAGCCATTGATTTCAATAATAGAAAGGGTTAAGATTTAATAAATTACTAATATATATATATATATATATATATATATATATATATATATATATATATATATATATATATATATATATATATATATATATATATATATATATATATATACTTAATCTTTTTTTTGCACTATTATTATTGATGTTCTTTGAAGCTGAAATACGATTTTATCTCTTGCATTGGTAACCATTCAAACTTGGATACTTTAGTTTTAATGCTTTAACCATTCAGTGATAATCTACTTTGATTGTCTTTGGTTGAGTATATGAACAAAAATGGGTAGAAATATACGCCTGAAGCCTGAGATCTATCATAAGAGTGATGACTCTAACAATCAAAATCTAAGTATAGTTGCTCCATTTGGTTCATCTTTTCCCAATCGGATGAGAATAAATTGAATCATATTTCTCAGAGAAAGAGTCGAAAGGTTAAGAATTTAAATGAGGCAAAAGTTTTAAAAAAGGTTTTCCGCTTACAGTTCTCCATACAGTAAATAAAGATAATTCCCTTCCTATTGATGCAGTGACACCACCTTGATCTCCTATATCTAAATTATTGGTCGAGGTGGGTTAGCCACCTATATAAAATATATGCTAAATTTTGTAAGTCAAGCTGAAACACAAAGTGTAACACGTGCAAGTTACAAATATATTAATATGGGGAATCAAAGTCCAAACTTAAGGGATTGGGGGGTTCCAACAAACATAGAGGTTCAGTTTCTGGTAGAGGGTTAAACTCTCTTGGATGCGTATGCTGACGAGGCTGTGTTCCTCACATATATTTTGAAATGTGTTGTCGGTTTCCTTTAAGCCGAGACTTATTGAAATTTTTGAAGATACTCAGATCTACCTCAACCTGCTTGTGTTAAATTTTTGGAGAATTTTGATCACATCACTGTTTATCCCAGAAGGGGTATAAGAACTCAAGTGTGAAGAGGTTCTTAACCATGAATTTATTGTTGGGTAAATTCCCAATGCATACTCTTCTTTCGCGATGAGCGATAAGACCAAAACTTTTGAAACGATTCAAGATTACAATAAGATTTACAAGAAGGAAATGTATATATTTTTTGCAACAGGGAGAATGGAGTAAGATAAAAAAAATGTCTTTGTTCTCGCACGTGGAAGTTAAAAAGTTAGTCATCCATATTTTTTAATTTTTTTAATTTTGTGATGTATCTAGTGGATGTGATTTTAATTTTTCACTATATTTGTATATGTGTTTTACATGTTTGAGATAAGGGATTCATGAGGAGAGTACCAGATTCTGAAGCTCATTATGTTAGAGTGGTGAGGGAAGCTTCACAATGGTGTTATTCATCGTAATCCCTTCTTGTGCAATAGTGGCATATGATCCCAGATTTCTATCATCAGTTGAGTTTTAGTCTATAAAAACCAAGCATGCGCCAAAGTTGATGATGAAGGGAATTCATCCAAAAGGATTTACAATGTTGTTGCTGACTCAAAAAATGAAAAAAAGTATTATTCTTTGAAAAATAAGGTTGTGCTCAACCGGTCTTCCACACAAATGGCTGTTGTGAAGTTAGTAGTGGTGCAAAGAGAGGAAACCAAAGGTTCCAAAGTGAAAGCAGCCGATAGTAAAGCTGGCAAGAGCAAAATGATGGTCCATAGAGGGATACGTCGCATGTTAATACGGAGAACATATGCTATGTTTGGAGGCTGAAAGGCTTCTGAATCCAAGAGTAAAATAATTTAGTCAAATCCCAAGTCTGGATTTATGAAGGAAATAATTGCTTATTTTGTCGAAACTTTAATTATGAAAGCCCCAAGTGTTGATGGTTTGACTGGTACATGTTTACGTCCAAATATTCCAAAAGAAGACACAGCAGGATGCAAAGGAAACCACTGCCCTATCGGAGATCGAAGAAGTATTTTCTCCTTTTGAGGGGATTATGGTAAAAATATCTAATTATTAAATTATTGGTCGTACCCGCGTGACTTCAACTCTTCCAGTGTAAAATAAGAGTGGTGGTTCTAGGGTTTGTTACATTAGAAGACGTACTTGTATGTACTGAGGTAGAATTGACTTTGATTTGATGCTCATTTGGATTATACAAAAGATTTTTGATTGTTGAAATGAGGCCTCCACCAATGAAATTTTTTTATGTTTGTGAAGGTAAAATTAAACCTCCACATAGGAGGAAAAACAAAAAATAAACTTCAAATTTATAAGGAAGAAGGCAACCACTAAGACTGATGGTGATGCTGCTTGCTTGTTAAGGAAGTTAATGAGTAAAAAATTGAACAAAGCACCAATGAATGGTCTTCAATTTCCAAAAACGGCAAGACCAATGATATTTTGGTGTAAAATCTAACCAAACAATGGAAACAGAGGTTGCAACTTTGTCTCATACGAAGCTAAATTTCACATAATAAAAGGACGAATATAGATTCTACGAGTGAGATACTGATTGAGGAACCCAACACCTCAGAGCCTGTAGATGTTGAGGCCGTAGAGTCGAATCTTGGTAATCATTTGGTTATTGAAACTGAGAATTATATACCCAAAGACTTATTCAGAACTAGATATGCTTAAGCTAGTGACTGATGTTATATAATTGACAACAAAAGGTTTGGAGAAGTCAGAGGTAATCCCTCATCACTACATGTAATTGTCAATTGTCTTGCTTTTGTAGGAAATATTAATGTCACAAATATATTACATGTTTTTATGGATATGGAAGGGTAATCTAGACTACATATTTTCCATTAAAAAGACCCTAAAATTGTGAGGCAGTTTATTTCTTTGAACACCATGAGAAAATTTGCAATTCGAGACTCCTGCCAACTTCAGGGTTGTTTTGCATAAAATTATATTATATAAAACTCTCAGTGCCTTGACTACTATACATAAAATATGCAAGACTCCTGCCAACTTCAGGGATAATTTGCTGCCAATTTTAGAGGCTGCTAGTGGCTCATACAATATATTTAGAGGTAAAGGTTATCATTCGAGAAAAGGTAGAAGCCAAAGAAAATATGATGGGCGCGCTTGAAAATATACGGGTGGCGGAAATGGTGTTGAGAGGTGAGTTGCAATCCAAGCTCAAGTCGTGACTCGGATTCAAAAGTAAGTGCCTTCCTATGCCTTCTTGATATTCAAACTTCAAGGAGTGTTTAAAGGTATCACCCAACCATATTTTTCATTTGTTAGCTTAGAAAGGTTCTTCTAAAGACTGACCTTTCTCCATACTGACATCATATCTTCATGCCATAAAATGCTAGATGCGGTTAATGTTGAATTAACCTATTTTGATGGACATAGTGTGGTTTAGTTTGAGAAGATAGAGTTCCAAGTACAACTAGAAATAAAGTTGGTCCAAAATAAGAAGCTTAAATACATTGGCATGTGAACGTGTTGAACCATCTGAGTTTGTGGTTGTTTATGAGAAATATATGCATGAAACAACCAAGGATGCTATGCATAAAACTGATAAAATACTTGTGTGGTTATTCTATAAAGAGTATCTGAAAATCAACTTAGACTTATTATGAAACTATATCCTTAAGAAGAATATGAGTGAGATGTGTTCCAAACGACCAGTTCCCATGAACATGATATAACCGTGACAAAAAAGGTTATAATGTGTATGAGTAGATTATGGAGGATGAAAAAATGAGTTGACACGACTAACTAGAGAAAATTATGGTCAATATGATGTTGCTTCCCCATTTCATATGCTTCATAACCAACGAGTTTTGCTTCTATCCCCAAGTGGAGCTAAAGATTCAATTGTTGGAAATAAAACCACTGCAAGATCAGCTGAAAGTGGAGGTTCGACCGTACAAGGAGGATTGACCCCCTATAGGTAATTTTGAAAATTTTACAATGTTCCAACATTAAAACTCATGAGTTAGTCTGATGATTAATTCTCTATATTTAGGGAATTTTTTGTTAACAAACTCGGTGAATTGTTTTTATTCTGTTATAGAGGAAGCAAATTTTATCACCTATAAATTTTATGGCTTGTGATTTATTTTTTATATTACATCTTTATTATAAAAACCAATATACTGTCCACTACTCTATTATTCCAATTGGAATAATAATTTTTAAAAATTTGAGACGTAAATAAGGACCACGTGGGATCTTTTTTTGAATTATGTATAGAAGTAGCAATACTTTTTTTTACGAAGAGTGCATGACTCATTTTCAAACTATTTTTAATAACCATCATATTATTATGTATTTAGATTAGTGGTGCATGAATTCCTTATATATATTATTATTTTTTGTTAATTTTTCGATTAGGGTCGAAGCTTTTCTAAGAGATGAAGATTACATGCAGAATTATACATGATATTTATTTTGAAGAAAACTCAAAGATCTTTAGAGGGCTGAAGGATACGTTGAGGCTTATTCTTTACTTTGTTGTTGTTATTTGAATTTAAATTGAATATATTCAGAGGGTAAATTATATGTTCATTCTTATCACCTTATATTTGTTGTTCCTTGAATGAAGGCCGGAGATCTTCAGGGTGTTAAATCTATGCTCAGACTTATTTCTTAATTTTTTTTGTTAGGAGTAGGTCGGAGCTTTTTTAGGTTTCGAAGACTATCCCTAAACATGTCAGACTTATCATATGTATGTTGATTGTTTCTTGTTTCCTTGTAAAATGTATTATATTAATGTAGAGCATTATAAATTATAAATTATGTAATGAAAAAATAAAGGTTTATTAAAGACAAGTGCTTCTTGGAATCTTGTGCCACCAAGGAAAGATAGAGTACACTCAAGTATAATACATCGTTTACATATATAAACGTACAAAAAATATCTGAAGTTTAAGGAGGATGATAGAGTTATACATGCTCGATGTTTCAAAGCTATTGAATTTGGGTGTCGTATGTATTTAAAAATATATATGTTATCAACTTCACTTTGGCTTCAACTGTGTAAGGCCCTTCCCAGTTTAGGTCATCTTCCTGAGAACTTTGTCTGTGGTATGAAGGAATACTTTTCTTCAATTTGTCTCCTATTTTTAAGCTTTAAAAATAAACTTTGTAATTATATGTGTTGAACATTAGAGTTTTGTAATGTTCTGGCCAAAAGTTGTCTTTAACCCTATTTTTCATAATGATGTTCAACTCAGGGCTCTTTGCTTCCAAATTACTTCGTTCTTCATATATTGAAATTTGGTAAAAAGGTATAATAGTTGTAGTTGGTACAACTGATTTCATGACGTATACCAAAGCAAAAGGTGTTTCGTCTATTTCTGAATGAGTAGTGGTTCTGTAATACGAGTGGACTTCTTGTAAGAAAAATGGTTAGTTGTGTACGACTTTTTCCAACATTGTTTTGATGCCATTAGATATGGTCTTATTTCTCACTTCTATTTGACCATTTTCCCGATGATGCAAATGAAAATATGATTTTTTTATACTTTGGAAGAACCATATGAATCATTCATGTTGAAATAGAGTCTCATTTTCCATTGTGACGACTCGTGGTATGTCGTATCGGCTACAAATATTGGATCTGAGAAAGTTGATAACTTTTTTACCCATGATGTTCACCAATGGTTTCACTATTAATCTTTTGGAAAAGTAATCCATTATTATAAGAATCCCATACCTTCAGAACCTTTGGAATAATATTCAATCCTCATCTATAAAAAATAGTCGCTTTGGAGATTGTTTCACGAAACATGGCTGAGAATTGAATGGATTTGTCGAAAGTTTGACATATGTCACAATGCTTAACTTTGTTCTTTACATTATCCATCATACTAGGCTAATAATAGCATTGGATCAAGATTTTTATTTGTAGCGCCTTATATTCATAATAAGCGGTACTTTCTCCATCACAGAGCTCCTCCAGTATGCGATCTACTTCATCATGGTCAAGATAGTGATATAGTTTGGTAAGGCCTTGCTTTAGAATGAATCTGATATCTGACTGGTTTATTTTGAGTTTTTAAGATTCATACTTAGTTTTAGGAAGTAGCATTTTGGTCAGATATTTGATATAGTTGTGCGACAATCTTCTTCTTTTTATTATTTCCTCTGGATTTACATGACTTGTAAGGATGCTAATTTTGATATAAAGTTATTGAGGAGGATAATTGAAAGTTTGAATTAGAATATGGCTCATGTTCTATATTCTTACATGCCGAAGAAGCCAAGGCATCAACGCCAACATTTTATGCTCTTAGGACTTGTTAAAAAATAACGACATTGAATAAGGATGTCTAGCGTCGAAGACATTTAATATACTGAATGGTATAGGTATTTTTAACTTCATGTTGACCAAGTTCTTAACAAACCACCATATGAGAATCTATTAGGAGTCAGACCTACTTTGGCCCATAAATGCTGGCCAGTCGAAGGCGTGCAATGAGAACTTCATATTTCACCTGTTTGTTGGAATTTGTGAAGCCGAGTGTGATAATTTATGTCAATAATAAAGTTAATTGGGCTCTTTTCTTTCTTCATGGATTAGAACAACGCTTACGACGTAGTTCGCAACCGTCAATAGAGAAACAAATTCTTTCATGGAGTTGGCTTCGTTAATACTTATGGTGAATATATGAACTTCTTGATGTTATGAAATACTTCCTTACAAGTTGAATTCCACATTAACATCCATGCTCCTCTCAAAACTTAAAATAAAGGTTGGTATTTATCAGCAGATCTGGAAATAAATAAGTTTACTACAACCTATCTCCCTATCAATATTTGTACTTCTTTTGTGTTGCGTAGATGATCCATGACGGCCAAGTTTGAGAGTTGATTATGCTCGAATTCAATGGATTTCTAAGTGAACATGATCTCAAGAAACTTTTATTATTAGATGAAAAAATGCTCTTTTCCAATGTGAGTTTGAGATTGACTTGCCCAATGTTTGCGAAGGTTTCAAATGAGTTAGCCGTATGCTATTTTTATTGAACGTTGATAACCAACATGTCTTTAATTTAACCTTGTAGGTTTTAGCGAAGTTATGTTGAAAAAAAACTTATTCATAAAGTACTGATACGTAGACCCGACATTTTTAAACTTGAAGGACATTACTTTTCAACAATACAACCCCTTTTATATGATCAAAATTGTGAGCTCTTCAGCATCTTCATACATTTTTATCTAGATTGTATCCAGAATAAACATTTCTTAGAAGAATATGTAAGTCGCGTAAAATTTGTTGAAAGTCTCATGATTCCCCCTAACTATTCTTACATTGCTGTTGTTGAGTATTGAAGACATTGATGTACTATAAAGTCTACATCATGCATTTCATCTAACCATAATCTTCCAAAAATTATGTTGTAGGTGAAGGTATCCTTAGCTATCATGAAAAAGAATCAGACCTTCTTGGAGAAATCTGCTCTCCCAAATGAGACATCTAGCATGGGAGGGAATTATGATTTAATCACCTCTCATTTTATCATATGTACACTTGTATAGAATTTGGCAGAGCTTACAATGTATATCATGACTCGTTTGACCATTATTCATGCTAATTCTATTGTGATTCATGTATTCAATATGGGGTATCACCACTCCTCATAGATCATCATCACTAAAGTTAACCATTGTGTACGAATTGTAGTAAAGGTGCGATGAAGTGTTCCTTTGGTGTTGGACCTATAAAGTGTCCACATGTGGCTTCCTTGAGTTTTTAGCAATTATGAAGAAGGGATCCTCTCCAAAAACGACTAACCTGTTTTTATTTTCATTTTCTTAACGAAGTTCAAATTTTTTCCTTCAACAATCATATTATGGACACGATCCTGCAAACTCCAACAATCTATGGTATAACATCGGATGTCATTGTGAAACTTACAAAACTTATTTTATTATTTATGCTCCGTGAATATTTGTAACTTCTCGAATATTTGTAACTTCTCGAATATTTGATACACGGTTATATATTTGGTACGTTTGTAGATTACTCTTAGATTCACAGTCGGCCCAGTAAATGGTTTCATGAACGAACGTTCGTGACTGCGGTCATTGTTATTGTTGTAGTTGTTCTTGGCTCTCTGTTTTCCGTTTTGATTATAATGCTGTGGTATTTACAATAGTATTGTTCTTAGAAACCTTATAATATGGTTTGACACTTTAGCTACATTTTATCGTTTATTATATTACATTAGAGGATGGTACAAGAAGTATGTAGTTGGAGTTATTGTATCCATCAATTGTTGCTATGGAAATCCCGTCGATCTTCGTATAACACTCCGCCTACTTAAGCAACTCACCAAATTTGAATGCTTTCTTCTTAACGATGGAATTTGACAAAGGTTCTTGCAATATTACTTGTTTACATGTTGCAGTCGCCACCAGTTCATAACTGTCCTGTAGTTTGTTTTTTGTGTCCATGAACCTGTGAGTATATTTGCTTAAGGTCTCATTGACCGCTTCTTGTGGTGGATGATGTAGTCTTCATCTTTCTTTATCACATTAGAGATTCAATAAAATAGTTCATGAAAATTGTTCGCATCATCTTGAAATTCTGCTGCATCATAGATGGAGGTCGTTGAATTACGTTTAGACACTATGCAGGAAAGTCATTAGAAATCCCTTCACTTTATTTTATCATTTTTTCGTACCAAATTATGTTTTCTTTAAAATGTTTGATATGGTTCTTGTGATCTCGCTTGCCATTGTATTTGTCCGTTAAAGAAGCTCGACGTCAAGTATCCATAAAAAATGTCTGGAGCAAAAAATTGCTATTATTCGACACATGACTTTTCATTTTCCTAAAAATGTATTATAAATTCTTTTCTTTAGCGATTTTTTCAGAATTCGATTCCTATACACCTGTAAATCCATTGTTTCTCCATAAATTCAATAACTAAATTAATTATTTTTATTATCAAAATACGGTAACAAACCAAATATTTCGCTCATCCAGTGTATTTTCTGGGCACGGATATATGCTAGGTCGCCAACCATGACACGTAAAAACGTATAACACCATAACAAATCCTAAGTTGATTATCTAAATAGACCCGTCGAAAATACAAATTAAAATCAACCTTTTTTTTTTACGTCATTAGCAATTATTTAGTTCTTGAAAGTATTAACCCGATCTAGTAATTATGATGTATGAGATTTGTATTATAAAATTGCAAAAGTATTTTTCTTTTAAGTGGATAACACGTGTATACACCCTTCCTCCTTCCTTAAATAACAAACCCTAAAATTTTATCCTTCCCTTTTCACTTCTCTCTCTAACATTCATTTAGGTAATCTATCTCTTCTCCCACACCAATGTTCTTCCCATGTCTTGAAACTGGGTTTACAGACGACGATATTGATCAACTATTCGAACCCGGTTCATTTGATGAGAGAAAGCGAAAGCGGATGATATCGAACCGAGAGTCAGCCAGGCGGTCCCGGTGGCGTAAGAAGAAGCATTTTGAAGACTTAGCGGAGGAGGTGAACCGGTTAAATGTTGTGAACCAGGAGCTGAAGAACCGGCTTGATTCTCTTGTAAATGAGTTCCAAAGAGTGTGGAGAGAGAATCATGTCTTAACATCTGAATCTCTTTACCTCCAGGCAAGACTATTGGATCTTCTAGTTACCATGCAATCGCAATCGCATTCATATTATTAGAATCTTTTCTTTTTCTATTGTATACGAATGGAATGGACATGTACAAATATGTTTTATACTTTTAATCCATAATTATGCCTTTCTTACTTTTCATTATTTATTTTTTCTGCAGCTTTTAGTTACCTAAAGTTAGACTATTTTATTTTAAATAAGTGAGGTAACCTTACTTCTAAAACTCATATTGGTTTCGCATCTAAAGAGATATAAGAACGATTGTATATACTACCAAATAAGAAATAAGAAAAAAGGTAATTAAGCTTTGATAACTATTCTCAAATTTTGGTTACGTTTGACAACTATTTTCAAAATTTCAAAAGTAGTTAATTTGGTTATGTTTGACACCTATTTTCAAAATTTCAAAATTTAATATATATATATATATATATAATATTAGTAATTAATCAATTGTAAACTCTTTTACAAATAAAAGAAGCTTTTATAACCGGAACAAAATTTCGGTCTTAGTTTAATAAAAACGTACAGTTTTGTCAAAATTTATTATAAGTTTTGGTTAACACGATCTACAATATTTATTATAATAAATACCATCCTTATATAATAATTTGTTGAGGAAAAAATACGAGTTTGAAGATAAACGAGTGAGCGTTTAAAGAAAAATAATTAAACCCTTTTAAAATAAATGGTTTTAGTTGTTTGGAATTTTTCGCATCTAAAGAGATATAAGAAACGATTGTATATACTACAATATAAGAAATCAAAAAAGGTAATTAAGCTTTGATAACTATTCTCAAAATTTGGTTATGTTTGACAACTAAATTTCAAAATTCAGTAGTTAATTAGGTTATGTTTGACGACTATCCTCAAAATTTCAAAATTTAACATATACATATAAAATTAGTAATTAATCAGTTGTAAACTTTTTTACAAATGAAAAAAGTTTTTAAAACCGGAACAAGATTTGGTCTTAGTTTAATTAAAACGTAGAGTTTTGCCGAAATTTATTATAAGTTTTGGTTAACATGATCTACATATATTTTTTAATATTTATTATAATAAATACAACCCTTAAATAATAATTTATTATATAAAAATATTAGTTATAAAATAAATCTGAAAGCGTTTAAGGGACAATGATTAAAATTTTTATAAATGAATGATTTTGGTCGTTTGGAGTTTTTAGCCGTCCACTTCTCATTCCGAGATCAGATTCTTGTCATCTCTTCTTTGTCACCAGGGAGATGGTAGGAAACGATTTCCCTTCTTAAGCTTTCATACTCATAATTTTTTAGATGTTTTTTTTTATCTTAAGCTTTTATATTCATCTTCTTCCACAAATTATGTTTTCTTTAAACTTTGATACTCATATTCATTTGCATGTTTCAAGAGTGAGGGACTATAAGTCATGAAAATCATCAATAACTTGTTGTAATAAGTTTTTGCGATAAATCTAACACCAGAACGTCTGGTTGTGTTATGTGAGATCGTTAACCAAACTCAGTTGCAAAAAGAGGACTTCTGCAACCAGAGTGCGTTGTAAAATTTGACGTAGATAAAACCGGATCATGGTGTTGCAAATGTCGTTGTAAGTTCGTTTCATTATTTTACCCAAATGGTTATGTTTATCGACTTGTCCGTTATTGGAAACGTCGTTGTCATCCAGTTGCATATTAATAGATCATAATATAGTTGCTAACAGTGTTTCAATTCTATTGGAAATCAATGTGAATTTAATTGTCGGTGTAATTCGTAGCATTGTAGATCTAGTACAGATTCATTGTAGTTGTCATTGGAAATCTGTTGCAAGCCCGTTGTTAAACTTAATGAAATTGTTTTATAAAAAAAAACTTGTTATATTTGGGGATGCATAACTATGGAGGTGTATTTTATGATTCGAAAATTCAAAATATAATATAACTAAACTAGAATAATAAAATATAATTCGAAAATACAAAATACGTTTCAAAAATACCATTGTCATTCACAACAAAAGCTTCATAATATTTCTTCCTAACCATACACCTTGATGAAAATCCATATATCTATTCATTCTTCTCTCTTTTTGTCTTCAGTGATACATGTACAAAGCAAAAGAATACTTTCAGTTTACAAAAATATGATGAAGCTAATAGAGGTGGTTTCCAACTGAAATATGGAAATTTATATATACATATATATAGGAAAAATATTAAACCAATATAAATGTAGTTGCAACAGTTGTAGCTTCTGCAATTGTTTCAAGAACTTTTTAATCTAAATTTTTAGACATAGCGTGATGAGGTCAATAATGTTTGGAAGGTATTTAGGTAATAAGATGAAATGCAATTACGTTTTAGGTAGAATGTTTAGAGATGACTAAACAACTTAAGTTAATGTTTAGAGAGAGAGAAAGTCTAACATGTGAAGTAAAAATCCATTAGTCCATTAAATACGTTTAAAATACTATTTATATGTAAAATAATCTTTAATGGACCTAATTGGTCTAATGAGTCAAATACAATTTAAGCCGAAATTCAAATGTGATCCAACCCCAAGTTACATTACTCCTAAGCCTATAAAGAAAAAACTATTAATTCTAAATAAGTGAATAAATAATTACATGATAAACATAGGTGAAATCATCAATTTGTCTGGTTTGCCTCTCAAATAGTTCTGCCATCATCAGATAGCCCCCTTACTCTTTAAAAATTTCCTTTTAAGGAGGGATAACATACACAATCTTTGTATCTAGTTTGGATACCCGTTTGGATCCATCATTTCAATTTTAATTTAAACTTGTTAGAGAAATATCTTGATTGGTTCGATGGAGCCATTCAAATATATCGTTGTATCCTTGAACACATGTCACTTACTTATTATATCTATAATTTCCCTGAGTAATAGGTGAAGTATATCAACAGTTAGAACGATTCCACTCCTCTAAAAATTATAGCCATCAGTAATTTTTTCACTTCTAGAATTATACTTTATGAGCTTCTACAGTTCTTTATAAAAGCTCTCATCTTATTTTCCCACTATAAAAAATTCTAAAGAGGGAAAATTAACTTGTCAAAATGAGAAGCTTAGCTTTTTTACCATCATAAAATTATCTGTTTGTAATATTTTCTTCACAATCTATCATAATCACCACAGTGAATTTAGTCTCCGGTTAGATCTTCTTTCAGTTTGCATGTTCACTGCCAAAAAAATGTTAACTAACTTTTTGTGTTTATCGGATAAAGCTGAGGAGAAGAAGCAAGAAAGTTTAGCTGTAGGATTACCTAAAACCAATTATAAAGTTACTATTTGCCAAACGATTGATTATGAGGATATTTATCCGTACAATAGATATAATATCACAATGGAACCTTTTTTTCATCGCCCAATCATTTACTTCAAGAATTCACCCCTCAAAACCAAAACAATCTCAGAGAGGAACTAGTAATAGACGTTCATCGACATTCAAAGCTATGGGTTCTGATACCAAAGAGAACTCACCTCTGAAATCGACCAAACCTACCAAAGTTGTCACAACCCAGCCTTCCAAAAATAATGAGCTAACCCAACATGCTTCATCTCCTTTGATTTTTAGCCAAAGCAACCAACTATGGAAAAAGTATTGTTTCTCACCCAAAAGAGTATTCTGGATCAAGCTCGATGGTTCTTCTCGATAAAGAGGAAGATGTGGGTGATGAATCTCTTTTTAAAACATTTGGTCAATCCAAAGAGAATTTTGATACTTTCAACAAAGTAAGAAGGAAAACTCCAGAGGCATAAAGAAACAAAAGTGGCCAGGTTAAAGCTACCGAAAGGGAGGAAGAAGAGCTTCGACCGTCACTAGTTGGATGTGAAATGCCTAACTTTTAAAAGGTAAACCAGGAATATCTTTTGACCCTCGATAAAATCCCTTACAAATACTTACATGATAATGAACTGAAGACATTATGCGACAATTAGGAATTTCCAAAGAAGGTGAAGGTCCGACTACCCAACAAGGACATGAAACTTATAAGTTATGGGGAAAAGAAATTGGTTGTTTATCCAGATGTACTAAAGCGGGGTCTTTGGTTTCCTTTGCACCAACAAAATTTCAATTATTTTGAGTTGTTGGGACTTTGCCCATGCCATGCTAGTTTGAATGTTTGGTTTACCTTAATGTCATGTATCATAACATCTAGGTTATAAAAAAAATCGAATGTCAATAGAACAGTTTGCTGCTATAGTTGGGTTATCAAAAATTCTTGAAATTCCTTTTATTTCTTCACGATGAGAGACGAATACAAGGTCGTGAATGACTTGTTTGAAGTTGAGAAACTGTAGAAAATACAATTTCTCTTCATTAATGTTTAACCCAAGCCGGACCACCAGATTTTAGAAGAACATAGGTAGTTCTTCGAATTTATCTTATTGTTTTTTTATTTGCTATATTTTATATTTGTAATTCATTATGATTTTACCTTGTAGTAATACTGAAGTCTCATATTCATCATTGTGAGGCTTCTAAGGTCATGTTTAAGAAACTACACCAGTGAGTTAAGGAGAACTGGTCCACCACCTTCTATAAATATTTTACTCCGAATAACCTAATTTTGAGTTATTTTTGGAGGACCAAATTCAAACGGGATATATCTTGGGAACAATTTACTGCTCTTCATCATCCTACAGCTATCCTTAACAATATTTAAGTCATAGATTTAAATTTATTTATTCCGAAGAGGACTAGAACCACCAACCATCGGGTTAAGAAAGGTGAGGCCATCAAACAATAACCCAAGGAAATATTATCATTGGAGAGGCGGTCAAGCAACCTAATTAGCCTTTACGAGTGGATTTTTATGCTAATATTAAAGAGGGTGAAATACCCAAAGAGATTTATATCTTAAAGAATAATAAAACACACAAGAAGAACAAACATAAAAGTGAAAAAGGGAAAGGAAAAAGAAGAAAACATGTATAAGTTCGGAAATTGTCCCTTTCTTAGTCCAACCCACCCTTCCTCCAGTCATCGACCCGACTTCTCCCTTGGTTCGGGAGACATAGGAAAAATATAATAAAAAATATAATTTGATAGAACCCATAGATGGGATAGACTTCGAGGATTTTGAAAAATAATTACTTGAGACAACTAAGACCTTCGTTGACGTCCCTTTTCAAAACATGCTATTTCAACTGGTAAAGGAACATGATGCATTGGCTTATACAATGTTGGGCTTATTAAATTACATAAATGAGTTAGAAAAGTACGTTAAGGCACAAAAAGAAACCATCAATTCACTTGGAGGGGAAAGTGAACATCATATAATGGCTTTCAAAAAAGAAAAAGCTCACGGTGATGGTTTAGTAAATGATGTCTCGGTGGTTAGTGAAGAGTTAATGAAGCTAAAAAAATTTCACAAATAGTTACAGTCATCCAGATCTAGGGAGATTCAAAATTGGAAAGATCAACATGCTAGCGACAAGGAGGCTATACAGCTCTTGTCGAATGAGTTAAAAGAGCAAGATGTTCTTGCTAAAAAATAAGAAGGTAAACTAACTGCCTTTAAATCTCAAGCAGTGAAATACAAAGAGTATGAAGTGGATGAGTATGCTAACCAGATCTTAGAATCCTTGTCTAAACATGATGCTTCGATCATGTCCAACAAGTCATTTCCAACCATGAACCTGAGATCTTTATGAAAGTTAGTACCAGAGGAATTGTGGCCTAATAATATGCCTTAAGCTGATCATCGAGGCATATTTATGGACTCAGCTACCGATAATTCTGAAGAAAGTGAATAAAGAGACTCTGAATGTGG
This sequence comes from Limnanthes douglasii subsp. nivea, assembly GCA_036936605.1. Taxonomy (NCBI): domain Eukaryota; kingdom Viridiplantae; phylum Streptophyta; class Magnoliopsida; order Brassicales; family Limnanthaceae; genus Limnanthes; species Limnanthes douglasii. The sequence continues at coordinate 61,216,892 of JAUPFV010000002.1, read as the reverse complement.
GAGTTCATAAGAAGATGACACCGATGAGGATGATCCCGAAGGCAAATAAATTCATATCTTTGTTTTTTTGCTGTAAGTCCTTGCATAAACAAGGCATTTTGTCACACTCTACTTGGATTTTGATAAGTCCTTGTTTTATCAAGGCATTTTTGTATTTGGTAAAGTATAATGAACCACCTTTGTTTTATTCCCTTCAACTTCTTCCTTTGAACGTAGTTATTATAATCAATTCACCTGCTCCTTTGAATTTAATCCATTCAAATTTTATATATTTGAAAGTAAATAAATTATTTAATCCAACGATTTTTGAGATTAAATAAACATCCATTTGAAGGTACTTCATTCGAAGGTATTCATGGTAAACAAATTATTAAATCCAACCATTCTTCATATTAATTAAACAATCATTCAAAGTTATTCGCAGTGCTTATATTCAAATTACCATCCCTTAAAGCTTTTAAGTGTGACAAAATAATGTAAGAACATTTACACTTGACCAACTAAAGTTAGAACCTTTTTAAATGTGACCAACTAATGTTGAAACCTTTTAAAATGTGACTAACTAATGTTAGAACTTTTATACATGACAAACTATTGTTAGAAATTTTTAAAACGGTATACAAAGCATAAAAAATAATAAGAATTATAAAAGGAAAAATATGATAGTTTCAAGTCGTTTGGGCACCTCATTAAAACCTTCCCGAGGCACCAAGATAGGAAAGAGTATACCACATGATGTTTACATGGGTAACTAGAAAAGGAACACATTTTTTTTATATTTTCAGTTTTCAATGTTCCATGAATGTCATAAAGGGTTTCCCTCTTGATCTACCAACTGATAGGTTTCAGGCTTAATTATTTCAATAACCGAATATGGCCCTTCCTAAGTAGCCGCCAACTTTCCTAAAATTTTGCCTTTGATGTGTAAGAATACCTTCATTAGAACTCTATACCCCGGTAGTAATTCTCTCCTTTGAACTTTAGACGCATATCCACTTCTCATTAAATTTTTATAATGGATGGATCATAGATGAGCTCTAATTCTTTGTATTCAATAAAATCTAATTCAACTTTCTTGGCTATATCGTTGTCTTCTTCAGAATAATTCCCAATTTGGAATAATGGAGAAGATTCAACCGGTGTAACCGCATCCATACCGTACACTAAAGCAAAATGGGATTATTGGGTTGCAGTTTGGGGAGTAGTACGATAAGCCCATAATACCTCTTACAAATAATTTGGCAAGTTTTTTGCTACCTTTTCTAAAAGTTTCTTTAGTATCCCTAAGGTATCGTAACAAAGGCCCACTAGGAGATCGTTTATAGAGGATATCCCCAAGGACTATAAAACTTCGTGCTTTAAACCTTAGCTTCTTAGGAAACACTTTGTCCATATGCAAAATCTCTTTAGTAGTTAATTATTTAATCTCATATCTCCAATATTGTTCGTAGTAGTTAAAACTTGGAAATTTTCCTTGGCTCGTGTTGTAACTTGAAATCTTGTTGATATCAGATTGAACTATTGTAAAAAGATCCATGCGTAGGTTTCAGTGTAAGCAATTGTGGCTAGAGAACCAGCCATCAAATTTCTAGCTTGGGGCACGTGTTCATACTCGACACATTTGAAGAAAATGATCATTTACCTTAATATTTTCAAGTTAATTACTAAATGATCTTTTCTAGCTTCATATTGTCCCTTGGCCTGATGTATAAGTAACTGTTTATCACTTATTAAACGAAAGCTTTTGGCACCAAAAATTTGGGCAAATCTTAATCCTACTAAAGTTATCTCATATTCTGCTTCATTGTTTGATGCCTTGAAAACAAACTGTACTGCTTGGTACATTGAATCTCCGCTGGGAGATAGTAAGCAAATTCCTAACCTACAGCCTGACATGCTAGACCCTCGTATGTTCAAACTATCTATTCTTTTGTCGATTTTTAATAGATGATTTAATATTTGTTTGTTCCAAATAAAATTCAACCAGAACGTCTGCTACAGCTTGTGCCTTGATCGCGGTTCGAGGAGAAAATTCAATATCATAATCTTCTAATTCAATTGAAAACTTAGTCATTCGACTCAACACATCCGGTTTTTGTAAGATAGTTTTTAGTGGTAATGAAGTTTGAACAATAATTAAATGAGCTTGAAAAGAGGGTCTCATCTATTGGGCTGCTACTGAGCTAAATCCAAATTTTCCAACTTTAAGTACATTTTCTTATATAATATACGGGGTCAGGATAACCATCAACTTCCCGAACCAATGTCGTGCTCACTGCATAATCGTATGCTGTCAATTAAATGTACAACTTCTCACTCATCATTGGTTTAATGTCTTTGGAGATGAAAAATGCTCATTTATTTTAGTAATGGACTCATTGCACTCTAAAGTCCAGTTGAAATCTTTAGAATTTCTTTAAACTTGGAAAAAGGTATACCTTTTCAAACGATCGCGGTATAAATCTATTTAAAACAACCAATCTTATAGTTAGTATTTGAATATATTTGGTATATTTGAGAGAATCCATATCTAGTAGCTTCTTTAATTGTACCGGATAAACCTGAATGCCTTTTCCAGTGGTAACATATTCCAAGAATCTACAGATCGTATTTCGAATCTACATTTCTTCGGGTTCAACTTCAAGTTAATAGCTTCCAAATTGAAGAAATTTTCTTTAAGATTGGATAAATGATCTTCAGTCTTAACATTTTTACCAGCATATCACCAATGTAAACCTTAAAATTTCTTCCAATTTGTCTAGCAAAGGCCTTGTTCACCAGACATTGGTATGTGACTCCAACATTTTTCAAACAGAATGGCATAACCTTTTAGCAGTGGAGGCCCAGGGCATGCACTACTTTTGTTGATCAATACGAGGACATGAAACAGATCTTTTGGGCATGTTATATTTAGGTTCGTAAAATCAACACATATACGCCACTTTCTATTCTTTTTTATAAGTACTGGGTTTACTGTGCACACTAGGTATTGAGATTCCCGACAGTGCCCTGCTTTTGTCAGTCAATCCAAGTTTTGGATTTTTCGATAGAAAAAGCCTTTTGTTTCTATATAATAGGATATACATCATGTCGTATTTCTAATTTCTAGAAAATGATGCCGGCAGCGATAAATGTTACATTCTTGGTACATCAAGAAAATACATGCAATTTTTTATAAAAAATATAACAATTATTCCCTCACTATTAGTGGTAATCTGGCTCTTATACTGACACATATTCCATATGAAAATGTGTACGACTTAACATCTTCATCAGGAATAACTGAGTTATGAGTCTATCTTGCTAGGTTCCTAAGAATACTCTAGTAATTTCTATTCTTTCTTAGTTTAGTGAGGATAAAATAAAGTATGAGCTTGAAAAGGTACAATAATGTCATTCAATTACAAAATCTATTAAACTTAAGGAAGAGATGAAATCTAATCAACAACTTATTAATGTATTCAGTAATAAAAAGACAAAACAAAATATATAATGACACACAAAGATAATTTATATCTTGGAAAACTTGTTAGGAGCACCAAAAATGACCTTAGCGACACATATAACATGAGAACGTGAGAAATACGAGAAAGAATGCTACAAGTAAAGAGAGAACTAATAACATTAGGTTTCTACAATATAAAGGTCTAAAAAAAGTGAGGTACAAGTATTTATAGGAGTGAAAGAATAAGAATTAAATTTAAGTAATTTTTTATATCAATTTGTGTGAAAGAGATTAAAATGTGAAATATAACTAGTTTATTTTTTATTGGTAGTGATTTATAAACATCTCTAATATGTTGCAAGAAGAAAAAATCTGGAAAACAAATCAAGTTACAACATCCATGCACATCCAGTCTTATTAATAAAAATCAACCATTAAAACATCAAATTCAATCTCAAATTAAAATTCAACATTATAAAATTTTACATTATCCATTGAACAATATCAAATTCAACAACTCCACGAAAGATCAAATTCAGCAATATCAACATCTAATACAATGTCAATGTTGTTATTCAAAGTCGGTCTCATTTTGATCGTTGAAAACATGATTTACGCCATCATCTTTGTTTATAAACTCATCATCAAACTTTTCTATTTCAATAATCTCAAAACGTGTGAGATCAACAATAATGTTAAGATAATTTAGGTTCATTTCCGGTTGTAGCTGCACCAATGGAAAAATTTCGGCTACTTGGAAGACTTGTTGTTGTGTTATTTTTGCCACCAATACTTCTTTTTTATCTTTGGTTGGAATAACATCTTTAATACTTATTCTATTTTGGGGTCTTGTCTTATATATAACTATCCATTTTGTTGAGCATGTGGAGGTAAGAAGAATGGATTATGTTGTGACATTTGACTTCTTCGACAAATTTCTATCAAACCATTTATATGATGAACTCACATATTTTCTTATCACTATTAAGCCAATCGAATTTAAAAAACACAACTGATTCCATTATACGACACCTCCCAATTTTCAACTATTTGACCATAGTAGTCTAACTTATCAACACCATGAGTGTATGTCCCCTTAACCACGACACTATTATTTTTTGTCTTATGCTTTCTTCCATATTTAGTGTCGAATAGGTAACCATCTGTGTAATATACCTCAGATTTGCAAATATCATCACAATAGAGACTCTTGGCCAAATTTGATATACGAAAATCTATTGTATGAATATTTGTAACAACTTTAGAATAAGCATGAAACGAAGTAAGCACAAAACTCTTACAAAAAAAAAACAACCTATTATTTTCTATCACGTGAAAATTAAAGGACAAGACATTTAAAGGCTAAATGGAGGATTATTCATAATTAGATAATGCTTTAAACACTCCCATGTTTACCATACTTCATTTGAAACAAAATTAACCAATTAATTTAAGTCTATAAATTAAATGGAGACTCTTAATTAAGTAACATCACTGTTAGCTTACTAGTAATCATTATTTATGTAACCTAAAACACAATTAACATTAAAAGATAATTTTGATTCTGAAGAAAATTATATTAAGTAGCATCACTGCTAGTCTACTATCACTGCTAGCTTATTAATAATCAGTGCTGCAAATGCAGTAAGGGGCTACTAATGAAAAGTTTAAGAAACGAACATACAAAAGAAACAGTTAATACATGTGTGATCAACTTCTTTACCACCTTGCTACAACAACAAAATATAAGTTTTATGTTAACCATATGGTTAAAAACACCACGGGTCCTCCATGTTTGTCACTTGTAATACATCGGTCATTGTTCTTTGTCACTGTAATAAACCGGTCCCCTATGTTTTAAAAACGTAACAAACATATCATTTTCTGAAAATTTGAAGGACCTATTTATTACAAATTGAAAACGTGAGGGACCTGTTTATTACAGACATGAAGGACCTATTTATTAAAAAATGGATTTGTTTGTTACATTTTTAAAACATAGGGGACCGGTTTATTACAGAAACAAAAAATATGGACTAATGTGTTACAAATGACAAACATGGAGGACATGTGGTATTTTTAACCCGTTAACCATACAACAACACCAATATATTAACAAACAATAGAAAACTCAAAAATAGAAAAAAAAACATTTAAGCTCTTTAGAACAGTGGTACACTATAAACGAACACTAACATATAAGCACACAAGCACACACGATATCTTTTTACACACTATTTCTCATGAGACATGTAAACCAACAACAACTTCAAAACATGAGTATAATCTGGAGTCAAACAGAATAGTGAGAAGAAAATAGAATGCAAGCTTGAAAAGACACAATAATGTCAGTCAATTACAAATAAAAAAATATATATTATATCAACTAAACTAAGGCAGAGGAATATAAATTACATCAACTAAACGTAAGACAGAGAAAGAGAAAAAGACTTGAACCTTGGAAAGCTTGTTAAGAGCACCATCGACCTTAGCGACACAGAGGAGAGCGACATAAAACCAGACATGAGAGTAGAGGCGAGAATTAGAGAAAATGATGTATAGTTTTTGAAAATGAGAGCAAAAGAATTTATGTTTGGGTCAGAGTTAATGATTTGGGTTTCTCTTAACTGGGTCATACTGATCTGAAGTGATTTGAGCGAGTTTTGATTTCATAACATAAAATGGTTAATATAAAAACGAGTTAATATTGGGTTACACATTTTGGGTTATATTTTGGACGGACTAATTAGAGAACAAATTTGGGTCAAATTTTGGTGGTCAACTAAATTAATAAGAGGGTTGCATTTTTATAAAGATCCATTACGTCACAAAAAACCAAATTAATTAATTTATAAATTAAAAAATATTAAAACAAATTTGTTGTTAATCCGTTGCAACAAAACAAATTGTGCAGTCAAACCGTACGTCCACGAATTTTATTAAATGGATCAAAACAAATTCTGTTACAAATGTGTTACGCATAATTTAGAACTGTCAATTACCAACCTGAATAAAATAGCAAAAAAACAGTTTATCCAGTAACAAATGTTAATCTTCTTGTGGAGACTATGATATCCAATGACATCACTCTTATGTTAAATCTAAATTATTTTGTGAATAGTTTGGATTGTTTGTTTTGTAAATAGCTTGTGTTTGATTTATAATGTTTTTATTTATTTGAATGGTCGATCCAAAATTACATGTTCATAGTTATTTTTTCCATATATTACTAATACAAATTGATTCAAATTGCTTTATTTTTCACATGTTATTAATATATATTGATTTAATTTTTTTCATATATATATATATATATATATTATCATATCACATGTATCAAGTGTGATGTAGAATATTTTCAATTTAAACACAATATTAAATGAGTACTATTTATTAATGTTTATTCATACATTAAACAAAAACTGACAATGTCTATTACTCTATTGTTTGTTTTTACTTGATCTTTAATTTTAAATTTGTTTAAAATACACCATTCACATTTTTTATTTGATTTATCTAAAAAGTAAAAATAACGCTGGTTTCAATATTTTTTGAACAAGGATTTGAAAAATAAATAATTTTAGAGTTTAAAAAAATTATATTTTGTATGGATACTTTAAAAATTAACAATATTTATGTATTTTTATAGTTGATTGTATCTTTTAAAAAGTTATACTTAGATTAAGACAAAAAAATGGTCATCTAATTTTGATATTTTTTTGAAAAGTCATTCAATAAAATATAGTAATTGATATCATTGTAAAATATGAAATACCAAATGATAAAAGATACCTAATATTGTATAAAAGATTAAACTATCATTTTGTAGGAAATAAGATTTGAAGGAAGATAACTCTATAGGATTTTCTATCTCTAGAAAACCCAAGAGAGAGTCGTCTATGCTATTTTTTAATCTTTGTCATTTTTATAAATCGTATCCAGTGTCTCTATCATTTTGTTTTCAGCCTACACATTTACACACTATGTCATTTTCTACAGAGTTTTTTTTGGGAGATCTTAAACCCAGTGGTAGTTTTTTTTTCCGTTCGTCGAACATCAGAGTCGTTGGATTTCTGTTTAGTCTGTATTTTCGTTGTCTGTCTCATCTCTTGAGTTGAATGAAGTATCGCGTTCGGTTTCTAAGAAATCATTCGTTTGGCTTCTATTAAAGGAACTATCATCTACATATGATGGATCTTCTTTTTCCGTGCTAAAAAATATTCTTAGGTCTTCCGTTACGTTTAAATTTAGCTTTGGGGCTCGAATCCAGATTCCATATTGGTATTTGTGTAATTTTATATTTTTTCAGGATATTTTTGGACCACATTGTTGTACTTCTATGTTTAGGCTATTTGTTTGTTTTGAGGTGTTTCCAGATTGTATGTTTAGACTACTTGCCTCCATGTTTTCCTCTACTTTTAAGCATTTTTTTTAATGAATTTTGGTTTTCATTCGACCACATGTGGTCTATGGCTATCGGCTTCAGGAAGCCTGATTTTCGTACTTCTCCAGCACCTTCTAACTTATCCAAAGTGGTTAATTGACAGCATCTTTTCCGACGGGTTAATTGTCTTACCCTGTATTCCTTTTTTCCGGTGTGAACTTCGTACTTCTCCAGTGTGGTAAATTACTGGTGGCCTATTTATTAATTGTCTCACCTTATATATTGTTCTTTTAGGGTTTGTTTTGTTACATTTTTTTGGTTTTCTTTTGGCCGCTAAAATATTGGTCGTTGGTCTTCTACTAGTTATATTCGGTCTACTTGTAACATTTTGATTGTTTTAATTAAATGTTTTAATTTTACAAAAAAAGAACTATATGAAGAATAGTTAGAACATGCTAAAATAAACTGGAGAATCCATACCCACGATTTTAAATCAGGGATTCTAATTCCTCGTATGATATAAATAACACAAACAAGAGATATAATTTTTCAATTAGTTATGGTGTTCCCCTCTAGTATTTTAGGTCTTGAAGTTGAAGCTTTTGATTTCTACTAATAGTGTAGACTTGTGGTTCTTCTATTGGTTTAAGAGTTGGTAATATAATGTTCTTAAATAACTATAACTAGTACATATTGAAGAACTATGTGGAAAATATGTTGGAAATAAAAGAGTGAAAAGACTAAAGTTTGAGAAGCGAGAGATTTGATGTGTTACTTAAAAAAGATTAGAGTTGACTTTTTATATTAAGTGAAGTATATCAGTTACTATATTAAATTCCACATTAAAACTCACTTAATTATACATTTCCTTTCTACCAGATATGGTTGTTTTTCTTAATTATCCACTTAATTATATGTTTGTCTTCTCTATATTCAATTTCTATTACACATAATCCCGAATTGTTTATGATGAACTCATCGCTAATATCGACCATAACTGTTATTGATCTCCAAAAGCCTAATACTTAATTGTTAGAGTAATAATCATTCCTTTATATAAACTTTAGTCCAACAAGTATCCACACATTTTTATGACACCATAAAACTAAATAATAATATTGTTAATATATAACATTATTATTATTATTATTATTATTATTTGTTGGTCCAATATTTAAATTAATTACTTTAATTAGACTTACCCCAACATGTAAATTACACATGATGAGACATTCTAATTTATGCTTTCCTTACAATCTCCCACTTGGATTATTCAATGTGTAATGAATTATACCATCTAAATACGCAATGTATAATGATGTTGCTTACAAATAATAGATGAACGTCTATCCATATTAGGCGACATTTAACAACGAACCAAAGCATTACACCATAAATAATTTTTCCTAATGTTTATACAACAAATCACATTGTTAACCGTTATCTTAGTGGACACTAACTTCTCATGTTTATAAACAGGTGTCTACTTTTAAACTCTCCCTATTAAATTAAGATCATTTAAATTTTCACTAAATATCAATTAAAATTATAAGGGGATAAACTGAATTTTATATTATAAAGTTAAAAAAAGAACACATATAATATGAAATGATACTATCGAAAGAAATCAACATACTACACCTATCCCACTGAACCTAGATATCCTCTATAATAAGGACACTCATGCGAACTATATGCTCCTAATAGATCGAGGGTAGAAATATCTTAGTAAATGGATCTGCTGCCATATAATGTGTACCATTATGCCCCACCCTTATTTGGGCATCATGTATTCTTTCTTTTACGGATCAGAACTTGATGTTTGTTGGTAGATAATATTCATATTGGATTATATGACAGCTGAAGCATTGTCACGCTAAATCAAATAGGATCTTTCGATTCTCTTCATTGTATGCAATACCATGATAATTTTTTTAACCAAAATACATGAGTTGACGCAGTAAAACATGTCACATACTTTGTTGACATTGTTGAATTCACGATAAAAGTCAATTTCACACTATATAACAATATGAAACCTCCCGCTAGAATGAACACATAATATCATCCTCAAACTTTAATGAGAAAATTAAAATTACAAGTGCATGTCACATGTCAAAATTTGACTTTCGTCACTTGTAAACCTTTTCAATCAAAGTTTTGACAAACTTGATATATTTAGCTTTTAATGATGCATCAAATTATTTTACCATATCCTTGTATATAATCCAACTTGATAAAATCAGGCAAAAAAGAAGTACAGTAGTCATTGGTGAGAAGAATAAACTTAACATGATCTACATAACACTTATAATTTACCTTACTGGACGTAAAATACATTTATTTAGTTTACACGGGTAGAATACATCTTGTAGACAAAATCCTCTAACATTTAGTTAAATCATTATAGGTATATTAGTAAAACTCTTCAAAGAAACCATTATGAGAAATATTCTTACATATCATTGATTAATCATTTTGCACAATAAGTCAAATCTTAAATATTAGCACGATAAAAATATTTAAATTATATTTCTTGTTTTGGGCATGGATATAGACATACTAAATATTAGCAAAGTAATACCTCATCAAGTCAGCTTGCAATTGGAATTTTAAGCCATTTACGTATAAATACAAATGTTGGTTTTTTCATTAAAATAAATTCCAAGCCCTGCAACTAACTCTTCAAACTGTTTGGTGTAATTATCAACAGTTGAATCCTAATGAAAACACCACCGCGTGTTTATACCTTAGAATTTTAAGTGTTTCTCATTAGCACCTCTTTCGTGTATTACTTTATTCCATTATTTTCTATAGATATTTGTCATGCAAAACATGAACCAATATTATTATTTTTATCTCTAGTACACAATTCTTCTTCAACCTCAAGTATAGTTTGGATATGCTCCAGACTATACTCTTCGGACTTTTGAAATATCATCTTTTGGTAACTCTTCCAAGATGTAGTCAATTTTTTTATAATTTCTCATACTTAAAACTTTTCAAAAAGCACCATGTTTACGACACAAGCTTATTGACAATGATTTGTAACTCGTGTATTTGGAGATAAGTGGGTTTCCATCAAAATATCATAATAAAAGTATTAAGTTATTAAAACAATATCTCTATATTTCTAGTTGATTTTTTACTTCTCCTGAAGAGAGTTTTATATTTTTAATGCAAAAGTCTAGTTGGTGTATAAATCGAACAAACAATCCAAAAAGGTGTTCAAAATATGTGATTGACAAACGAGTTCATTTTCTTATTGTTTGTACATCTCCTCATTGATTTATGTGGTATCATTATAGGTGGTATCCCGAAGCTTCTCCAATTTGAAATCAATAATGTTGTAATCTTTCAATGTATCACACCAATGTCAAATTGTTTTACTAACATGTGAAGCTTATTCCGTCGAGATGGTTCAAACTTCGTAATTTTAATGGTGGTTATCGTTGTTTACGCAGTTATATGTAATTTTGTTTTTTTTTTTATAAATTTAATATAACATAAACAAAAACAAAACTTACGGAATTTCAACAATAATCTTAAATCTTCAAGTTATTTACATGGTTTGATCCAGGACCTTACCCTCGCGATAAAATCTCTCCCCCCATCTATATTATGAACAGCCACTTATATCTCTATCTTATTTAATTCTCCTCCGACCCTACGTATCTTGTCACTATTTCAAACCAGGTGATTATTGATTTACTATTCTACATGATTAATACTTTTGAATATCTAATATCAACTATAGTTAAAAGTTTGGCTTAGCAGAATTTATGTCACTAAAACAAAAGTGCTAGTTACCTAGAAACTTCTAGGATTGTTTTATAATGCATGAAAGCTTTAAGATAAGTGCAGATTATAGAAAATGAAAGAACGTTATCGAAGTCGGCAGCGAGGTGAGGTGGGTCACCATTGATTCAGTCAAAAGGAACATAGATACGTACCAAAATATATACACCTAAAGTACATACATCATGCATGCATGGTCCGTATGTAACCTTAAAGTTTTACTAAAAGTGACTGTATACAATGAGACCGACTCTCTCGTGACACCATACTTTTAAAAAACATCAACATAATCAATGCACTAGAATATGAAAGTATTCGCAATGGATATGGATATACGTATATATTTAATGACAACACTAAAAGGTATTTTCACCCGAAAAAGTTTTGTGTCTTGTTGACAAATAATATAGTATAGTTACATTTATAACAAATAACAATCGCTTGTATCAATAATATTGATGTAATTTAGTCCGAAAGAAATAGGCGAGCTGGTGAAATAAACTGAGTTTGTTATCCAAAAGTTTTGAATTCTATTTTTTTTAGGTTACTTTCGGTTTTGGTTTGTAGATTTAAACGGTTGGTTTGCGTTAGATCAAAAGTTTATCATGTGCCTATTCATTCTGTTTGAGCAGTGAATACGGATTTTAAAAAAAATATATAAATGTAATTTTTCTAGAGTGTAGAAAGTGATTATTATTATTATTTTATAAATTCTAAATACTTTAAAAATAAAAATTGGATCGATCAAACTGAAATAAAATATTTATTAAAATTGTTGTATAATATTTAAAAACTTTTTATAATTTTTTATTCAAAACCGAACCAGTGTAAAAAATCAATAATATAAATACTAAACTTAAAAACTTAATGGTGATATTATTTATTTAACAGGTTTTTATTTTATATTTATAAAATAAATATTATATTTTATAGACTATTTTAAATTATTTATTTTCCGTAGATGATTAAAAACGTTAAATTACTTTTTCAAATTATATTAAATTAATATTTTATATATACAATTTTTTATTCGTCCGTAATTATTGTTAGTAGTCAACAAGACTAATACTTTAACAATATTAAGTTATAGACCATAATATTTGTTTTAAATTATACAAACAATGCCCCGAAAAGGGAAGCCAAGTTAGTGGCTTAAGATATGCTTACGATATTTTAGTCATGAATTCGAATTTTTTTTACAAACGTTTTTTTTTGCTATGGCCTCGGACTGAAGGTTCCTCCAAACGTTTTTTTTTTATAATTTTCGATTCCTAATTATACCAATTTGAAAATTATTAATATAAATATTATACATAAAAGCTTAAAAATAATATAATTTATTTAAATAAATAAATTTTTTTATATAAAATATTATATTTTATAAATTATTCCAAAGTATTTATTTTCCCAATAAAAATAAAATATCCTTAGATGATAAATTACTTTTTTTAAATAATTTTGTAAGTTAAGTTAAATTAATGTCCTATTATATACAATTTTATATTAAGTAATTATTGTTAGTAGTCAACATGACTATCACTTTAACAGTATTAAGTAGTAGATTCATAAAAAAGAAATAACAAAAAATATCTTTAAAACAGGGATCGTATTAAATATTTTACCAATATCATAATTCTCGTTAATCAATAATAATGTAATTAAAATAAAATAGTACTTTACCATTCTCATGCCAAACTGAACCAAATTAAAACAATTAAATTAAATTTTATTATAGACGTTAAATTTTAAATATTTAAATGATAAATTAAACATGAAAATGATAACCAAATTTTATTTGAATTCTAAATGTTATTTTATAACTAAAACTAATATATATATATACAAAAATGATGAGAAAAACCTAAAATATTCATGACTAAAGCATTCCCAACAGATACGGTAAAAGACTATTTATATTTATTAGCTTAAAGTAAGGTAGGTATATTTGTAGTAGCTAGGTAAAATTTATTTGTTACTTCCCTTATTTTTCTCCTAATTGGCAACTAACTTAAATATACCTTATATGTTGAAAGAAAAAGATAATATTTAAATTTACATTACCTAAATACTGTCTATATTTACCTAAAAAATAGAGTATCTGTTGGGATGCTCTAATAGAGTAAGCCGTTCCTAAAAAGTAGCGGTTGAATAAGACATTCTTGAATAGTAGGGATCCTCTAAAAAAAATAGATTAAACAAATACTAATAAATAAAATAAAATATAAATTTATTTCAAAACTCAAGATAACCGACAATTTCGATACATTTTTATTTTCATTTTATTTTATTTTCTTATATATAAACCGTCATTTCTAACTTAAGAAGGCAAGACAAATTTCTGACTCTATTACTAATTCAATAGTAATATGTATTTATCTCGGTCCACCTATGGATCATATTTAAAAATTTTTATTGTAGTCTAAAAGATAAATTTCAAATTATATCTAAACCATTTATATAAACTATTATTTATCTTTATTTTTACCCTAATTACAATTTTAATCTACGCTTAAAAAAAATATAATCTGCCTATAAATTTTAAATCATAAATTTGAAAATTTAATTTTCCAGTTTAACTGTAAATCAAATCTTAAACTATCAATTTTTATACATATAAGTTTTTATTGCTGAAGGTCTGATTGATAAGCTGCTTAAAGAATTATAGATTAAATTTATTGAAATTGCCAAATCAAAAGATCATTTTTTATTGAAATCTATAAATTTAATAAGCATTCTGTTGAGATCGTCAATTTATATGTTTCATTTACATTTGAAAATGAATGGATTATATTTATCAAAATATGATAGGGGACGATCTAAGGTTTAGTTTTATGCCGGATCTTAAACTAAAAATAAATTATACTCTAATTTAACTCTAAAATTATGTTCTAATTCTAATTTGTTTTTATATAAACATACCTTTGAAATAAGTTAACAGTGAAATGCTATTTAATAAACATTAAGTGTAATTTATATACAAATTACAAATAATTAGAAATTCATCATAAATAATACACCTAAATACTTAAGTTAAATCTTCTTAAGGTCAAAGAGGCCGTTTTGATTTTTGAAGTGCTCATCTAAATGATTATATACGGATGGACGACTATGGAGCTTTTAAGAGTGCATGAGTTCTCTCATGGTGATGTTTTTTTTAACGAATAAAAAGAAAGTAGATCGTAATCTGATGCGATATGAAAGACTTAAGAAATCAACTATAAAAGGAGAAGAAATGGTTAAATCAAAGACACAATGTGTTAAAAAAACTCTATGAATAAGGTGTTAGACTAAACACCTTATTATATCTTATAACTAAAAATGTTATTTATATTTCTCATTTCATATTCAACTTTTCTTCATTAACATCAATACCTAATATATTCATGTTTTTATAAATTATTACCTTTATTGGGCTTATGAACCTCAATAATTTTAAAATTGGATAATAGAACTTGATTTGAGAATACATATTAACCCAACTAGTATCTATATAATTAATTATATGCTATCATGTTATTATTACATCTAGGTCTTATTATTTAATTTTGATCAATTATGATTGATTATACCATATTTTATAATAGTTAAGATACTCGAAATGTACATTGATGAGACATTCTAATTTATGATATTTGTGTAATTTGTCACTTATAACATCACGTGTATCAAACGTATCATTTAAATTGTGCATTAACAATATTGTTTTATTAACAGATAAATACAAATATTTTATCATTTAGAACAACAATTAACAACCGATTGAGATCACTAATTTGCATTAAACATAAAATAGATAATAACAAAAGTAAATTTTATATTATTTTATTGATTGAACGGTATACAGACTAATATTGAGCATAATACAATATGGAACTAAATTTAAGATTGAGTTACAAATTTCCACTAAATCTAAGTAGGGTCTAAACTAAAAACTCACACATGAATATTGTGTTTATAAATATTGTGGATGTTAAAGTCTTAATATACGAAGATGAAAAAAGGAAAGACAAACCTATAATCTGAAGTGAACAAAGTAAATCATGAAGTTCAATCTTTTTTTATTTATTTAATTTCTTTGGTTATAAAGAACTAAACACTTTTATGTGTTTAGATGTTACTTAATGTGCTATAAATTTTATTATTGTAAAATATCCATATCAATTCATAACGTCATTACACATAAATGTACTCTTTAATTTCCTAACTTTACTTATATATGCATGCAATGCTTTATTTTTTATAGAACTAAAGGATCCATGTCCTACTGTATAATGGTTCATCCTCGGAAAACTTAAGTATCTATTTAAGATTTTTATCATGGATGTTATACCTTATACTGAAAAGCTGTGAGCATTCATAAAGGGTTCTCATTGATTACACATATGCAATCTCTTTTATTTCTTGAAGATCCAAATCAATATTGAGATATTGACTAGATAATTTATCTCATCTTGTCCTAATGAAATCTATAAACTTGTCTCTTTCCACATCATAATGCTTGTAGTATGTTCTTAATGTATGCATTTTGTGATAAACTTATAAAATAATTTAGAATGATCCTGGCGAATATGGAGTCATAAATCCTAAGAAATTTTACATTGACTTGTTATAACATAAGTTTGTTGTTGGCATGCAACAAGTTCTTGTAGTTAATGACTAGAAGTATGTATTTCGAAGACAATATTACATCTAAATGCACTTCCGATGAACTTGTAAAACTCGTCATAATCTACTAAGTTTATCTTAAAATTAAAGAAGATTATAACTTGTACAAATGATGGTATCATTAATGAGATATTTATTAAATAAAAATAAACTTTTTTATTATTATAAACTATTTACAAATATTTTACTTTTCCATTGGATCAACTATTGTTTGTAATCCATCATACACAACTAATAAAATTATTTGGCTATATTATGTATCCATTTTTTTAATATCAACATTTGGAATAACGTAAACGTAATATTCATTCAATGGCGTTTAACGTACACTGAAATTGAGGTTTGCTTCAAAGTTAATATTTTCATACGGAGTGAAGTTTGTTTAATATAAGAACTTATGTATATAATATCATGTTATATTTTGAGTTAAACATGGTCAAAATATGATTTTAGAACCAACTAAACTTTTTATTTAAATAATATATAAAACTTGAAATTAAATCATATTGCATCATGTTACAATAATGCACGGCTGAAAGTTGGAATTTTATGTAATTTTATGGAAACTTAAAAATGATTTTTTTTACATCACAAGAATTCCAATGTTCTTATCAAAGTCTTTCTGGTGTTACAAAAGCAGAAGCTGAATTTTCCAGTCACAATAAAAAGAATCTTATATTTTTTAGCATTTTTATAGTGTTACAGAAAGTCAAGCTTAATTCTTATGTTGCATCATTAAGAATCTTAGTGTTCTTTTAAAACGTTTTATGTAAATATATTATATAAATTGAATATTGAATATTTTATTTCTCTTTATTTGTGGATCTTTGTAAATGACTATACTAACTTTAGTTTGTATAATTCATTGAAGATATTGAGTTTGTTCTTCATATATAACTGCAATTACATATTTTTAAGTGGGATGGAGATTTATACATTTTTTTATAATAAAAAATCATTATTCTTGTGGTTAGAAGATAATTGGTGATGAAAGAACAAAACCATATCGTGTAAATTTGATTAAATCGTGTTTTATTCTTCATTTTAAAATAAAATTTGGTCATTCATTTCTTTTCTTATACTTTATATCCTCAAAATTTATTGCATTGTCTTAAATCTTAATTTTCTTGTAGGATCCTAAACTAAACTTATATAGAATGAACCAAACTGAAATAATTATAACTATAACAAACTCAAATTTCTTTTTTTAGGTCTGTAAGACATTATTTCTATTAACCTTATATATAATAGTTTGAATGTCAAATTTAAATAATTATTATTACAAGAAACTAGGCGTTTCTTCTTATTGGCCCATATGACATTACTTTCATTGGATATCATCAAATATACAAGCGTTTGAAAATAAATATTTTGTTATGTTTAATGTTAATGTATCATATTTTAATAGATACTTCTAAATATATAATTTTAAAAATGAATTTTTCATTTTTAACTAAACAAAACATGTTATAACAATATTTGTTGAACTCGCATACCTTTTTTTAATGACAAACACGAAAATCATATATAAAACACTTAATTTAATAAGCAAAGTGGGACCGTATTACGGGTTTAAAAGACCCGATCTTGTTAATGACTTCAAGTTATGGTAAAATATTGGCATATAGAGCCAAAAAGTACATATGAACAATATGTTTTATCTTGATCATCTTTACATATGGATCATTTACATATATTTTTTAGATTTGTTCTAGGACTTACATAACTCTGTATACGCATAATTTTATTTTCTTGATTTGTTTCCCCTTAAAATATTTAACACATATATGAAGAGTTAGTATAGTAAAAAATGTATGTAAAATTTTAGAACTTATTTTTTAGAGATATGACCTAAATAATTTTAGAAATATTTTTTTGTCCTAGTGTTTCAATATTATACGATTTATAGTCATGTGTAATATCATTTCAAAAGGTATATATATTATATAACCTATGTATTTTTTAAATCTTATATGCATGAATCACTGTTGTATGTAAATTAGTTTTACCACCATTTCCTTTGGTAATTTAAAATATATTATGAATAAAACGATACAATGATGGTTGCAGTTATATTGACCCATCAAATATAACTACAAATAAACTAAAATGAGGATCATACCAAAGACGTGAAAGCAACTGAACATAAATCCCTGATAGGGGTAAGAGTGTGTATAGTATGGAGAAGAATTTTACCAGGTTATGGCATCTCTGCTTTTTTGAAAGCTATGTGTTGGATAACAACAAGATAATGAATTTTTTACTGAGCAACTAGATAACCAATAGAGTACTTGAGTATGTTCACTCAGATCTTTGGGTTCTTGAACATAAACCTACTATAGATTGTGTGAGGTACTTCATGTTTTTTATAGATACTTATTCTATGGAAGTCTGGGTAATACTTTTGAATACCAAGGATGAACCATTTTCTTCTTTTATGAACGGGCGGACATTGGTATAATATCAAACATGAAAAATAATGATGTAGTTTTGGACTAATAACGAGTTGGGGTATGTGAATAATAACTTCACTAACTATTGCACAAAGTTTGGAATTGCTATACATCAAACCACGTGTAGTAATTTCCAACATAATGGGTTTGCTGAAAGGATGAATTGGACCTTGCTGGAAAATGTTAGGTGTATGTTACAAACATTTGGTATGAGTTAAAGGTTTTTGGGAGAAGTCGTAACTACGGTTGTGTATATCATCAACACGAGTCTATCTACGTCGCCAAAGTTTATTTGTCCTCAAAAGGCATGGACTAGAGAGAAACATAAGCTAGAAAATTTAATAGTGTTCAGATGTGTTTCTTACGCGCATGTGAAGTAAGATAACCTTTGGACAAAAACACTGAAATATTTGTTCATCGGTTATCCGGAAGTAGCAATAGGGTATAGGTTGTAGTATCTTGAACATGAATATCAGAAGGCTTTGATAAGTAGAGATATGGTTTTCAGTAAGGAGGACATTTTATTACAGAATTTGATGGAGACTCAACCTAGGAGTGACGAGAAAATATATGAAGTTTATGATGGATCTGATCTAAAGAATAAATTTAGAGACGTTTCTACCGAATATTATTTAAGACCTGGTCCAGATTTGGCTTGTACAGAAGAAGTTCAATCACTACATGAGTCTAAATATTTCACAGGGTCTGGTGTTTTAGGGATTTAGATTATCAGACTATAGAGCAACATTAACTTGAAAGTTATCATTTGACGATGGCTAGAGCTAGGAGACCAAGCATACCGCACTAGAGGTATGATTTTATCGATGTTATTGATATTATTTTTCTACTGAAACACATGAAGATGTAACCAAAAAAATTATCATAATGATATTAAGAGCAGTGATAAGTAATATTGGCTTACGACCGTAAAAGAAGAAATACGATCTTTAAAGAAGATGTGCGTTTGGATTCTTGTGAAGAAGAAAAAAAGTCAGAAACTTGTTATGAGTAAATGGATTTTTAAGAGAAAGCCATGTATTTGTGGATTTTAGTTACCCATATACAAGACCACGCTGGTGTCTAAGGGTTTTACGCAAAAGAATAGTGTTTATTTCAATGAGATATTATTATTAGTTGTGAAATAAATCTTGTTAAGGGTTTTGCTGCTAATCGTTGCTATATTTGATCTAAACTTAAATCAAATAGATGTTACAATTACCTTTATGCATGATGAAATGAATATAAAATTTACATGTATCATCCAAAAAGGTTTGAAGAAGGTAACAAAAGTGATGTATGTTTATTGAAAAGATCTCTCTATGAATGAAACATTCGTCAAGACACTGAAATAGAAGATTTAATTCTTTTGTCAGATCCATCTAGTATATTTGTAGTTGTTATGAAAATTATGTCTATCAGAATGGGGAAACACACATGGAGATAGAAGTCTTATTGCTATTGTATGTGGATGATATCTTAATAGTTGAAAGAGATAAGAAGATGATTAAAACAGTGAAGACTCGACCAAAATTAGAGTTTGAGATGAAGGATATGGGAGAGGCTGATAGGAAACTTGATGTTGATATTATGAGGAATAACCCGAATGATTATTATTTCAACAATAATATATACTGAAGATCCTAAGGAAGTTTTCTATATCTGAAGCCAAAGAGGTTGGAACTCTCATTGGTGCCCAATTAAAACTTAGTTTACTCAATCACCAATGGAAACTTATTGGTAGCATTATGTATGCTATGATTTGTATGGGACTTGAGATTCATATCTAATTCATGGAATCTATATTGGCATACACTGAAGTGGCTTATGAGATATTTGAAGGGTTTGGATGTTATAGAGACTGTTTTACAATTATAATGATACAGTTGATATAGTGCTTAGAGGGTATGTGGACTTTGATTATACATATTGTCTTGACACAAAGAGGTTTACTTCGGATTATCAGTTTATTATGCTTGGAAGAGTTGTTAGCTAGAAGTCTTGTATATAGAAGGCTGTTGTGTTTTTATCTACAAAAATTGAATATATTGTTGCTATAAGATCCTTGAAAGAAGCTATTTGGCTAAAGAGATTGTTTGAGTAAAATCAGTAGTATGAAGCAAAATGTGATTATGTTATATGATAATACCAATGCTCTTCATTTGATAAAGAATCTGAAGTTCTATAAGCAAATAAAACATAGAGATATTAAGTTGCATTGTATCCAAGACGTGGTGAGACCGAGCAAATGAAGGTGGCTAATATACTAGCAAGAAAATCCTTCGAAAGCTCTAACCATGATATTAAAAATTTCAAAGATCACAAAATGCATGATATTTTTTTAAGTCCGAAATGCATGTAAGTTAGTCTCTAAAGAGTATAACATTGAGAAGAAACAGATTCTGAAGTTACTATATGCATAGGTGAAGAACTATTATATGTAAGCTAGAAGTAACTTATCATTTAAAGTACATTCGAGACTACAAGGGCAGATGATCGCTCCGACAGAAGTTTTAGTGACAAGACCTGATAAAAATCTGAGGTGGAGCTTGGGTTATGACTTAGATACAGAGATGCATGTTGGAGTCTAAGGGTTAATAAAATATTGTGTCGAATACCATTGTTGTAGAGAATTAGTCGAAGGGTTTGTCATAGACTGGGCCGAAG
The DNA here is from genome assembly GCA_036936605.1 of Limnanthes douglasii subsp. nivea. Lineage (NCBI taxonomy): Eukaryota > Viridiplantae > Streptophyta > Magnoliopsida > Brassicales > Limnanthaceae > Limnanthes > Limnanthes douglasii. The sequence goes on along the minus strand of JAUPFV010000002.1, from coordinate 61,195,483 downwards.
CATTTGAGCGTAGACAACGGTCGTAGCATGTAATCGTATAGATGGGCCGAATAAGTTTAACAAAACTACATGGGTTAAATATATAATACTTTTGTGTTTTGTTCTTAGTTGGAATTGAGATTATTCGTATGGTCTTCTAAGTATGACTTTAGTACTGAATCTTCAATTGCATATGGCTTGATTATAATCATTGATTAAGGGATTTAATCACAAACATCTATTGTATTATGAATTTTTAATAGTCGTTAATTAAAGTGTTTTAATCTAGAGCGTTTGAAATATTAGGATTTTATCAGATTTGTCTTATCTGAACTGAAGCTAGGTTTTTACTTAATAATATTATAAATAGAATAAGCAACACAAAGCTAAGAGAAGTGGCTATAAGATTGATAAACGATAAAAGATTCGATTTAATCTATAAGTTTGTTTATCCTATGAGTACGAAGAATAGATGTTGGTATTTTAGATACTGAAGTGAGGTGAGAGATAAGAACCAAAGATGGAGTTCTTTGAATCACGTTATCGTGGTAAATTGCGAGAGTTTTGTAATGGACAGTGACTGAGCACTTTGTGTTTGGAGATTTTTCTGTAACCATCTTAATAATAATGAGAGAGTAATAAGATAATATTTGTTGTCCGTGGATATAAAATTATCTTTATAATTCAAACCACATAAAATATTGTATTGTGTGCTTTGTGTTTTTACGCTTTCTTTTATTTATTGTTTCCATTGAACATGTTAAAAAGATCATCTTAGGATAAACTATTTTCCAACAATAACCTTAATATCAGTCAAATATATTAAATCCAAATCATACATATAATTTAACACTAAAATTTTAACAACGCAATCATACAAATATATATATATATATAATATATATATAATATCACGTGTAAATAATTAAGGATTTATTAAGAACTCAAATGATTTAAATGTTTCTGAGTTAAATAAATGGATTTAATCAAGATGTATGTATGGAATACCTGTGGGCTGTGGTCATCTAAAAAAGTAGACTTCGCTACATGAATTGTAAAAAGCTAGAATCGCTAGAATAATCAGGAATGACTAAAACGGAATCACTGGAATAATCTGGAATCCTAACGAGATGCGATGTAAAAAAACCCCAAAAACCAACTTTAGAATGAAGAAATGACTAAAATGGAATAAATAGACGACAAACTTCTTTTCTTTCTTACAGTAATCGATTAAAAAGTCTATGTACATATGATTTCAGCCTAAAAACATATTTATAACTTCTAATTAAGGATGTTTATAGGCTTATTTCATATTTACATAATAGACTTAATTAAGATTAGTGTATAATGTACACTCACAGATAGTACTTTTATTAAGCTTATAAAACCAATGGTTGAAGTGTTGAGTAATAGAACTCTCTCGTAATGCATATTAGTCAATTTGGTATCTATCTAATTAATTTTATCATATTATTATTGTATTACATGTAGATTCAATTATTTAATATTATTGAACTCTCTCGTAATGCATTATTGATATTTTATCTTTTTCAATTAGATTAATAATAAAATATTATAATAAAAAAAATTGTTTACTATTCATGTAACCATCAAAATTTATCAATTAAAATAGTCAAAAATTAATTGATATATTATTGATTTTTATTCTAAAATGAACTGCTCAATTTAAAAAATCTTTTAAATTTCTCATCTCCCTATCAAAACTGCTAAAATCGGTTTGATGTACTATACTGCTAACGGTTCTAATAAGATTTGGATGTTTTGGAGTGATGATTTTAATGTTAATATCCTGATTGATCATCAATAATGTTTACAAACTGAAATTGCTCACGCTAATATCAGTAAAAGTTTTTTTTACTTACAACTACATATGTTAAGTGTCAAAGGTTAAAGAAAAATGAACTTTGTAACATTTTGAGAGATATATCTATCATTGAGAAGGAATGGCTAAGAATGGGGGATTTCAATGTGGTTACCTCTCCAGAAGAACAGGTTGGATTCTCTACTTATTGTCTTAACAGTACATAAAACTTTAATGAAGCTATAAGAGATTGTCATCTTGAGGATGCAAGTTATAGAGGTTCTAAATATACTTTGTCTAACAAGTCCAAGTGGAAAATACTAAACAGAGTTCTATTCAACTCTGTTTGGTCTGGTTTTTCAATGAAACCATATTTTTTCACATGGCCCGAACTTGTTCTGACCATGCTCCTTTAAACGTCTAATTAGGTGTTAACAACTTATCAAACAAAAAAAGTTTCAGATTTCAAAACATGTGGACTATGGATAAGGATTAAATTTGTTGAAAAGAGTTGTAAGAAACCTTAAAAGGGCGTTCCTCTCTATATTTTATGGAAAACATTAAGAAGACTTAAACTTGAGCTAAAATAGTAGAATAAAAATAGTAGAATAAAACTCATTTTGGGAATATTTTCGATAAAGTGCAGGATACTGAAGATCAGGTTAAAATGATGGAAATTAAACATTAGGATTTCAACAACATAGAAACTAAAGTGGATCTTGCTAAAGCTAATACTACTCTTATCATTGCTCTTAACATGGAGGAATCTTTCTGGCATTAGAAGTGCTACACAAAATGGCTGACAGATGGGGATAGGAATACTATGGTTTTCCACAGTTACGTTATAAAAGAAGAAGGAAAAACAACATAACAAGTATAAAGTTGGAAATGATTGGATTCAGGACAAAGATCTTATTGAAAAATCTACTGCATATTATTTTAAAGGAATCCTAACGGAGAATCAATTATTCTAGCAAAGAAGAGGATGACTTAAATATGCAAAATAATATTTTTTTATAATATTCCTAGCCTAATAAATGATGAGGATAGTGCTTATTTTATTTATATTCCTACTAAAAATGAAATTTACAAAATTATTGCTAACTTGAATGCTTTTAGTGCCGCAGGTATGGATGGCTTCAACACCCATTTCTTCAAAATTTGTTGGATGATCATAAAAAAGGACCTTTGTCTCGCTATGTCCTTTTTCATACAAGGTTAGAAAATCCCACAAGGAATCATGGCTATGGGTTTGTGTCTCATTCCCAAATACTTCAGTCCTACAAATTGGAAAGATTTTAGGCCCATTAGTCTATGTAGCCAACTAAACAGAATCAAGTCCAAAATCTCAAATAATAGACTGATCACCTTATTTCCTAAAATAATCTCTATTGTTCAAGATCCTTACATTCCTAATAGAGTTATGCAAGACAATATATTGATTGCTAAGGAGCTTATTTTTTTTATCTTAACAGAAAGAAGAAACATAAGAATATTATGATTCAAGTGGACACGTTAAAATCTTTGGACAAGTTGTCCCATAGCTTCTAAACTAAAGTTCCAAGTTTTTTTGGTCTTTTTTTTTAATTTTTTCAGCCTTATAAATAATCTAATAAGTTATGTTTTTGTTTCTCTCCTTATTAATGGAGATATCTTTTACTACTTTAATACTAAAATAAGGTTGAGACAATGGGATCCGTTATCCCTTAGTCTTTTTATTATTCCTGAATAGGTCCTTACTAGATGTATCTACAAGTTGTTTGAATCTAATAAATCTATGTTATTGTATGCTATAAGTGATATTCTTATTCTTGTTTTGGTTTTTGTGGATAATATATTAATTTACACTAATATTAATGATAAAACTATCGATAAGCGTGGAAAGTTTCTTCAAACTTACCAAGAGGTATCTGGCCAGGTTATTAATAGTAAAAAAACTAAAATCATTATTCCCAACAGAATTAATAGCACTAGATTATCATCAATTACTAATCTAACAGGTTTTAGGTCAAGCTACTTGCCTACTGGCTATCTTGGTATCACCCTTAACAACAACAACAACAGGTGTAACAACTACAATAATCTCTCAAACAAGATTAACACCAAGATTTCAGCTTGAGAGAACCAGAATATCTCTTATGGTGGATGGTTAACTCTTATTAAATCAAATCTAATGGATATTCCTACTTACTGGATTCAAACTTATTTAATTCATAAATGTATCATAGCAAGGATTGAAATAAATTTTAATAAATTTTAATAAATTTAATTGGGGTTCTTCCGCTGATGGAAAAAGAATCCAATGGTCTAATTGGTAGAATATTTCTAATCCTTTCAACGATGATGAGCTCCATATCAAAAATATGTCTGCTTGGAGTTAGTTTGCGGATCTTTTCAAGATTAAAATCAATAGCTTGATGAACATAGCTCATATGTCTAGGTCTTGGTTCTGGTCTGATAAGGGAAGGAAATATAAATAATAACTAGGTTTATTATATTGAATATAAAGACTAAATCCATGTATTTAATCCTGAAGAGCTTCTTGAAGAGTCTGTGTTGGTTTCCAGGCGAAAAGAGTTGTTGGAAGACATTGAAAGGATAAACGCAAAAAAAAAAGTAATAATAAGCTCAAGAAGAGTCAAATCAGGAGTCCGACGAGAGCGCGTCGTGGCAGATCAGACTCAAGATGTCATTCAGTCTGAGGAAAGGCGTCGAAGGAAAAGTTATCGATCTTCCAAAAAACGAGTTAGATCTGAACAACGATACAAATCATCAGAATCTAGTGAGTATACTTCTCTTAGTTCACATGAATTTTCATCATTAGATACCGATGCTAGGTATAAAGTAGATCAGAAATAAAGAGATTCAAAGGTGCATAAAAGTTCTCATCGGACCTGTCAGAAAACTAAAGGTTCGAGGAAGAAGAAGCACGATCATGGGAAGAGAAAGTTATACTCCGAAGAGCCCGACAAAGCGATGAATACAGTTCGACCAGAATATGTATTACCTCGGAGACAACTTCAGTCTGACACCTACATTCAGGATTACCGAGTCAGTAATTAATTTACTTTTCCGACAGAGGAAATATCTTATATGGATGTGTATAAAGGTCTAGGGGGAAGTGCTTACAAGATCGGACATAATTGAAGGTCATCTCCACTCTCTCCTGAGATTTTGTCCAGACATCTCCATAAGTGGTTTAACATATCTAAGCTGGAAAAGTTTGACGGGACACAAGATCCTGATAATCACATTGAGCAGTTCAAGAATTTCATGTTCAATTACGATGATAGTGACAAGTTGTTATGCAGGGAATGCTCTGACAACTTTAAGAATGATGCATTAAAGTGGTACAATCGTCTCCCTCAAGGGTGTATAAATAATTTCAACATGTTTTGGAGTATGTTCTGACATCACTTTGTTGGAAGCATAAAAATTTGAGCACTGCAGGAAGACATTTGGGGAGAGTTTAAAAGATTACACGAAGCGTTTTATTAAAGTTAAGACAATATGGAGTTTTGTAAAGACAAGGTGGATTTGGCTGCTTTCCGAATGGGTTTGCTTCCGGGGGTAATGAATGATAATTACGCAGAGACACAGGCTATGATATTTGGAGAATTTTTAGACCAGATAGAGAAACAGATTCCAGTTGAAGAAACTAGAGCTTTTGAGATAGATTCAATGTCCCAATTCTATCAGGATCCGACAGTGATAAGAAACTAGTATTGCATGCAACGACTACAGTCCGACCCTGAGGACTAGTTCAAGTTATAAATTAATCACCTTAAAGGGTAGTGAATACTCAACAGTATGTTCAACCTATGTCTAACAAGTGGGTACTACCCGCTCATTATGCTGATTTGAACGAGTGTGTATCGACTATATTTGAGAAGGCGCGTTCAAATGTGCATTTTCGTAAGCCTTTCCCGATGCAGACTCCTAGGGAGCATAGAAAAAATAAATATTGTTAGTACCACGAGGATATTGGGCATGATACAAAAGATTGCATGGCGCTAAAAAGAGATGTGCAACATTTGATAGAAAATGGGAAGTTAGTCAATTTTGTGAAGAATAATGCTACTATTATTCTCAAGCAAGAAGCTGATCCTAAGCAGGAGGACGCTTCAACACATCTGTATAGAATTCGCTCCCCAATAATTTGCTTCAAAGATGATGATATCAGATATGTATATAGTCTACATGAGGATGAAGTACTAATCAGAGCAGCGATAGTGGGAAATGAGATAAGAAACATTCTAATTGATACTAGTAGTTCAACTAGCATAATGATTATGTCTACTTATAACCAGATAAAAACCCACCAACAATCTTACGATCGGATCGAACAATAGTTGGATTCACCGGAGCTACTGCTGAAGTAGTCAGAGAGTTCGGAGGGATGGTAGAATTAGGTCGAGGATCATTCAAGAAGATAGTTACAGTCTTATTTATTAGTGGTGGATGCACCCACTTCTTACAACGCTATCTTCGGAAGATCTTGGTTATCTAAAATGCACGTCGTGCCATCTATTGTCCATCAATGTTTGAACTACGTAGTGGGAAGTAATGTGGAAACATTAAGAAGCAGTCAGAGGATGGCAAGAGAATGCTACCGAGCAACGTTGGCCCCCAAGCAGCTTAAGGGGGTTGAGTCGAAAAAAGAATAGAAATCACTTGGGGCTCCCCTAGAGTCTGATCGCGTGGACGATCCGAGGGAAGCCCTCGGTTTCATGGTCCCAGATGATAGATTTGAGGATCATGTCTTCTTTCTGGGAAAAAGCCTCAAAATTGGCACGAGATTGTCTTTGGAGGTAAAAGAAAATTTAATCAAGTTTATTTGAACAAAATTACATCTATTTGCATGATGTACAGAGGATCTCACAGGGGTTCTAGCAAACGTCATATGCCATAAGCTTGGGGTGCGAAGCAAAGTATGTTAGATTATACAGAAGATGAGATATTTTTCTCATAAGAAAGCTAAAGCTATAATGGCAGAAGTGGATCGTTTGATAAAAGTGAGTCACATACGCGAGTCACAATACCCTTTGTGGACTACTAATCTGGAACGGCAAGTGACGAATGTGTGTAGATTTCAACGACATGAACAGGGCTTGCACCAAAGATCCTTTTCCTGTTCTTAGAATAGATCCATTGGTTGATTTAACGTCTGGAAATTTGTTGTTGTCTTTTATGGATGCTTATGTCGGTATAATCAGATCCAAATGGATCCGAGAGATCAAGAGAGCACAACATTTATCACCGGAAGAGGGTTACACTGTTACAAGGTAATGCCATTTGGATTGAAGAATACTAGAGCAACTTACCAAAGATTAGTAAACAAAGCTTTTGAGTCTCAAATTAGAAGAAATGTTGAGGCTTATATTGACGACATGTTATTCAAAAGTTCGAAATATGAAAATCACTTGGTTGACTTAGAAGAAACTTTTGCTAATTTGGCAAAAATAAATTTAAAGTTGAATCCGTAAAAATGCACTTTTGTGGTAAGATCCAGAATTTTTTTAGGTTACATAGTCGTCGATCTGGTGCAGTTAAAGGCTCTGAGTACTATGGCACCACCAAGAATAATAAAAAAAGTAGAAATCTTGACAAGAAGATTGGCAGTATTGAACAGGTTCATTTCATGGTCTTCGGGTAAGTGCGCTCCATTATTCCAGGTGTTGAGAAAAACAAACTGCTTTGACTGGACTCAAGAATGTTCAGATGTTTTTCACCAGATCAAATAATACATTTCTTCCTCGGAAATCTTAACAAATCCAAATTTGGGGGAGAAGTTATACATCTATTTGGCGGTGTCAGATTTCGTGGTAAGTGAGGTTTTAATCCGAGAGGAGGGAACTGTTCCGAGACCGGTTTATTACGTGATTAGAAGTCTTCTGGATGTTGAGAAGAGATATCTCAAGTTAGAAAAGTTAGCTCTTGCACTAGTTACATCTGCCCGAAAAATAAGGCCTTACTTTTAGGCTCATTCAATTGTTGTACGAACATCTTTTCCGTTGAAAAATGTATTACAAAGGCCCAATGTGTCGGAAGTATAACGAAGTGGTCAGTGGAGCTTCGAGATTTTAACATTCGAATTTGAACCACTAACTTATGTGGTTTATTTCTATCTGAGGGTAAGTTTGTAATTTTTGTTTAGAGTTTGTGGAAGTTTGCAAGTATTTATATTTGAGTAGAGAGTAGAGGGAGAATTAAGCAGCCTGGTTGTATTTAATTTTCATTACCTTCATTTAATGTTGGTGGTTGGGTATTTATATCCTTACATCTGGGCCTTATGGGCTTTCGGGTCATGTTTAATGGACCCGGGTCAAGTTTAAAGACCCATGAGCTCTTAGTAGGAGAGCAAGCAGCTTAGTCAAGAAGTGATTAGATTTTTATGTACTTTAGTCCTTGTTCGAACAGTCCAATGGATGAGGTGTTCGAACTGCCCTGTCCGGTTTGGTGATCTTAGTCCGAACTGTCCCTGTCCGGAGAGGTAACAACATTCAGACTCATCAGGAGCCCCTTTTTTAGGTGTTTGATCAAATACCTTTGTCAAAAACCTGAACAACAGTCCGATGTCAGTGGCAGTTTTACCCGGACAGGTCTTTCGAATTGCGTTATGGCTTTATCCGGACTGAAAAAGCTTTGTGAATCTAAACGGTGTTTTGCCAAAGTTCATGGGACACGTGTCATTCTCTGGTTGGTTGTTTCAGCCGTTTTTCACCTTAAATTTCGCACCCACCTTCTCTGAAAAGCAACCTCTTCATTAATGAAGGTGACATCAACGCCGTCTTTTAATCATTACTAATCTTTTCGAATTCTCCTAGGAATCAAGACTTCCTTTTGAGATTTACTATAAATTGAGATACTTTTCTACTGTTTTACTATCACTTTCATTTTCACTCTGCAAATCTTCAAATATTTCTCTCTCAAAAACAAATTCTTACTTAGGTTATTTATGTTCACGGCTAGGAACGCTCTGATCAAAGGCGGGTGGCTCAATCTATCTGAATTAGAAAAAGCGCAAAAATTCGAAAGGGAAAGGCGCATTGCAGTAGGCTTACCCACTTCTCCCATCGACAAACCAGCAATCTCAGCCGCAGAGTCAGACCAGGGTTCTTCCTCCACAAAGGGCGTCAAACCGAAGGGATTGTTTCAAACCAGTCTTTCCCTATCATCTCAGGTTCTTCGGTTCAAGAGTTGGAACCCGCCGTTGAACCAGGTTTAACAGTTATCAGCTTTAAAAAACCCTCCCCATTCTTAGCCATGGGGTCAAATGCTGAAACCTCTCCTCACAAGCTAGTTGATCGAAGAAAAGGTCGGCTGGTCAAAGGACAGGCTTCTAAGGGCACCCCTTCGAAATCAGGTGCCAAGGACAGTAGTACTGGGTCAGAAGTATCCATTAGAGCTCCCAGGGACAGGCTGTCCGGTCCGGAGGGCACTGGCTCAAGTCCCCCAAGAGAAACGTCTACATCAGAGCCCCAACCGGAGGCTAGGAACCAGGAGAGTACTGAAGCTCATCAGTCCGGAAGTCAGGCTGAACCGACTCCAAACCTCCCCCTCACAACAACAACTGAAAACCCCTCCTCAATAATGGAGGAGATAATGGAGGACTCTATCGAAAAGGCTCCATTTGAGTCCGAACCTTCCGGACAGACCAGTGGTGTTGTTGCTGCTCAGAAGGATAAAAGCAAGGAGAAGTTGTGCTTAAGGAATCCGGATCTGTCGGGGTGTCTCGAAGGAAAAGTAGGACCTTGATTCCACAAGGTCAATGTTAAATACCTCCTTGCTTTGCAAAAGATCAATTACGCTTTCATCCATACAGCTGAGTTGGGCCGGATGCGTACGAAGTGGGGGATTCCGGAGAATGTGAAGATAAGAATCCCCATAGACCCCGAAACCCCAATGGATTGCAAACTCAGTGAAATAGTCATCTTCACTGAGCTCTTTAACTGGGGTTTAAGGTTCCCTTTGGATCCGGAAATAGTTAAATATTTCCATCTTATCAAGCTCTGTCCCAGCCAACTAAGCCCCAACGCCTGGTACACACTTATGGCCTGCATCATGGCCTCCCGGCTCTCCGGGATTCCTCTACCAATGAAGGAATTCGCTGCTGTGGCCAATCTCTGCAGGAACCCTCACATTCCCTTCTATCACTTCAACATGGGTGATAATTACAAAGCAGCGTATGATCTGCTCGAGTCGGAGAGAAACTGGAGAACTCAATACCTGTTCGTAAGTGGTGCTTGGGAAAACGGAAGGAAAATCAAAGCCGGAGTCAATCCAAGTCTCCTCACCAGCAGATGGAGAAGTGATCGTAAGGCTCCTACTTTATATTCTTAACTTTTTTTATTGAATTTTCTTAAGCTAACTGATCTTGTCTTTTATCCTTCACAGAACTTCCCAAAGACTTCAATGACTACCTAAAGTCAGGGCAGCCCACTTGCACCAAGATCAACACTTGGGCTGTTGAGAAATGGGGGAACCGGTTTCACGATGCTTTCACAGCAGGCAACTTTGCAAGGTCCCACCTCTAGAACACTACCGGTCGGAGGGATTTGACTTGGGAAGAACTCACCACTCAACCCCCTCCGGATGTAGTCCTCAAGAGAACATACGAACCAGACGGGTCACTTTACCTGCCAGGCCGGGCCAAGGCTCCAAGTAAGATGAAAGGCAAGAAGAAGAAAGGCAAGAAGGTGGTAGGTGAAGCTGACCCTGCTGGGGTGGAGGAGGCTGTTCCAACAAATCCGGAGGGGCCAGCCCCAAGCCAAATCGATGCTGCTCTCTTAGAAGTGGTAGAGCGGGAGAGTGTTAGGGAAGAGTTTCAATCCCCAAAACCCCCAAGGGCTCCCAAAAGAGACCGAAAACGGGGAGCTGAAAGCAAGGAGAGGGAGGCTAAGAAGAAAAATACCTCCAAGGGTGACGAACTTTCTCTCCCCCCTGTTGATCCCACTGACCCAACACAAGCAGAGGAGATCCCAAGTGATTTTCAGACCGACGAGGTTGGAGGAGGAGACCTTAGCATTGATGGGGTCGACATCACCGGCCATGATGGACTCGGTGAATTTTTTTGCCAACCTCCCCAGAGACGATTTTGCTGGGCCTTACCTCCCTCCGAGTACTTTGAACACTATTACTTTTAATGGTAAGGCATTTACTGTTTCAAGTGAAAGGGATATTGTAGCTCACTCTATATTAAGTAGTGTTCAGCCAGTGCTTGTGTTGAAGAAGCAAGTTCGAAGTCAGGTAGATACCATCAAAGAGCTCAGGTCTGACAAAGAGAGACTGTCCGATGACCTTCTCACTGTTAATCAACATGCTGACATTCTAAAGGGAGAAAACGAGGAGTTGAAGAAGAGCCAAGAGGGGTGGATCACAAAGGTTGCCACTTCGGAAGATACTATCAAAGAGCTCTGGGAGAAGCTATCCGGATTGGAGAAAGATCTTGCCTCTTCGAAAGAGGAGGCAAAGGCCAAGGATCAAATCATTCACAACTTGACGAGTGATAAAATTGCGCTCGATAACACAGTGAGCATGAGGTAAAATTCAGGCCAAGATCGATGTTTACGCTAACAACGTAATAAACACTCAAGAGGAAATGTATGTCAAGGTGAAATCAGACATGTTCCTGCTCTTTCATGAGAAGTTCTCGAAGAGGAACCTGGGAGATTTGTGGCTTCATGTAGAGTACGAAGACCTTTCTTTTCACACCATGGCTGATGGAGACTTGCATGATTATTCCAGTGCTTCCTCCTCTGACGAAGAAGAAGAAAATACCAGGGAGGGCCCTCTCGAAGAGAAAGACGATCCCAAGGGGAAGAAGAAGATAAGTGAGGCTGAGCCATCTTCAAAGGCTCAGTCTTAAATTATGAATTATCTTTTCACTTTTATGTTATCTAAACTAAAGTCCTTGGAAGGCCAAGGCATTCTTTTTTTTATTGTGTCTGGTATCTGACCGGATAGATCCTTTGCTCTGTTTGACAATTTAAAAGTCCTTGGAAGGCCAAGGCACTTAAGTTATTTTAATGAACATCTTTCTTTTGCACAATTCTCGCATCCTTTCATAGTTTGTTTCAATTCTGGTAACTAGTGTTTAAATATCCCTTAGTTATTTCATAAGCATTCTAAAGTGAGAGTGTTTAAATTCTCCGATGACAAATATTTAAGTAGTCATCAATCCCTTAATTCAATCCGGATGGTGTGACAAAAAACAAAGTAAAAACACTTTGAATTTTTATAAGAAGGCATCAAATTTTATTAAAAAGCCCGGACACCTCATTAAAACCTCCATGTGCCACCAGGGTAGGAAAGAGTATGCCCCCAAATATTTACATGGATTTTTAAACAAGTAAATATTTACACAGCTTTTATTCCAAGTACATTCGGAGATGCTCAATATTCCAAGGGTGATTTAAAACCCTTCCATCCTTGTCTTCGAGCCAATACGTTCCAGGTTTAAGCCTTTCAATGACCATATAAGGTCCTTCCCAAGTTGGGGCCAATTTGCCGATGAGCTTTTCTTTAGTGTGTAAGAAGACTTTCCTCAATACTTTGTCCCCTGGCTGGAAATCTCTTCTTTTAACCCTAGAAGCAAACCTGCTTCTCATCAAACCTTGATAGTGTGCAGCTCTAAGGTGAGCCTTTACTCGTCTTTCCTCTATTAGGTCAAGCTGGCCTCTGACTGCCACTTCATTTGCGTGTTCGGAGAAGTTGTGAACCCGAAATAAAGGAAGAGTTGCTTCTATGGGGGCTATTGCATCTATCCCATAGACCAAGGCAAAGGGTGACTCTTGTGTTGCAGCCCCAGGTGTAGTCCGGTAGGCCCACAAGACCTCTTGTAAATAACTAGGCCACTTCTCAGCAGCCCTTCCAAATTCTTCTTCAAACCGGACAGTATAGTTCTGTTAGCCACTTCAACCTTTCCATTTGCTTGTGGGTGGAAAGGTGAAGAGAAACAATGTTGTATAGCCCTTGAGGCACAGAAACTCTTTATTTCCCTATTGTCGAACTGTGGCCCATTGTCTGTTGTTATTTTTTGTGGAACACCAAATCTGCAACAGATGTTGGATAAAATGAATTTTATGACAGCTTTTGATGTTGTTCCTGCCAGGGGGCTGCTTCAATCCACTTCGAAAAGTAATCTATAGCAACAATTATAGTTCTGCGCCCTCCGGACGCCATAGGGAGAGGGCCCACTAAATCCAACCCCCATCGAGCAAAAGGTATAGGCTCAGAAATCGACTCTAAAGGGATGGCTGGGACATGAAATTCATTGCTATATTTTTGGCATGGATCACACCTTCTTACCAGCTCCTTAGCATCTTGCATTATAGAGGGCCAATAATAGCCAGCCAGTAAAAGTCTCCGTGTTAGAGCCCTGAATCCATAGTAAGCTGATCCCTCACCATCATGCAATTCAGAGAGGACTACTTGAGACTCATCGTACCCTAAACATCGCAAAAGAGGTTTACTGTAAGACCTCTTATACAGAACGTCTCTTAGTATGATAAAACCACGAGCTTTGTGCTTTATTTTTCTTGCTAGTGTTTTATCCGGAGGAAGGATGCCATCGGAGAGATACTACATGAGAGGAAATCTCCAGTCTTGTGGTTGTTTCATTTGTACTTCGAAAATTTCTTCCTCTTTACCGATGTTATGTTGAATGGAAGGGCTCTCCAGCACATGGATCCAAGGATATGACTCAGTGTAGGCTATGGTTGCCAGTGAATCTGCTAGTTCATTCTCTGCCCGGGGTATATGCTCATAAACAATGCTTTTGAACTTAAGAGCCTCATTTTTAAGAAGAAGCAAGTACTTCACTAGTTGCTCCTTTTTGGCCTCAGATTGACCTTGTGCATGATGGATAAGAAGCTGAGAGTGGCTCATCAGCTTGACCCTTTTTGCCCCACATATATAAGCTAACTTTAAACCAGCTATAGCTGCTTCGTATTCGGATTCATTGTTAGAATCCCTGAAAGCAAAACATATAGGCTGGTACATTCTGTCACCATACGGAAAAGTCAAACACACCCCTACACCACATCCCATAGTACTGGACCCACGATCCGTCCGGATGACCCAGACCTTTTTGTCTTTCATCTCAGTGGTCTGCTCCGAATCCCTATCAGAGTGGAATTCAACTAAAACGTCAGCCACAGCTTGGGCTTTGACTGCTGTTCGAGGAGCAAAATTAATATCGAAGTCCCCCAATTCCACTGACCACTTAGTCATTCTACTTGAAATGTCTGCCGTTTGGAGAACATTCTTCAAGGGAAAAGATCTTCGGACGACAATAGAATGAGCCTGGAAATAAGGCCTCATCTTCCTGGCAGCAATCACCAAGGCCAATGCTAACTCTTCGAGTTTCAAATAACGCTTTTCTGCATCTATCAATCTCTTGCGGATGTAGTACACCGGATGGGGGTAATTATCTATCTCTCTTACCAATACAGCACTGATGGTATAACTTGAAATTGCCAAGTATACGAAGAGTGTTTCTTCATCAACAGGTTTAAATAAAGTCTTAGGGGAGGACAGATGTTTCTTAATTTCATTGAAAGCCTCATCGCACTGTGAAGTCCAGTCAAATCCCTTTGCACCCTTTAAAGTTTGGAAAAACGGGGCACATCTGTCCGAGGACCTTGAGATGAATCGATTTAAAGCAACCAACCTCCCCGTCAACCGTTGTACTTCTTTAACATTCTGAGGAGGCTCCATTTGGAATAGAGCATTAAGTTGGTCTGGGTCGGGCTGAATCCCTTGCTCACTTATTATATAACCCAAGAACTTCACGGACTGTACTCCGAACACACATTTTTCTGGATTTAGCTTCAAATTCACTTTTACCAAGTTGGCAAAAGTTTCTTGGAGGTCTGCCAAGTGAAGCTGCTCATCCACACTTTTCACCATCATGTCGTCAATGTATACTTACATATTTCTTCCAATTTGATCAGCAAAGGCTTTGTTTACCAATCTCTGATAAGTAGCCCCAGCATTTTTCAATCCGAATGGCATCACCTTGTAGGAATGAAGACCCCTGTCAGTGACAAACGTGGTATGCTCCTGATCCTTCGGGTCTACTTGAATTTGATTGTACCCGGAGAAAGCATCCATAAAGAAAAGTAGTTTATTCCCAGAAGTGGAGTCTACTAGCTGATCAATCCGGGGGACCGGATATAAATCTTTTGGGAAAGCCCTATTGAGATCTGTGAAGTCAATGCACATACGCCACTTGCCATTTTTATTTTTCACCAAGACCGGGTTGGCAGTCCATAAAGGATATTGAGACTCCTTTATATGCCCCATTTTTGTGAGCCTGTCAACTTCTTGAACAATAACATCAGCCTTTTCCTTGGAAAAAGGCCTTCTCTTTTGTACCACATGTGCTATATCTCTCCGAATGGATAGGTGATGTGATATAATGTCTGTTGGAACCCCTGTTACATCAGCATTGCACCAAGAAAAAACATGCTGATGATCTTTTAAAAACTTCAACATTTTATTCTTCAGTTCGGACGACATTTTGGACCCTATCTTAACACTTTTTCCTTCTTCTAAAGAATGTGTTTCAGCTTCTTCAACTGGTATCAACACTCCAGGGGTCTCTCTGGGGTCATCAATTTCACCCTCTCCCCGAGAAAGCCCCTCAAATTGCTATTCTTTGTTGATACGAACTGCCCCCAACGTTGGTGGAGCCAGCGCTGTAGCATAACACTTTCTTGCAACCTTTTGACTTCTTCGGACAACTCCCACTTGTCCTTGAACAGCATATTTCAAACATTGGTGGACTGTAGAGGCCACTGCATGCATCCTAGAGAGCCAAGACCTCCCTAAAATAGCATTATAACAAGTGGGACAATCCACCACAATAAAAAGTATCCTGACCATCTTCTTAAAAGGGCCCTTGCCCAACAAAACGTCTTCTTCGAACTCCCCGATCACATCTGTTGAGCTCCCAGTGAAGCCCACAATTGATCTGTCCGAACGCTGAATTACGGCTGGATTTTTCATCTTTTTGTAAGTGGTTAAGAAGAGGATATTGGCTGAGCTTCCAGTATCCACCAAGATTCGTCTTATGTCATTGCCCCCAATGGATGCTCCTATGACAACAGCATCTTCATGAGGGCCAGCTATATCTCTTAAGTCATCTTCATCGAAAACAATGAAGAGGAATGGAATTTGCGACTGATAGGAGGTCATGCCCCCTTCTAGCTGGGTGGCTAAAGTATGAACATGCCTCTTCCTCGAAGAAGCAGTAGGAGCTGTCATAGTATCCCCTCCGAAAATGGTAAGTGACTCAAAAAACTTAATGAGCCCGGAGACAGTTTTATAATGTTCTTCAATGGCACCTACTCTATTTCGAGTTGGATCGGGATCCAAGTATTCAGATTCTACATCAAATCTTCCGATTATTACCATTGCCCCCTCCGGAGCAGCATTGCTTGGACCAACCCGGTGAGTATTGTCAGGCATATTTCCTCCTCTTCTTTTGACATACGCCCCCAGCTTTCCTCTTTCAATCAAGTTCTGAACCTCTTGTTTCAAGGCTATGCAATCATCAGTGGTATGGCCAGTATCATTATGGTACTGGCAGAAAGAGTTGTTACGATGTTCCCTAGGGGATTGCAGTGCAGCCGGTTTTTTATAGTGCACTTCTTCCTTTGTTTTATCATAAATGGTGGCCACATTTTATTTCAATTCTGCAAACCACTCCGGTTGGACCCAAGGCCCCCTCTTATTTCTAGATTGCTGACTCTGGGCAGGTGCAGCTGGCTGAGATTGAGCTTTGGCTCTGTTATGTGCCTGTCCGGTCTCCCTTGCTTTGTTCCCGAACTGATTTTGGTTAGGGTTTGGTGCAACCGGGGCAGACCTCACCTGCCTGTGCACCCTAGTTTTCTTCGTTTCATCAATATTGATCTGCTTTCTGACTTGATTCAGCAAACCTCCCCAAGTCATGGCTTTCTTTCTGGTCACCGAATCAGCCACATTTCCAGGGTTCAAGCCCTGTCTCAAGGATGCTATTGCTACTTCCTCGAAGCAATCAGCCAATCTATTTTTGGTGTTTACAAAACGAGTTATGTATTCCTTTAAGGACTCGTTTGGTTCTTGGGCACAATGGATTATTATGTCCCCATTTCCTTTCAACTCTTTACTCCCAACAAACTGCCTTCGAAAGGCCACCCAAAAGGTATCAAAAATTTTGATACAGCCCTGAGGTAGGCTGTTATACCACTTCAGAGCACTCCCCGTAAAGGATTGGAGAATGCTCTACAAATTAACTTATCGTCATCATCAAAGTTCATCATGAAGTTTTTAAATTGCTCTAAATGGTTGTCCAGATCAGTACTGCCATCGTACTTTTCCATTTTAGTGTTATCAAACCTCTTAGGGAGGTTCCCGGACAGAATCTTGGAAGATAATGGAGATTGTCTCCAATTCCGGCCACGACTTGGGAGTTGCAAAGATACCTGGTTCATCGTGGAAGGCAAAGGGATCCATCAGCATCCGGTCTACATGTCTCCGACTGTGAGATGATCATTTGCCTATATTCTTCTTCAATTTCCCATGTCTATCCATTTTCCTTGAATATTTCTTAATCAATTTTTGCTTCTTTTTGGATCGGCCCTCATCACTGCTGGAGGACAAGGACTCTTCAACTCCTTCCTCATCCAAGGAGCTACCAGAAGACTCTGAGTCTGAGTCAGAACTCTCCACTGGCTTAGATCGGTGAGACTTTTTGGAACTGGCATGAGTCTTTTTGGAACTCACATGAGTCTTTGAAGGCTCATGTTCTCTAGGGTTATCGGTATGATGAGCAACTGATGGTTTTGACTTATCCTTCATGCCCATCTTAGCCTTTTCTGCCCTCAGAGCTTCTATCTCGCCCTTTAATCTATCACGCTCCTCGACGGTATACTCATCATTTTCACCCACCACTTACAAGGCTGGTGGTACTTCTGGGGCGTCCGGATTCATTCAGACTGATTTTTCCTGTTGGTTTCGAATGCTTGATTCAGGCACCCTTCTTTTCCCACTGTGGTCGCCAATTTGATGTGGTTTATTTCTATCTGAGGGTAAGTTTGTAATTTTTGTTTAGAGTTTGTGGAAGTTTGCAAGTATTTAATATTTGAGTTGAGAGTAGAGGGAGAATTAAGCAGCCTGGTTGTATTTAATTTTCATTACCTTCATTTAATGTTGGTGGTTGGGTATTTATATCATTACATCTGGGCCTTATGGGCTTTCGGGTCATGTTTAATGGACCCGGGTCAAGTTTAAGGACCCATGAGCTCTTAGTAGGAGAGCAAGCAGCTTAGTCAAGAAGTGATTAGGTTTTTATGTACTTTAGTCCTTGTTCGAACAGTCCAATGGATGAGCTGTTCGAACTGCCCTGTCCGGTTTGGTGATCTTAGTCCGAACTGTCCCTGTCTGGAGAGGTAACAATATTCGGACTCATCACTAACTACTATTAAAGCACAAGCATTAGCCGATTTCTTAGTTGAGTTTCACTATGATTGGAATGAAATGAAAGTTGATAAAGAAGAACTTGGAGCAGAATTGATAGTTCGAACCGATGGGGGTTCAAGCTCGTTTGGTGGTGGAGTAGGTTTGCAATTGGTATCTCCGGAGGGAATCGTAATGTATCAAGCTATCAGATTCAGTTTTAAATCATTGAATAATGAGGCCAAGTACGAAGCTACTTTGGCAGGCCAGAGACTTCCTAAAATTTATATAGCTAAAAGAGTGAAGTTGATAAGTGATTCACAACTTTTGGTAAACCATGCATCTGGCCGGTCTGAGACAAGAAAATATTACTTAGTAAAATATCTAGGGATTTTGAAGGCTTTAACTTTGACTTTCGAAGGCGTCAGATACGAATATGGCCATATGGCCGGGAATTCAGTGGCTAATTCTTTAACTAAAGCAGCATACTCAGAGGAGTATCCTTGGATAGTCATATAAGAAAACCCTTTAATCGATAAGGGGTCTGAATCAGTTGAAGGGTGTTTTGAAGCCTTCCAAATTTCTACAGGAATAACATAAATTTGAGGAGTGAGATACAAGAATTCTTGGTGAATGACATATTACCAATCGATAAGGTGATGGCTACAAGAATATGATTCAAGGCATATGGGTATCTTGTACTCGGAGATGTACTATATAAGAAATCTTTAAGTTGCCCTTTAATTCAATGTTTAGGGAAGGATGAATCGCAGATAATACTATCAGAGTTGCATGACGGGGAATAATCAGCACATTGTCGCTACAAAACATTGATACGAAGAGTCCTTTTTGCTGGGTATTATTGGTCAACCCTCTCTTCGGACGCAAATGAGTTAGTACAGAAGTGTGATACATGCCAAAGATTTGCTAACACAATCTATGCACGGGGTGTACCCCTCAAATTGATACATGAGTCTTTACAATTTGAGTGATGGGGCATTGATCTGGTCGGACCTTTATAGATTGCATTAGGAGGTCGGCAGACAATCATCGTTCCAACCGACTATTTCTCTAAATGGGTGGAAGCTGAGCCTTTGGCTAGGACGAGAGCCAAGAATGTGATTAGGTTTATTGTTTCTAACATTTTTTGTCGTCTTAGGGTTCCAAGAAAAATCAATATGGATAACAGAACATAATACGATAACAAAGAGACGAAAGCTTTTTGTGTGTCAAAGGGGATAGAACAATGCTTCTCGGCACCTTTTCATCCCCAAGCAAATTGCCAGGTCGAGGTGACTAATCAGAAAATTTTAGATGGGCTAAAGAAGAATTTGGAGGGTAAGACTAGAAAATGGCCAGATTATCTACAAGAAGTTATGTGGGATTATAGAGCAACTCCTCGGACTGCAACGCCAAAATCACCATTCACACTCGTTTATAGGATTGACGCAGTAATACCGTCGGAAACAATGTTCCCATTATCCAGGCTTAATGAATGCTTCGAGGAGACCAATGATAAAAAAAAGTGTACAGAGTTGGACCTGATAGAGGAAAAAAGAAGAAGGTCACAACTAAATTCTTTACATTATCAGACTCATATGAGAAGTCGATACGCGTTAAAAATTAGAAGACGGGAATTCAAAGCCGGGGATAAATGTTTGAGGAAAAGTTTCCTTCATACAAAAGAAAAAAGGTTGGAAAATTTGGCTCCTAATTGGGAGGGTCCATATATGGTAACAAAAAAGGTCAAACCGAGGACGTACAGACTCAAAATAAAGAAGGAAGTCATCTTCCCCACCCTTGGAATATTGAGCACCTCAAAATTTATTTAGAGTGAATGAGTAACTATGTAAATATTTTCTTTATCAGCTTATGTAAGTATCAGTGGCATACTCTTTCCTACCTAGTGGCGCAAGAAGGTTTTAATGAGGTGTCCTAATAGCCAACTTATATATAAAATCTCTTTGTCAACTTAATGATTTGCATAATGTATATCTTTTTGAACTCGAAAGACACTCCAAAAAAAGTTTGGACAATAATGTTCATCTTTTTTAACTTAAAAGACACTCCAAAATAATTTCGACAATAATGTTCATCTTTTTTAACTCAAAAGACACTCCAAAAATGTTTGGACAATAATGTTCATCTATTTGAACCCAAAATATACTCCAAAAAAGTTTGGACAATAATGTTTATCTTCTTTAACTCAAAAGATACTCCAAAAAACTTTAGACAAGACATTTCAAAGAAAACATTCATTATTTTGAACCAAGAAAAGTGTTTAATAAAGTTTTCATTGCTTTAAACCTAGGTCAAACACTTTCACATAAAAAATATTTTACCTGAGAAATATGTTGATATAAACCTATTCAAATATAAAGGATATTTTACCAAAATTGGAGTTACCAAAAAATTTCATATTTCAAAAATCTTTATCCGGGTAGAACATGGGTAAAATATTTTCAGGTCAAACATTTTCATATAAGAGATTTTGTAATTTGAAAGCAAATTTGAAAAGTAGAAATACATTATCAAAAGTTCTAACAATATGAGGGTGGTCTTATAAAACAAAGTTCCACATGTTCACAGTTACAGATGATCAACAAAACAAAGATAATAAAGTTTAAAAACACTATTCGCACGTGGTATTTTTTTTTTACTGTCTTCTGAAGAGCCAGATGCAGAGGAAGAATTTTCTGAGTCACTTCTAGTTTCCAAGTCTTCCATAGAGACACCTACCAGATGATGTCTTTTAATAACGCGATGCCAAAGGCTACCTAACTTCAAGTCAAGAAACTTTTCATGCATCGCTAACACTAGAGCGGACTTCATGTTAGCATCTATTTTTTCTAGGCAAGACATAATACTGGCTGCAAACGCATCCAAACGTTTCTTCTTCTCAGCTTCAAAGTTCTCCTTCAGAGATTCGTGGGCTTTTGACAACTTTTCGATGTCCGTGACAGCCTAGGTAAAATACAACTTGGTCATTTGAAAATAATCATAAAGACTATCAACAGTAGGGTTCCTTTCAATGTCCTTTGTGATAAAGCGCTCCCTCTCATCGTAAAACTTTTTTTTTCCTCGGAGAGTTTAGTCTCTAAGAAGTGATACTAGATAAGCGATTAGCGGATGTTTTCTTCTTTTGAACAAGTTCATCATCAACCTTCTTTAACTGGGAAGAAATTTTTTCTCCTTGACAAGTTCATCTTTCAAGCTTGTCACTTCATTTTCCAAAGTGGTGGATGATTTGCTTGAATCGGAGAAGAATTGGAAGACCTAATTTCTTGTTTATTAGTGGGTCTTGGGAGAACGGGAGAAAAATCAAGGTTGGTGTCAACCCTAGCCTGCTCACCAGCAGATGGAAAAGCTCAGGTAAATATTCAATCATGTTTGTTTTTCTCTTCTTATAAAAAATCCGTTTCTAAACTACTCTTCGTTTTCTTTGGGTAATGTTGTCGAAGGAGTTCTCCGACTATGTGGAGGAGGGGCAGACGACATGTGTCAAAATGAATGCTTAGGCTACTGACAAATGGGGAAATCACTTCCACAACTGCTTCACCGCCAGTAATTTAGTGAGGTCCCATCTCTGGAACACAACAGCCCGGAGAGACCTTACTTGGCAGGAATTGACCACTCCACGTCCTCCGGGCGTCATCCTCCAAAGGATAGAGGGCAGAGGACAGAGGACAAGGATGGTAAGCTGGCCTTGCCGGCCAGAGAAAAAGCCCCAAGTAAGATGAAGGGCAAGAAGGGTAAGAAGAAACAGGTGGCAACTGAGGCTGCTCAAGGTGGTGGTGAGCAGATTATCCCAGCAACTCAGGAGGTGTAGGGCCAAGGGGTAATTGATGCTACTCTACTTCAAGTGGTTGAAGATGAGAGTATCAAAGAGGTAGTTGGACCTCTAAATCCTTCAAAGACTCCCAAGAAGGATCGATAACGAAGAGCAGATGCTGGAGATAGGGAAGTCAAGAAGAAGAAAATCTCCTCGGGGGAGGAAGTCGCTCTCCGGCCTTCGGAATCTCTTCCTCCGACCGATCCAACAGACACCACATTGGCAAAGCAAATCCCAAGTGATTTTCATACCGGAGAGGGACCGGAGGGGATATCAATATTGATGGAGTAGACATTAGTGCCCTCCAAAATATTAGCCTTTACTTTGGAGATCTTGAAAAAGACGACTTTGCTGGCCCTTACCTACCTCCAAGCTCCTCAAACATGGTTACCTTCAATGGTAAGTCTTTTTTTGTTTCAGGGGAGAATGACATGGTGACCCACTCCTTGCTAAGCAACATTCAACCGGTGCTCAACCTGGAGAGGCAAGTGCGAAGCCAATGTACCCTTATCAACACACTTAACACAGACAAAGAGAGCTTATCTAAAGACCTTAACACCAATCAGAGTGTTGAGGCTTTAAGGAGAGAGATCGAGGAGTTGAAGAAGGGGAAAGAGGACTTGGCCACCAAGCTGGCCACTTCGGAGATGGTTAACACAGAACTCCAAACTAAGTGTTCTGGCTTGGCAGAAGGATCTCTCCGCTTTGAAGGAGGAGGTGAAGGCCAGGGATAACGTCATCCAAACCCTAATTGTTGACAAAATTTCTCTCGAAGATGCTATGTCTAAAGTCACCAAGGAGAAAGATGATTTGATAAAGGAGCGAGAGAAGACAATCCATGCCAAGATCTATGCATACACCAATAAGGTGATAGATTCCCAAGAAGAGAGGTATGCCGAAGTCAAATCTAACATGATCCTGCTTTTTCATCGAACATTCCCAAAGAGGACACTTGGTTCTCTATAGCAGTATGTGGAATACGAAGACCTCCCATTCCACACTATGGTAGATGGTGATAGGCACAACTATTCCAGTGATTATGACGATACCACCGATGAAGAAGAAGGGATCGGAGAGAGCCCTAATGACGAGCCCAAATATCCAAAGAAGAAACAAGACGAAGCAGGAACTTCTAAGGGAGTCGAGCCTTAAAACTTTAACTATATTTTGTTGTTCTTATTTTATCCTCATGTCAGACTAAAGTCCTTGGATAGACAAAGTATTTTTGTAATCGTGTCCGGCTCGTGCCCAGATAAGCCTTTTCTTTTTAAACTTTAAAGTCCTTGGATGGCCAATGCATTTTTACATGTTTTAATATCATTCCCCGATGCAAGCCGGGCAGTTTTATTTCACACAATTATTGCCTTGTTTTATGTTTTCCCAATCTTGATGGCTGATGTTTAAATAACCCATAGTTATTTCACAAGTATTTTAAGGTGAGAGTATTTAAATTCTCTGATGACAAATGTTTAAATGGTCATCATTCCACCAGATCAATCCGATCTGTCAATAATACTTAGAATATTTTAAAGAAAACTATCGATCAAACCACTCCGAATTTTTTAAGAAGGCATCAAATTTTATTAAAAAACCTGGACACGTCATTAAAACCTCCCCGCGCCACCGGGGTAGGAAAGAGTATGCCCCCTAATATTTACATGGACTTTAAACAAGTAAATATTTACATAACTTTCCATCTTTATCTTGAAGCATGTATGTTCCAGGCTTAAGCTTTTCGATGACCACATAAGTTCCTTCCCAATTTGGAACTAGCTTGCCGAACTGTTTCTCCTTAGTATGTAGGAAGACTTTTCTCAACACTTTATCCCCTGGTTGAAAATCCCTTCTTCTGAATTTGGAAGCAAACCTGCTTCTCATCAATCCCTGATAAGGGGTGGCTCTAAGGTGAGCCTTAACTCTTTTTTCTTCTATCAAGTCGAGTTGACTTCTAATTGCCACTTCATTAGTTTGTTTGAAAAAATTGTGGACTCTGTATGATGAAAGAGTTGCCTCTATAGGAGAAATTGCATCCATACCATATACCAAGGAAAACGGGGATTACTGTGTAGTAGATCCATGAGTAGTTCGGTAGGCCCATAACACTTCTTATAGATAGCTTGGCCACTTTCCAGCAGTCCCTTCTAAATTCTTTTTAAGACCGAACAGAATGGTTCTGTTTGCCACTTCAACCTGACCATTCGCATGTGGGTGGAAAGGAGAAGAGAAGCAATGTTGAATGCCTCTAGAGGCACATAAATTCTCCATATCCTTGTTATCGAATTGTGGCCCATTGTCCGTGGTTATCTTCTGTAGAACCCCAAATCTGCAGCAAATATTAGATAAAATGAATTTTATAACATCTTTTGAAGTACTTCCTGCCAAGGGGACAACTTCTATCCATTTTGAAAAATAATCAATGGCTACAATGATAGTTTTGCACCCTCCGGACGCCATAGGTATAGGTCCCATCAGATCCAGCCCCCAACGATCAAAAGGTATTGGCTCAGAAATCGACTCCATAAGGACAACTTGTATATGAATTTCATTACCATATCTTTGGTATGGATCACACTTCTTCACTAATTCCTTAGCATCTTCCATTATGGAGGGCCAGTAGTATCTTGCCAACAAGACTCTTCGGGTTAAAGCTCTATAACCACAGTTCAGACAACACTATTTGGGACTCTTCAATCCCCAAACATCGCAAGAGAGGTCTACTAAAAAATTTCTTGTAAATGATGTCTCTTATGATTAAAAACCCACGAGCCCTATACTTCATTCTCCTTGCTACTGATTTTTCTAGAGGCAAAATGTCATCTGAAATGTATTGAAGAAGAGGATACCTCCAGTCTTTAGGTTGACCCACTTGTATATTTAAACTTTCCTCCTCTTCCTTGCTCTGATTGAGTTAAATAGATGAGCACTCATGCACATGAATCCATGGGTAAGACTCGGACTATGCTATGGTTGCCAAGGAGTCTGCTAGAGTATTCTCTGTTCTGGATATGTGCTCATAGGTGATGTCTTTGAATTTAAGTGCCACTTCTTTAAGAATGAATAAATATTTAATTAACTGCTCCTTCTTGGCCTCAGATTGACCTTGTGCATGATGGATAAGAAGCTGAGAATCACTCATCATTCTGACCCTCTTAGCTCCACAAATCAGGGCTAAATTCAAGCCACCTATAGCAGCTTCATATTCAGACTCATTGTTAGAGGCCCTGAAAGCAAAACATATAGCCTGATATAGCTTGTCGCCGTACGAAGAGGTTAAACATATCCCAACACCAAAACCCATGGTACTTGATCCACCATCAGTCCGAACAACCCATAGCTTCTTAGTCTTTTCACCTGTAGCTTGTTTAGTAATCCTGTCCGAATGAAACTCAACTAATAAATCAGCAACAGACTGAGCCTTGATTGCAGTTCGAGGGGAAAAATCAATGTTATAGTCTCCCAACTCTACTGACCATTTGGTCATTCTGCTTGATATGTCTGCTTTTTGAAGAACATTTTTCAAGGTAAAAGACGTCCGGACAATAATGGAATGAGACTGAAAGTAAGGCCTCATCTTTCTAGCAGCAATTACTAATGCCAGTGCTAGCTTTTCAATTTTTAAATACCTTTTTTCAACATCCATCAAGCTTTTGCTGATGTAGTACACCGGACGAGAATAATTGTCCACCTCTCGTACTAGCACCGCACTTATGACACATTCAGAGACTGCGTTTCTCCATCAACAGGTTTAAACAAAATTTTGGGGGAGGATAAATGTTTTTTTTATTTCATCAAAGGCTTGATCGCACTGCGGAGACTAGTTGAATTCTTTGTCACCTTTTAAAGTTTGGAAAAACGGGGCACACCTATCCGATGACCTTGCGATAAAACGGTTTAGAGCAGCCAACCTCTCTGTCAATCTTTGTACTTCTTTAATATTCTGAGGAGGATCCATCTGCAGTAAAGCATTGAGTTGGTCCGGATCAGGTTGTATCTCTTTCTCACTTATCACATACCCCCAAAAACTTCCCGGACTGCACTCCGAAAACACATTTTTCTACATTCAACTTTAAATTAACTTTTACCAAGTTGGCAAAAGTCTCTTGCAAGTCTGCCAAGTGTAACTCTTCTTCCACACTCTTTACCATCATGTCATCAATGCAGACTTCCATGTTTCTTCCAATCTGATCAGCGAAAGCTTTGTTCACCAACCTCTGATAAGTAGCCCCAACATTCTTTAACCTAAAACGCATCACCTTATAACAATGAAGGACAACAACTTGTTCCCATATGTGGAGTCCACTAACTGATCGATCCGGGGGACCGGATATAGGTCTTTTGGGCAAGCCCTATTAAGGACTGTAAAGTCGATGCACATACGTCACTTCCGATTTCTTTTTTTTACTAACACCGGATTGGCTGTCCATAAAGGGTAATGTGATTCCTTTATGTGCCCCATCTTAGTAAGTCAGTCAACCCCTTGAACTATAACATCAGCTTTCTCCTTAGAAAAAGCTCTTCTCTTCTGTACAACAGGTTCTACATCTCTTCGGATGGATAACTGGTGTAATATAACATCTGCTGGTTCGGTTACATCAGTATTGCACCAAGCAAAAACATGCTGATGGTTTATTGAAAAGGATAACACTTTGCTCTTTATTTCTGATGTCATCTTAGATCCGATCTTGACACTTCTTCCTTTAGCCATAGAGTGAGTTTCAACCTTTTCAATTGGTATTAAAACACCAGGGGTCTCTCTAGGGTCATCAATTTCACCCTCTCCCCAGAGGGCCCCTCCAACTGCTAATCTTCACTGATCCGAACTGCCCCCAAAGTTCTAGGGGCCAATGCTACTGCATAACATTCCCTTTCTATCTTCTCGCTACTCTGGACAACTCCCACCTGTCCTTGCACAGCGCATTTTAAACATTGCTGAACTGTTGAAGCCAAAACATGCATTATTGAGAGCCAAGACCTTCCCAAAATGGCATTATAGCATGTGGGACAATCCACCACAACAAAAAGTACTCTGACCATCTTTTTAAAAGGGCCCTTGCCCAATAAAACCTCCTCCTCGAACTCCCCAATTACGTCCGCAGAGCTTCCAGTGAAACCCATAATAGACCTGTTCGAACGTTGAATTACTGCTGGATTCTTCATTTGTTTATAGGAAGTTAGAAAGAGAATGTTGGCTGAGCTGCCAGTATCCACCAAAATTTGTCTAATGTCATTTCCCTCAATGGATGCTCCTATTACCACAGCATCTTCATGGGGACCAACTATGTCTCTCAAATCATCTTCATAAAAAATAATGAAGGGAAAAATAATTTGTGATTGATAGGAGGTCATGCCTCCTTCTAACTGAGTAGCTAGGGTGTGAACATACCTTTTCCTTGAAGAAGTAGTTGGTGCAGTCATGGTGTCCCCCCCAAATATGGTAAGTGACTCAAAGAAGCTTATGAGCCCGGACACCGACTTGGTGTGTTCTGTGATAACGCTCACTTTATTCCGGGTTACATCAGAATCCAAATATTCTGACTCGACATCGAATCTTTCAATAATTACTCCAGAGCCGATGTCCCTGCATTGTTTGTTGGGTCGGTCTGATAAGCATTATCAGACCTATTCTCACTTCTTCTTTTAACGTAAGCACCCAATTTTCCTCTTTCAATCAAATTTTGCACCTCTTGTTTCAAAGTGATGCAATCTTCTGTGTTATGACCAATATCATGATGATATTGGCAAAAACAATTATTACGACTTTCCCTAGGAGATTGAAGCGCAACCGACTTCCTAAAATGTACTTCGTCTTTTGTTTTGTCATAAATGGTTGCCACATTTTCTTTTAATTCAGCAAACCACTCCGGTTGAGCCCAAGGCCCTCGCTTATTTCTGGATTGCTGGCTCTAAGCTGGTGCTGGGTGAGATTAAGCCTTGGCCTTGCTGGGGCCCTGTCCGGCTTCCTTAGCCTTGTACCCGGACTGATTCTGGTTCTGATTTGGTGCAGCTGGGGCCGACCTCACTTGTCTATGCACCCTAGTCTTCTTCGTTTCATCCACATTGATTTGCTTTCCCACCTGATTTCAGTAAACCGCCCCACATTATGGCCTTCTTTTTTGTTACCGAATCGGCTAAATTGCCAGGGTTCAAACCCTGTCTTAGAGAAGCTATTGCCGCTTGTTCAAAGCAATCAGCTAATCCATTCTTCGTGTTCACAAAGCGGCTTATGTATTCTTTCAATGATTCATTCGGTTCTTGAGCACAATGGATAATAGTGTCTCCATTGCCCTTTACCTCCTTACTTCCAACGAACTGCCTCCGGAAGGCCACCCAAAAGGTATCAAAATTTCTGATGCAGCCCTGTGGCAGGTTATTATACCACTTCAGAGCACTCCCCGTAAAAGATTGAGAGAATATTCTACAAAGCAATTTATCATCATCGTCAAAGTTCATCATAAAGTTTTTAAACTGCTCCAAATGATTATCTGGATCTTTGCTCCCATCATATTTTTCCATCTTAGTACTGTCAAACTTCTTAGGAAGGTTTCTGAACAGTATCTTGGAAGACAATGGAGATTGTCTCCAATTCCGGCCACGACTAAACACAGCATCTTCATTGGGAGTTGCAAAGATACCTGGTTCATCATAGAAAGCAAAATGATCCATCAACAACTGGTCTATATGTCTCCGGCCATGGCTGTGGCTATGAGATGACCCTTCACCCAGATGTCTTTTCAACCTTCCATGCCTGTCCCTCTTACTTGAATATTTTTTTACCAACTTTTGATTTTTCTTAGATCTGCCTTCATCACTGCTGGATGACAGGGACTCCTCAACTCCATCTTCGTTCGAGGAGCTACTAGAAGATTCTAAATCTGAATCAGAGCTCTCCACCAGTTTAGACCGTGAGACTTCTTTGAGCTAGCATGGGTCTTTTTAGTGTTCACATATGTCTTTGTTGATGGGTCATGCTCCCTTGTATTGTCAGTGTGGTGAATGGATGACACTTTTGATTTTTCTTTCAAGCCCATCTCTACCCTTTTAGCTGCCCTCAAGGCTTCTATCTCAGCTTTCAACTTGTCTCGCTCTTCAATCGTATATTCATCATTTTCTCCCACCACTTCTGCCAAAGTTGGTGGCACTGCCTGCTCGTCCGGATTCATCCGAACTGGTTTTTCTTGCTGGTTTTGAATGCTAGATTCACGCACTTTCTTCTCCCACTGTGGTCGCCAATTTGGTGTGGATTATTTTCGACTGAGGGTAATTTAGTCAGATGTTTTGTTGTGTTTCAAAGGTATTAAATGTTTAAGTATTTTGTGATGAGCGATTTAAGCTGCCTGGTTGTATTAAATGTTCATTACCCTCATTAATGAAAGTGGTTGGGTATTTATACCTTTGATTATAGGCCATATGGGCTTTCGGGTCAAACTTATGAAACCGGATCGAGTTCAAAAACCCATTAGTTTATTAAGCAGATTAGCAATTAGCTTAGTCAAAAGGTGATTAGTCATTTAGTATTTTTGTCCTGTTCGGATGGTTTAGTGGGTGATTATTGTCCGGATTGTCGATGTCCGGTTTCTACAGTGAGTGGCGAATATTTCCGGACTCATCATGTGTGAAGGCTAATATCATCGTAAGCGACCCAGAAGTATATCGTATGTGTGAGTCTGCATTTTAAGACCTTGTTGTGTTGGAAAACTACTTCTCACAGATAGCCCCCAAATATGTATATCTAGACGAGGATGAGTTGCTCAGTTTTAGAGATAGATGTGTCATTCCAGAAGATGTTATAGTGAGGGAAACCCTGGTTGGAGAGCATCCATATCATGCCCGTGAAACAAAGACTTGTTTATTTACAACCTTGTTCGATTGGGGTCTTCGACTTCCCTTACTCACGTTGATCCGCGATTTCTTTAGCGTGATAGGCATCTGCCCTACCCAGTTATCTGCTAACGGGTGGAGGATGCTTCTCAGCGTAGTTTTTAGCTCACGTTGATTAAGGATTTAAATATGTCTGACCGACTTGTTATTGGCTACCGATGTGACTAAACTCGCCAAATCCCCTTTCTTTTATACTCGTATAAAGGGAATGAAAAAGATTGTTGAACTCCCTTCGTCAGATAAGAACTGGAATAACTGGATTGTCTTTGTGTATGACAATTAGGAACATCAAAAATTGATTTTGAACCTCCAATTAGAGAGAAAATAGAAAGTAAAGTGTAAGCATGAGTAGTATAAGAGTTGTGGTGATTTATTTTGTAAGTGAACATCGATAGTTGACTCCTTGGAAACTGTTTATGAAGGCGAAGCGGCGAACCAAGATTGGTGAAAAGAAGACGATCCAAGGACTATGTAAACCCTCTGATCGAGGTTAGAATCATAGCCTGCTCTACTTGGTTACGAGAATTGAAGTTGTTATTTACACAGTTCACTATCTCATATCAGGGTTGTGGCCGGTATCAGAGTTAACAATCACGAAAGACTAAAAGGTGAAGTGGAAGATGGTGGAGAAGCTACAATGGAACGTATCAGAGCTCTGATGGAGAAGAGATATCGGGAAAGTAATAATATTGGCATTTGGCTATCAGTGCTTCAGACGACCCAGAAAGGGAAAGATACTCAGGGGTCATCTTCAGTGCCTTGCTAGCCTGATAGTCACGGGAGAAGCTTGCCATTCAAGGGTTGGATGAGGTGACTCAAGTTGGAGGTAGTAATCCTGAGGGCGGAGTAACCGTCGATGTTAATCGGCTGCGATCTAAACGAGATGAGGATAAAGAGGATAAAGATTTTGGCTCTTTGGTGAAGCCCTAGAACAAAAAACATAAATTGATCTTAGATACTGTTATGTCCACCACTAAGAAGTTGCAATTGAGGAATAAGGAAAGTGGTAGTGGGGAGGTTTCTCGAGGAAACTCCATGGACCCTCCAGCTTCTCCTTCAAGAACGCAAGAACAAGGTGACAAGCCTGAGACTGAATGGGGTCTTATCGATCTGGTGGAGGAAAATGAGGAAGAGAAGGAAAAAGCGCAGCCCAAGAATGTGATCCCACCCGGGTTAGTAGAAAAGATAATGACTTTTGTCAATACCTCAACTGTTCGGTCCTCGGCAGCAGCAATGGAAGCGCTTGTTCATTACCGCCAACAGGAAATGTAGCAAAACCTATAATTAGGAATATGGGTGCTGGACCTAGTCAGCAGAATATGATCCTGGACGAGCTGATCCTCAAAGCGATCGTCATTCCCCGTCCATCAATGTTTATGTTTGAGCAACTCAAACGTATTCCAGATTTGTCTTACTGTGACGGGATGCCCATGAGTGAAATTCTACAACGAACATCACTTGCTTCCCATGCGAATGCATCTAGGTTCTTGGATAACAAAGTAATTAAAAATTTCTTAAAATTCAGAGATAAATTACCCCACATCTGAAGCTGGTGACCTTCAGCGATTGGCTCATCTACGATTTCTGATTTTGCATCAATATAATGGTCGAGCTCACGAGGGTCATCGACCGGGTCCGGCGAAGGTGGACCCAAAGCCTCCGTCTCAGGGACCCCTCTTGTTGTTTACTTGCTATTGCAGCGGTTTGGATGGATCCATTGTAACCGCATAACAAGTTCTTGATATCCTTCGGCTTCCTCTAATTACACCCATTAAATTCCCCACTGGATACTTCACGCACTCGAGGAATGTACATGGTTTTGCTTCCATCCTATGCAACTATGGCCTCCACATGATGGCATGCTACGGGCTTGATGCATTTGAAATGATAAATAGTGTTTTCAGCTCTTTCTTTGTTGCTCCGTACCCAACCTTTACCAGCATTTCAACTTCTCTAATGCAGTGCAAAGTTCTTCCCCCGTAGCCGACCAACGTTCACTGAGTTGGCCGATATGGGGGCACATTTAGCATACGGTCGAAACTGTCTTTGAAGATTATATTAACAGACCTGCCCCCATCAACTAGAACACTGGTTACCATGACTCCTCCAATGTTTATATTGATAGTTAGTGCGTCCTCATGAGGTAGGATGACGCTTTTAAGGTCGTTATCATTAAAAGTAGGGTCGGCCACTGCGGTAGGAGTTAGCATCTATTTTGTATACATCAAATTCATTCTTTGTTCGCTTATTATTGGTGGTCCCCTGCGAAGCTGCAAAATTTCCTCCCGCAATTGTGTAGAAGGACGAAGATATATTGCGATTTGGTATAAAATTTTCATCAACCTCAAAGTTATGTCTGATTTCAGGGTTGTGCTGGGGCGCACCCGTTGAATCCGTTATTTCTGAGCCGCCTCCCGCGATCATAAAGAGCCACTATTGTTTGTTGGACTCTCGTGCTTCCTCATTTCTAGGATTTTCAGCAATGGGTGATCGAACCTCCTCGCGGCAATCCTATTGTGAGCGTTTAATGTACTAAACTAATTCTCTATTATCAATGAGTCGTTGGATATCCTTCCTGAGTTGCCAGCATTCATCTGTTGAATGTCTATGGTCGTTATGATAAGCACAGAAGTACCGGTTGGACCACTTAAACCCGGTAGCGCTCATCGTTTAGGGCGTCTGATACTTCGTTCTCTTTCTCGTGCGATCATATATCCCAGAAATAGCTTCAGTTAAGGGGTTGAATCGTCGAGTCGGCTGCTCGAATTGATGAGGGCGTCAATTGATCTCTCTACGAGGCTGCTCTTCAATTTGCTTCGTCTCCAATCCTCATTTCTTGGTGTCTGCCCGTTCCGCTCAAGCGAGCCACCCCTTCGAGCATCATCAACTCTGATAAAGGTATCAGCTCGTGCGAGTAGGTCCCTTATGTTTTTTTGTCGGGAATTTAATGAGATTCGCATAAAGTTCCTTTTTTCGGTCAATCCCCCTTTTAAGTGACGCCACCACCATGTTTTCCGCTAAATCTCGCAAGGCATCCATAGCATGAAAAAATCTTCTAATAAATTTTAAGGGACTCACCTCGTTACTGATAAAGATACACGTCCTTGCTTGCTCGCTTTGAAAATGAGTTGGGCTCGCCTCCTTTCTAGGTCCTAGATCTTTAGCTCAATTTATATCCCTGCTTTCTCATTCGCCCTTGTCATCACGCCTGGCCGATCGGTACACCCTGTTAATCTTGCTGGCCTCCAGACCGGATTAGTGATTGGCCCAGCTTGTCATGGTGGCGTGCAGAGCCTATTCCTTTGCATCACGCTCACATGCAACCCTTAGTTTCTCCTGTTGAAGGTGTTGGATATGCTGCTCCAGGTGTTGGACCGTTGGAATAACAGCTGTGCCAGCTTCCATCACCTCATGGGTGTCTACAGGTTAACGAAGCTGCACGTCGACATCGGTCGCAACCGCATGTGGAAACGGCTGGCCCACCAGTTCTGCTACCCAGACAGGTGCTACGAAGTCGGCCGATTGGGTAGCAATAGGGACATGGTACGAGTTGTTCAGCCTAGGTGGAGGATTCGTTAACGGCCTCCTGTTGATTGCTACCTCACTCGATTCCTAGTTCTCTCTTTCAATTCTTGACCTATTGACTACCATGGTTAATGGTTGATTACGATTTCCTACAGACGGTGTCAAATTTGTTACAGAAAATAACAAGGTTATGCCAAAGTAGTAAAATTCGATTAGTCAGAAAATAAAAGAAGTTACATTTATCTTAGAGAACTTTCCTACTTATAGTTTTCTCTGTTAGTGGGCAGTTACAAATACATTTACCCCACTAAATGCACCCACTACTATATTTACATCATGTCGCCTTTAATTAAGGTCGTATTTACTAAATGGTTTCACTAAAACTGCTAACATCAATAAATGACAACTTAGAAACGGTTTATTCTTTTAAACGATTGCGCCGACGTGCACTAACCTGAACATAGCTCAATAATAACTCTCTTACTTGTCCCCGTTTTTTAGCTCGATGTGCAACATAATCTAGCTGAGGTTCAGTTATTTGAACGCGCTCGGTCGTCAGTATATAGAGTTTGCTCGATCATCTCTCAGCTCGTTCATCTTTTATCTCTGAACATTCAGTTCGATCATCCAACTAATTCGTTATAATCTAATATTAGCCTCTTATTTGAGACATCTTTGTTTATCTTCTTTGCTTGATCTCGTCGATTATCTTTCTCAGTCTTTCATCTACTCGGCTATTAGGCGTTCTGCTCGGCTGGAGAATACATCTTCATCAATCATGACCAGAGGTGATGTCATAAATTCGAACAAGCTTCACACCATGCAATCCGAAAGGTTTTCCAAAAGCAATTTATTTATGGAACACAAGTAACGAAATCGCTCAATCAGAGCACGAGGTAAGAAAAATATGAGGAGAAGTTTCGATGTCATAGAGTTTGAGAAATTTGGCATTCATCAGTCAGTCCTCACTCAAATATCTTCACAAGGACTGGGGGGCTACTGATAAGGAAAGGAAAATATAAATAATAACTAGGTTTATTATATTGAATATAAAGACTAAATCCATGTATTTAATGTGCAATGACTAAATTAAAGTAAACATAAGAGATAGATGGGCTAAATGATATACCCTTAGAACTTGTTTGTAAATAGTAAAGAAGTGGGGTGAGAAATCCATTTAAATAGTGGTAATCATGTAATTTTACTATTTACCTCATGTACTATATAAAGGACAGTCCTTTTGGGAAAATGGGCCAATGATTAGTCAATTATTGCAACACTTATTCCTTTTGTCTTTTTCTCTCTCTACAAAACTCTTATTCTCTTATTAAAACTATCATATACGAACATTTCTTAGACAAACGCTCTTTTACAAACATTTCTGCATCTGAACTAACCTAAGAAATTATCTGACTTCATCATGGTCAACTGATAACGAAGTTCATGCTAGGATAATTATTCATCTGATCATCTTTTTGGTATTATGGAAGGCCAAGAACAACCCGAAATTTAAAGGGAGTATTTTTATAACCAATGAGACTATAAACTATATAAAATACATTATAGTTGGCCTAGATATATCTAACAATCTCAAAGCTAAACGCTGGAAAAATTATGAATATGCTACAAATAAAATTAGATCTTATAACTATATTAAATCTAAGAGTGAACTAACCTAAATTAAGTGGATTCCTCCTGTTCAGGGTAGGTTTAAGCTCAACACTTATGCATCCAATTTTTCAGAATGGAGATTCTAGTGGGGGAATTCTTGTTAGAAACAGCTTTGGAGAAATCGTGATAGGATCAAACAACCTCTATTGAAAATTATACCCTGTTATGGCTGAAGCTTAGGATTTACTTGACGGTTTTCTCATCTGCAACAAAAAAGGATGGTCAAATATAGATGTAGAAACAGACTCCCTAATCTTAGTAAATGTCTTATCTCATATAAATAACCCATGGACTTTAAACCCAATCTTAACATGTTGTAGAAATCTTATTGCCCCAAAATATGGTTTTTCATATTTCAAGGGATCAAAACTTAGCAGCCGATTGGCTGGCTAAATGGACCCTGAAATGTAAGATGAAATTAGATTGGGATACTTTTAAATTACATTCCCAATTGAGTACAGTTAATCTATTGGAAAGACTAGGCCTTGGTTACATTTGTAATAAGGATTAAATCAGTGTCAAATATCTTCCTTATTCTGTTATTGTACCTTGTCTGATCTCAATAGTCTCTGATTTGGGGTATTAGGAATGAAGATGGACTTATTTCAAATCTTGCATGGTTGTAACTGTTCATGTAGTCTTCATTTTCCCTCCTTCGATGAGCTCTCTATTTCTTCTAATCTTCATTATAGGTCTTGGATGCTTTATTGATGGAAATAGTCAATCAAATGACTTTATGGATACTTCATTTTCTCATGTCCATTCAAAATGTCGCGCTCGCATTCTAGTTATTTGGCCCTCTTTGATGGTTGCAGCTTATGAATATCTTTTGGCTAGTTTATTTCTCTATGAATCATGATATGGGTTCCTTATCCCATGTCGATGGTTACTCAGAGGTATCCATCTCAGGAGCTACCCTAATTTTTCTTTCAAAGAAATTGAAAGCGAGAATCAGTGTTCTAAGATCATGTAGCTTGAGGAAAGTATCTCATTTAGCCATTGGCCATGGATCTAAGTGCCTGGAGCCTGTTCAGCAGCATCAAATCATGCATACCTTCTCCTCAATTCTTGAAGTTTACTGTTTGTGGGCTCTTTTCTAGCTGGAAGTAATCTGCATTTGGATGAAGATTGTTTCTACTGCCCTCATTTGAATTAATCGAAGGACCCTATGAGCGCTTCATTTGTATATTTTCATTCAAGATTTCGACCTCTCCATCTAGCTATTTGGCTCATATTACTCTTTTCTAGTTGCAACTATTGAATCCTTTTTGGATAGATTCTTACTCTATGAATTATGTTATGAGGTCCTTATCTCATATCGCTGGTTACTCGGAGGTATCTGTCTCAAGAGTTACCCTTAATTCTCTTTTCAATATAAAATTGAAAGCGAGAATCAAAGATATAAGATCAAGTAGCTTAAGGAAGGCATCTTCTTTGGCCAATATCCCTGGATCTAAGTACTTGGAACATGTTCATCAGCATCAATTCCCGCATGTCTTCTCCAGAATTCTTGAATTTTACTGTTTCTGTACTCTCTTCTAGCTGGAATAAATCTGTATTGAAATGAAGATTTTTTTCCTCTTAGCTGATTTAAGTTGATCGAAAGAATTAGAACTCCTTGTTGAAAAGATTTGTTATTTAGGGTTTCGTCTTGTCTAAACTGATTTTAGCTCTAGATTTTTTCTATAGCGATATAAAATAATGCCTTGGGCCTTTGAACCCGATAAACTATTCTAAATCTTTTGCATAGATTCTTTTCTCAATAATAAACATCTCATTTTTTATTAATATATATATAATTAAGATTCCAATATGAAAATACTAATCTATACCTCACCTTATTATATTTTGTGTGTATATCATTTTATGACCATTAAAAATATTTTTGATATACGTAGAAGATCATAATATGATAGTAAAAAATATCATCCACACAACATTGCTTCCAAAAGCAAGGATGATACAAGCCTCACTCAAAAACAATTGCAAGAACGGACTTTTAGTAATCATGATTTATAAGCGAGTCAAGAGACAATAATGAATATAATTAAGTGGTTTTTTAGAGTGTCTATCACTTGCTCTGAAAATAGGTGATTTCATGACCTAAAACAATCTCTATGAATGAATTATTCGATATTAAGAAATGTGAATATGAAAAAGAAAACTTAGACAAACATGTAGGTGGTGAAAGCACTCAATAACTTAGACATTTTGATAAAAAAAAATATGATCAAAATGGAATAGATGTCGAATATGTATCTAGAACCATCTAAAAGAATAGAATTACACAAATAAAAGAGATCATATGAAAAATAGATAAAAAACACAAAACTATAAATTCTTACAATAATAAAAAAGAACAATGACCATATTCAAAATAAAACCGAGTTCAACAAATAACAAAAGATAACCATTTTTCACAAAATTTATAGAAGTTATCAAATAAATATAATTTCAACAAATTATTAATTTTATAAAATAGAATAAAAATAGAGTAAAGCTCAAATAATATCCAATAGTCAAATTATCATTTATTACCTCATTGTCATAATATATCTATAAGAAATAGCTATTTAGCTTTCATATTTATTATCGAATACTCAACTACTTTCTATAGTACCCTAAATACCATTAATAAATTACATAAAAAAATTATATTTTTAAAACATTTGATTTCTCAATCCCGCCTAATATTTTGAGATTTATTTTTCTACCTCAAACCGTATTTTCAAGATCTACAGTTGAATGCAAACATTCATATTCTGCTGGTTTTTTTATTATTACTTTTAGTGTATTTTATTCGTATATTATGTTTTCTTTTTCAATTTGTAGTCGTTAATTTAGAATTGATTTAATATTCAGAAGCCAATTTGCACGTTTATATATTATAAAAAAATTAATTTTTTTATTCGATTTTAGGTGTTTTTACTGTATAAAATATAGATGCTGTGTTTAGTTCAGTTTGGTTTGGTTTTACATTTTTATGTTTCTTTTTCCGATTTTGTAACATTCTACAAAATGTAGATTAATTGTTTTTGCAAGTTTTAGGTAAGCTTTGCGATGAAGATGAAGATATTAACCTATTTGTTTAAGTGTCTCACATATCTCGTCTCATATTTGAAGATGAGAAATAGCAAAAAGTATTTTTGCTATAATAGTTTGATGATGCAAGACCTAGTTAATTCTTACATGCAAAACTTTTGTAATTTGTTTAATGGTAGATGAATGACTATGTTAACTATCATATGAGAGATTTTTTGTTTTTTTATTGATAGATGCAAGACGTTGTTAATTCTCATATTCGAGACTTTGGTTTTTTCAATAATAGATGTGAGACTTTGTTCATTATCACATGCGATACTTTTTTTATGATAGATGCGAGACACATATTTATTTTTACCTTTTGAATTGTAAAGTACAGGTCCATGATGTCTAGAGGTAGGTTAAGTATTTGTAAACTAAAATGTGAACTTCTAATCTATGATATGTGCCTCTTTGAAGACTATGAAGATATTATTAAATTTAATTTAAGTAAATATGATGTGATATTATTAAATTTATTTTAAGTAAATATGATGTGTTGGTTCAGGGTAAGATTAAGATACTCTTGTGGTGAACTCAAAAATATTATCTTAAGCTGTGATGGTGATTTAGTTTCTTTGCTATCAATTGTTGATACTTTGGGTATTTCAACTTTTACTATTGATATAGAAATTGATGTCGTCGTTAATGAAATTGTTAAAGAAATTGCTCAAAGTTTATTTGAAACTTCAAATCAACATTTTATTTGTGGGAAAGTAATTCTAGTATGAATTTTATTGGTCACAAGAACAAAAAAACTTACTAATGTTGGTTGGGTTGATGAAATTAGTGGTGTTGGGCAAGTTTTTTAACAAGGTGCGATGAGTTTGAGATTAACTATTAGTATGTTTGTTTTACAAGAAGGTTTACTTTAAATAATAATAATAATAATAATAATAATAATAAAAATAAAAGAGTACTTATTTATTACGAGAAAAAATATTCAAAGAGTTGTCCTTGGACACTTTATGCGAAAAATAAGTCTATTGGTTTGAAAGTTGTTAAAAAGTATGTTCAACCTCACACTTGTGGGATTGGTTTTTGTAAATAAAGTCGGAAAGTATTTATTATCGGATTTGATTGCTAATGAGATATGCGATTGTATTATGAGACATATTGATGTTGCAACCATAAGTGTAAAATCATTATAAAAAATGACTACGGTTTAGATATCTCATATCATTTTCATGGATTGATTTAGACAAAGCTAATACGGTTGTTTATAGAGATAGTTCTACTTCGTATAAACTACTTAAGAATTACTTCAAAATATTCAATATTCTTGATAGCAACAGTAACTACTTATTGGAGTATACTTTGGAAATCAATGTCTTCAAAAGTTGTTTCGTAGCGTCCAGTTCCTGTTACGATGGTTTCCATTCTTTTCGTCCAGTTTTATTTATTGATGTGACTTTTTTACGGGAAAATATAAAAAAGTATTGTTATCTGGCATTAATAAATATGGTAACAATGGTGAGTTTTGTTCTCCACTGTTTTTAATTGCAAAACATTTTATTTTCTTATGTTATATCTAAAAATGCAAGACAAAACATATGATAGATGTAGGAATACTCAATATGATATATATATATATATATATATATGAAACCATGTATAACCAATATGATAGACGGAGGACACCAATATGATAGATGCAAAACCATATATAATCTATATGGTAGATACAAAACCAAGTACAACCAATATGATGGATGTACAAAATCAATACGATATATGAGAAACCGTAATCAATCTGTTACGAAAAATAAATATGATGCGGGACACCCCATATGATAGATATGAGCATACTAACATGCGAGATTCACTAATAACAATGTAATTATATTATATTTTTATTAACGGTTTACAAGTATCTTTTCTGTTGCATTTCGTATTATTGGGGTTGAATATTATGCAAATTGGTTATATTGTAACCCTGATTGTTGGATCATTGAATCACATTGATTAGTGATCGTTATTTAGGTATTGTTAATGTTGTTTCTGCTTTGTTTCCATATTGTTATGCATACTATATTTATCATCTTATAAATAATTTGAGCTATTATTTGAGTAGTACATCTACACCATTTAAGGATAATATGATTTACATGTTTAAAAATGTGTTTATGCCGCGACTCAGAACCTATATATACAATATATTGACGGAATTATTTAAGAATAAAGTCATAAAGTTTTTAGTTTTTATGATAATTTACCCTCAAATAAATATGCTTGTATTTTTCTCAAAGGAAAATTATGTTGTTATATGGCTTATACTTCAATGAAACCTTTTGACAAACAATATTGTGGTTTACCTATATTAGAGTTAGTTGACAAGATAAGAGTATTACTCATGAGTCAAATTTCAAGATGTTATGATGAAGTTGAACGTTGGAATACTGATTTATGTCTTGAATTTGATAATAAGTTTAAAGCCAATATGGAATACGTTCATTCATGGATAGTCCATTCGTCTCCTCTTATTTTACACAAAATATTTTGTAATCTTTTTATGGTTGTTGATTTGAGTGTATATATATGTTATCATAGTGTGGGGTAACAACTGTGTTTTCTAGCTCTCATGCTTTCGCTGCCATATTTTATATTGATGGAAATCATATAAAATGTGTTCATGCTATTTTTTAAGCTCTTATGAGGAAACTTATTCATATGGCATACCCGCATTTACTATTTTGGTCAAGTATCTACTTCAACAACTTCTTCAGATATACTTCCTCCAATTTTAGAAAAGAAAGCTTAAAGACGTATAAAGAAACGTATTCAGTCTCGAGGATAATTAAGTACCCAAAAGGTAATGTGTCGTCGTTCTATTAAATTCGATCATAATAGAAGATCATGTCTAAAGGTATTGTAATATCAATTTAATTTGATACTTTTAGCGTTAAGTCTTGTGTAAGTTTGATATTTTGTTATTGGATTTTTATATTATTTTTAGTGTTTTCATAATTTTGTATTCCTATTTTTTCTCTTAAGAAATGAAAAACTAATAAAATTTAGCCATAACCAACAGCATAATATATGTGAGATAATATAATTTGTCATACAATACATAACCAATGGTATGATACATGCGGGACAAGGCATAACCATTTGCATGATAGACGTGGGATGAGGCATAATTATATGCATGATAGATATGCGACCAACATATAGTATAGTGATACAAGACACTTTATAATTAATCAAATAGTAATAGATGCGAGAGTCGTTCAAGGGTGGTGATTGATGCTGCCACGATATACTATAGTGATGCAAGACACTTTATAACTAATCAGATAGATGCGAGACTAGTTCATGTGTGGTGATATATGCGAGAATCTTTAACTGGTGGTGTAGATGCATGGTCAATGCAACATATACATAACCAAGTACATAATTAAGGAACATTATAACATACATAAGCACTCTGATTGTGTAAACACCATTAAAGAACATTACAGTAAACATATCACTTTACTTGTGTTTACATCATTAATCTATTGTACATAAGTATTTACATCATTAACAAACCCTACATAAGAATTGCACCAAAATATGTTAATTTCGTTATCATTAATAAACAAGTAAAACATCACTGCTCTCATTCGTGTTGAAATATCATCAGGTTTATGTGCTCAAAGTTTGTGCATTTTAATATATTCTTTAGCGTATTCGCAAACCATTAAGCCACAGTCAAGTGTTCCCTTTTTTGTTGACGAAATTTTCTTGGACATACTAATTTTATTTTTGTTTTTCTTGGCACAATATTTTGTTGTGGATGTGTTTAATCTGAAGTTAAAATTTTAATCAATATACATACTCACAGAAATATACGAGACATTACGTAGCATACAGGAAAAATACATTAGATGAGAGTCATATCATTGCGAGACATAATCATGCGCGACATATTCATTACAGAACCTACTTTAAAGTTGTAAGCAGTTAACATTTACAATTTTATCTGCAGTTTTTTGTATCCTATCGATTGTTTTGCCGTGCCAACGAGTTCAAATTTACTACTTGTCTATTATTGATGTTTAGTACCTATAATGTACAATGGGTAATTGTACCTTGTGGTCTATGAGAGGTGCAACAAATATGTAACATTTTATGGTCGTGTAATTAATCGTCTATTAAAGTTGTCACATTTTGATTGTCATATATTATGTGCTACACTGAATTAATAATTTTTAGAAATAATTTATGTTTATTAATCCAATCATGTTTTTAAAATTGTATGATTCTTACCATTACATGTCCATATATAGATTTTACTGGAATAACTTCCATCTTCTTTTTATGAGATACAATATTAGATATTTAAAAACATTGTAGTGAAATGTACCAATATATATAACCGTCAATAACCTATGTAATATCAAAAGTGAAACTACAGTAAGTTAATTGTATAATGGGAAACCGGGCATATATATAAATTTTAAATAAACTTTTACCTTGTATCTGTTAGGTGCGACCAAAAGTCCCACATCCCACATCGGTTAAACATGGGAAGAAAGATCAATATATAAGTTAAGAATACATCTCTATTAGTGTGAGGCCTTTTGGAAGTGGACCAAAAGCAAAACCGTGCGGGCCAGTGGGCCCAAAGCGGACAATATCACACTATTGTGGAGATCGAAGTATTTGTACTTATATACAAAGGCGGAATATACTGACCCTATATTCCCTATAAATGGTATCAGAGCACCAGGCCTAGACGGAACGCGATGTGGGTGAAATTTTGCGAACATCATACCGGAAGCCGAGAGCCATACTCAAAGAGCAGATAGATGGAGCGTCACGACTCATCAAGCAGGTGGCTTGATAAAGGAGCGGCGCAGATTCATCTAAAGATGGAGCGTCACGGCTCATCAAGCAGGTGGCTTGATAAAAGGAGCGGCGCAGATTCATCTAAAAGATGGAGTGCCTGATAGTTCATCAAGCAGGTGGCTTGATCAAGGAGCGGCACAGTGTCATCGAGTAGGGGGATGGAAGTCAATTGAGAGGAGGCTAGAGTGGTACTTTGTTCGAGAGGAGGATTGTTAGGTGCGACCAAAAGTCCCACATCCCACATTGGTTAAACATGGGAAGAAAGATCAGTATATAAGTTACGAATACATCTCTATTAGTGTGAGGCCTTTTGGAAGTGGACGAAAAGCAAAGTCGTGCGGGCCAGTGGGCCCAAAGCGGACAATATCACACTATTGTGGAGACTTGAGTATTCTTATTTATATACAAAAGCGGAATATACAGACCCAATATTCCCAACAGTATCCAATCTCATTTTTGTTGGCCTAATATCTTTATCATATTATTAATATAAATATGACATCTTATTCCTGGAACCGATCTTACTTCCGGATTTTACTGTCTTTCTTCTCTTTGAACCAGTTCCAATTTGTAGTACTTCTTGATTTCAATTATTTATGTTACTGGGTTTTTAAATGGTAATTCTATTTTCTTGATTTTAAAGTCAATTGATTCAAGAATTTCGTATTGAATATGATCCAATTATAATCCAAATTAAGGTTGTTCTTCCATTTTGTTTTGCAAAATACGAAACTATTATATTAGTAAATTCATTTAGATGATTA
The DNA here is from genome assembly GCA_036936605.1 of Limnanthes douglasii subsp. nivea. Taxonomy (NCBI): domain Eukaryota; kingdom Viridiplantae; phylum Streptophyta; class Magnoliopsida; order Brassicales; family Limnanthaceae; genus Limnanthes; species Limnanthes douglasii. The sequence goes on along the minus strand of JAUPFV010000002.1, from coordinate 61,151,655 downwards.
TAAGAGATGAGAGGTGAGAGAAAATATTATTCACTTACTTCTTTCTTTTTTTGATTTGTTTATATCTGGAACAAAATTTCCTCAACAGTAGGATCCAATTCATCATTTTTCTTTCATGTCTTGAAGAGTATAAGTCTCTTTTTCGACGACTTGGTGCAAAATGGCAGGTTCCTTTATAAAACTTTTGTATATTATTAATTCAAAACTAACCAATAATAATTTTTGAAACTAGGCCAAAAAGCAATGCAAGACGGTAATAGTTGTAAAAAAATTGAATCATAACAGATTATACCATACGGGATAATATCATACGAGACTATATCTGAATCATGAGAGACTATATCATGTGAGACTGTATCATGCAAGACATAACCATGTAGGACTATATCATGAGGGACAATACAACGTGGACCACTACCATGTGAGTCTATATATTACAAAATATATGCGAGACTATATCATGAAAGACCATTTAATGATAAATTATATCAAGCGAGACCATACACTATAATATTTATATGATACCAAGTATTTAAATATATAAGCAAAAAATAAGTTAATACATAAATAAATGCATATGTCCAAAAAGTTACAGCAACACATAGGTTTTTATAATGTTTTCATCAAGATTGAATAATCTAGATCACCTCGTTCTCCAGAGTAGCATTCTCCATAACATCGTTATATCTTTTTTTCCTTCACAAGAAACATTCTCCATAACATCGGTATATCTTTTTTTCCGTCACAAGAATATCATCTTCAACAACAACATAGAATCAAGGTCATGATTTTCTACAACAACAGTAATAGGCTTCTCCTGCTTTATAACCATCTCTTGTATCAATTTTTTAGTAGTAGGTCCTAGTTTTCCACAACTGCATTAGAATGAGGGTCATGTGCAACCATTTGTTGATCCTTCTTGTTTGTAACCACTTCATGGCTTGTATTAGCAGAAGTAATATGGTTTTCTTATATTGTAACCATATTCTGTATCACCTAGGTAGTAGTAGATTATTGTATATCAGTATGATCATGATGATGCATATTAGTAGGAAATCCCTCAATACATGCTTTCTAATTAAGTGATTCTTCCATATTTTCATGTGTTCATTTTTTCCTTGCATGTGTGTTAAATATATTTTGAGGTGTTTGTTCAAATTCCACCTTTGTGTTTACTGTCAACATAGACATTTGAAGTGTTTTTTAAAGTTTCACACCTCTATCTGCTTCATCTCTTTCTTCACAATTCTTTACTTTTTCTTCCAACTCTAAATCACCTTGTCTTTTTCAGTGGTATCTATTGTAGTTTTGTAATATTAAGGTTAAAATCATTATTATTAATTGCATAAGTCTCTATTTAATCTAATTTTGTTAAGCTTATGCTTTGTCTTAACACATGCTAAGTTGTTTTTGGGGTTTTCATGTTAATCCTCTACAAAAATTAATGAACTTGAATATTAAAAACTAGAGAAGTTGAATACATAAATAATAGATACAGAACAAGATAATGATGATAGATGCAGGCCAGTCAAAGATGATACATGTGAAACTCTGTAATGATGATAGAATATATATGTTGATAAATGTGAGACAAGACAATGCATGCGAGGACATGTCATGATACGAAACTATATAAATGATGATAGATTTGAAATCATGTAAATAATATAAAACTATATAAATAATGATAGATGTAAAACCATGTAAATAGTGTGAAACCATTTAAACGATGATAGATGCGCAACCATGATAGATGATAAATCATGTAAATGATGATAGATTCACAACCATAATAAATGAGAGGCCATGCAAAGATAATAGATTGGAGATTCTTACCTTTTGTTTTTATAATATCTTATTAGTCTTCTTATTTCTACTCTCAAATGGTAGTTTATGTGATCTACTTTGTTTGGAGACTTCTTCTTTACCATAATTTCATGTCTGCTTTAGATTTCTAAAATTTCTGAGATACTAAATATTGCATATGTGAACTAGCAGTGCGTTCTATCAGTACTAACTTATGTTTTCTACATTACCAAATTTTATTCATATTTTGAATATTTTATTGGATGTGCCACATTCTTTGATGATTTTCTTCTTTGATTTGTATTCTTGTTAGTCAGTGTAGATTTTTTACTTGGACGTTCTTGAGCAATGAATTCATTTACTATTTTCTCTACTATTGTAGAATCATTTATATCTCCATCTTATTGCATATCCTAGTTTGCACCTTCACCATCATCGTTAAGATTAACTTTCCCACCATGAACCTCATATTTTATTTTTATTTTGTAGCAACGTCTTCTTCTTATGAATCTTCCTCCTCATCAATTTATTATTCTTGTTGGACTTCCCCATCAAATGCATCTTATTCTCCATTTGTTGGGTTTAGTTCTTCATCCAAAACCTATAAAATTTTCAAATACTTTAGTAAATAACATATTTGGGATAATGTATTAAACGATAGACACAAAACAGTGTAATATATGATAGATGTGTTGGATATTATATTAAACAATAGACGTGGGATAATATATTAAATGGTAAATGCAAGACAATGTATTAAATGATAGATGCAAGAAAATGATCTTATAGATTAAATATACATGTTCATCTATGATCTCCTTTAGAGTTTGAATCAAATTCAATTTTGTTTTCCCTTCAAGACCTAACCATTGTAGCATCTTGGTATCTTGCTTCCAATTGCATCTTTTTGACAAAAAGTTGTGTGTTCCATGATGAATGGCTGCATTTTAATGATTATTTATATATAGTATTTTTGCTATTTTTAATGATATTGAGTAAAAATACTAACCACTAATAGAGCAACATGTCCAACTAGTTAATCAGGTTATGTTTTATGATAAACGTTTATTGAATTTATCAGCTTCTCCTTGATTACTTCAGCCCAATCATAATTATTTATTTTTTCCAAGTCTTTTACATCAAACCATTATAAAACCTAGTACATCTCTAGCTTTAGAGAAGAAAAATATGGAGCATGCTAACATTATGAACGGTATTATAACATCTTTTACAGCTTGATCTCATCGTGTTCTAACTTTTTTTTTATTGTATCCTATCAATATGTGAAATCTTTAGTTAATATAAGTATATAATAGACGCGAGGCCATTGTGATCCATGATAGAAGCGGGACAATGTAAGGCATGATAAATATTGGACAAGTAATGCATGATACATGCGGGATATTGTAATACATAATAAATATTAGACAAGCACCATATTAAAGATATGTGCGGGATATTATAATAGTTTAATACTATATAACAAAATACAAACAATGAATTGCATACATTTATCATTTCATTTGTAATTAGTTTTGCTCAGTTTGTTTTAACTTTTTGTTTCATCAACAGAGTAAGTATTCACTATTATTGATTCTTCTTCTTATTATTATAAATATTGTGGTTCAAAATGTTTGATATTTAATGGCATGTGTTCTTTTCCATACTTCAAACCAAAGATAATATTGGAATTATTGGTTATAAGTGGTACAAAATTTGTCCCAAGTTCACTCTTTTTCGTCAATGTCATATATTTTTATTATTTATATGATAAAATCCATTTTTAAGAGTGTTTCGTTCCTCAGACAGTAACATTCCTTAAATAAGCGAATAAAATGGTATTTTTGTTACATTTTCTAGGTGTATCCGTTTTATTCTATGTCCTTTCATCTGATTAATAATTGCAAACATGCTTGATCTGAAGAAAAAAAAAGCTTTGCGAGACATGTTTACTGTAAGGATTACGTGATTAGTATATGCGGGACTACTTACAAATATGATGAATGATGCGGGACTACTTACAAAGTAGATGTGAGACTCTTTTGAAGAAGATGATGATCTCTAGCACTAACTAGAAATTAAAAAAATTAAACAAAATAGTTTTTCATACATTCAAGCTATGGTTCCAGCAAAATTAGAAAATCGAAGTACAAATAAAACAAAAATATGATGAGAAATTTTATTCCTAACTGCTTTAATGAATGAAGATGATGAACAAAAAAGATCAAAACTTTAGTTAAAGTCGATTTTGTTATTACAAGAGCTAAAAAAAATTCTTGAGGTTTTGAAAACGAAATCGAAAAGATTTCAATAATTGAGAAACAAATTCAATATAACCGAGAGCTTGAAAAGGAAACAAAGTAATCCTTCCATTAGAACTCTAGCCTCAACGAGCATAGGGGATAATTTGCTATACGTGTTACTATAGCACTGACTGATGACTCTGTCGTTGTTTCCAATCACAATTCCCCTGATTAATTCTCCATTGCGCAAGCAGGAAGCATCAATGTTCATCTTCAACCTCTCTTTCTCAGGAGCTATCCATTTGAGGTAGGTCACTCTATTGAATTTGTTGATACTAGAACTGCAACCTAAAGTAGTGCCTGCATCAGATGCATTAGACCAGTGCTTTTGCTTTAAAACATTTGACAAATCTAGACCCAAAATAATTTTAGATATCACAATAATAGATTTCTTAGCTGAATCAAAAGTTCCTTTAAATTTTGAATTATTTCTATTTTTCCAAATTACCCAACAAAATAAAGAAGGAACAATATGAGTTATATGGACCTTAGCTTTTGAAAACCAGAACAATTTTCTAACTATATGAGTTAGGACCATGTAATTATTGATATTTATGTTGAAAAGATCACTGAAGTATTTCCAGATACTCCAAGAGTAAGAAAAATTCACGAATAAGTGATTAAGATCCTTATAATTAGACCATAACTGGAATCTGCAGCAAGGCTGATATGTCTTTTCTGCAAAATAGAGTCAGTAGCAATATAGTTCTTAATAAGCTTCCAAAGCATGAAAGAGTACTTCGTGGGAGTGAGACCATTCCATATTTTCTTGTAGATATTAGAATGAGTAAAATATTGCCTTAAGTTGTTCCAAGTTTGCTTTGTATTGAATTGATTATCGTTTGAAAGCTTCCAAATGAGAAGATCTTTGTTGTTGGCAACAACTTTTTACTTCTTTATATGATTGATTCTATCATCAGGAAGGAAACGCATTAAGAGTCAATATCCCAATTTTTATTTTTCCAGAACGTTTTAACCTTAGCCTCCAAGAACCAGTTGTTGACACCACCACTGTTAGGCTTTAGAATTGGAGAGTTGTTATGACAGTCATCTCTACATAAATCCATTTCTTCATTACCTAAAATCCACTTTAAGTTTTTTTCAGCATTGTCTTTAATACCTACCAGCCTTTTCCAAACCAAAGAAGAACAATTAGAATAGTTTGATTGGATTGGATGAACGTTTTTTGTATAGATATCGTGCATTATATTAGCCCAAATACACTCATTTTTCCTAAAAATAAACAAATGCTTTTGAGAGAAGGTTTGCTGAATATCCAACAATTTTCGAATATCTATCCCTCCTTCCTCAAAGGGCTTACAAAGGGAAGACCATGTAGTCCAATGAACACTTTTATCAGTGAACTTCGATCTCCATATGAACTTATTGAATATTATTTCTATTCTTATGATAATACAGGTAGGGATAAGGTTATTTTGTATCCAAAAATAAGGAAAAGACATCAAAACAGAGGAGATTAGGGCCAGACTTCCCCCATACGAAAGTGCTTGCTATTCTATTCTGCAATCTTGGCATTAACTTTATCAATGATATAATTAAATCTCTTTGATTTGTTATTGTTACGGAGAGTAATGCCCAGGTAGTTGGTAAGCAGAGTATCCATAGTGAAACTAGTGTGACTTTTAAGGAAGTTGACTCTGTTCTGGTGAAGCTCTGCTGAGGTGATGATCTTCGTCTTTGCTTTGTTAATAGCTTGACCTGAGACAACTTGATACCTGTCTAGGAAGCTACTTAAAGTGTAAATATAAAAAGATAACTTGTTAGTAAATATAAGTGTATCGTCTGCAAAAGCTAAACTAGGAACCAGGTAGGTTATTCTGGAAATAAATTTCATCTTGCTATTGTTATTGAATAGATTGAATAATCCTCTAGAAATGACTTCTTCCCCAATAATGAAGAGGCTATGAGACAAGAGATCACCCTCTCTAAGCCCTTTTTAGGATTAAAATAACCAATCACGTTACCGTTGATCAGCATATAAATGTTTACCTCATAAATTAACTTGTTTATAAGCTTAACAAAATTGTTATAAAATCCAAAAAGATATAGAACTTTTATAATAAAAGGATGAGACATTCTGTTGAATGCCTTAGACATGTCTAGTTGAATAACAATCCTACCAATCTTGGATTTTCTATTGATGTCATAGATCAGCTCATTTGCAATACGGATATTCTCGTGGATAGATATGCCTTTTACAAAGGCACCTTGGGTCTTAGATATAATGTTAGGAAGAATGGTAGAGAGTCTAGAATTTAAAATCTTAGAGAGAATCCTATTTAACATAGAACATAGGCCAATTAGCATGTAGTTATTCCATTGAGTATGATTGGTTGTCTTAGGGATTAAGCAAATCCCAATGGCAAATATACTATTTTTAGAGTTTATAGCCAGACAAAGGTCAGGCTTAATAATATTCTAACAAGTTTTATAAAAATTAATATTGCACCCATCAAGACCTGCAGCACTAGAGATGTTCATGTTGTTGATAGTTTGCCAGACTTCATCTTCATCAATGTCTTTTAATAGCATAGCATTCTCTTCATAGGTGACCAGACTAGGAACGTTGTCAAAGATCTTGTCCTTCATTAAAGAAGTTTATTCATCTTTGTTGATGTAAGGGTCTTTGGTCAGCAAGTCTTTAAAGTAAGTTTCTACCGATCTACCAATCTCCTCATGATTCAGGATCCATGTGTTGTTGTCCTTGATAATATTGCTGGTATTCTTTCTTCTTTTTCTAGAGACAAAAAGCATGGTAAGCCTCGGTATTAAAATCCCCCTTTTTAAGCCAGTTAATATGAATTTTATACTGCCAAAAGTCTTGCTCATTCCTTAAGCTTTGATGTACAGGCTGTTGGCCTTCTCTAACTCTGCCTTGGTATCAGGATTGATGTAATTAAGGTAAAGATTTTCTCTTTTCATCACCTCCTCTTCAGTATCATTTAATTTACTGAAGATATCCCCAAAGTGATTCTTATTCCAGACTTTTAAACACTTCTTTAATCTCTTCAGCTTAAACCAAAAGATTTGATTAGGCTGGCCAGAGATGTTAAGGTTCCAATTTTGTTCTACAATACTTAGAAAGTTATCATCGTTAATACACATGTTCAAAAACTTAAAACTCTTCTTTATATTATAGGAATTATAAGCGATATTTGAGAAAGAAGTAATGAGAATAGGAGCATGGTCAGAACATGTTCTGACCATGTTAAGAACCTGAGTGTTGTTAAAGATTTCAATCCACTTAATATTAAACATTGCGTGATCTAGCCGTTTCCATTTAGTACTCCTATTCCACGTGAATTTAGAGCCCGAAAACCTAGCATCTTCAAGATAAAAATCACTTATCATCTCATTAAAATCATTGATGCTATTCTGACAAATAGAAGTACATCCAATCTGATCATCCGATGAGGCAATTATATTGAAGTCTCCAACAGAATTCCAGCCATTATCAGTAGTAGACATCTGCTTAAATGGTCTCATAAGTTCTGTCTTTGAATCCTTTGTCATTTAGCATACATAACAGTTAAGTTAAAGTTTCTCGATATCCCATGATAATTGACATCAAGATATAAACATTGTTCATAATTGATAAGAATGTCAATCGTTATATCCTTAGTCCAAAAAATCCATATCTTATTGGATTTGTTAGAAGTAACGTTGTTAAAACCAAAATTGAAAGCAATCAGAACCATCTTAAGCAATCAGAACCATCTTCTCATTCAAAACCATAGGCTCTTGAATTGCGAGAATCTTAATTTTCTATTTGGTGTTGATTGAACACGGTCTTCTAACTGTTGATCTGTTATGAATCCCGCGGACATTCTAGTTAAGTATTTTTATCATTATCAGATAATGATTTATTAGTTTTTTTGTTCTCTGAGTATCTCAGAGATTTGATCACAAGATTACTTGGTTTTTTGTATTTTCATGCATATTTCAGCTGTCTATTGATAATTTGGTGAAAATCAGGGTCAGGAGGAGCAATTTTCAACGATCGAGTAGCAGAAGTGCTTCCTATATTATATTGATCTATTAAAGAAGGAGAGATTCCTTTAGAGCATAAACTTTCATATTCATTAGCTTCATCTGGTTGTAACCTTATTCTAACATTTGTGAAACTTCAATAATCTCATGATCTTCAGGAGTAGCCACTTTTTGGATGTTTGTATTGGAGTTTATTGTTTCAGTAGAAAACATCTCTAATAGTTAGAGTTTCTTTGTTTGTTTGATCTTCATCAATCTTTGATTGGACTTGATTGGTCACTTCAGACTTGATTTTATGCTTGTAAATAAATTTAGTGTTACTTACATCTCTTGTCAGATTCTTGTTTTGATCTTCATTCTTGTCAATTTGATGATATTCTCTATTTTCCTTGCAAATATCCTTGTTACAACTAATCTGACATTTCTTGCGATTCTCAATATTGTGTCCCATGTGAAAGCAATAGTCATAATAATCAAGAAGATTTTTGTAACTAACCTTCAACCAACAACCATCATTGCTTCAGAATCCAATCCAGATTTGATTATGCAGTTTTTTCATCACATCACGTTCAACTAATGCATAGAAAGCATTTGTATACGCTTTGTTAACGTGGGGGATATGTAGCTTATAAGGATTTCCATTTGATGCAGCAATATCATATAGAATCTTTGAGTTATAAAGATATACGGGTAATTTTTTTTATTCTAATCCATATTAAAGCTAGAGAGATCTCCTTTTTAGTAATGAAGTAAGGCGTCTAACGTAAGAGTCTCATAACGAAGCCATCGAAATTCTAGATTTTTCTAGCCCAGAAAGAACAGACGTCTTCTTTTAAGTCAAATTCAAACAAAATATGCCTGGAGTCCCAGATTTCCATACTTTATCGACCTTTGAATTTAAACGAGTTCAAAAAGTTTGATAGAACAGGTTTTTTTGGTAGACTACTCGTGAATTATCCCACTAATGTAATTTTTGCTTGTTGAAAAAGAAAATATTTAACAGATTTAGCATATTAGAAAGATAGATGATCGTCATTTTCCTTAATAGATTATGGGTTCCAATCAGTTTTAGTGTAATTTAAGGTTGGTTTCACTGCTTCTGCATAAGATTTCTTAATCTTTTTATCCTTACTTTTGTCTCTATTTTCTGATAGAAGAGATGAGAATTCTTCGTCTTGAAAAATCTGATTATTGTAGATCGGCATTGTTGAATAATGAGAAAGAGATTGAAAGAGGAAGAACAGATTAAAACTTCAGGGTTTAATTGCTCATAAAAAGAACGATCATGGCAGGAGGAAGCCATTCTTGAGATAAAGCTTCATTCTTGAGAGAGAAAAAGCTTAGTTTGCTCTTGTTATACCAAATATCTTGTGTAAATCCTATTTACCGTACAATTTTTATTGGATTTTAATAGTGTCCAAATTGGTTTCAGGACTTGATCATCTTCATTATCGCTGGGGTATTGTTTTCGATTCATTTTAGTTACGACTGTGTTGTAGATTATAATTTTTATATAAAACATATAACTTTATAAAATAATAGTTTTGTAATTTCTCAAAGCATTCTAAATTATCATTTGTTGGATTTAAAAGATATAAACTAAACCATATTTGTAGACAATGTTAGAAGGATGTTGTATAATCTAAACCACACATCCGATAAGATAAAACTATTTTTTTTATTTAAAAAATTAAAATAAACATAGATATCTCGGAAAGGTTTATATATATATAGTATGATTAAATCAGTAAATAGTTTTGAGACTATTTTTTTTTTAAGATTTTCATTAATAGTATTTGGATTTAGCAAATCTATTAATTTAATTTTTTTATTTATAAAATATATAAATTAGACTTAGCAAAATCTATAAATTCAATTTCTGAAAAAAAAATTGTAAATTTTATAAATCAATGACTAAATTCATAAAATTTACTACATCTAATAAACAACTTCCACTAATAATTTTAAAAAAAGAAAGAAAAACGAGATAGTGTGGTTTCCGTTCATTATAAGTCTATATAATTTATTCAAGTGTGTGATTAGTTAATCTGCTCCTCTGACGTACATAGTAACATAGGTGACGATGGGATAAGTCGATTTGTAGCCCCCATCAAATCAACAAAGCATTCTGTTGGTGAAAAAAGAAAAAGAAAAAGACGAATGATTATTCTTTTATCAATTAATTAGTGAAGGACCATTGATTTTGGTGCTTGATTTATCCTTTCTACTTTTTATTCACTATGCTCCACTGGAACAATAAAAAGTTAGTTTCCCATTCGGGCTTAAAGTTTCTTAATTAGTTTCTTAGTTTGTAAGTTTTAAATTTATTAAATGAGTTCATGATATTGAAGATTTTTTTTTAGCACATGGTGAAAGTGATTATGGTAAAATAATGGTCGAAAATTATAATTTTATGTTGCAGTTGTAATTTGATGTTGTATTTGAAACTAAATACTAGAATAAAAACTAACGGTTAATGTTAGAACTAAGTGTTGAATCTGGAGAAATGTAATTGTTGTAGTTCAGTTGGATTTTAGGAATCGAAAATGAGTAAATAAGTTTAAGAAGTTGTTTGCTCTATTTGTGGTTGAATGCTCAATTAAGTTTAGGTGTAGAGAAGTTTACTGGTACCTAAGAGTTGAGCATAGCCGAAGACAGTCAAATTTTGAGTTATTACTAAAGCCGAAGGTGCAGATAACTCCTGTTGGGCTGAAGGTGTAGTAACTTATGGTTTTTTGTGGCGTGGCTATAAAACTTTAAGAATGTATAGTGAAAGAAAGTTCTTCGGCTTGTCTTGTTTTAAAGAGTGGAGTGAGGTAGAATATTAACACTTTGATGAGAGATATTATGAGATTTATAGTTCATATTGCAAACTCTGAGTTCAAATTAATTGTTTAGTGTTTAAATAGTCTTCTTGTAACTTTCTATATATATTGCGGGTGTCGTTCGTGGTTGTAAGATCTCTTCGCAATCTGAACCATGTTAAATCTCTTGTCGTGGTATTTGATTTATTTTATGTTGTATCCTGTTAACTTTGTTTTTCAAAAGGTAATGAACTGAAGCTTTGATTACTTCATGCGATCTCGGAGAAGGTGCTCATTCATTGTGGTCATTACTTTGGCTGGTAGTGGCTAAGTTTCGGCCCAGGTAATTTCTCGTTAGGCCTGGGTCAAACTTGTTCGGATATTGTTAATTTTCCTAACAAGTGGTGCTGTTAGCGTAGATCTCTGTTAACAATATCTGTTGTAGGTGATTAAAACAAGATAAAAGGACAAATATCATTACAGATCTTGAGTGTGGAAACTTGATTTTCGTTGAAAAACCAAACGAAGTCATAAAGATGGATTCTATGAAGTGTGACCTTGATAAATTCCCATGAGCTAATGATTTTAATCTCTGGAGAGTTAAGTTTAGAGCATTTCTCATACATATGGGAATTTATGTTGTCATTGATGAGAAATGTACAGATGAGACTATTTTTGAAGTGTTGTTCAAGACTCATAATGTTATGATCTTGACCTTAGGGCACAAGGTACTTTGAGAGGTGTCTGAAGAGTCTTCATCCATAAGAATTTGGAAAATGTTAGAAGTTATTTACATAAAAAGATCGTTGACAAATAGGTTGTACCTTAAGACACATTTGTATACGTTGCAGATGAACGGTAGAAGATTTGAAAACACTTAGATGATTTTAATAGAATTATTCATAATTTGAATGGTGTCGATGTTAAGGTTGAAGAAATAATCCTCTTAAGTTCTTTGTGAGAAGTGTATGAGCACTTTGTTGGCACCGTGATTTATGGAAAAGAGTTCATCACAATTTCCGAATTTAAGAGTGCTTCAAACTCCAATGATTTTTAAAGGAAGTCAGTTCTGAAAAGTGACTTTGACGGTCACGGACTGAGTGTAAGGTAAGGCATGTATGAAGAAATTCAATTAAGAAAGGTGTTCTAGGGTGACATGTTGGTGTTCCTAGACGGAAGGTTATATCAATAGAAACTACCCCAAGAGAATGAAGACAGATAGTTATCTGAAGGCCGAAACCGGAGATGCTAGAATTGTTTCGGACGACTAGCAATATGCTGAAGTTTTAAATGTCTCTTATTACAGGTGTGGTAACAAGTGGTTTTTTTATTCTAGAGTGTTATTCCATATGACTTCCATCAAACATTGGTTTAAAGACCTGGTAGAATTCTAATTTTGTAAAGTCATGTTGGGGAATGATGAGTGATATTATATTAAGGGAACAATGGGTATTAGATTCAAGATATCAACTAGACTGGAGAAATATTTAACAAATTTGAGATATGTCCCTTAACTTAAACATAAAATTATGTAAATATGAAAATTAGATAAGAAAAGGTTTAAGTATAAGGGTGGAGATGATAGACTTATGGTCTTGCAAGACTCACATATTGTTGTGGAGACTATATAAACTGATGGTATTTTAGTTATGGGTGGGTTCGTAATGGAAGGCGCCTTTAATGTTAAAAATCACTCTGATGAGATACGACTAGAGGAATTTGAAAGTTTTCTGAAGCAGGTGGAGATCTAATACGAGAAGTACCTGAAGATTTTTAGGACTGACAATTCCATCGTATTAGTGAGTAGATCATTCACTAACTATTATTCAAAACTTAGTATGTTTAGGCGCATAATTTTGAGAAGCACTCCAAAACATTAAATAACTTAGAAGATGATTTTAGTCCTGATTAAGGGACTAAGGGGTACTCTTATGACAATTGGACTTAACAAGAGACAGAGGGAAAAAATTGTTGGGACAACTGGAATTATCGTTAACAAGAGCCCCTGAACTTTCGGTTGTCATAAAGATGTAAAAGAGTATACGTTTTTGTGTTTGGAGCTTAGAACTAAATCTATTACGAAGAATTTAAAGTTGGAGTAAAGATGAAGTTTGAACATAAAGGAGAAGTTAATGATGCTTATGTTGAAGTTGTTTTCAAGTTTGATTCAGGTTCGGCCTTTACAAATAAAGTTCAACCATTGCACGGATTGGTTATTGGCCATATATTTGATTGGTTAAAGGTTATGAATGTTCAAACTGTAGAGCAACAATGAGTCTTTGATATCTACTTGTCAAGTGTTGCTTGATCTGATCTCGAGAAAGGTCTGATGGATGTTATTATTGTCTTCTTACTTGTACAAGGTCATGCGATTGTTCTATTAGGGAGGATTGTCTAAAACCAATCCACATACTACATAAGAGTTGATCACACCAAAAATGCAGGTGGAAATTTTAACTCCGAAGAGTAGTTGGAGGTTCAGGTAAATGGATGTTGGAGTCATTACGACCCTAAGTGGAAAATTATTAAGTATTGGGTCAAAATACTTATGGCAAGAGTATTGCCAAAGGTGTGACTTGGCGATGAAGACTATAAGTTGGTGCTTAAGATGTATGTTAAAGCTCTGATTAAGTTTTGAATGCTAGAACTAAATGATGAAGCTATAAATAAATTCTAAAGCTCGAACTAGGTGACAAAGGTTGGTACTAAGTGCTGAAGCTGGAGAAATGTGATTGTTGCAGCTCCGCCATACCTTAAAGGCTTAAGGTGAGTAAGATAAAGCTTAGAAGTTGGATCTACTGAATCTATCTGGTTGAATTCTCAGTTGGATTTATTTGTAAATAATTCTAGTAGAATCTAAAATTTGAGCATAGTCAAACACAAGTGCATTATTTGTTACTGATGAAGCTGAAGATGTAGGTTAATCCAATTGGAACAAATGTACATTAACTGTTTTGGCCAAAGACTTCTAAATATACTTTTATATCATGAGAGGAACATGATAAATTATATCGGCAGACTCTGAAATGATGAAATATTTATGTCATTGATAATGAAGATTGATAAGAAGCATGAATTCGAGGAGGAAACAAGAAGTTCAAGCATGCCAATGTCTACCATTGTCAGAGTGGCAGAAGACATTTCTTCATTTGCCTATGCAAGGTCTGTACCTGCCAAAAGGGCTATTATGAGCCACATGCGCTTTGTTCTACATCATTGAGTTTACATAATTTGAAAGAGAATAACGAAATGTTATCGTGTGACTGTAAGACTTGAATAATTTATACTGAAATAAAGTTATACGACTTGTATTGTTTTAGATAGTATCGTGAGTATAAGATTAAAACTTAAAGAGATACTATGATATTCATAGTTTTTTTTGTAAGTGATGAGTGCTTTGTAATGAAATATGATTAGTTGAGTGCTTAGTGTCTAAAGAATCTTTTTGTAACCTCGTATATCTAAATTTGTGTATGTTACTCATGGATGTAAGATTTCTTCACGATCCAAACCACGTTAAATCTCATGTTGTATGTTTGATTTACTTTATGTTTTTTCTTTTTAACTTTGTTTTTTAAATGGTAAACAGTCGAAGATCTGATTACCTCATCTCGACAGGTGTTCACCAAGTGCGACCATTATTTTGACTAACAATGACTAATTTTTTGCTTAAGTAAATCTAGTTAGGTATGGAACAGATCTTGTTCGGTTGTTGTTGATTTCCTCTAATAGTAAAATTGCTTAAAAACAATTATTTAAAAAATAAAAATATATAAGATAATAAAAATACGGTAACGATTAACTGATATACGTAAAATAAATATATATATATATATATATATATATATATATATAATTATGATTTAGTTAATTACGATGAACAATAAATTTTTTCAAAGAAAATAATTGAGGAAATTGTTTGTTTTTAGAAATAGAATTTTAAACTAAATTAAAAAGGAAACAAATACATAATTAGAGTGGAAATTTTGAATTGATGGGTTAGAGTCCTTATTTGTAGTATATGTTATACAATAATTATTACATTAATTATATAATTATGAGTCATTAAGTCAGAATTTGACCGACTTTAATACAATAGTTTAAGCATTTAACTTGACCTTTTATAAATTATAATTTAGTTAAACTATACTTTTAATCTTTATCAGTAGTTCCCTAGTCCTTAAGAACGAAGCAAAAGATGAGTAAAAATAGATGCACATTATTCCATATGAAGTCGAGTTGTTGCCTTGTCTATATTTTATCTTTGTTAAACCTAAAAGTTGTTGGGAGATGGTTTTGCCAAATGATAAGGAATTTGATTTTGAGTTGGAAATACGATAAGACCAGGACCCATTAGTTTGGTTTAGATGGTAAGTTTATCTTTAAACTTTTGAATTTTATGAACTGAATGATCAGTCCTGATAGCCTCTGATTTGAACGAATATTTACGATGTGCTAGTCTCGCCATCTTACCCGATTGGTAAGATTTTATGACTCTGAAGAGTCAGTTTGGCGCTGACTCTATTTATACCTCATTAAAAACTCTTCACTAGGTAAAATATCCTTTGAAATAAAATGTCAATTTTGACGAGGATAAAATAGTACAAAAATAAATAGTATATTGTTGGATTAACTGGTACATTTTTCCATGGTGAAAAAATGATGTTTTTAATTTGTAGTAAGTGGGTAGCCCACTTAATACTTCAAAGTGAAAACAACAAGATTACTATTACCATAATAATAAAATTTACGAAATAACACCAAAATTTTGTTTTTGTCCGAGATCTTTAACATGAATTAGATGGACTCAAGCCCTTGAGTATATGGGAAGAATGCTTAAGGAATCACAAGATATTTTTATTTTTGTTCGAGCTCTTAAACATGAATTGATGGACTCAAACCCTTGATTATATGGGAAGAATGCTTAAGGAATCACAAGATATTTTTGTGTGGATTGTTTTGTCAAGGAAGAGAATATTGTGTCAGATTATCCATAAGGCGTATGACACATGGTGTTCGCACAATAATGATTGTTGGGATATCTGGCTAACGGCTGAGGTATATTTTCCCAACCGTTGATACTAGTGAAACTTGAACATTCGAGATTAAAATATTATTCATATAAAAGTAATACTTTATTATTTTAATTTTATTCTTGCTTAAAGTTTAATATTTTACATGATTCTCCTTTGCAAATGAGGTGTTGTGATTTTAAGATAGTAATTAGAACTATATAAGGAATACATAAAAAGAAGAACAATAACATAAGATGTTGAATGATGAATGTGATCTCGAGCTCTTAGGTCAAAAAAATTATTTATAGTTAGCTTACAATTGTAACAGTTTCATTTATTGCACATTAAGTAACTATTATGTCACATATTTAGTGGCATTAATGATATAAAATGTGTTATATGAACATGTTCTCAAACCTTTTATAACTTAAGATTGGGTCATTGTACATATATTAACGCTTACCCAAACATTTTATAATGTTAAGGGATAGGTTTCTTACATGTCAATCTATGCATTAGCTCGTATTCAGACATAATACAAATCTAGTCTTTATCATTAATCCTCTAGTCCTTAGAAATGAAATATTTAATGAGTAAAAATAATCAGGTATAGTTGTAGTGGCATCCTCCCAAATGTGTGGGCTAACACTTAAACTCAATCATCAGGCATCAAATTTTTTAGTTGACCAAGCCCTCGCGAATCGTATAAGAATTTGATATATGAGTTTTAATTTTTATGAAATGATTGATCAGTCTGGAAAGCCTTTGACTTGAGCCAATATTCTTCGTGTATTGCTCTCATCATATGACAAGCCATGTTTCTTTTGCCAAACTATCAATATTTTGGAGAGCTCGGTTTAATACTATCCATGTTTCCACCATATTAGAAAAACTTTACTCACAAAAACCTCATTAGATAAAAAGATGTCATTTTTTCTAGATAGGAAAAAATAAAAATAAAATAAGTAATATTCTGCTAAAGTTTTTGGTACGCTTTTTCGATTTGATTTTTTCAAATAATTTAGCATAAATGGGTAACCACTAGTACTTCATATTATATAAATTAGGAGTATTATTAGTTAAAAAATAAAATTTACAAGCAAAAAAGAGGTCATACAAACATTTTAAGAGTTACTTGTTCTTGTATGCAGATGTTCATCAGAAGACGAGGCCCTTTGGTTACCCAAACCTGTAGGAAAACATCAGAAGGTAAAATAGGCTCTTTAATTGCCGGAACTTGTAATTAATAATCTGGAGGGAATTTATTCTTTAAATTTTCAGAGCCCATAGACAAGATCGGGAGGGAAATAAGGCCCTTTAGTTTCCCGATTCCATAAGTAAACATTAGGAGAGAAACAACACCATGTTCGAGAGATTATGAATCACTACGAGGATTTGAAAGGGCGTGCTTGCATGATTATGTTTGGGAATGTGAGAAGAAACGTATGTAATTGAAAATTTTATATCATAAGGTTTAATGCATGCATCTCTTACGGGACACTATTTTTAATTTTCTCATCGTTATCATTAATTAAATGACGACCGGTCAATCAATGCATACGTGGATGTTGAGATTATGATTTTCTCGGTATAAAATATGATGTCGATTTTCTTATGTATTCCTTTAGTGAGTTTGGTATTCTTAGCCTTAACAATTATATCGGTCCCTCTAGTATTAAGATATCCCTCTTGGTTATGTTTTATAAGAAAAAATAACCCGTAAGATCGTAGTTAGTTAAGAATTTGTGGGTTATGACTCTGGAAGACTCGTACACAAAATAATGAAGTTTGAAAATTATGAGATTAATTTGAGCCAAAATAATTAGTTTAAAATGGTAAAATGATGAATAAATAATGTATGAGGAAGATTTTAAGCAAAATAGAAGCCTAAATGATTGAAAGTGCAATATGTAACAAATATGTTTTTACTTAGTATAATAATAGGGTGAAATATCCAATAGAATATGTGTACGTCTCTTACATTAAACTTGTCACCCTTATAAATAAATGTACTTTTTCTTAGAAAAATGATGAATGGTTACTGTTTTACTTTAATACTTATCATTTTCTCTATCTAAGATTCTACTCACACTTTCTCTTACTAGTTATTCATTTAATCTCTATAGAATTACTTTTAAACCAAATATCAACTTTGTACTCTCAATATTATATGAAGTGGTCAGTAGAGACCACAATGGGAGGTGCATTTAATACCTAACTATCATATCTGAAACCATAAACTATGGCAAATATACATTTGAATCAGTATGATATATAGATTCCAAAGTTCAAGTAGATCCAATGGTGTTCATAGAGAGAGAAGTAGAGGTCTTGGACGAAGGAAAGCTCAAATCGATCCACGGTTAGAGGATCAACATAGTCAATTAGCTTTGGAGGATTAGAGGAATCAGTTATTATAACAAATAGTGAGTTAAATGATCAGTTAGTTCAGAATAAACAATCTGTTTTAGTTAAACGAGTAAGGGTCCAATATGAGGTTCAAAGGGTGAATAAAGGTAGAAATTCAGTTGGTCATTTTGACGAGACTCATGGAGAGATTGTTAGAGGAATATATAATCGTTGGAGAGTTCAGTTTCAGATGGATCAGGGCTATCGCTCAACTATAAGGGAAAAGAAAACTAAGCATGTGTATGTTCTTTCAAAATCTAGTGAATCATGTATTTTAGATTCTGATGGGAATTCTCAGATGCTCGAACGATTTTATGGTTATAAAAAGAAGAGAGATTTAATTCATAAGCACTATAAAAAAGACAGGCTATTAGAAGTCAAGGATACCAAACAGAATAGAAATCTATGAAACATAATGAATCTCGACATGTGTTTGACAACCCAAACTTTGAGTATAACGTTACTAATCAGCTCATAAACCTATAGGAACAAAAAATCTATATGATTACAAACGACGATATATGAGGAAGTCAATGGAGACAAGGAATGGATTGGAGAACGTCTCAATTGTCAGCTAAAGTCAAGTCTATAGCGCTTCCAAACCATTTTGATATTGGAAAAGTGGAAACGTTAGATGGAACACAGGATCCTGATAATCACATCGAACAGTTTAAGAACAATATGATTAATTTTTACGATGATGATAAGTTGTTAAGCCAAGCTTTCTCACAAAATTTTGAAAGCAATACTTTGAAATGGTATAACAAAATTATGTAGGGATTAATAACTAACTTTGGATGTTTTATACTTCTTTCCAAAGGAAGTTTTTAGGAAGTAACAAAACGCGCGCAAATATGGATACCATAATTCAATGCAAGAAAGTCATATAAGAATATTTGAAGGATTACACTAAGTATTGTGTGCTTAACATAAATGGATTGGATGATTATGATGAACAAGTCGATTGTGGTGGTTATCGACAATGGCTACGCCCATGAAATTTGACTAATGAAACAACGAGGGGGCGATTACTTTTGGATATTTAATGACTCAGGTAGAACAGATCAAGGTTGATGAATCAACCAAGGTACAGTTTGGGCCAGGTTGACATAATCGAAAGTACAGAGTACCTTGATCATAATCCTGATTGGAGGGTTATGTTGGTGGTTAATGAACCAAAGTTACTGATGTGGGTTTAAAGTCTGTGTGATCATTTTGAGTTTCTAGTTATTTTTTCAGGTGATATTATGGTTGAGAGTATTAATAGCTCTAAAAAGTCACATTTTAAGTTTAACAAGACAGTTGGTTGGTTGGATTCAACTCATCTTTATGGAAATATTCCTTCACCTTTTATTTTGTTTGATGATGATGATTAAGGGGTGCTGCTAGACCTAATGAAGATGTGATTGTGATTAGAGTGGAGACAGTAGGAAGTAAAATCCGTAGAGTATATATTGATATTGCCAGTTCTTCCAATGTGTTGTTTTTGTCAACCTACATAAAAATGCAGAACCCCCCCGTAATCCTTCGGTTAGAGCGAACGATAATTGGTTTTACTGGTGTCATAGCCAATGTTATAAGGGAATTACAAGGGAAAGTTCTATTAGTACGAGGACCATTTAAGAAGAATCTGAGAGTTATTATTTATGACAGTAGACAGTCCGATGATATACAATGCAATCTTTAGAAGATTATGGTTGTAAAAAATACATGCCATACTTTATACAACCCACTAGTGTTTGAAATATGTAATTGGATATTATGTTGGAACAGATTGGAGTAGTTAGCAAGTGACCGAAGAATGTTATAAAACAGCTTTGCAGACTAAGATGATCAGTCGTGTCGAAGGGATGAGCGAGTTGCAGTTATAAGGGTTTTCCTTGGATTTAGAAAGAATAGATGACCAGAAGAAGAACCTTGGATTGCTAATAGCATATGAAATATATATATATATATATATATATATATATATATATATATATATTTCTTGATGGAAGAAATTTGAGGATATGAACATTATTATCACCACAGATGAGAAAATGTTTGATAGATTACCTATCAAAAAATTAAGTATTTATACTTGGAATACTTAGGATGTTATGAGAGTTCCATCTAATATAATGTTTTATAGCTTATTTTTTAGTCCAAAAGTGAGACCAATCATCCAAAAAGAAATAGATTTTTATGGTGAGGGACCAGGGGCGATAATGGCAGAGGTGGACCAGTTATCAAGAGTGGGTCATATTATAGATGCTTCATATCCGATGTGGACAACGAATCTCGTACTTGTGGAAAAAAATAATAGCAAGTAGGTGATGTGTGTAGATTTTACTGACTTAAATTGAGCATGTCCAAATGATCCATTTCATATTCCAAGAATAAATTAACTTAGATGATAAACTTCTCTCACTTGTGGATGCTTTTGTTGGGTATAACCAAATCCAAATGAACCAAAGGGATAAGGAAATCACAAAGTTTATTACTGATTGATGATTGCACTATTATAGAGTAATGCAATTTGGTCTAAAAATGTTGGGGCTACTTATCAAAGAATAGTAAACAAATATTTTCCCACCCTAATTGGAAGAAATATAGACGCATAAAGTGATGATATGTTAGTAAAAAGTACCAAAGATGAAGATCGTTTATAAGACTTAAAAGAAACTGTCTCTAATCAAAAAAAGATTTGTTTTAAATTGAATTCTGAAATGTGTACATTTGGAGTGTGTTCATGAAAGTTTCGGGGTTACGTACAGAGTGAGAAGAGGATCGAAGCTGATCTGGAGCAGTTGAAGGCTTCGATCACTATAGATCCCTCTCGCTCAATTAAAGAGGTACAATTTCAAACGGGAATATTGGTGGCTTTAAATAGATTTGTCTCCAGATCTTTAGATAATGTGCTTCATTTTTTTAATTTTTAAAGCAAGCAAACAAGTTTTATTGGACACGGGTGTGTTATAAGGCGTTCGCCATAATCAAAGTACATTTATATTGTCTAGAGATTTTGACCAATCCTATTTAAGTGAAAATTTGTGTCTTTGCATTGTAGTCTCGGATTTTCCAGTGAGTGTGGTCGTGGTAAGGGAATTTGATGGTTATCTATGCCCTATGTATTATGTGAGTAAACGTTTGCTAGATTCCAAGAAATTGTATTTTAAATTGGGGAAATTGGCTTTGGCCTTGCTCATAGTTGCTCGAAAAATGTGCCCTTATTATCAGTCTAATTCAATCATAGTTTGAACTCATTCCAATTGAAGAATGTTTTGCAAATATTATATGCTTTTGGAAGGATGAAAAAATGGTATGTAGAATTGAGAGACTATGATATTGATTTTACTTAGCATACGCCAATCAAGGATTAGTCTTTGCCTGAATTTCTCATTGAATTCCATTCAGAGAGGCTGGACTCTAAGGGTTTTGATAGAGACATAGAGGAACTATGGGAGAAATGGTTGGTTCAAACTAACGGGGGATCATATATTTTAGGACCATAAGCGAGAGTTTAGTTAGTGGCTCCGATGCGGGAGGCTATGTACTAGGCAATACGATTCGGGTTTAAGGCATTGGATAATTTGTGGGGACAAAAGAGTACATTTGGAAATTTATTCACAACTATTTGTGAACCATATGTCAGGATTTTCAAGGCAATAAAATACTAATTTGTAAGATATTTGAGAGAATTAAGAGGATTGGCTGTAACTTTTAAGAATTTTATGTGTGTACATACCCCCCCCCCCCCCCCCCGAGGTGAGTTCAAAATTCTATTGATGACTCTTTAGCTACAATTGCATATTCCGAAGGATATCCATGGATATCGACATAAGAGAGCCCGCCTATTATAACAAAATCTGAGTAGTATTAATATTATGAGAAGGATTTCATGGTTGCGAAGGAAGAAGAGCAAGATTGGCAGTTTGAATTGAAAGAATTTCTGGTTAAGGGAACCATACAAATTGAAAAAAATTTGCCTCAAAGGTTCAAATTTAAAGCATATAGATTTACAGTTCTTAGGGATATCTTATATAAAAAATATTTAAGTTGACCATTGTTACATCATTTAGGTAGGAATGAATCCAGAATGGTTTTGTATGTGTTCCATGATGGGGAGGGTTATACTCATTTTGGATTCAAAACTTTAACAAAGAGAGTATTGTTGGCAGGATATTATCGGTCTACTTTAATGTTCGACGCTAAAAAATTGGTATGAAACTATGATATTTATCAAAGATTTGCTAGTACAATACATATACCAAAAGTGTCGTTGATTTCCATTTCTGAGGCACTCATTTGGTAGGTCATCTGCAATGGATTCTGAGGCGCGTCAAACCATTATAGTTATAGTTGACTATTTTTCAAAGTGGACATAATCTAAACATTTATCTCGGCCAAGAGCTATTGATGTTGTCAAGTTTATCGTGCCAAATATTTGTTTTAGGTTTGGGGTTCCGTGGATAATTACTGCCGATAATGGACCATAATTCAATAACAAATAGATGAAGACTTTTTGTATTTCGAGGGTATCAAGCAGTATTTTCAACCCTTTTTCAGCCTCACACAAATGAACAAGTGGAAGTTACTAATATAACTATTTTGGATGGTCTTAAAAATAATTAAGATGGTGTACCTTGGAAAATGGCCAAATTATTTTCAAGAGGTGTTATTGGCTTACAAACAACTCCTCGAACAACAACTCATGAATCACCTTTTGCTCACGTGTATGAGATGAATACGGTGAGCCCAACATAATCTACTATTCCATCCTATAGAATACTTAATTACTCCAAGGACGGTAATGAAGAAGTAAGAAGGTCGGAACTTGATTTGATAGAGGAAAATATAATTAAAACACACTTGAATTCACTTAACTATCAAACATTGATGAGAATAAGATATGTATCTAAAGTTAGACGAAGAGATTTCAAGATGGGTGATAAAGTTTTGAAGAAATGAGGTTAGACAAGTTGGATTTGAATTAAGAATGACCATATGCAACAGTGGAGAAAGTAAAGCATGAAACTTATCGTTTGAAAGATGGTGAAGGAAGACCATTACAATATCCATTGAACATAGAGAATTTTTGTTTGTACTGTGAGTAGTGTTGTAAGTATTAATTAGAGAATTATATTGCTTATCAGTTAATGGACTAGTCGCATACTCTTTCATCTCATGGTGGCTCAAGAAGTTATTAACGAAGTGCCTCTATAGTCTGAACTTTGAATATAATTCTATTTTTCCATACATCAAATGTCTGGTAATTTTAAAGAGACACTGAGTGACAATTTTATTTGGTGACTAAAAATTGAAAAATTAAAACTTAATACTTTTTTTATAAAACAAGTTTAAAGAAACACTTTAGAAATTAAATAAATATTGTGCACCCTTATTTTGATAAATCTGAAGGCGAATAAATTAAATTTGAAAACTAAAATATAATTTCATGGTTAAAGTTAGGAAAGTTTTTTTTTAAGGTGATAATTTATGAAGTGTTATTTTCAAGGTAGTAATTTGCGAAGTGTTAATTTTTGAAGTGACAATATCGTGATAAAATAGTGATATATTATATGGTGAATGTTTAAATGGCGAAAAGTTGTTAAGTGATACAATAGATAGGTATAGTAACGAATAACAAAGTACTTAAATATCTTATTCCAAAAGTGGCATGTGATAGCAACAAACAAAATATGAGATAAAACAACTACGTAAACATATATCAACCAATGTGGAATTCTTGTGTCTTTAGTTTCCTTAACCATCCTTAGAAAAAGAGCTTGAGGTACTGTCCGAATAATTTACTTCATTCTCTAAATTTTCATTTTCTGAAGAGTTAGAACTATTTTTCTTATCATCTTCTGATTAAGAGCTATCAGATTCATTTGGAGTAGAGTTAAAGATATCTTCAAGATGTTGATCTTTAGGTATTATTTACCAGTAGTATTTTATGTTGAGATTTAGGAAATTCTTATGAAAATCAAGAGTTAAATATACTTTGGCTTCTCTTTCACGATTTGTCAATGTCTTGTGGCAATCGTTGGCACATTCGTTAACAACAACGGTGATAACACGGGCTTTCTCTTTTCTAGCTTGAACTTTGAATGCTTCTAACTCTCCGATGACCTTATTTTTTCCTTATTTGCTTTCCTAATATAAGGCATTGAATGCCTCATAGTTTGTGTGTTCCTCTCGCATTTATGTTTTGAAGACAATTCATGTCTTATCTGCATTATAAAGTTATGAAACTCATATTTGTCTTCTTGAAAGGCATGGAATTATTCGATGAGATTTATTTGAGCATTTTCTACCCATTTTTTGTTAGCAGTGGCTTTTTTTTAACGAAAAATAACCTCTTTAGCCATATCTATGTAGTGTTCCTGAGCACCATTGGCCTCGTTATAAATTTTTTTGACATTAAATTATTTGGTATTGTTTTCGAGAGTTACCACAGGTCGAACCATGTTATATAGCGTAAGCGCCAGTTTGGCGGAATGATGCAGCTTCAAGGTTGATTCTTTACATATAGATGGTTGATGATTGCTCACCAAAATAACTAGTTAGTGATATTCTGAAACAAAGGTCTTTATTTTCATTAAGATTTCAATAGGGTTTTTATGTTGATCAAATTGAGTCTCGGTGTCAAGGAATTTATTGTCTTGATTATCTTCATCATCTCCAACAAAATCCGCTGTCACATTAGAGAAAGATATGTTCACAAACTCCATAGAAATTTTGGCAGTACAAGTTTTCTTCTTCTATGAAGCTACCGTTTTCTTTCACTTAGACGTTTCAAGATTAGTATTTACAATGTTGGAGTGACTAATTCATCAGCTTTTCTTTTATTTTTCTTCTTCCAACTAGGCTTTGATTTCTTTTTATTTCCTTTCGATGATTCTTCCTTAGATTTCTTACTCACTTTATGGCTAGGAGCTATATTCCTAGAATGGAGACTAACTCGGGCATTCGGGACATCTAGCATTTTTAGTACGTCAAATAGGCTAGGGGGATCCATCGGTTTTTCAGGAGCAATGACTGTTTCTGGAGAGATTTTCCATAGATTTCTTGAACCAGGTTCAACGAATCAAAACATTGGTGAAATTCATTTGGCCATTTATTTTTTATCTACTCAATTAGTTTCCAAAAATTATCCTCGGTAATAGAAAGGTGTTTTTGGAAGCACTTTGTAACTTCTACAGAAAATTAATTGAGTTAGATAAAAACTATCAAGAAAATAATTTTGAAAGTAAGTAAAACTTAATTGTGCTCTTCCATTTCAAGGAAATATTTTGAGGATTATCAGTCCAGATCTCCTTCCTGTTTTCCCAGCACCCACTTATAAAAAATAATTTCTGCTTTCATGTCTTGTCTGCTTTGAGGAGATCGTCGATTATTTTCAAAGAATTTCAAAGAATAATATAGTATGAGGGAAGACATGGATTGTTTTACACAACTATTTTTGTTATGAATTGCTTCGTCAGAAGTTCAATTTTCGAAAGCCTCGATGCCATGATACAAAAATTATTAAACTATGGTGGGGTCCACTGAGAATCGAAGACCCCAATTTAAAATCTCTTAATAAACAATTGATTCATTTGCACGGAAAAATAACGAAGTTTCTCTGATCATAGGTAGGAAAATTGAGATAGATTCAAGGATATGTCATTGTTTTCGAAGAGTAGGTGCATCGGATTCTGGAAAATACTCATATTGCACTTTCTTAAGTATAATAATGTACTCTTGGAGTACTTGTTAGAAATTCTCATTAAGATTAGTAGCCAATTATATAGGAAGTGTAACAACTTTCTTTGTTTTCTTTTTCATCGTCTTTGTTTTCTTATTTGAAGCTTCACCTTGAGAGTTGGGTGTGGAGGTATCTTTGATTATCTCTATTTTTGAATCAAAATCCTAGCTTAATCATAATTATTAACTTCTTTGGAAGTTTCATCTTACAGTTTGGGATATGCCTTTGGTATACTCGTTTTCCCTTTACTCAAATGAACCATCTGTCATTCTTTATTTACCGCAGTTTCTCCTTTTGAAGGAGAATTAGTAGGACTAGTCTTAATCTGCTTGTTTTTTACTCTTTAAGCATGTGTTTCCTTTGAGCTTGATGTGTGATACTTTTCGTTGAGATATTTTGGTCTTCGAAATCACCATAGCGAGATACTGCGATTTTCAAACTTGTTTTTTTAGAGCCATCAATAGGATTTAGATAATGAGGATCATTGGAAGAAGATCCGAGGTTGGTGGGTTGCGATTTTTTTCCGTAAGAGACCAATGACCGTAGGTGAAAGTATGGGCAATTTGTAGAGGTGTGTCAGATAATATTCCTACAGCTTCTCTTTCGGAAGCTCTTTGAGCGATGGTAAGGTAATCTCACATGTTGTTTTTATCCTAAACATAAACAAATGAGAATCACCATATTAAAGTAAAAGTATGTTTTGATAAATAAAAAAAGATAACTTTTTAGGATGAAAACGTGATTATGGTGTTTTCTAGTTAAGTGTGACTGAGAAATAGTTTTTGTCGATGAGGTTCCGAGTAGCTCACTTTTTCTTTCTATATCTAGATCTTGATAAGGTGATAAGTTATGAGATACTAAGTAAAATTTATAGTAAAAGGTTATGAAGTTTAATGGGCTTATCATAGAAGAGTTGAAGAGTCTCCTTATTTACCCGAACATGTTAGTCCTTTAAACTCAAAGGCTACTTGATGAGACTGTTGTGGTTTAACAAGTGTCGAAATGTGTCAGAGTAAAGATATCACCCTACATGTAAGTCACAACATTAAGAATATTACTCTTACATTGTTCTGAGGTGGATTTGTTCGTCACAAAATTAAGGGGTATCACTCATACATAAATTCGAGGGACTTTTGTTCGAAGATATATTGGGTTTAGTCCTCTCTCATAATTCTTCACTAGGATTAGAGGGATACTGATAAGAATGAAAATATTTCACACCAAAATAGTTAGTTTAGAGGGTAAAATGATGAATAAATAATGTATATGGAATATTTTAAACAATATAGAAGCCTAGAGGACTAAAAGTGCAATGTAACAAATATGTTTTTCCTTAGTATAATAATGGGGTTAAGTATCTAATGGGATAAATGTGTATTTGTTACATGAAACTTGTCACCCTATAAATAGATGTATATTTTCCTGAGAAAATGAGGAATTATTGTTTTTTACTAAAATACTTGTCACTTCTCTCTCTAAGATTCTCTTCACACTTTCTCTCTCTAAAGATTTTTTAAATACATATAGAAATACTTTAGAAAAAATATCAATTTGTTACTCTCAATAATATCTGAAGCGATTAGAGTTCATGCGGGAGGAGTAGATATAGAGTCTCGCGATAGAATCACTGAGCCATTTGTTATGGTTCTGATATCTAATATATTGGTGGTGCGAGGACCCCAATTTGTTGTTAGGGAGTCACGTATATGACATCATTAGATCTAACTCCACAACGTGTGTGTAATAAAAGAAAATTTTCTTTTAAGATCAAGATTATGATTAATAAGATCATGAGTGAGAAACATATTCCTTCGAATGAGGACAATTTGCATCGATGGTAGGAGTAATAAGAGATGTTTGATTGTGTGAAAATTAGGATCCTTTTGGAGGGTGAAAGTTATGTGTATTGTTTGGAACATGACAAGTGTTGTATATATATTTTTTTGAGTTGGGGGCTCAGTTTCCCTTTTATCCGTCATTGCTGCAATTCTTCTGATGGTCGAGCTTGTGTCCCAATCACTTGGTAGTGAATAGTCAGAGGTTATTGATTGCATTGATGATAGCAACGAATCATGTGGCCTACCCGTTTATCATGCCTAAGTTTTTCATGCTAAACACGTGGAGTTGTGCTAACAATTTTTGCATTCTATTATTATCAATGATATGACAAAATGAAGAGGTTAAAAAATTACATGACACAGACAAGTTGAATAATAATTTTATCTTCGTAAATGGTAATTAGGAAGTAAATGGTAATTAGGAAATCGAGATGTCGTTCACACATCATTTACTCGCTTGGAATTGAATGGATTAAAGTAATTTTATTTTGTTTCCGATAAGTTATGATTGTGTGATGCCGATGTAGGGAATATTGGGTCCATATATTCCACTTTTGTATATAAGTAAAAATATTCTGATCTCCAGACTAGTGTGATATAGTCTGCTTTGGGCCTACTGGCCCGCACAACTTTGCTTTTGGTCCACTTCCAAAAGGCATCACACTAATGGAGATGTATTCTTAATTTATATACTGATCTTTCTTCCCGTGTTTAACCGATGTGGGATGTGGGACTTTGGTCGCACCTAGCAATCCTCCTCTCGAACAAAGTACCACTCTAGCCTCCTCTCAATTGACTTCCATCCACCTACTCTAGTCAGGTGGATGAAACCTGAACTCTAGAGCTTTAGGTCATATTAATCTGATCATTATTAGATGACAATGTGCCGCTCCTTGATCAAGCTACCACCTGCTTGATGAGCTATCAGGAACTCCATCTTTAGATGAATCTCTGAGACTCTTTGATCAAGCCACATGCTTGATGAGCCATCTGGCGCTCCATCTATAGATGGATCTGCGTCGCTCCTTGATCAAGCTACCTGCTTGATGAGCCATCTTGCGCTCCATCTATAGATGAATCTGCGCTGCTCCTTTATCAACCACCTGCTTGATGAGCCATCTGGCGCTCCATCTATAGATGAATTTGCGCCGCTCCTTGATCAAGCCACCTGCTTGATGAGCATTTGCCGCTCCATCTATCCAGCAGATCAATCACCTTAAGTATGGTTCCTGACTTCAGGTAAGATGTTCTGCATCTGAGAATTTCACCCACATCACAATCCAGCATATCGCGTCATCTGGGCCTGGTGCTCTAATACCATTTGTAGGGAATATTGGGTCCACATATTCCACTTTTTGTATATAAGTAAGAATAATCCAATCTCCACACTAGTGTAATATTGTCCGCTTTGGGCCCACTGGCCCGCACGGATTTGGTTTTGGTCCACTTCCAAAAGGCCTCAGACTAATGGAGATGTATTCTTAATATATATACTGATCTTTCTTCCCATGTTTAACCGATGTGGAATGTGGTACTTTGGTCGCACCTAACAATCCTTTTGGAGAGTGAAAGTTATGTATATTGTTTGGAACATGACAAGTGTTGTATAAATATTCTTTTGAGTTGGGGGCTCAGTTTCCCTTTTATCCATCGTTGCTGGAATTCTTCTGGTGGTCGAGCTTGTGTCCCAATCACTTGGTAGAAAATAGTCAGAGGTTATTGATTGCATTGATGATAGCAACGAATCATGTAGCCTAGCCGTTTATCATGCCTAAGTTTTTCACGGTAACCACGTGGAGTTGTGCTAACAATTTTTGCATTCTATTATTATCCATGACATGACAAAATGAAGCGGTTAAAAAATTACATGACACGGACAAGATGAATAATAATTTTATCTTCGTAAATGGTAATTATGAAATCGAGAGGTCGTTCACACATCTTTTACTCGCTTGGCATTGAATAGATTAAAGTAATTTTATTTTGTTTCCCATAAGTTATGATTGTGTTATTCCGAACACTATTGTATAAGTTATTCTTGTCTTTTATCAGCCGACTAATGAGCTCATATACATAACACTTCCGTTAAGGATATGCGAACTTTTTGTATTTGGGTAAATATTTTGTGAGAGATTAGAATAGGTCGTACTAAACCATGTTATGTTTGGAGTATTTTTTTTATCACTCAAACTTATGATGGATGACGTGTATAGAAAAAATTCCCCATCAGTTAATATGATAATGGGTGAATTTATGAGTCAATCAAAGGCCACAGATGGCTCAAACTTGTAATTTCTAAAATCATCACCCCATCAAGAGGGGTTGTTATGAACAAAAAAGATGTGACGTTAAAAAACAATTGTGGTTGTATCAAAAGGATAACTTGCTGCTCGGGATACATATAGGGTGAATTACTAACTTCAATTTCTATAAAACTACGATATTGTGAGAACACTGCGGATAAATCAAATAGTAAAACTGTGAGAGGGTTTTACAAGTGGCACGTCCGAGAAGAGGCATAAACCCGAGAAGTGTACGTACGTTATGATTTTCATGAGAATGCCTACTACCTTCCCCAATAAGACTTTGGCCCTATAAATGGTTTTAAGGGGTGTCACGAAGTAATCCCACTAAGATATGAATTGGGTTTATAAATTATTAATATTTATTATAACACCTCATGAGGGTCGTAGTGTCTCATGGACCGTAGGCCAGTAGTTGCATAATATAAATACTTTATTGTAATGATATGTCTAGCCTTATTGGAACCTTATTCTCTTTTGTGGAGTTCGTCAAGTATGAAGGTGGATTCTTTTGAGACTATACACTAAATAAGAGATCGTAAGATACCATCATGATAGAAAATAATTTCAAGTATAATGTAGTGATCAAATTTCATTTTGACCCCAATAGTCTTGGCTTTATCACTAAGATCGTCCCTTGCATGAGGTAATTGTATGAAAGTTTTCCAATCAAGTCTTTATTCGAAAGTCGTAACCTTGGAAGCTATTTTAGAGAGTTTGACTCATGTCGACTGGTAGATAACGGGTGTTTCCTAAGTGATGACCTAAAATTTAGATTCAGAGGTTCATGTGGAATCAAGTGTATCACCTATTTTGTTGTTAACAAACGGCACGTGTTTGTATCTTTTTTTTTCTTGTTTAAATTCATGATTACAATTTGAGAGGCAGTGATAAGTCTTGCGCGTCGTAATCCACATATTTGGGCGAGTTGGAACCCTGATATGACTACTTCTTATTGAGCCCCATTGTTCGAGGCATGTAGTCAAAATCGAATTACTTGATAAAGAAGATCTATTGTAAGAGTAAAAAGTTGAATACAAATCTTAGAGACTTGATTTTTTTAACCCCATATTTATACGAATTATCCATAATAGTTTATATCAAGTGTTTGATGGGGTAGGTTGTTCGACTTAAAAATCAGTTAAGAAATTTTCCAGATCCCACAATTTGATAATTGTTCATAGTTTAAAATTGATGTTGAAATATCCTAGGTTTACAGATCATCGTGTTAGCCTACCTGAGATATCGTGATTTTGTAGGGCGTTCATCAAGGAAAGCAATGCTTGGACCATAATTGTTTGTCCTTAAAATATGACATCATTCATCGTGCATCCATACTAGATCTAGTGTTAGTTTCTCTAGTTACAGCCAAATTTCAGTTTGCTGACATATGAGATAGCTTAGCAGGTAATTCCTTAACCAAAACTGCACTTACAACATAATGATATACTTCCACGTGTAAGTAAAAAGTGTTGACATGTTTCGATTATGCTTATATTAATGGAAAGGGTTCCGAACAAATATTATTATGGATTTAAGCTAGTTCATGAAGCTAAATTTAGATTAGTAGGTAAATCATTTTTATTTAACCTAAACTACACTTACAACATAATCACATGTCGCCAAGTATAAGTAAAGAGTTTTGATATGTTTTGATTATGTTCGTATTAATGGACCGAACAAATATTAGTATAGTTTAAGCTAGTTCGTGGAGCTATATATATATATATATATATATATATATATAGAGAGAGAGAGAGAGAGAGAGAGAAGGAAAGAGAGATAATATAATAGTTGATGAATAATTTGGAGTACAAGAATTGTGTTGTCATGTGCATAAAGATTTAAGCATCTGAAGCTCTTATTTTGGAGTTTTTATTTATAGTTTTGTTACAATTATAGCAATTACACAAATTATATTAATTACAGAGTTAGTGGTCATTATATTACAAGCTAAGTATTCCTTAGTAAATTTCTTAATGTTGAAGCATCTGATTTTATGAACAATACTAGAACTCATATATATTACATGCCAAGCTTGATAAAAACTCGAGTTAAAGCATGGTACAAATCTAGTAAAAATTAGAAAATAAACTCATTGTAGTCGTGATGTTGTCTTTTATACTGGGTTTGTCGAGCCAAAATGTGTTGGATGTAAGTTTGGTTAAATTCGTATGCCTCATATTTTTAATCGTTTGAGCTTAGTGGCTTCAACTAAATATATTTTTCACTATTTTGAACTTTTCTGAACTGATTGATCAACTTGAAGATACTTTCACTTGAGTGGTTGTTCGTGACATCCTACTATAGCTCTTAGATGGACCCACTTTTCTATAGTAGAAATGTATATATGTCTCATTAGAAAGTCTTTCGCGTCCAAAACCTCCATTGGGGAAAACATATTTTACCAAATGGAAAAGAGTACAAAACATGTAGCATATTACTAGGTTCCTTCGTATGATTTTCTGAACTGAAAGGACTTTGTTGTCAATTTTACCTAAACGGGTAAGCCATTTAATACTTAAAGGTAAATATAACAAGATTACTATTAGGCAAACAAAATAAATTGACAAGTAAGAAAATATGATATATCATTATGTTAGGAGTATCATGAGCATGTTACAAAGGGTTAGGAGGGAAACAAGACTTTATAGTCGCCCAAGATTATGAGAAGTAATTAGAAGGAAAACTAGCACTGTATGTGCCTAAGTCCTTAGGAATAGTCATGACCGAAACAAGGCATTTAAGTTTTCTAAGCCTGTAAGATTATTCAAGAAGAAATCTACCATGAAATTTCTCGATTCCATAAGTAGGATGATAAGGCAATCTCGTCCCTTAAATTTTCTAAGCTTGTAGGCATATGTTAGAGGAATTATCGACTCTTATATTTCCTAATCATGTTGACATGATCAAAAAGAAATGTCGACCTTTAAATGTGTAATATGTGTGTTTTTTGAAGAATCGTAAAAGGATTTTTTGTAAACTGTATCATCTATGGAAGGGAGCAATATTTTAAAACCGAGTGAAAATCACCCAACAGGCGTTCAACGTGTGCTATTATTTTATTACTGATATTTGGGATGCTTACCCAAAAGTATGAGGTAGCCATGGGTCTAATAAGTTTGTGGATGGTCAAATGCGTATTTTTTCTATAAAAGGCAAGAACGTGTTGCAATGCAAATATTACTTCTCTTATTTGCTAAAATTGTGATTTATTTTGATATTCTTGTAAGAAAACACTTTTTGGCTCTTCCGTTGTGTGAAGATGTCTTCGGGCCAAGTGAGGCTATTAGACTAGGATTCTTTTGGTACTGAAAGGTTAACTTGAAGTTTGATTATAACCTGATCATCATATTTCGACGACCGCAGAGAGGAGTACCTGAGGTCATGCAGCCTTAGAAAATGATGCAAGGTTGTTTGTGGTTCATTTCGAAAGGGTGTCGTCGAGATAAAAGATTCAGACGAGGACTAATAGGCACTGCTCTAGGATGACCTTATACAATTCGTACGATATCAATAACTTTCCTTTGTTATAGGAGATCGTTACAGATTACGATATCGTTGAAATAGTATACATCAAATTTTCTATCAAGAGTGAAATGCCAGCGGAATGCTATATGAAAAAATCGTATTTTTCCTTATTATGCTTAATGCGCATGTGTGTCTCATCTTGCATCCACTGTTTTGTAAGTTATTTTTAGGTATTACATTAGAAACAAAGTGAGCTAATGTCTAGTGTCAAATGGTTTGAGGATGATAATGACCGCGATTATGATCGTCAATTATGCCAAAATGTTAATTGTTTTGGAAGAGATGCTCTTGTTGATAAGATAATTGATTTTCTTTAAATCCGTTTGTTTTCTATCAAAATCGTTTTGTTTAAACTTATATTGATTAAACCTTAGTAAGATAACTCAAGAATTAGATCGTTTGGTTTCGTTTCTTATCATTTTCTCTTATTTTTCTTCAAGATTCATATTTATAATTTTTCTCGATATTCAAGATTTTTTGTTCATCACCTATAAATAAGATAGGATTCAGGTTCTCTTTTTCATATTTATAGAATGATAACTGATTTATGGTTGAGGTAAAAACTTATTCGATTTGTTTAGTACAGAGTTATGTTTTGTTTGTGTTTAATTGTATCAACTATTTTAGATTTGGATTTCAAATGAAGCAACTTTTGTTGGTTTTTTGTGTGTAGAAGTCTATAAACATGAAAATTGATTTCTTTTCAAAATATTGATAATTCTGATATGAATCTGAGTACAAATAACTATTTAAATTTATTGTTAATGAATTTCATATAAATGTTTTGTTGATTTTTTATTAGGAACTTAATAAATGTTTTTACTCCTTTATTTCTAAACCTGTTTTGTATGATGTATAATCTGACGTATTGGAACTATAGTTGGTAATATTTTCCAAATTATATCTCATTTAAAAGTATATTTAAAGATAAAATAAATAAAAATAGAGAACTTTGTGCCTAGATATTATCATTGTGTTTTGTGTCGATTTCCTATTTTTAACATTGAAAACAGAGAAAAACTTAGAGTGTTTTTCGATATATTTAGTTTGTAAGGTTGTCAATTATTTTTAGTATTAAGGTATATATAATATTTTTGTTATTAATGTAAGAATTTACATCATTGTTAATGTATTCAATATATTACTTTACATGGTATTTTCACAATATGATATTTATATATGATTAACGAGTTACGTAGATTACTTAACTTTTGTATGTTGGATTTTGAATATACTGATTATGTGTATTGAATATACTGATTATCAAGCTAATATTTCTGTTAAAATTACTAAAATTTGTATTAAATATGGAGTGAATGGACGTAATTGATTTCAGTTGAGTGAAGAAATTTTTTAGAGAGTAGTATCCCAGTGAGCTATATACTAGTATGGTTGGAACATTGTACATGCATAATTATATATTAATTACCTACAAAAAATAAAAAATCTTAATCTGGAAATCATGATTGAGTATTTTTGTTCTTTAATTTAAGCATTTTTTTCTATATTTCTCTTATGAACGGACATCTAATGATGAACTTTGATATACTGATAAGGCATACGTTAATAATATTTCTATTTTCGGATGTAAACAACCATTGTTATCCATGATGATGACAACTATATGGTGGTCTACACTTCAAATCAGCCCCTGAATACACCCATAACATAGTTACCACGTGCCTTGGTGTTCTTGCACATACTCTATTTGTCCTTTTATATTTGACGTTGTACATTTTGGCACATTAATTAAGGAATATCATTATTATTTTTGAAATTGTAAAAAGTAATTCTACCATTCATAAATAACTTTATTATTAAATACATATCGTGAACAAAGTGAAGTAAATAATTAAATAACAAAATATACAATAGTAAACTAACAATTAATACCACTTTGAAATTTGAAAACGTCATCTAATTTGGGACACATAGTTTTTCCTAAAACGACCTATATTTTTGGGACGAAGAGAGTAATATTCATGTTATTACTATAAGAATCAGAGGCGGTTTTGGTGGAAAGTCTATAAGAACTAGGAGTGTAAGTGTTGTGTTTTCTCATCTTCATTATTTAATGAATCATTTTTATTATCGTTAATATGAAATTAAGTATGACATTTCCAGTCGCAACAGCTTGTGCACTATCTACCCGCAAATTACAGCAACCAATAAAAATATATATGAATTGTAAAACTAATATGATAATGGCGGGAGGAAAATACCAAATGAAAATTACTTACAATGTTCGATTTAAATCTAGTGGAAATATTCTTTTGGTGTCAATGATTAAATTTATAGATTTTGCCAAGTCGAAGGACTATTCATTGATTTAAGCTAAAAATGGATAGTCAAGCGACTACCACCAGACGCTTTTTAGTCGATGGACTATATATGTCTAAAATGTGGATAGTCAAGTGATTATGAATTATTCAAAGCTTTTTTTTATCTTCTTAACTCAGCTCATCAATATATTAACTTTAGTATATCTTTATGTTTTTTTTATTTGTCTGTATCAATTATCTAATTTCTTGACCATGTGATGCCTTAATATTTATGATTTGCTTTTACATAACGTTATCTCATATTACTCTTACCTCGTATATAATGGAATATGACCTAATGGAAATATGCCCTTATTAGGGTTCACCATAGTCCTTAAAATAAGTTGTAAGGACTAACTTTTTAAAATAAGTATACGAGATAAGATCAATCGTTTATTCATGAAATTTTTATAATTATTTTATTTGAATATTAAATCATGATTATTATTCATTAACTTTATTTGACTTAAAGTAAAAGCGTTGTTACAAGCGACATACAATGGGGATACGATATGGATCGCTCATCTTATCTTTTAATCAAACAATCATCATTCTTTTTTTCCTTTATAAATCCTTTTACTTTTACTTTAATATTTTTTTTTTTGAAAACTCTCTCTACTTTCTTTTTCTATTTTTTTTATAGATCTCATCTTGTTATCACTTATCACTTAATCTTCTTACAAAGAGTATTCTTTTATTCTTATTTTTTAAGTTATAACAATAGTTATTTTTAGATTTCATATTAATGGGGGTAAAAGTCAAAGTTTCTTAGAACCTCTCTTTACTTCTTATAGAATTTCTATGGAACAAATTGTTTCTCAAAATGACTAACCTAATAAATCTTATGGTGATTTTGATAGTAATTCCAATAACTAGTATCATATAAATTTTGATTCATATTTATTTTAATCCCACTAAATATAGTTTTGTTAATAACTTCAAATTGACCATTAGTTTGAGGGTAATACGGAGTAGAAAAATATTGTTCCACCCCGTATGTTTTACAAAAAACGTAATTAAATTATTTTTGAACTGTGGACCATTATTCGTCATAAAAAATTGAGGTAATTTTTTATCTACACAAAATGTTATTCTTCAAAAACTGACAAATTTATTGCGGTCTAGTATTTGCTAAGGGTTTAACCACAAACCATTTAGTAAAATAGTTCACCGCCAAAATAAAAAATTATATTTTTTTTAAATCAATTCCTCATTTATCAAAATGGAAATGTGAAGGAACTAAAATCATAGCTTTTCTTGGTAAACAAATTTTATTAGAAAATATTTGACAATGATCATAATTTTGAACCATAGACTTAACATATAATGCTAGACAAGGCCAGTAACATTTTGCCAATAAAAAATATATAATCAAACTTTTATAACCACAATGAGCTCAATCCACACATTCATGTAAATCTCACAAAATAATAAATACCTCATCTTTAGCCACACATCTTAACACATTTCTCATTTTAATTTTTCAATACATAATTTCGTCAAGAACCAATTACTTTGTTGCTCTTATTCTTAAAGCATGTGCTAAAGATTGATCATCTCCAATTTTTTATCTTTTATATGTGAAAAAGTATTTTGACGTCAATCGTCATTTTCATTTATCAATAAAACCTAAAATTTGCAGTCCCTACTTGATAAAATGGACGCCCCTGCGTGATTATTAAAAAACTATCCTTCAAACAACCAAAAATAGTCAACGCATTTGCTCCAACATTCAATTCACAAGACACTTGCTCAAATATAACACTTTTAAGATATTTTTATAAATGCTTTAATACGTCTAAATAACCTCTCACGTTCTCTTGTTCTGTATCAAACAATCCTTTAGCTTGACTTATAACTAATTGTGAATCATAAATTATCTTAACATGTTTGGTCAACAAATACGGCTAATTTTGTACACATTAAAATAACCTCGTATTAAACTTCATTATTTGTTACCTTAAATGTAAAATTAATTTTTTTTACTTAATTTATTCTCCACGAAGATTTTGAAATACAACACCAACTCCTCCCCCTCTTGTTCTAACTGCTCCATCTGTCTAGATAACCCATTCACAATTTATTTTCGTACCATTTTTTACATTTTTCCCTCATATATATTTTCTTTCTGAAACTCATTAATGAAATCCACAATAGCTTGTGCCTTTATAGTTGTATGAGGTTCGAAATAAATCTTATATGTTTCTAATTTATTGACGACGTGTTAGACGACCTGATATATTTGGTTTTCGCAAAACATTTCTCAGAGGGAAATTTTCCAAGTTTAAGTACCTCGTATATGCATCTACCAAAGTTTTAATTTTATAGTAAATTGGATTTTAAACTCGATCCTCTCCTCATACCAAAACAACTCTCAAAACATTATTTTATATTGATAAGTAAAGATATAAAGGTTCTCTATCTACTGGTGCAGTAAAACAAATTATAGAAGCCAATTTTTTTATTAACTCATCAAAAGCTTTATAACATTCATTATTCTATTCAAAACTTTTTGCTCCTTTAAGAATTTCAAAAAATGGACGGTTTTTGTTTGATGCTTTCGAGCTGTTAACTTTAGAATATCCTTCATTGATTTTGTTGAACTCATATTTAGAAGTGGCTTCAATTGTTCATAATTAGTTTCAAATTCTTTTTGCTTCTTACAAACCTTATAAACTTTCCACCTCGTACAACAAATGAATAATTAAGTGGATTCAACTTCAAAATATACTTTTGTAAGTTATCAAACGTTTATGATAATGCTCGTATACTGTCATTCTTTCATGACTCTTTATAATCATGTCATCAACATATAACTCCATATTATTCCTAATTTTTTAGTCAAAACATGATTCATGAGCCTTTCATATGTTGACCCAATATTTTTCAAACCAAAAGACATCATTTAATAACAATATAAAACCCTCTCTATTATACACGTTGTATGCTCTTCATCCTTAGTATGCATTATACGACCTTGGAGTATCCACTATTATGAAAAAATATCCATGATATTTTGAGTTTTTCCTACGCCCGTTGTCACATGAAACTATACTTCTCCCAAACATATAGTTGATCTTCCCGCAAAACTCACCCAATTTCTTTCAGTTTTCTCATATGAAGATATACCAACCATTTGTATATAACTTCTCTTATATAGAACATTAGTCAAACTCACAGTTTCAATCATAACTCTCCTACTAATCACTTCAATAATTTCTAGAGTAACTAACAAAATATTTTCATGTGAAGTTATTAATCCCTTTAAATCATCATCATTAAAAATCAACAATTGTATTGGTCATTTTATTCATATGTAAAAAAAGATTCATCAACTGAATGGATTTCCAAATCTTATCTGTATATTTTTCTAGACTTATTAGAAACTCTAAACAAAGTGTCTCATCGTAAAATAGTATATAACTCTTGCTTATTACATGATTTTTCCCGGATCATTACATTCATAAGTATCTTCCACCTTATCAAATTCTTTATTTTTTACGAATTCAATTAACTCTTGGTTATCAATCAACCTTTGACTTATCTCTTAATTGAAAACAATCTTTTGTAGTACAACATTATTGGTGACTTCTGATGTTGGTTATCCTAAATCAGGTCGGGTAATGTTATAAACCATCGCAATTTTTTGAAGTTCATAGATTCAATTCTCTCTCTTCTTACGCCATCTATTGATAAAGATGATATTCACCACTGGATTGTCAAAAGTGTTGCTCTCTTTGTTGAGTGGGGTGAATTGGTATTACATGAATATAAAATTGATCATCACTTCTTTATGATATGGCTCACCATTGTTGACAAGTTATAATTCATTTTAAACTTATAAGTTGGGGCCTCAACTCCCATTGCGAGTACATCTTTTGCAACTACTATGTTAAATTCTCTATGATTGTGTGTTTCACACAGTGCATTTGGAATGCTTCCAGTAAAAATATAGTTTTATCTAAATGCTCATGATTGGTCAATCTGGTTCCAGATGGTTGAAAACCGGTACCCTCTTACCAGTGTCGATCCAGTGATTTATGAGCCCTAAGGCATTAAAAAAATTGAGCTCTACGAAATATTATAAAAATTAACAAAAAAATTTTTTTATCAAACCAACAAAATAAAATTATAAGTATTTTACAACCCATAAAAAGATAATAAAAATTATTTATGACAAATAAGTCTTTTAGCTTTTCTTTTCGCAAATTTGTCCATAATTTTCTCATAATCAAGATTATCAATCATATCATTCTCAATAGATATTATTGATAATTCATTCAACCGGTCTTGAGACATAGTAGAGCGAAGATAGTTTTTTATCAACTTCAACTTTGAAAAACTCATTTCGGCGGATGCAACTGAAACTGGAATTGTCAACAAAATCTTATAAGCAATGGATGCATTTGGATAACAACCCTTCATTATTTTCATAAAGATCAACACGTCAACAGCAATTTCTTATCTTTATTGGCAACACTTCTCTTAGAATTTTCAACTCCATAAACATATATTTTTCATCTACATCCCCATGGCACCGAAAATGTATCAGGGCTTAAGTGATTCACCGAAGCGACGAGACTTTGAAAGATGTTTTTTCAAGTGTCAGTAACGGAACACTCTGTCAATCGGGGAAGGTTTCTGAAAGTGCACCATGTGTCAAAAATGATTCAAGCTTAACACAAGATCTCATCAATTCTTCGTCACTAGTTGAGTTAAGCTTCTTCTAATCAAACAAAAATTCAAAAGTGTTTTTGTAACTTTAGAACTGATCGAATCTTGCTTCAATAGAAACAATATCTTGATCCAAAATGTTTATGAAGTAATCCACTTTAAACCCTTCCTCGCATTGTAATACCATATTGTCACCATCTTTCTCCACATCTTCATCAAAATATATTTTCATTAATCTGTTACGTTTTGGTTTCTCACAAAATGTAGGTTCGATTCCCATCTCATTTGAAATCTCTATTGCCTCCACTCTTGCTTTCTTAAAATTTGTTTCTCTATATTCTTTCAAAAATGAGAAAAGCCATCTTAATTGGCAAATAACAACATCAATATCCATGTCTTCTGACTATAAAATCTTGCTTACTATGTTAAAAGCAAAAAAAAGCTCTTTCAAATTATCATTCCAAACAAAAAATCAAACTTTTCAATTCTATGTGTTTCACTTTCAGTAAGAGGCTCTTGCTACTACATTTCTGGTGTGCCAGCTTTGTGATCCATTACATCTGCCGAAAAACGCGAAAGTGTTTTATTCAGTTGTCCCTCCCTCATACTTCTACGATTTCGTACATTTTTGTATTGGTTTCAAATTTTTAAAGCATTATATTACGTGGTTGAATTAACTTTCATTTTCTATATTTAGTTGAGTTTGTTTATTACACCTAACAATATTTTTTGGATTACAATAGTTATGATTAAATATTTTTAATTCATTGATAATGTTAGTTGTTGATACTAAAATGTTTTTTTATTGTATTTTATTTTATTTGGGCTTAGTCTCACCTAATTCCCAGGACTAAAATTTAGGGTATGCCGAAAAAATATTATGTAAATTTTTTTAATATAAGATAACTATTTAAATATAGTATAATAAAAATATCTAAATATTTTGATTACAACTTAAAATTAAAATATAGTATATTCTAAGCGCAAATGAATTCTCCTCTTATTCATATTTCGAAAAGAATCATAGGAAACACGATTAAGGTACTAAGGAAGTCATCAACCGTAAGATACATTTCTATCTCCTCAAATGTTACTAAACAATCATTAAGTCATAGATTGATGATTCTATTTCTCAATTCATTCTTCATATATTTCATAAAAGAAAATACTCGCTCAACACTTGTGATAACAATCGGTAATGACAAAACTAGCTTCAAAAGTGTGTACACAAATCCAAATATCTTGTGTTTTTTATGAACAAGAGTCTTAGGAACAAGACACCAATTTGCTTAAAAGTATTAGTACAATAATTTTCTTATATATAAAATATTGTTTTCATACAAAATATTACAAAATTTGCTAAAGAATCCTAAATCAATTAATATAAAAGAAAAAATAAAAAATATTCAAAGAATCCTAAATCAATTAATATAAAAGAAAAAATAAAAAATATTCAAAGAATCATAAATCAATTAATATAAATAAGATATAAAAATATTATAAAATATGTTAAAGAATCAATAATTTTCAAATACAAATCAGTAATTTGTTAATTATTCTCATATTTATAAATACAAATTAGTAATTTACTTAATTATTCTCATATACAAAATATTATTTACATATAAGAATTCAGTGAAAATATTCAATAAAAGAATAATTACAGTAATTTGTATTTCAAGTTAATTTTTTTAAATCAATACAATAATTTGTTTAAATACAGTAATTTGTATTTCAAGTTAATTTTTTTTTAAGTCAATAGAATAATTTGTTTAAATACAAAATATTGTATCCATACAAAATATTACAAATAAATAGATACAAAATATAAATGAAATAAGCAATCAAAATTCATCCAAGAATATAAAGCAAGCCTTGATGAATAAAAATATACAGAATTGAAATAAAACTCAATGGATTTTTTTACAGTTTTATTGAATAAAAATTGATGAAGAATCATTAGTTGAAATTGAAGTAAAATCTAATGGTAAATCATTAGTTGAATAATGAACTAGTTCAATGTTTCTTTTCTTTGAAAGAAATTATGAAAGAGACATTCCTTCGCTAGTTGGTTGTTCGAGAGAAGTTGAGAAAGAACTAATCCACTTACTGAAGTAAAAAAAAAATTATAGAAAAAAAATAAAAAAAAGTAAAAAAAAGTGAAATTTCTTTGAAAAAAGTAAATTATAAAAGAAGTAAAAAAGAACATCTATATATATATATATATAAAGAAAAGAAAAAACGTACATCAAATATTTGATTGTGTTTTCTCGTTTTCTTGATTTTAAAATAAGAACAAGCGGGTTTTTTCTTTAAACTGGACTACGCATAGATGTAATAAAAGTAATTCACCGAGGGCATACAAGTAAAAACAGATAAGTCCTATTAAGCACCCGTAGTCAACCTCTTAAAGAAGCCGTTGATCTCAAAATTCAAAAAACATAAGAAAAACACCATCCTTTCCATTTTTCTTTCATTGCAAAAATACCTTCACTTTCTTGTTCTTTCATAGCAGAAGCAGAGAAGAGAAATATAGAGAATAGATGGAGAAGATCTGTGTTGCAGTGAGAGTACGACCTGCATCTACTCCACAAGAAACGTCGAACACCAAAGGAACCCAATGGAGAGTTGAAGACAATCGCATCTATCTTCACAGAGATCAGGAAACTCCTGTCCATGGAGGACTCTCTTACACTTTCGGTAATACACATAGGCTTTCTTGATTTGTTTCATTTTCGTTCTTCAATAGTCTCATTTTGGTTCTTGATCTAGTTTGATCTTTGAAATTCAATGTTTTTATACGCCCTCACCTATTGCTTTTGTGCAGATCACGTGTTCGATGAAACTTGCACGAATGCAAAAGTTTACGAACTTCTCACCAAGGATATCATCGAGGCTGTTGTTCAAGGATTCAATGGTATTCATATAGTGACTATGCTATGGTTTCTTACATATATCTGAAGGATACATTGAAAATAAGCTCAAATTTGATATCTTTGTGTTAAAAAATGATTGCAGGAACTGCATTTGCTTATGGACAGACAAGCAGTGGAAAAACTTTTACGATGAAGGGCTCTCCTACTAATCCTGGGATAATTCATCGAGCTGTGGAAGACGTTTTCAAAAGAATTGCAATGGTAGAACTTTGGTTTAGAAATGTGAGTCTAGATACGGGCTTTGGAGCTTGATTACTTTCGTTACTTGTTTTATTTATGTTTGCAGATGGCCAATAGAGAGTTTCTGATTCGAGTTTCCTACATGGAAATCTACAACGAAGAAATCAATGATCTTCTGAGTATCGAGAATCGCAAACTGAAAATCAACGAGAGTTTGGAGGTTAGTTTGACTTATGAATGTGCTGACTATACATATCATTAGATTTGTTCAAATTGTGTAAAATTCACTCCACGTTTCTTCGTTTCCAGCGGGGTATATTTGTTGCTGGACTCAAAGAGGAAATCGTTAGTAGTTCAGAGCAAGTTCTTCGCCTCTT
Source organism: Limnanthes douglasii subsp. nivea (assembly GCA_036936605.1). Lineage (NCBI taxonomy): Eukaryota > Viridiplantae > Streptophyta > Magnoliopsida > Brassicales > Limnanthaceae > Limnanthes > Limnanthes douglasii. The sequence goes on along the minus strand of JAUPFV010000002.1, from coordinate 61,107,415 downwards.
AGAGTCAGGAGAAGGTCTAAACAACTTATTATTTATCTTTACAATTTCAATATCAACTTAATATGTTCTAAGTTGTATCAACTCTTCTCTTAGAGTTTATAGGTATTTTGATTATCCATGTTTATAATTTCAATATTAACTAACATGTTATAATGTGTATCACCTCGTCTCTTACAGTTAATAGGCATTTTGGTGAGACAAACATGAATGCTCGAAGTAGTAGATCACACACCATATTCAGGATGGTATATTGTTGTGTGGAGTATTAATTCTGGTCCAAGATAATGAGATCGTTGCTTTTCATCTTCAAACTTAGTACTTTCTATCATGTATCCCAGGTTATCGAGAGTAAAGGGAAGGAAAAAAACTCTTCTGTTGAAGATGCGATCCGTGTCTCAGTCTTGGTCAGTATAGTTTTTGGAAATAATGTGGTTAAAATTTATGTATGCTGACATTGATATTTTTTCTCCTCTATTGGAAAGTAGAATTTGGTAGACTTGGCGGGTTCTGAAAGAATCGCTAAGACTGGGGCTGGTGGTGTACGGTTAAAAGAAGGAAAACACATCAACACGAGTTTAATGATCCTCGGTAAGGTGATCAACAAACTAAGTGAAGATGAAAAAAAGAGGTACTTGTTTCAATTGATTACATACTATCAGTATATTAGAAATCTATATATATTCTAAGAGGAATAATTTATTGATGCAGAGGCCATATTCCATTGATTACATAGTGTCAGTATATGAGAAATCTATATATTCTAAGAGGAATAATTTATTGATGCAGAGGCCATATTCCCTTTCGTGATAGTAAATTGACTCGCATTCTACAACCTGCTCTTGGTGGCAATTCCAAAACTTCAATTATATGCACTGTAGCTCCAGAAGAGGTTTATGTCGTAATTTGTCCTTTTTGTCTATTGTTTCTCTCCCTCAATTATACTTACACGGATGTTACAAATTAGGACCATGTTGAGGAGTCAAAGGGAACACTTCAGTTTGCTAGCAGAGCCAAGCGCATCACAAACTGTGTTCAAGTTAACGAGGTATTCATGTCCAAAAGCATACATGATTTGGACAGACTTCTATACAGAAACCTAATTATGATTAAATTTGTATTTGTCAGATTTTGACGGATGCAGCCTTACTTAAGCGACAAAAGTTGGAGATAGAAGAACTACGTTGTAAACTTCAGGTAATGTTTGCATCAATTATATGTTAATAGTTGTTTTGATGACAAACTAATAAATAAGAGTTATCAGGGATCCCGTTCAGAAGTGCTGGAGCAAGAGATTTTGAAATTGAGAAATGAGATGCTCAAGGTAGATTAGATTTGCTGCGTATTTTTTCGATATGGTTCCTCAACACATATTACTTATGATATTATGCATCATGTACTTTTCCTGTCAGTATGAACTTGATCGTGAGAAACTTGAAATGCAACTAGAAGAGGAGAGGAGAATGCAGCGTATTATGGCTCAACAGATTAAGATCGACCAGCTCAGTAATAGTGTGACAGTTTCAGATTATGGCGGAAACACTTCTGAGGTAACATTGACTGTCAAAGAAATAGAATACAATTTTTTCTCTATCCTCAATTATATTATGTGCTATCTTTATGTCACAATCTTTGAAGGTTCATCTTCGTTTTGATGTGCTCGTATATTATCTTTTTTATTTTTTAACTTTTGCACTACACCAAACATAGTTCCTTCTGGACTTGTCTGAAAGGTTACTCCCTCCAGCTGGATAGGGATCCAGTATGGTTACACACCCGGTGCAGCGATAAGGGAAGTTTAAAATTCAAGGGGCTTAATATAGTTTCTTATTAAGGTTTTGCATTCTAGATCATTATTTATACTTATTTAACTAACTTTCAGATGTTAATGAATATACGCATAGATGAACTAATATTCTTTATGTATTAATCTAGTAACTATAACTATATCTTTTCTTTTTTATACATATTCGGCCGCACTTGTATCCAAAAAATTTAGGATTTCTCCGCACTCCCATTTGAACTCGTGCTTGATAGGACATTCCCTTTCTGTTCACTGTGTCAAAGGATGTGTGGTGGCTGAAAGGATGCTGTCTAGACAAACATAACATATGGGCATACATGAGGTCCAAGGGATGGACATAAAAGGATGTTGTACAGGATAATCTTTAGTAATTTTTAATAATAGTTATTTAGTTAGCATATAAGTTCCAAGTGTGTATCATAGTTGTTTGGTTTACATTTCTTAAACTCATTAGGCTTTTTTCTAATCATGGTGCTAAAGTTACCACACAACTTTCGTAAGCAAACTTTACTGTTTTATTCTCTCCGTTCTTTTGTGTTTATAATCTAGTACTTATTGGTCAGGGAAAATTTTCGAGGAGACTGAGCCTTGGAGAAGAATGCACTGGCAGCATTAGCTTTTCCAAAGGAGATGCCTTCAAAACTCCTTGCTTGAAGGCAACTTCGAATGCCTTTGTCGCTACGCGTTCAAACCATCCAAGTTCGTCTGATTTTAGCCCTCTCCCAGATTCTTTTAGCATTGTGGCCGATGAAGATATGTGGATGAAAATGAACAAGGGTTGCATAACTGACCTTGATTCCCTTCTGATGACACCTTCAGTTAAAGCTCAATCCTTTCCGTTAAGTGAATCCCCTGTGAGTTGATATCTCTTAGATGTTTCTACAGTTGTACTATTGAACTTGTTTAATCATTTCTAACAATTATTGTTAGAGAGAATATGACTTAGGAAAAGTTGCAAGCTACAAAATACAAATCAAAAACAATGCTGTCTCTTGAGAAGATTAAGTGGATCATATATACACGTTTTCTCTGTTGTGGCTCTGATGCTCATTCCCTATTCTGTGATGCTCATTCCCTATTCTGTCTGACTTTGGAAATCATGATAAATATAGTTCCTTTTTTACAGTCGCCTGTAAAGCCTCGCTTTACAAATGGGTTTTAACGTAAACTGCAGCAATTCGTTTTTATGTAGCAATTCCTTTTATGCTCTGCCCATGGGTAGTTTGAGGTGTTGGGAGAAATGCACCAGTTACTAAACGTCATTTAATAACACTTCACTAAATCTCTCTCAGGTTTGTTTCAATGTGAATCAAAAGGAGGAAGTTGACTTTCTCAAAAATCAGCTAGAGCTCCTGATTAAAGAGAAGAATGATCTTGAGGTTTGTATTGAGGTTTTGCAATAGTTTCTATTATTTATTATGATTATTTTTTTTGTTTCCTCATAAATTATTGTGCTAAAAGATGCTTGAGGACTGCCTACTTTTGACTCAGAGTAGCCTGAGGGCTGTATAGTTACTTTACTTGTGTCCTAAAGTAACATGTGAATTTGACTGTATTTTCAAATTCTTACTTCACTAATGAATCATTTTTATTGTGTCTATTGCTTGATATCATTATGAATTCATTGACAGCAGATATAGAAGCTGTGAGGGTGCTATAGTTGCTTTAGGTAAAATGTTTAACTCCTATGTATTGGCAGTGTTGTAGAATGTTACAAGCATTGGTTCAAGTGTCATCAGTCTGACAATAGTGCCATTCGTTACTTGGTCTTTGTGTCTGCGTCCAACGCTTCTTTTATCATTATTAAATGGAGAATCTAATTAATTGTTTAACTAAACATAATATTGATTGTACCATTTAGTTTGCAAGTTACTGATAACCTTTGGCGTGTATCTCTCCACTGATGCACATTTATTCAGATAAAACACAATGAACAAATGCTTTTAAATGATCGATTGATGGGAGAGATATCAGAACTGAAACAGGATGCACTTGTAGTTCAAGAAATCCCTCAAAGGCTATGTGAATCTGTTGCCAGTTGCAAAGATGCTTATCTGGATATTCTCTCGGGGAAGGTAAATTCTATATGGTTTTTTCAAACTTTCTAGCGTTGTTATTTATTGGTCTTCAAAAAATAGATATTAGCATATCCTTTTTTTATGATCTGGCTAGGATCTTGTCTCTGATGGTAGAGGTTCAACAGCGAAATTGGTCTCAAGTACAAGTGATATAGTAATGAAGCTTCTTTCAACTTTGGAAATGCATTTTGCGTCAGTGGTGGATAACTGTAGACCTTTTTCTCCTAATGATTCTCTATTCCGAGAACAACGGGAAGTGCTCCATCAGACTTTGAAAAGCACTATCACACCGTTGCTATCTGAAGCATTTTGCACCAAGAACGATGAAGCAGAACATCCACCATGTAGCTGCAACAATAAGGTAGCTCACTGGTCACATTTATCAAGATATCTTTCACCAGTTATATTTCTTGGCTCTGTCATAATATTTTGGTTTATAGCATCCTGTTTTAGGAGTTTGATAAATTAAACTTGTCTTTTATGGAAATATAAAGTTGGTGAACAAACGGCTATTGTTGAAAAGTAAAACTTGATCTCATATCCCACAACCGCTTAGAAACATCAATCTTATATAAGTGCAAACACATCTCAACTAGTATGAGCCCTTTTGCTTTGTCTAGTTCATATTTATATATTCTTTAACAACTATGCATAAATAATATTTCCAGTTATGAAATATTTTGAAACCTGATGAACAGCGCTAACAATTCGTTGCATATGAAATCATATGTATTGAGTTATCTGATTATGGCAGGATTGGTCTCGGACGTGCACAATTTCCATAGTAGTCAATATCATTAACAATTCATATGCTTCTGCTTCTGTTACATATAAGATGCCATAAAGTCTCTGGGATTTAAGCACATGAAGCTTGCTCGCTTAATATTTGGGTGCTGCCTTAATAATTAAGATTTTGCCATCCAGCTTTACTCGTTAGAAATAATCTAACATGATTGATGTTAAGATAGTAGAGTTCTTACAGAGGTGACTAATAAGTCGTCGCAAACAACTTTTTGTTAAACAATTCTCTAAAGATTAATATGCGATGGGTAGAAAGTCTATAGTATTCACAAAATATGCTTAGTCCGCTGGATAGTTTCTCCAATCTTTTTTAAAATGTAGTTTTTGAATTTGTTTAAGGAAATGACTTTGGAAAACGAGACTTTTTGTTTGAAGGAGAAACTGGATGCTGAGCTTGTCTTTATCAAGGCGAATTACGATGAATTGGAGAAAGAGTTGGATCTGAATAATCAGCTGATGGAGGTTTCTAAAGAAAAATATAGTAGCTTGGAAAACGAATACCATTTGTTGAAAGAAGAAAGAAATACTCTGATGGAAGAAAGAGATTCCATTTCGAAGAAGTTGGACACTGAATTAAAGAGACGAAAAAATCTCGAAGAAGATATTAAACTTGCTTTTGCTAGTCGACAGAAATCCTTTGCATCATTTCACAGCGATTTTAAGGCGAGACTGGAGAAAGTAAGAGCAGCTAAATAACCAGCTTAAACGTCCAAATCTCTTGGATATATATCCAAATCTCTGTGTTCTTTACACTATTTTTTTTTCGGCTTTTGCTTAATTGAATTAAAGAGGAGATACTAGTATAAATTATTTCTCTTGTGCTTTTCTATCCGGTATGTCTTGTTTATGTAATTAGTAATTTGAATTAAATATGGTAAACTACTCTCTGCTATTACTTGTGTATGTGAATATGAATTGATATATAACGTTTCACTTTCAATCGAAAATCAATCATAAAATTCATCTAGCAAACGTTGCAAAATATACCAAAGTGGCTCATGCAAAGCCATTTCTTATTATTACTTTTTTTTTAAGCAAATACCGATTTATTTATATAATCTGAAATTGGAAATTACAGAGCAGTCTGTCCGAATTACAAAGAAATCGGAAAAAAGGAACTAAAAGTATTGTCTTAAAAGAAAAAACAGAAGATCCAAATGTCTTCTTTTTCCTCGAATCAAATGGTTTTATGAACTCTTTCTAATAGAAACCTTCTTTGAATTAAAATCGAAAATCTTTAGCTTGACCAAGGTACCCAACGCCTAGACTCTCCAAAATCGTAATGGTCCCCAATGTATTTGGGGTATTGCAACCCTTAAAACGCTGATTTTGATTAAAAGAGATGATCCTATCGCGATTTAGTCAGAAACCTGATTCTGCGTTCTGGGGATATGACGAAGGGTCATTTGAGGGTGAATAAGGCTTCTGCACATTGTGATGGTAAATTCAAGATAAAGGGTAGTAACACATTTGGCCAGGAGGTTGATTAGAGTCATGCAATCGGATTCTACATCGACATGCGCTTACAAAGGATTAAACCTTCTATGAGAGATCTGCATTCCGCTAAGAGAGGGCTTAATTTCCCAAACAAGCAACCATAGCCCAGAATTATGTCGCCACTTTCATTTCTGATCAGAATGTCTCCGCTGGATTCACCGGTCGAATTGCAAGCACCATCCACATTAAGCTTTAATCTTCCTGGATTATGAGTCATCCACTTCAAGTAACACAGATCTTCTTTCTGTTATTGATAGTTCTACAGCCCAGAGCTGCACCTACATCAATGACATGCATCCAGTGCTTAGCAGATAACAAATTGCTAAAGTCAATTCCGGTTATGATTTTGATAACTCTATCAATAGCACTTTTGATAGAGTCATGAGTGTCATTGAACTTTGAACAATTTCTGTTATACCATATTATCCAACAGATAATTTGAGGGATACTATGTGTAACATGAAATTTGTTCTTAGAGAACCAAAACCATGATCGAAGAATATGATTCAGTCATGAAACGACTCAAATTAACTCTGAAGAGGCATCCAAAGTAGTTTCAAATGCTCCAGGAAAATTTGCAGTTAACGAAGAGATGATTTTTTTTCTTCACAACTGCAACAGAACTGGCATGTGGAGACTGTGGTCAGGTGTTTTCTCATGAGAATATTTTCTATAGGAATGAATTTGTTAACTAATTTCCAACATAGAAAAGAAACTTTTCTATGAGTGTATTGATTCCAAATCTTTCTGAAAAAACTAGATTTATTGTGCTTGATTCTAATGCTTTCCCAAGTTAGGTTAGTGTTGAATTCAAGATTATTAGATAACTTTAAACCAACTTATCATCATGGTCAGGGATAATTTTATAATTGTTGATATGGTTCACTCTGTCTTGAGAAAGAAAAGACAGAAGTGAATTATGGTCCCAATTGTTGTTTTTCCAGAAAGACTTGACCTTAGCAGAAAGAAACCAGCTATCATGGTTGTTATGACTTAAAAGGGGAGGTTGGTTGTGCCAGTCCTCAAACCAGAAGTCCATAGAGCCATTGCCAATGATCCATTTCAAGTTTCTATCAGCAGAGATTTTAATTTCAGAGAGTCTCTTCCAAACAATGCAATCAGAGTTTTTACAGTTAGCTTTTAAAGGATGCATGTTAGAACAGTAAATATTATGCATCATCTCAGCCCGAAGACTATTGTTTTTCCTAAACATGAACCAGAGTTTTTGGGAGAGGGTGTGTTGAATATCAGCAAGCTTTTTGATATTCAATCACCTTCTTCAAAATATTTTCAAATATTTGTCAAGGAGGTCGAGTGCATAGTTTTGTCATTATGGTTGGACATCCAAAGAAATCTGTTAAAGCAAAAAATCTAATTTGTTAATAATAGTTTTAGGGATGACACTATAGTGCATCAAATAATAAATGATAGGGAGCAAAACTGAAGAGATCAGAGTCACTCTGCCTCCAAAAGACAGATGTTTCATATCTCTTCCCTTTGTTGTTTCCACGGATAGTAATACCCAGGTAGGGGAAAGAAGGAGAGTCTACATTGAAACCAATAAGAATTTTGAGGCTGGTGATCCTTGATTGAGGAGCTTTAGTAGAGGTAATTAATTTAGTTTTCCCTTTGTTGATAGCTTGGCCAGATATTGATTGATATTAATCTAACAGGTTGTACAACTTGCTAATGGAGGATGGAAGACTATTGGTGAAGATGAGGATTTCGTCGGCAAATGCCAGACTTGGCACCAAGTAGTCTGATCTAGTATTATACTTTAAACTTCTGTTAGAACTAAACATATTGAAGAGGCCTCTAATTTGAAATTCCTCAGCAAGAATGAAAAGACTGGAAGATAATGGATCTCCCTGTCTTAAACCTTTCTTTTGGTGGAAGTAACCAATACTAGAACCATTTATAAGAATAGAAATTATGACATTAGTTATCATTTTCTTGATAAGACAAATGAAATCATTAGAAAACCCAAAACATTCAAGAACTTTCAAAATAAAAGCATGTGACATTCTGTCAAATGCTTTAGACATGTCCAATTGGATCATGATATTTCCTTTTTTGGGTTTTCTATTAATATTATGAATAAGCTCCTTAGCTATTAAAATATTTTCATGAATAAACCTTTCCTTAACAAAGGCACCTTGAGTTTTAGACACAATGTTAGGGAGAATAAAAACAATCCTCTTGTTCACCAAATTAAATAGCAATCTGTTAAAGATAGAGCAAAGGCTAATTGGCCTAAAACTGCTCCAACCAGTAAGGTTATGACATTTAGGGATGAGACAAATCCCAGTAGAAAAGACACCTTTAGGAATACTGCTTTCTTTAAGGTAAGAATTTAGAGTATTACAAAGGTCAGTGCTGATAATGTTCCAGCAAGTTTTAAGGAAAAAAGTATTAAACCTATCCGTGCCAGCAGCGCTATCATTATTCATAAAGCTGGTAATGCTCCAAACCTCATCTTTGTTAGTTGGATTGAGAAGAGAGTTGTTGTCTTTGTCTGTAACAATCTTAGGAATATTTATGAAGATAGGATCCTGCATTTTAAGATCTTGGCCATCTTTGTTCATAAAAGAGTCAGTAGACAAATCATTCTTAAAAAACAATTCAGCAAACTTAGCTATTTTATCAGAACTTTGAATCCAGACACCTTCCTATTTGATACCTTTAATTTGGTTTTTCCTTCTTTTCCTAGAAACATAATCATGATACGGCTTAGTATTGCCCTCACTTTCCTTTAACCAAGTGTTATAGCACTTTTGCCTCCAGTAATTTTCTTCATTTCTAAGGGCCTGAATATACACACTGTTAGCTTTAGAAAGATTAGCTTTAGAAGTGATGATGTTCTCTATTAAATTATTACACTCCATGCTGTTTACATCCTCAGCAGCAGCTTTAACTTTGTTAAAAATATTTCCAAAGTACTTGTAGTTCCAATCTCTAAGGTACCTCTTCAATCTCTTTAATTTATACCAAAAAACATTATTATGATCACCCTTGCAGCTAATGTTCCAGTTCTGCTTGAAAATACTAAGAAGGTTGCTATCATTAGCCTATACATTCAAAAATTTGAAGCTACATTTATTATAGTTAGATAGCATACTAGAATTGTTAAAGAAAGATATTAGAAGAGGGGCATGGTCAGAACAAGTTCTGACCATGTCGAAGACCTAAAAATTGTTTAAAGAGGAGATCATTTAATCATTAATCAAAGCTTTGTCTAATCTTTTCCGACAGTTGTTTTTGTTTCAGGTATATCTGGAGCCCACGTAGCCAGCATCTTCCAAGTTGCAAAGCTTTATAGTTTCATTGAAGTTGTAAGAGATAGCTTCATCAAAATTAGAACACCCTAACTGGTCTTCAGAGCTAGTAATGACATTAAAGTCACGAGCAGTGATCCAAGGAAGTTCATCACAAGTAATAGTCTTCAATTGGTTCCAAAGATCAACTCTAAGGGACCTTTGATTCTTAGCGTAAACAGAGGTAAATCTAAAGATAATATTCATCTCAGGATAAAGAACATCCATATGAAGATACTGCTCATGATCACTTCTAACATCTATATTAATATCATCACTCCAAAAGACCCAGACTTTATTGGAGTAGTTAGCAGCATGATTATTCAAACCCAGCACAGCAGTAATGCTGTCAATCTTGTCCACCTTAGCCATAGGCTCTTATATAGCAATAATCTTAACCTTTTCAGTCTTGACAATAGATATAAGTCTCATCAAAGTAGGTCTGTTATTAATGCCACAGGCATTCCAACTAATTATCTTTATCATTATCAGATAAAGATTTTAGTTGTTTTTTCTCTCTTTTCAGCAGAGAGTTAATAGTAAGTTTATTTATGTTTCTGCTTTTGTTTGCAGACTTAAGTTTGTTGCTGATAATAGTGCTGAAGTCAGGGCCAGGGGAGCTGATTCTTGGAGAAACATTGTTGCTGCCAATATTATCTTGTTGTGGAAACAAAGTGTTTTCATCCGTCTGAATCTGAAGACTACTTTAAGCATAATCTTGATCCAACTTGTGGAGAGCACCTATCATTTCCAAGTCTTCTTTTGTAGAGTTACCCCCATCTTCAAGACAGAGTTGATTTTTGTTGGTTTTTGTTATGTTGTCTTTATCTGTAGAACTCACTCCTTGAGGGTCAATGTCTTGATCCTTTATTGTAATTATAGATTTTAGTTTTATTATGTAAGCTTTGATAAATGTTTGATATTTCTTAACCTTGGATGTATGAATATTAGATGAAGCATCTTGATTCTGTTCAGTTCTTTGATCAATAACAGCATCTTCTTTAACCAATCTATCTCTTTATTTCTCTTCTTTGTTAGTAGTACCCATTTTTTTGCACTCATCACTTTTGTGACCTAAATAAAAACATCTATTGCAATAGCTTGAAATATTTTTGTAACTTAAGCTAATCCAGCAATCGTCGTTAGCCCTAAGTTCTTTCTACATTCGACGCTTTAAAACTTTAAAGACATTAATTTCAACTTGAGCTTAGCACGCGTTATTGCTAGCTCTGTTAATTTCAGGGACAATGATTCTGTAAGTTGTGCCAATTGAAGAAGCAAGGTCATTGATACAGAGGTATTATACATGAACTAATGCAGTTTTTCAAACGGGACTCAAAGCAGAGATATCGGATTTTCATAGTTTTTGTTGAACTCAGGGCACCATCTGAGAATTCTCATTGTTTTCCCTTCAATGTTCCACACATTTTTCGACCATATGATTCTGATATCATACTTCAAGCAAAATTCCATCAAGATATGCTGCGAATCCAGGGTAATGAAGTTGTATGAACCTTTGAATCTAAAGGAATTTAAGAAGCTGCACAATGACGATCTTTTCGGTATTCCATTACTAAACTTCCCGTTTAGAGTAATTCATGATTGTTGTTGGAGATATTCTTCCGTTTCTTTCGTGTATTGAATTGTTATGTGATCCTCTGTTTCTTTGACAAATTCAAGCTTTGTCTCAGAAAATAGAGCATGAGGTTTCAAGACTTCAGCAAATGATTTTTTGAATTGCTTTTGGGTAGCAATTTATTTGGTCTTTTGAAAGGTTAGGAACTACTCATTGTGCAGAACATTATACTCAATTAAATTCATGGTAAGAAACCACGAATCAAGAGGCGAAGAATCCGGTACTTCCGAGAAGCAAGTGAGCAATAACAAAGACTGACGCAAATCTAAAACAAAGGGACAGGGGATCTAAACGAAGACCAGAAGACCAGCGTCTCCAAGGTCAGGACTCTCCTGACAAACGAACGAACTCAGGCCAAACCTTCAGAGAACTTTCTTGGAGCAAACTATAAATCTCTTCAAAAGAGTAATTGTTTCTTATTGATTACTTTTAAGTACTATTTATTACCTAGATAAAAAATATTAACAATAGTACTAGGACAAAGTTGTACTCATATGAAATATTCTAAGAATGTCGGGTAACTATTTTAGGGGAAAAAATCAAAATTATCGAACTTCTTATTTATATATAGTTATGGTCAAAACTGGTCAAAAAAAGATAAGCATCTCTAAATTTTTACGAAATTTAAAAGTGTACCAAAAATATATTTTTATATTTGTTGGGTGAGACCTTCTAAACTGGCGGAAAAGTTTAGTCTGGCGGATAAATATATTTCACTCAACGGTTGAGAAGGGCTCACCCGGTAGAGACCTCTCCGGCAGTTGAACAAACGGATTATAAAAACGAAATAGTAAAAATTCAAAAATCTTATATTTTTGGGGTTGGTTAACATTATTTGAGATCAGATTGAGTCATAGCCTTTATATATTTATGTGTACCTATATAAATATAAATGACAATGGTATCTAAATATTTTTTATATATATAATTACTTTTGATAGGTTTGATATTCTTAATAGTTACTATTTTTAAACACCATTATATAAAAAAAAATTATTCGTAGTTATAGGGTACATAATTTTATTGGCAAAAACCTAATATTTCGTCATTAGATAACAAATTTTGAATTTTTTTTGTAATTTTTTCATCGATCTTCATCATAGGCTTGTGAAAACAGCATTCTGCAAGACACAAATCAACACTTTGCAAGACATATGATAGGTTAAATTCGCAACACAATGATCATTTCGCAAGATATGTATACAACTACGAATAGTAAAAAAATTGAAACACGGTTGGTAACGCATCTATTCAAAAAAAATTCAGATAATTGTTCGAGTTTCATATTTTCTAAACTTGTGAAAATGTGGATAATTGGTCCATCATTTTCCATTTGCACCATGAAGTCTAATGAATTTTTCAAAATGTGGGCAATTGATCCACCGTCTTTTATATGTACATGAACCCTGATGAATTTATTGGGCAATTAATTTTTTCAACTTTTGCTTTTTTTAACTGTTTTTTGGACGAGTGGGAACGGAATGTCCATTTTCTGAGAAATTCAAGAGGTTTCATGGTAAAAATAAAATGGATAGACCAACCTTTTTAAAAATTAAATAGCTAGACGAGTTAGGTTTCAAACCATTTTTTATTTATTTTCTTCTTCAATAATATCTTCAATAAATTGTATTAATATTATAAAAACTAATAGATTAAAGTATCATTAACCTAACAAAAGCAAACATATTCTTCATTACTATCTTAATTATCATCTATTAGTATCCAAAGACCCATTTAACTTTCATATTTATCACTTATCACCAATTTTTTTTATTATACTCCTAATGGATTATATAAAACCCAAAAAATTAAATAGTTTTTTTCTCTCTCTAAAATCCTAGTTGTGAGTTATATTCCACTAAGTTTTTAGATTTTGTGTCGATACATCTTAGAGTCGATTTCCAGCTTTTATGTCGATTTCTAGTTGATTTTTATTGTCGATTTTGATTTTCTTTGTCAATTTCCAATCAATTTCATCTTCCAGAAAATTTCCAACTTCTATATACGTAAGTTTATATTCTATTTTATCCGATTTCGTTGTTTTATTCTATTTTAATTAGATAATTTTTTTGTATTTTGGTTTGGTTTTACGGTTTTAGGTGGGTTTTATTGTGTTTTCAATTATATATTTTAGGTAGGCATTGTGAGGAAAATGAGTCATGTGTTCATAATGATGTAACATGTGTCTCGCATCTCTCATCTTGCACTTGGGAGATGAGAGAAAGAAGATGAGTGGGTATAGTAGCTGTGTGATGCGATATTTTGTTAATTTCAGTATGAGTTGCGATAATTTTGTAATTTTTCAATGTGAGATGCAAGTTACATTTTTAATTTTATTCTTTGATTTGTCAAATGTAGATACACGATGTCTAAAACTCAACTAGGTATTTTTAAACTAAATGGTGAAATTGCAATCCGTGATCGTGGTGAGTTTGAATATTTTGAAGGTATTTTTAATTTTATTTTAAGTAAAAGAGATGTATTGGTTATAGGTGATTTCATATTAAGATATTATTGTGGTGACCTCTCGAGAATTATCTTTTAAGTTGTGATAGTGATTTTATTTTGTTACAATTGATATAGGATTTGATGTTGTTGCTGACAAACATGTTATAGAAATTGCTTTAAGTTTATTCGAGGCTTCAAATAAACATTTTATTAGTGGTGATAATAATTCTTATATTAGTTTTTTTATCATGTAAACAAACAACTTGGTATTGTTGTTTGGGTTTATGAAATTAACGTTGTAGGACAAGTTTTTAAAGAATGTGCATTAGCTTTAAGATTAGTTATATGTCGGTTTGCTTTATATGAAGGTTTTATCTAAAAAATATTTTTTCATTATGAGAAAAAATATTCAAAACGATATTAATGAAGACTTTATGTTACTCTTGACACGTTTACTAGCTTTATGGCTGTTAAGAAATATATCTAATATCACACTTGTGGGACTAGTTTTTGCAATTAAAGTTGATAACATTTAAAATCGTATTTGATTGCTAATGAGATACGTGGTTGCATTAGGACCAAAGTTGATGTTACATCCAAAAGCGTAAAATCATTTGTAAAACGACTACATTTAGATACTTTGTATCGTTTTTGATGGATTGCTTTAGATAAAGCTAAAAAGATTATTTATGAAGATAATTCTGCTTCATATAAACTACTTTATAGGTACTTTAAACCATTGAAGATTCTTGATGTTACAAGTGACTACTCATTAAAGTGTATTAGCAAACCAGCATTTTCAAGCGATATTTCGTAACATTTAGTTATTGTCTCTAAAATTTCCATTCTTTTCATCCATTTTTATCTATTGGTAGAACCTTTTTACGGGGAAACATAAACAGGTATTGGTATCTCCATAACTAAAGATGGTAAAAATGATGAGTTTTGTTCTCTACTGTTTTAATTGTAAAACATGTTTTTTCATATGTTAGACGCAATACGCGAGACAAAACATATATAGGTGTGAGACTAGACATAACCAATATGATATATGCGAGACTGAGTATATCTAATATATCAGATGTGAGACTAAGGATAACCCATATGATAGATGTGAGACTAAGTAAAATACGAGACACCCCATATGATAGATGTGAGATATGTGACCATGTATAATTAATTTCATGTGATACCAAATCATAATCAATAACATGGAAATGCGAGATCTTAGCATATATTAAATGAAAAACTATAGCACTTCTTAAGTGCAATACACTAATAACAGTGATTTATATTGTTATTTTTTCATAAATTTTTACATATATTTTTCTTATTATATTTGTTATTGTTGGGTGGAAGATTGTGATAATTGGCTATGGCTTTGAGAGATTTAAAAAATTCACTTATTGGATTGTCAAATCACATTTATTAGTAATCCTCATTTCTGTATTGTTAATGATGTTACTGTTTTGTTTCAATTGATATCATGTGTATTTTATTTTTCATATTATTTGGAATTTGAAGTATTCTTTGACTGGTACATCCGCATAATTTAGGACTAAGATGGTTTACAAGTTTAAGAATGTTCTTATGCCCTGACTCAACATGTACACTGAATATATGGATAAATTTGGTAATGAATAAGGTAATAAAGTTATTAGTTTTTGCGAGAATTTACCCTTTAGACAAATATGCTTGTGTTTTTTCCAAAGAAAAACGTTACAGTTTCATAGATTTTACTTTGGCGGAGTCTTTCAATAATTAGATTAAATAGTATTATAGTCTACCTATATTGCAATTAATTAAAAATATTAGAGTTTTACTTATGAGTCAAATTTTAAGAAGTTATGTGGTGGCCGAAGGTTGGAATAATGATTTATGTCCTGAATTTGAAAAGAAGATTAAGTCCAAAGTATATAAAGGCCGTCCATGGATAGTTCATTCGTTTTCATCAGTTTTATATGAAGTATTTTTAAACCACTATGGTTGTTGATCTTATGAGATCTAAAATGTTTTTCGGTATGTGACAACATGATCATATATTATTTTGATGAAAATCCTAGGAATTTGTTGAGCCATTCCATTACGTAAGCTCTTATAAGATAAATTATTCATATAGCATACATGTATTCACTAATTTTGGTCAAACATTTACTTCAAAAAATTCTCCATACAAATTGGAAAAAAAGAGTTGGAAGATCTAAGAACAAACGTATTCCATCTAAAGGAGACATAGTTTTACGAAATATAAAGTGTATCCGTTGTTTGAAATTTGGTCATAATAGACAACCATTTCAATAAGTCTTGTAATATCAATGTGATTTGATCTTTTTGTACTTAAAGTTTCTTTAATTTGATAATTTTTTATTGGATTATTATTTTTTAGACTTTTTTTGTATTTTTTATAATTAGAAATGCAAAACCAATAGAAGCTACGATATGTTTATTCTAGACTAAACAGAACCAACTGCGTGGGAGCATGAGAGATGCGAGACTAATATTTAATTAAATATAGAGATGCAAGACCAATTTATAATAACTACATGCATGGGGAGAGATGTGAGACCATTTTGTGTAACCTCGTATGAGGTGAGAGATGCGAGACAAACTGATAATAACTTCATGCTAGGTTCCATACCGTTATATTATCCATTATGACATACCAATTCATAATTAAGTACATTCATGTTGAGAGATGCGAGACCAATTAACAATAACCTCATGCGAGGTGAGAAATGCGAGATAAATTGATAATGACCTCATACGATGTGAGAATTGCGAGACAAGTTCATATTTAAATGTAACTGGCCAATTCATAAATGAGTATATAAATGGTGTGAGATGCAAGATCAATCATAATAACCTCATATGATGTGAGAGATGTGAGACGATTTCGTAATAACTATAAGAGACCAATTCATAACTAAGTATATATGTGGTGCTGGAATACGAGACCTATACATACTTAAGTTCAAGGAGATCATTCATAACTAAGAAAATAAATAAATCATATGCGGGAGTTATACATGCGAACTATTCCAAAATAAAATTAAAGAACAGTTCAAAAATAGAAAATAACGAATAATTCAAAAATAGAAAATGAATAGCGATTCCAAATGTAAATTTAAAACAACAACAAAAGAAGTCGATCTAAGAACTTAGTTTAGGACCCTAGTCCTTACAATTTGACGTTGTGTCTGCTCGCTCTGTATAGAGGAGTAAACTTCTTTAGAATCTGAATATGTATTCTTATGTTTGTTAGGATCCACGTCATCTTTGCTAGTTCGAAATAGTTGTTGGTCACGAGACTTTTATTCAAATTGCTAGTGTGGAAGTGGTCCATGAGCGTTCTTAGAAGATCGAGTTTTTCCTATGCGACCTGAGTTCTGTTGGAACAAATCTTGGCTGATTTCATAATGAGCCTGGGTAAATTCAGACTAAGCCTCTAGTGCTCCACAAAGTTTAGCCAACTCATAACTTTCATTTGTATCAAGTTGAGCTAATATGTCTATAACTTTCTTGTACTCATTGTCACTTTCGAATGATGAGGTGGAATAGTGGGTTGGATATTCGGTCATCAGGGTTTATATCAATGTATATAGATAAAGACTAAATAAATAAAATATATAGTAAAAATAAGCCTTATATAGTTAATAAATGGTATTTCTAGGGTATTATGTGTATTCATCTAGAATATCACAATTATCATCTAGACAATTGACATTCGTCTTGAGTTGTGAAATGTTATATACATGTTAAGAGAAACAATCATAAAAGATGCAGAATGATTAGGGACAGAACATGGAATTATACATTCCCAGGAAGCGGCTAGGGTTTTGTGTTTTATTAAAAAGTGTTCCTTTTGTATTGAACTATTTTTTTATAATGCAAACCCAAGTAAGGCTCTCTATATATACAGAACTTAGAGGCCTATACAAGAAAACTTAATACACTGAATATTCTAACATTAATACACTGAATATTCTAACACTCCCTCTCAAGTTGTGTAGTGGGATCACAAATACCCAACTTGGATAAAACTGATTCGAATGTTCTTGCAACAACCGCTTTCGTCAGGATGTCTGCCACTTGGTCTTCGAATCTAACAAACGGAAGTTTGACTGTCCCATCTTCAATCTTTTCTTGTATGATGTGCCTATCTATTTTAACGTGTTTTGTTCTATCGTGTTGTACTGGGTTCTCTGAAATCTTAATCGTAGCTTTATTATCGGACATTAACTGAGTTGGACACTTTAGGGGGGATCCGATTTCTTTCGTTATCTTCTTTAACCAAAGTATCTCGGTAATCCCCTTAACGATTCCTCTAAATTATGATTCAGCACTTGACAGTGATACTACTTTCTGTTTCTTACTCCTCCAAGTCACCAAGTTACCTCCAAGAAGAGTAAAGTAGCCATCAGTTGATCGCTTGTCGTTAGGATTCCCTCCCCAATCAGCATCTGTGAATACTTCAACATCAAGGTGTCCATTTTTCTTAAAAATTATGCCTCTTCCTGGTGTGCCTTTGAGATATCAAATAATCCTCATTACTGCCTCCATATGGTGGTCCTGAGGATGATGCATGAACTGGCTAACTACTCCCACCGCGTATGCAATGTCGGGTCGAGTGTGAGCCAGGTAAATCAATTTTCCCAAAAACCTTTGGTACCTTTCTTTACTCGCTGGTCTGTCCCCTTCAATTATCTTTAGTTTGTGATTCACAACCATAGGAGTGTCATTTGGTTTGCAATCCACCATGCCAAATTCAGCTAATAAATCCAATATATATTTCCGTTGGGAGATATAAATCCCTCCTTTTGACCTAAGAACCTCGATTCCTAGGAAATACTTCAATCCCCCAAGGTCTTTCATTTCGAACTCCTTGAAGAGGTTTTTCCTAAGAGAGCTAATTTATTCTTCGTCATTCCCCGTTATAATCATATCGTCAACATATATTATAAGACAAGTGACTGATTCTCCTCTCTTTTTGTAAAACAAGGTATGATCCTCATTACTCTGTTTGTAGCTATACTGCTTCATTGCCATTGTAAATCTTCAAACCAAGCACGAGGAGACTGTTTGAGCCCATATAATGTCTTTTTCAGTTTACATACCTAATTTTATTGAAAACCATCAGAGAACCCTGGTGGGGGTTTCATATATACCTCTTCTTTCAAGTCTCGATGTAAGAAAGCATTCTTTACATCAAATTGATGAAGAGGCCAATATTTATTCTCGACTAACTCTGATAGTGTCAATCTTTGCAACCGGAGAGAACGTTCAGAGTAGTCTATACCATATGTTTGTGTATATCCTTTGGCAACCAATATTACCGTGTGTCGCTCAATGGTGCCATCAGATTTATATTTTATATTAAACACCCATCTACACCCGACTGCTTTATTCCCTTGTGGTAACACACAATTCTCCCATGTACCATTCCTTTTTAGAGCTTCCATTTCGGTATTCATTGTCTCATGCCATTCAGTCATCTTCTTAGCTTCTTGAGCTGTTTTAGGGATTTGTTCAGAGAGAATAGTAGCTGAAA
This sequence comes from Limnanthes douglasii subsp. nivea, assembly GCA_036936605.1. Taxonomy (NCBI): domain Eukaryota; kingdom Viridiplantae; phylum Streptophyta; class Magnoliopsida; order Brassicales; family Limnanthaceae; genus Limnanthes; species Limnanthes douglasii. Next base: position 61,088,292 of record JAUPFV010000002.1, on the reverse strand, counting down.
ACGCATTTGCAATCTTCGCCATTCCTTTCGTGTCCATTTTTACCGGATATGTAGAAGCACGAGGAACGTGTTCCGGTGAATACCGGTCAGGAGGAACCCCTCTAATTTTTCTCTGGGGAAGAACCAGAGTTCGAGTTTCAACAAATGAACTTCCTGAAATGTCATGGTCAACAAATAAGATCATGCATATTTTTCTTATCTTATAAATAAGAAGATACCTAAATACATGTTTTTGAGAAGGTGATTCTTCTAACTTAATATTGTCTGCTCTTATATCTTTTTCCACCTAAGTGTTTACTTGTAATTCAGGCAGTGCAAGTGTATTTTTTCAAGTTTAATCTCTTCATTTTCTTTCTCAGCAAGTTCTATGTTGGGAATATTGTTTCGAGATTTCTGGATAAATTCTGAAGTCTTGTTTTAACAATTTCATATTGAAATTATTTTGGTGGTTCTCCAAAATCTTCAACCGGATAAAATTAGAGATTTTCTTTTGAACAATAAGAATGAATATTTTTGTTGTTTTCATAAATTTTCACAGAACCATACTAATTTATTCAACCAAAATACTTCAACTGTAAAAAAGTTTGATGTCCAAAACGGTTAAAATTTCAAATGATAAAACCAACCAAAATTCAAATTCAAATTCAAATTAATTTTTCAAATTCAAATTTCTATGAATTTTCATAATAGCTTTATCATTCAAATAAATTTAACCACAGTCACACTCCATCCTTTAGACCCGCTAATCATAATATATTCTAACAAGTGTGTACTCCACACTCTCCAACTTGTTCGATAATATATTACGACTACATTAGTCGACTAGTCAATCCAATTAAACTAAAATATCCAACAATCTTCCCCCATTTTAGTGCAATTCATGATTAACTAAATCAAAATCACAACAAATAACAAATTTATGCATAAATGAAATATCGTGACGATTGAATTTCATATTAGTATATTACAAATTTCAAATATTCGAATATCAAGGTATCACTAAGGATTGAACCTTTACTATCCATAATAAATACTCGAAGATAATATACACAAAAAATTACATTCTCAAATGTTCTCACTTGACATTATATTTTACTAGCCTTGTGTACTTATCCTTCCTAAGCATATCAAAGCCAAGTCCTAGCTTCTTGAAGCGGCTAAACTTCATGCTTAAATAGGTAGATCTTTTACTCTTGTACATGCATATGCAATTTTTCAAAAACTCCATTAAGAAGATAAACTTCAACCTCCACAACTTGCATGTCTTAACACATACTTAGGGATAATACTACTAATGTGTTCCAATCTCTAAATATTAAGCTTTCCACATTGAATTCAGCACCTAATGTCATATTAGATGGGAATTGGGTATCTTAACATGAGAGATTTCAAATGGACTTTAATCCCATCCCAATAACCGATTTGTGCACAAGATCTTTACTCAATCTTTTGGTTAAATGATCGACTAAATTATATTGAGTTCTCACAAACTCTACTGAAATAACATCATGCGTGATGCGCTCACGAATCATACTTTATCTAACACCTAAATGTCAAGACCTGCCTTTGTGAACTTGTTTATAGATATTGGTCAAGACAACTTCACTATCACATCTAACCAATATAGGTGATATCGGTTTGGAACACAACGGAATTTCATACATTAAATTTCTTAGCCACTCAACTTTTTTACTAGCTACTGCTAATGTCACAAACTCTTATTCCATTGTTGAATAAGTAATACAAGTTCGTTTCTTAGATGCCCAAGAGATAACACGTCCCCCAAGTAGAAATATCCATCCATTTATGGAAGAGTGGTCTTCCATATTGTAATACTCGCATCCAAATATCCTTCAAGTACGGAAATAAACCCAGTATAAGTCAAACCATAATTCATGGTTCCTTTCAAATACTTGAAATACTCAATTTAAAATTTGCCAATGATGTGAACTAGGATTGCTAGTATACATACTAAGCTTTCCAACAACAAAGCAAATATCCAGCCTAGTACTAGTCATGACATACATATACCAAGAAGTCTTTCAGCTTATTCGAAATCCTTCATCTCAAACTCGCCGATAAAAATATCTTAATTTCATCAACTTGATTTGGTCAATGCCAAAAATCAACATGTCACTCACGTATAAACAAATCATAACTCATTTACGAATAACATCAAAATTTACCAAAATCGTAAATTATATTATATTTAAGAAACTTAATTAGATATAACAACTTCCACATGCAGATGACATTTGTATGATACACCATTACTTTAATAATTTTTTTTATTATAATATACTTTCGATTATAAATATTATAATTCTATCGATTTATAACAACAACTGCACATGTAGTTCAACATTGCCAACCTTTAATACGTAGCATTTAATTAACTGGTGGTATAAAACAAATTTTATTTAATATACACTGCACATTAAAACTAAATGTGCAGTAGGTTTTCAATTGAAAAGCAACCACCATAAGCTATCAAATAAAATGCAACATTAGTTTTATCGTGCAGTTACAAACTGCGACATAAGCTATTGAATAAAATGCAACTTGCAACATTAGTTTTATCCTGCAGTTACAAACTGCGACATAAGCTATTGAATAAAATGCAACTTGCAACATTAGTTTTATCCTGCAGTTACAAACTGCGACATAAGCTATTGAATAAAATGCAACTTGCAACATTAGTTTTATCGTGCAGTTACAAACTGCCACTACAGTTTTATCAAGAAGCAAATATATTAAACTGCAACTGCAGTTTTATGAGAAAGCAAATATATTATATTATAATAAATTCTTATTATAAATATCATAACATAATTCTTCTATTATGAAAATCCAATTAAATATATCAAAATATTTTATATAACCTTTAAAATATTTTAAATCAACTGCACATTTACAAGCATCATAAGTGCTTGGTTTCAAAACATTTGCACAACAAGTGGTTTCTTTGCACTTGCACTGGGAGCATTATATGCATCCTTATTTTCACATATATATATATATATATATATATATATATATATATATATATATATATATAACTCATGCAAGATATTATGTAAAAGGAAAACACAAAATGCATGACTTGTACACAATTTTAAAACAGTTTTACTTTTCACGCGCTATTTTCAAACTGCACGGAATAAAGTTCTTATCTTCCGAAATACAGTTTTATTCTGTTTTCATATTATGTTTTACTCAAATGGCCTGACCATTTTTTATGCAAATTTTTTATTGATTTACAATTGCATGTAAAGTATTATAATATTACATGCAAAATTCACTATTTTTGCATTGTGGGGATAATAATGAATAAAACTTTAAAAGCAACTTCTCATTAATGGTATTATGTTTTAATTGTATCGAATGCACAAACAAATAACAATACTTTAAAATCACACATTCTCAAACAACAATATGCTTCAGTTATTAAACACCCATAATTTATTATATTTTAAAATTATTAAACTATCATAACCTATTTTTGCTTCTGCGCTTATTCTTTTCACTTATCTTGTCGATAGAAACTTTAACCAGAAATCATGTTACGAAAATCATAATTTGTTTTTCGGAAACTAAAAACCAAAACATGCTTTCATCACATAACAAATGAATTCAAACAACCATAGATACACACTTCTAACAACCGAAACAACAATTAATTGTGTGTATTATTTAGAGCATTTAAAACAATTCATAGATTATCACCATTTCCATCCATGAGTAAAGGTCATCCAATAAAAAAAGGAGAAAAACTTACAGAAGGATGATACCATATTCCATTGATGCTTTAATACTTGATTATGGATGACAACAAATATTTCATTTCAATCTTCATACAAATCATAAAACACGAACATCTACAAATCTCTTCACAAAACAAGAAAAAATAATTTCAATCTTTTGTTGGGAATATTGTTTCGAGATTTTCAAATAAACACTGAAATCTTGTATTAAGAATTTCATATTGAAATCATTTTGGTGGTTCTCCAAAATATTCAATCGGATAAAATCAGAGCTTTTCTTTTGAATAATAAGAATGAATATTTTTGTTGTTTTTATAAATTTTCACAGAACCATAATAATTTATTCAACCAAAATACTTCAATTGTAAAACATTTTGATGTCCAAAAACGGTTAAATTTTCAAATGAAAAATTCCAACCAAAAATTCAAATTCGAATTCGAATTAATTTTCCAAATTCAAATTCGAATTCGAATTAATTTTCCAAATTCAAATTTCTATGAATTTTCATAATAGCCTTATCAGTCAAATAAATTTAAACAAAGTCAGGCTCCGCCTCTTGGACCCCACTAATCATAATATATTCTAACAAGTGTGTACTCCACACTCTCCGACTTGTTCGATAATATATTACGAGTATATTGGTCGACTAGTCAATCCAATTACACTAAAATATCCAACAATATATCCTTTGATAATTTTTTACATTTCTCAATATATTTATCCATAATTGAAGGATCTTATCTTTGTCAACAATTTACTATTTTAGTTCTTTCATCTGGTTTTCATAATATTTATTTTTAACAGTAAATTTCTTAAATTGATCAACTATTGTTAAGTCAATAATTTGGCTAGAGATAATTTTGGTTGTTGGTGTGGTTTTCAAGTTAATCCTATGTACAATAAATAAACCTTAGTATTAAATGCAAGACCGTGAAAAATACAAATTATCCAACAATCTATCCTTTGATAATTTTTTACATTTCTTAATATATTTATCCATAATTAAAGGATCTTGTCTTTGTCAACAATTTACTATTTTAGTTTCTTAATCAAGTTTTCATAATATTTATTTTTAACAGTAAATTTCTTAAATTGATCAAGTGTTGTTAAGTCAGTAATTTGGCTAGAGATAATTTTGGTTGTTGGTGTGGTTTTCAAGTTAATCCTATGTACAATAAATAAACCTTAGTATTAAATGCAAGACCATGAAATATATAAATTATAAAGGAATACTAGATGCATAATGCGAGACCATGCAAATACTAAATGTCATACTAATTTTAAATGAAGAGTCTGAGACAAAACAAATACTAAATGTATGACTAATTTTAAATGAAGAATGTGATACTAATTATAAAAGAGTAATGTTAGACTTATTATAAAGAAATAATGTGAAACTAGTTATAAAGGAATCATACGATATGAGAGACTAGAGATGAGATGAGATTCTTATTATTATTTTTGCACATTAATTTTTTCACCCGTCTATTTTATACTCTTAGATCATAGATTATGTCACCCACATTAATTAAAGTTTTCTTTTTATAAAATTTTCATATATTTTTAGACTCTTAAGAATTTGAGATACCAATTTTTTTATATATAAACTAGCATCACATTTGTGTACAATGCCGTATTTTGTTTGATATTCATATTTTTTATCAATCGTGCGACATTTTGTTATATATTTTTTTGGACATAAAATTGTTTTAATATGTGTAGTTGATTTAGTCTTTCACTTTTTAACAATATATATGGTTTAGGTCTCACCTAAATAAAAAGAATCATATTCATTTCCTTATTGTTTCAAATATTTGTTGGTTCCTCTATTTTATCCCAGTCTTCACCTCTATCATTTTCGTTAAGATTAATTTATTATTGGTTCTCCCACCAACCTCTTATTCTTCTTCCTCATTAAGAGTCTTTTCAGCCATCTCCACCAAATGTCTTTTCTTATTCATTTTTTAGGGTCAATTCCCCTTCCAAAACCTACAATATTTCAAAATAATTTAGTAAATATGCTATGCCACACATGTACACTACATAACATATGTGAGACAATATACTACATGAGAGATGAGAGATAGTAAGCTAAATGAGATATGGGGAACACAAAACTACATACGATTGGAGGGACGGTACATGACATGAGAGATGAGGTATTATAAAAAATGAAATTATGGATTAAATATACATGTTCATATGTATTCTACTTTAAAGATTCAATCAAATCCAAATTTGATTTTGTTTTAATTATCAACAATTTGTAGCATCTTGGTATAATGTCTTCTTTACTTCTCATTCACAAATGGTTTTATTTTCCATTATAATTTTTATTTATTTCAATGATGCTTTAGAGATACCAAAATTACTATTTTTGCATGTTTAAAAAATAATATACTAACCACTAAAAGAGAAACACATCCAACGAATTTATCATGTTTTGTTTTTTGTTCAATATGTTTGAAACATGTACAATTTTAGCATCTTTAAACATATTCAACAATTAAATATTTATATTTATTTAACTCTTATCCAACAATTAAATGTTTCAATATGTGTACTGGAAGAGTTAAATCTTTTTTGAAAATGTATATGTAAATAGTTAAATCGTTTTGAATATGTTTAACTTATCTAAAGAAACAATTTTTTAACAATTAAATAATTGAATAGAAAAGTTAAATCTTTTTTAAAATAGTTAAATAATTTAATTGTAAAGTTAAATATATTTTTTAAATGGGTAGAGGCTTAGGCACTAGTTAATTTTCTTATAAATAGTTAAATAATTGAATGTAAAAATTAAATAGTATGCATCCAACAATTAAATAGTTATATTAATAAGTTTAACTTATCCAATGCATTTATTCATGTTTTTTAAATAGTTAAATATTTTTAAATAATTAAAAGAGTTAAACCATTCAATGGTAAAGAAAAATCTTTTTTGAAAATGTGTAGAGGCTAAAATAATAGCTTCTTTTTGAAACGGCTAAATAACTTAATGCGGAAGTTAATTATTATCCATTCAACAAAATAACTTAATATCATGCATCCAATTCTTAAATAGTTATATTGCGCATTTAAAATGTTTTTTCTTCATGTAAAATTGAGAATTACATAGTTGAATTTGTTTGAATTTAGAAGAACGAGGTTGAATCGAATGAAGTTTTTTTCGGTTTACAAAAGAGAGAAGTTACAAAGACGCGAGATTTTGATTTTAAATCATACTTACAAAATCAAAATTTTGAATTTGAGAATTATATAATCACATTTGAAGAATTAATATGAATGGTAGGAAGTTTATTTCAGTTTTAAAAAGAGAGAAGTTACAAAAATGCAAAAATTTAATTTTAAATCCTACTTAAGAAATCAAAACTTAATTTGGACATGGTTAAGATAGTTATTTTAGTAAACAATTACCTAAGTAGTCAAAATATTTTTATTGTATATATTTGGACTTTAAACTATTTTAACCTATATGGTACTATATTTGATTAAACTTTAATGAAAATGTATTTTTACGCTCATTGTATCTGATTATTGATCAGTTTTTTATATTTCTTTTCAGAAACAATTTGAGATGAAACTATTGTTGACTTTTTAATTTATCAGCATGATTCAAACTTTAGTTACCACCACCACCGATACTACCAACCCTCGTTGAATTGGACGGTTTTATTATGCGCAGTTTGGGTCATATCACATGCACTTGAAATAGTTGGACGGTTCTACTATGCGTAGTTTGAGTTATAACACATGTACTTACGATAGTACAACTTATTAAGAAGTACGAAGATTTTGGTGTTTTAGGATGAGACATAATAAATGGAGACCAAAATTCAGTTTGCTTTTTATATGCAGGAGACGTTTGGAAACCGTGCAACAAAGAAATCCATCCAACTTGGTTGGTTGCTTTTTTAATTTTGACATCCTATCAACAATGGTCTTCACGAGTTGTGAATTTCGACTGATGATTTACTAGTCAAACCTTCTGATAAAGGCACGAGCTTATTCGTAGAATTTGTAAGGGGTTGTTTCGGGTTGAGCTTATAATCCAAACTATATTTAGGGTCATATTATACCTTTTAACACGGTATTAGATTTTTAAGATATTTACGTAAAACATTAGTCAATGGATCACAATACCCAAAACAACAATCGAAGTATATTGTTGAATGTTGATGTTAACGAAGTACGAATAATGATAAATAAGAAGTTAAGAAAAAAATACTTTAAAAGTCAAGAAATTTTCAACAAATTGATCTAAAATTATGAAGATCTATCATTACTCTCGTCATCGATGTAGTCTTCTTCTTTTTTTATTTTTTGAAATCCAAATTGTTTTACGCGAATCATGAACCTAACTTTGAGAGACCTAGTTTTATATACAATTCTATATAAAAAATGAAAACAAAAAAATAAAATAGTTGGGGTTATTAAATTGCAATGAAGATAATTTACCTAAGAGTGAGAGACTTAGTGAAACCCAAACTTTTCGAAAGAAGTAGAAAAATCAAAGATACTATAAGCAAAAAATAGAGAGGATGAATAAAAGGAAGAGTATAGTAAAAAAAGGAAACACGTATTGAAAAATATGAAGAGGGAGAGTATTGTTGATTTTTTTTCTAATAAAAAAAGTAAAATACACTCCTAAAAGAAATTATTTCCTCCATAATTTTTTTTATTTCCCTTATATTTTAGGAGTGTATTTTACTTTTTTTAGCTATAATCGGATATATTATAAAGAGGCCGAAGTTAGGCTAAAGTATTATACAAAAAGCCAAAGAAAATAAAGAGACGCCTTCAAAAATAACAAACCTTCACTAACAAACAATAGCCATAAACTCATATTCAAAGACGAAGTTGTTCCTTCGCTAATCAGATTCTCTTCTCAATTCAAAATTTGTATGCAATGAACGCTCGATTTAAAACTAGGATTGACAGTCTTCTTAACTTCAAAGCTTGTACAAAACTGAATTCGCTATGACAACAATGAAGGAAGATCTCATGGTAATATCTGGAATCAAAGAGGAAAATTAAGAAAACTAAGGGGAATTAATAGAGATTAAAGAGAGAGTTAGGAATTGTCCTTTATGTATGATGTTTTTTGCTTTTCCAATTCAATGATTGACTGAAGGAATGAAGGCGCGTTGCTGGAGTTGAAAATGAGCTTCATCTTACATTTGTTGGTCCATTTAACCAACCAGTCAGCAGCGTAGTTTTGAGCTCGATTGATATGCTTAAGGACCATAAAGAGCTTGATGAAGTTGCGAATACAAGATATAATTTTGTTAAGAGCATTTGGGGAAGAACCAGAAGATAACAAAGTGACTAAAAATTCACAGTTAGTTTCGACATCCACGTTGGAGAAGCCATTTTGATGGAAAATGATCAGCCCATCAAGAAGCTCTTCGGCTTCAACATAGAGAGGAGAAAGCTTACCATAAGGTTAACTATGAGCAAATATCAAATTTTCGTCACTATTTCTGATAATGACACTGCCACTTGCATCTCCATTGGAAAGCGAAGAACTGTCGGTATTGATTTTGATTCTGTCTTTATTTGGGGGGGAGCCAGTAGTGCAAGGAGGGAGGTTTGGATTTGGTGTTGTTGAAATAACCTAGAACAGGGGCAGCAAGATTAAAAGGGGTCCAGTGTTTAGAGTTGAGAAGAGAAGCAGAATCAAGACTGTTGATGATGTGAGTGGTGAGATTGATTGCTGAGGATGAAATACAGGATTGCCCTTTGATTTTTGAACTGTTTCTCATCTTCCAGATAACACACACAACTATTGTTGTCAGGATTGAGCATATATGAACCGATTTAGATGAAGACCAGAACCAGGATCTAAAGAGGTGAGGAAAAGTCATGAATTTATCAATTCTTATTTTGAAAATATGAACAAAATAGTTCCAAATACGCCATGCCAAGGGACAATCAATGAATAGGTGGTTGATGGTTTCAGTGTTTCGGCAGAATTAACATGTTAACACTTATGTGAATTTTTTTTTCTGCAGGATATTATCAGTAGGCAGCCAATTATGGAGGATCCTCTAGATTAGAAAGGAGCATTTTCTGGGGGTGATGCTATTCCAAAGGTTACCAAAAAGCTTTGAATGGTTGTGTTTGGCTCTGAAAAGGTTCCAGGTTTCTTTGGTTTTAAATGTGTCGTCTTTGGAGATAGTCTGCGTTAGAAGATCAGGGTCATTTTCCTTAATTAGAGGCTTATTAGTATCTTTGATGGCACTCAATCTTTTCCAGACTTTGTAGGTTTTTTTGGTATTGAAATCAGCATCAAAGGGTTGGCAGTTGTTGCAGTAGATGCTATGAATATAACGGGCCCATAAGGTTTTATTTTGTCTGAATTTCATCCACAAGTTACATGATGCTACATCTTGAAGATCTTTAAGACTTCTAATATTAAGTCCCCCTTCAAGGTAATTTTTACGCACGCTACTTCATTTACACTAGTGAGTTTTTGAGTGATTTTGCTTTGATCCCCAGAGGAAGTTGTTAAAGAGCTTTTCGATTCTGTCAATGGTGTTATTGGGAAGAATGTTGCTCTGCATCCAATAGGAGGGAAGGGCCATGAAGACAGATTTGATGAGGCTAAGTCTCCCAACAAAAGAGAGGTTTTTTCCTTCCCAATCTCTAATTCTGTTTCTAATATTGGTGATCAGTGTTTCATAGTCGTTGTTCCAATTACTGTTGTTGAGGGTAACCCCCAAGTGGGAGATATGCAGATTTTCATTTGTATAACCAGTGCTGTCTGTCATAGTCTTGATCTTTTTGTTAGGAAGATTGTTAGAGGTAATGATGGTAGTTTTCTCCTTGTTTATTGTTTGCCTAGAAGAGTCCTGATAGTCCTAAAAAAACTTACTCAAAGTGGCAATAGCATATGTAGACCCATTAGTAAATATGAGTATATCATTTGCAAACGCTAGAGATGGAATACAAAACTGACTTATGGTCTTGTATTGAATATGCTTATTGTTGAAATAAAGCATGTTAAGACCTCTGATCAAGGTTTCTTCAGCAATAATGAAGAGGTAAGGAGACAAGTGATCTCCTTGTCTCAAACCTCTTTTAGTGCTGAAGTAACCAATGGCATTACCATTGATAAGGATGGAGGTTTTAACATGAGTGATAATGTTATTGATTAATCTGATAAAGTTAGTGTTAAAACCAAAGGTGAAAAGGACATGACCAAGAAAGCTGAAAGACAATCTGTCAAAAGCTTTGGCCATGTCCAATTTAATAAGTATGTTTCTATCTTTGGTTTTCTTGTTCAGATCATATATTAACTCATTAAGCAAGAGTATGTTATCATGAATGGATCTTTTTTTGACATATGTCTCCTGACTTTTTGAGATAATTTTAGGCATAACAAAGTCCATTCTATTACATATAATTTTAGAGATAATTTTGTTGAAAGTAGAACAGAGGCTTATTTGCCTGAATTATTTCCAATTAGAAGGGTTTTAAGATTCGGGAATGAAGACAAGACATGTGGCTAAAGACCCTTGAGCGAGGGGATAACCATTGAAAAAAGAGATGATAGCTTCCAGGAGGTCTGCTTTGATAATGCTCTAACAATGGGTGAAAAGGTGGAGTTGAACCCATCCATGCGTGCAACACTAGTGGGACAGAGACCTTTGTTGGCTTTGAAGATTTCCTCTTCAGTTGCCTTGCTCAAATGTAAACGTTATCATGTTTAGTGATAATGTTAGGTATAGAATTGAAAAAGTTAATTGTTAAGAAGATTAGTTTCAGATTCAAAATTAGAGTAAGGATATTTTTAAAGTAAGAAACAGCAGATTTGCAAATTTGATCTTCATTGATGATCCAGTTTGAGCCTTTTTTTATTTTAGTGATGCAATTTTTCCTGATTCTTTTCTTGATGAAGTTGTGGTAGGTTTTGGTATTGCGGTTACTGTCTTTTATCCAAACTGAATAGGTTTTTATGCCAAAAACTTTCTTCCTGATTCAGAGCTTTAATGAGGTGAGCATGAGCTTCTGAAAGGTTGTTTCTATTGGTAATGTTGTTGTTTTCTATAAACTTTTCCTCATACATATTGACTTCTTTCTCAGCTTCTTTGATCAGGTTGAAGACATTCCCAAATACTCATTTGTTCCATCCTTTGAGGGAATCTTTCAAGCGTATAATGCTTGATCTAAAATTTGTTGATAGGAGGTCCCTGCATATTGATCATCCAGTTAGCGGATACAAAAGGTAAAAAATCATCATTAAGACACCAAATATTTAAGAATTTAAAGCAAGATTTTTTGTAGGTGTTTTTGTTGGAGATGGAGATGAGGATGGGCATGTGGTTTGAGTAAGTTCTGAGGAGGTGTTGGACAAGGGTGTTGTTGAAGAGGTCAATCCACTCAGAGTTGTATAGAACACGCTCGAGGCGCTTCCACTTGGTTTTATTGGTCCAGGTAAATCTATTGTCCATGTAACCTGCATCTTCAAGATTACAAGTGTTGATAACCCTGTTAAAATCCTTTAAACTGTTGGAACATAAGTTCTTGAAACCTTTTTGCTCAGAGGAGTTGAGGATGGTGTTAAAATCACCAAGAACAATCCAAGCCTTGACAGATTCAGCAATGTTACTAAGAGTTTTCCACAAATCCAATCTACTACTTCTCTGGAATTTGGCATAAATAACAGTAAATATGATCTATCCCCTACAGTCCAAAAGAGTTCTAGCCCAAAGTCTGCACAAGTCTTCTTTTGTAGAAAATTCAATAAGGAGGTGTCTAGAGTCCCAGTTACTGACGTTAACCTCTCCTTTAAATTTCTTCATATCCAAAAAGTGATTCAAAATATGCTTTTTGGGGATTCCCTAGGTGAATTTTGCTATTAGATTGAAATTTCTCCAGCTTTCAAGATAGTCTTTTGTTTCTTTATTGAATTGGATCGATATATGGGACGGAAGGTGTCGCGTGGAATCTAGTACGCGATTTTACGATTTTTTTTTTTAAATTTGGAAATCACATTTTTTTAACTTAATGTTAATAGGACTTGTTAGTGGTTTGGGTGACATTTTTCGCTGCTAATTCATTGTTTTGCTTATCATTAACTTAGTATTGCTTATTTTAGTTTTTTTTTATTCTTTAGGTTTTCTATTTTAAAAATTTATAAATATAGTTTGGATTGAATATAAAAAAATATAAAATAAAATGAAAATGTACGAATCTCTAGATAATTATAAAAAAAAACTAGACTAACATAAAAGCCTAAATTCAAAACATAATAATAAGAAAAAATTATGGTGAAAAAATATTTCCTATTTCTTTTGGGCAACGCTAAACCGAGACCCGTTTTGGTTATAATAAGACCCCGTTATAATGAGACCTTCTTCAGCTATAATGAGACCCCAAATTTTACTAAAATACCCTTAATATATAAACCTTTTTCAGCCAACTCTCTCTCTTCTCTCTTTTCTCTTTTCCCTTTTATTTTTTTCTTTTTTATCAAATTCAAGTTGCAGCTCGCATCTCACCAATCAAAATCATAAAATTATTTCTCTTCTCCAATTAATCTATCTTTCTAGAGAACTCATTTCCTTATCAAAATCAACAATAGCACCCCAAGCATAAAAGAAACCGACTGAGAAGAAGGTCGGCGAGAAATATCCCTTGGCCGTCGTAGCAGCTAGAAGAAACCAAAGGTTAGACAGAAGTTACCAAAAGAAGCTGGAGCTAGAGCTGATAAAAAGAAGACTCGATCCAAGAAAAGCGTCGAGACTTACAAGATCTACATCTTCAAGATCTTGAAGCAGGTTCATCCCGATATCGGTATTTCCAGCAAAGCTATGAGAATCATGAACAGGTTCATCAACAATATCTTCTAAAAATTGGATGGTGAGTATGAAGGAACGAGACTGTTACAAAATTTACAAGTTCTTAGGTTATGGAATTTGGGGATTTAGGGTTTCTGGTTGTAAATTTAATTCAAACTTAGAAATTGATGTGTTGTTTTTTTCTTGTGGTTTTGTTATCTATGTTTCTGATTTCGCTATTAATCAAAGATCTTGATTTCAAATATTGATTTCTTTGATTATTTTTTAAAAAAATTACAGCTTGCGTTTTATCTTGCCATCAAGATGATCGGGTTTCGAACAAGATTGTCATTACCATTAGGCTCGGAAATATTTCAAAGTTACTAGTTTATTTCTTAATAAAAAATTATACAAATTACTGGGTCCACAGATTACTTTATTGTAATATAATTCTGCAAAAAAAAATGGTTCTTCGACTAGTGTGATTCATTCTTTTTACGCTAATGAAAAGTCGGAAAGTTCCACAAGGCGATATTAAAATATAATTAAAAAGTAAAGAGAAGTTTTGGCGATATTAAATATAATTAAAAAGTAAAAAGAAGTTTTGTTAAAGAAGAAGAAGAAAATAGTTAGATTTTAATGTAATTCATTATTTGGGTATTAGATTAGTTTTAGAGAAAAGTTTGGTTGTAGAAGAGAAAGAAAATTGTTTAGATTTTTGGTCGAAAACTTGGTTTTATATGATGGGTAAAATGGTCATTTTACATAAAGTAAAATAAAAAGTTTGATTTAAGGTCTCATTATAGTCAAATGGGGTCTTGATATAGCTTTGCCCATTTCTTTTATCATATATTTTAGTTTTCCGTCTATTAAACGTTTAATATATATATATATATAAAAGGAGTCTCCCGCGCTCCAAGATTCAAGACTTCAACCCCTTCATCTTCTCCGATGATCTTCTCCGTTGATCTTCTCCACTAATCTGAGCAGCTTTGTTCCCTCGATAGATTCCTTTCTATCTCATCCTCATCTTGTTGTAGTTTACTTTGCTTTAAAATGAGTATAGGTTCTACATGTACTCTGTTTCCGTCGTTGAAAGTAGGATCTGGCTCTATGTCTGTTATTTTATAAATCTGGGCTTGGCTTTTGGTTGTGTTGCTGTTTATGGAGCCATTTCCATCAGTTCAAGAAGTTTATGGCTCTTCGTCTATCAAAGATCGTCAAGAATCGGAAAGAAATCTTAATAAGTGGAAAGGAACTTCTTTCGCTAATGCTGTGACTACTTGTCACAAGGATGATGCTGTGGTGTAGGAAAACATATCCTATAAGAATGACCATCTGTCCTTACAGTATAATGATAAAGCTCTGCTGTATTTAAAGTCTAAAACAAAGCATACGATTGTCTGCAAATGCTCTTCTGGCCTGCCGAAAAGAGTTGTGTTGATGGATTTCCTCAACAAATTTCACTTTGTTCAAGAATTTAATTATGCAATTAAAGATTCCAGACACATTTTAATAGAGTTTGACTCTTACGAAGATTACTGAAAACTTTGGAGGAGAAGCGTCTGGACAATTGGCTCCACGAGGCTTAGATTATTGAAGTGGTCGGAAAGCTTTAATGTCAAGTTCGAGAGCCCGATAACTACAATCTGGATAAAGATTGAAAATCTCCCGGAGCACATGTATAATAAGAAAATCATCACCGATATTGCTTCTTCCCTTGGCTGCCCTATGGAGGTTAATGTTCCTTCGAAGAACAGGGCTCATTACAATCATTGCTTGGCCAGAATCGAAATGGACATTACTGGGAAAATATTTAACGATGTATGGGTTGGCTTTGGCAGTAATCAAGGCTGCTGGGTGAGAATCACTTACTTCAATATGCCTAAATACTGCAAGTCTTGCTTCCACATTGGTCATGGAGTTGATCAATGCAAAAAAATCGAACAATACTGTCAAGAAAACTCAAGGTGAGGCCCAAGAAATCAAGAAAGATTATCCCGTTAAGGTTACATGTACTGATGCTCAAAATAAAGATGATATGGTGGTCTCTTTAACTAAAATAAAAGGGGTTGTGCAAACTCTTGAGTTTGGTTTCAACTCTGTTAAGAATAATGCTAAAATCTGTACTTTTTCAAAGGACTTTCAGTATGGGAGTCTTCCAACTACCCCACAACGTGCCAGTTCTTTAAATAAAGATGACACCCATTCTGAACCTGGATTGCACGACTATGTTGAGGACAACAATGCTGAAAAGAATCCCCAAAGTGTTGGCCATGATCTTAACAGCAAAAAGGATGAAATAATAGGAGCGCTTCAGAGTCTTGAAGATGTAAACAACAACTTGGAATATGAAAACTTGGCTTCTGAGTTTTCTTCACCTAAAGCTGATAAAAATAGTCCTCAAGTTTCCACTAGAAGTCAAGAAGCTAAGACTACTAAGGATAAAGGGGTTATACCTGGGAAAAGGTTAACACGAAGCCAGCTTAGGAAAGACACATCTGAGGATGAAGAAGATTTCAGTTCGATAATCAGCAGACAAGTTAAACAAGCAAGGAAGAAATGGCTGGTAAAAAACTCTCGACAGCTTTCGGTTCCAAGTAACTCTAAACGTTCACTTACTTATGATTAATATACTCAATTGGAACATTAGAGGGATAAAGGATAAATCTTCTTTTAGAAGACTCAAACACCTTTCTAATAAGAACAAGACTTGTATAGTTGCGATTCAGGAGCCATTAATTAGTTGTGATAATCTTAGTATCTATGCTGCTAAGCTTGGATTTAGTCACTATGCTAGTAATATAACTAATAAAATCTGGATTTTTTGGCATGATAATATCTCGGTTAACATTTTAATTGATCATGCTCGGTGTTTACACATTGAAGCCAGTCATGTTCTTCTTAATACTAGTTCATTGTTCACGATTGTTTATGCTAAATGTCAACGTCTGAATAGGTTAAGCCTTTGGGATACTTTATATAATATTGCTTGTACTCATAAAGCTTGGTTGGTTTGTGGTGACTTTAATGCTATTAGATCTATAGATGATCAGGTGGGTTGTGCTACATTCTGTCAAAACAGTGCTGATGAATTCAACAGAATGATTCGTGACTGCAGGCTTCAGGAGGCTGGGTTTGCTGGGTCTCGTTTCACGTGGTCTAACAAGGCGAAATGGCGTCGTCTAGATTGGGTCTTTATTAACAATACTTGGCTTAGTCTATTCAATAATACTAGTGTCTTGCATAAAGCTAGAACTGGGTCGGATCATGTTGCTATTCTAATTAGTGTCTCTAACTTGTCTCATGCTTATAATAAGAGTTTTAGATTTCAGAATATGTGGTTATTGGATGATGATTTTATGCCTGTTGTTGCTAAGAATTGGGCTCAAGACATGGAAGGTGACCCTTTGTCTATCTTTTGGCTTAAGTTAAAAGGATTAAAAGCTTGTCTTAGTGTTTGGAACAAGGAGCATTTTGGTAATATATTCTGTAAAATCAAAGCTCTTGAGGATGATGTTCTTAGGGCAGAAATTTTACATCAGTAACTTAACAACAACTTTACAAAAGATGATCTCAATAAAACTAATGCATTGCTTTTGAATTCTTACAAAGTTGAAGAAGAGTAATGGTTACATAAATGTAATGTGGATTGGATTAAAGATGGAGATAATAACTCCAAGTTTTTTCATAGTTATGTTACAACTAAAAGGAGAAAAATGCTATAAATGGAGTCAAGGATGGCAACTCTTGGATTCTGGATAAGGATGCTATAGGTGCTTCTGCAGTAGACTTCTTTACCAAAGCCCTTGCTACCAGTCCCTACAAAGACAAGCAGAATGAGTTAGATTGTTTAAACCACAGCATGTTTGATATTATTCCTAAAGTAATCACTAAGGAGGACAACAAAAGTCTTTTGAAGCTCCCTGATGAAGATGAAGTCTATAAAACTATCAACAGTCTAAAGGCATCTAGTGTGGCAGGTTTGGATGGCTTTAATCTCACTTTCTATAAACAATGCTGGAATGTTATTAAGCTAGACCTAATTTCTGCGTTGCATCATTTCATTAGAGGCTTTAACATTCCTAAAGACATCCTTGCTGCTGGCATATGCCTTATTCCTAAGTCTATAAATCCTGTTAGTTGGGTTGATTATCGCCCTATTAGTTTATGCTCATTGCTTAACAGAATTATGGCTAGGCTTATTAATGATAGGCTGGTTACTCTGTTGCCCAAAATAATCTCTAACACTCAGGGTGGGTTTGTCCCGGGGAATTCGATTCATTCTAATATCTTAACTGCCAAAGAACTTGTTTTTGATTTAAATAGAAAACTTAAGCATAACAACATCATTGTTCAACTTGACATGTGCAAAGCTTTTGACAAGCTTAGCCATCCCTTTATTTTGAAAGTTCTGAAAAGATTTGGTTTCTCAAACAGATTTAATGATCTCATTTATAGTATGATTTCCAATATTAATGTATCCATTCTTATTAATGGTACTTCTTATGGGTATTTTAAGACTGTGAAAGGGCTTAGGCAGGGGGATCCCCTCTCTCCTAGCCTTTTTATCATAGCTGAGGAAGTTTTTTTAAGAGGTATCTCTCTCCTATTTCTTGAAAACAAGGGTATGAGGTATAAAAGTCGCAGTAAGTTATGTATTAGCAATTTGACTTTTGCTGGCGATATCCTATTATTTACTAACTGTAAGGATGCTACCTTAGTATCACTTAATAATTTTTTACAGGATTATCAAGTTACTTCTGGTCAAGTCATCAATAAAAACAAGACTAAGGTCATTATTGCTAATGGTACCAGTGAAGCTAAAATAAGCTCTATAGCTAATATCACTGGCTTCAACAATGCTTCGCTTCCTATTGTTTATCTTGGCATTACTATTAGTACCAAAAACAAGTCTGCTATATACATTAACCTACTTAAGAAAATTAATGATCGTATTACTGCCTGGGAATCTAAGCATTTATCTTTTGCTGGTAGATTAACGCTAATTAATACTGTCCTTATGAACATTGTTCTCTATTGGATGCATACTAATATCATTCCTAGCAATGTTATTTACAATATTGAAAAGGCTTTTAACAGCTTTCTGTGGGGATCTACTAGAAATGATCACATGATTCATTGGTGTGCTTGGAAGAGTGTCTGCAAAAGTTTCAAAGAAGGAGGTTTGAACATCAGAAACTTGTCTGATGTTCAAACTTCTATCTCTTGTAAGCTCTGGATACAGTTTAGAGATAATAAAATGCTCTGGGCCAATCTAGTTCAGGACATCTATTGTGGTAAGAAGCACCCTCTACAACTTAATAGCAACATTAAAGGCTCTATGGTTTGGAACAGATTGATAAAGATTAGGCCTATAGCTGAGCAGTTTATATGTTGGTCTCTTGGGGATGGCAATGCCAGCTTCTGGTTGGACAGATGGTCTAATTCAGAGCCCCTATTGGTTCTGGATAGCTCTACTGACAACAGTTGGTTCCATAATGAAAAGGTAAACCTATATTGGTCTGATCACCATTGGGATTTGTCTAAAATTACTAATCTTATCAGTAAAGATGACATTGACCGCATTAGCAACTGCATTATTAATCCTAATAGTAAAGACAGGATTATATGGAGTCTATCTACTAATGGTTATTTTAGCCTTAAAAATACTTGGGACTGCATTAGACCTCACTTTGGTGAATCCAAAATGTTTTCTAAGATATGGAATGATTTAACACCTAAAAAGCATGCATTCATTCATTGGAAGGTCATTA
This sequence comes from Limnanthes douglasii subsp. nivea, assembly GCA_036936605.1. Taxonomy (NCBI): domain Eukaryota; kingdom Viridiplantae; phylum Streptophyta; class Magnoliopsida; order Brassicales; family Limnanthaceae; genus Limnanthes; species Limnanthes douglasii. The sequence goes on along the minus strand of JAUPFV010000002.1, from coordinate 61,068,965 downwards.
AAAACTTCATATCTACTGATTCTATTCTAAGGAACAAACACATGATTATCACCTCCAAATATCAATTCTGTCCTAATTGTGAATCTACTGATCATCTGTTTATAGCCTGTGACATTATATGGGGAGTTTGGCTTCATTTTGCTCATATTTTCAACATCATTACTTACAGATATATGACTCCTGTTCACATGACTAAAACCTGGCATAGATTCACTAATAAATGCAACCATATTAGAAATGTTATCCCTACAATCATTTTTAGTCTGACTTGGAAATATAGAAATCATGCTAAATTCAAAAACGCTTATATAACTTTTGCATTCATAATTAAGGAAGTCTATAGAGTTATTTTTTATATGAACACTGCTGGTATCTTCAAAGCTCTACACTGGTCTAATGATAGAAAAATAGCTGCTAGTTTTGGTCTCTTTAACCTAGTATACATGCAAGTTTCTAGACCCCTAGTCTCTAAATGGATAGCGCTTAACCCTGGAAGACTTAAGCTAAACACGGATGCTTCTGTGACTTATAATGGGGAAGCTGCTGCTGGTGTCATCCTAAGAGATCACGAAGGTACCCTAATTCATGCCTCTGGTAACTTATATGGTAAGCTTTCTCCCTTATTAGCTGAAGCTAGGGCTCTATTGGATGATTTATTAATCTGTAAGTCTAAAGACCTAAACTATATTGACATCGAGACTGACTCTTCTCTGCTTGTTGATTTCATTAAGTCTGATAATCTAATGACTACTCCCTGGTCTCTATCTCCCCTTCTTAGTTGTTGTAGAACCCTAATCTCTTCTTATATGACTATTAATCATGTCTATAAAGATTCCAATCGAGCAGCTGATTGGCTGGCTCGATGGACTATTAAATGCAAAATGAAACAGGAGTATGATTTCAATTCATCTCCTGTTGAATTCAAATCTATTCTAGTTTTAGAGGGTCTAGGTATACCTTACATAAATCATGTGTAGCTGCTCCTCTGTGCTTGCTCTTTGTTATCTTCTTGTTTCAGGCTGTCCAATGGAGTCCCGCGCATGTTAAATCTGTTCATTTGCTCTCACCGATATTGTTTGGTCTTCCCCATCAAAATCAAGGTTGTTTCGAGCTTTGGTGGATCGGAACGCTTCTTTCGTTGGTGTCTGGAGTTTGTTCCCTATAAAGGAGTTTGGGAGGTTTGATTTTGGTGGAGGAAGTTGTTGTTGGGTTCTTCTGACCTCCGGTGCACCGACCCCGTTCCGGCCTCCCTGAAGAGAGGTGTACTTGGGAATAGCGTCAACCATGGTGCAGAAGCTGTGGGTTTGAAGGTTGGGTTCTTCTGACCTCCGGTGCACTGACCCCGTTCCGGCCTCCCCGAAGATAGGCGTACTTGGGGAGAGCGTCAACCATGGTGCAAAAGCTATGATCTCTGATTTAGGGTCCTGATTTAGCTCTTATTTTGGATCAATGGGAGGAGGGTGATGGAGATTACGCTCGAATGGTGTGAGGGAAGCTGATGCGTAATTGATCTAGGGTTTTCGTTCTAATTTGGGGCTTTTTGCTGGGCTATTTGTTTTAAGCCCGATTGTTTAAGTTGTCTTTCAATCTCAACTCAACTTGTATAAAAATTTCAATTTGGTAATTAATCAAAATTCGGTTTTGCTTAATATATATATATATATATATAAAGATCGTGGACGGAGAAAAACAAGAACAAATAGAGTCGAAGTTTAACAGAGTCGAAAATTTATTCATTTGTAATCCTATCCGATTAGAATAATCGGATTCAGATCGTTTTTCTTGTTCTCTTCTCTTCCATTGCAACAACGACATTTAATAAGAAAAAAAATAGAGCGGAAGTTTAACAGAGAACGCAAAAAATGGCGTCACCTACAACTCTTCACTCTTCCTCCCCTCTGCAACGCCTCTCCACCTTCAAAAACCCTAATTCTTCTTCTATCTCATCATCGTCATCTCCTCTAGACTCTTTCGCTACCGATCCAATCCTCTCCTCCTTTCTCTCCTCCACTTTCTCATCATCCTCCTTCTCCTCCGCGGCCCTCTCCTCTGGCTCTCCCGCCTCCACTGCCGAGCGCCTCCACCATGCCATTCGTCTTCTGGACTCTCAGCTTCGTGATGAGGTTCTCTCCCGTCACACCGATCTTCTCTCCCAGCTCTCCTCCCTCTCTCACGCTGAGATTTCTCTCTCTTCTCTCCGATCTTCTCTTTCCTCCCTCCAATCCTCTATCCGCCGGGTCCGATCTGACCTCTCTGATCCCATCGACGCCATCCGGTCGAAATCAACCCAACTCTCGAACCTCCATTCCGCCACTGAACTCCTCTCCCATTCCGTCCGCACTCTCCGTCTCTCAAAAAAGCTACGCGATCTAATGGATTCTGACGATCCCGACCTAACGAAAGCTGCACAGCTCCATTTCGAGATATTAACAATGTGCAAAGAGTACGATCTGTTTGGGATAGAGGTAATCGATGATGAACTTAAGTACGTGAATGAAATCGGGGAGAAACTACGATCCGAAGCGATGAAAGTATTAGACAGAGGAATGGAGGGATTCAATCAAGCAGAGGTAGGTACTGGATTGCAGGTGTTTTACAACCTTGGTGAGTTGAAAGCCACTGTAGAACAGCTAGTAAACAAGTACAAGGCTATGGCGGTGAAGAGAGTGAGTACAGCGTTAGATATGAAAGCCGTTTCTTCAGGTTCGGGTTATGGTCCCGGAGGAATCAGAGCAAGTGGCAACCCTCAGATCGGAGGTGGAACCAAGGCTAGAGACGCCCTTTGGCAGAGGATGATGAGCTGTATGGATCAATTGCATTCGATAGTTGTCGCCGTCTGGCATTTACAAAGGGTTTTATCGAAGAAGAGAGATCCATTCTCTCATGTCCTGTTGATCGACGAAGTTATCAACGAAGGTGATCAAATGCTAACAGATAGAGTATGGGATGCACTTGTCAAAGCTTTTGCAACCCAAATGAAATCGGCTTTCACAGCATCGAGTTTCGTTAAAGAGATATTTACAACTGGGTATCCAAAACTTGTATCTATGATTGAAAATCTTCTCGAAAGGATTTCGCGTGATACAGATGTGAAAGGAGTATTACCAGCGATTACTATGGAGATGAAAACTCAGATGGTTGCAGCTGTTGAGATATTCCAAACAGCTTTCTTGACTGTTTGTTTAGGTCGGTTGTCAGATCTTGTGAATGCTGTTTTTCCTGTATCGAATCGCGGAAGTGTTCCTTCTAAAGAACAAATTGGCAGAATAGTATTACGTATACAGGAGGAGATTGAAGCTGTTGACTTGGATGCTCGATTAACTCTTCTTGTGTTGCGTGAAATAGCTAAGGTCCTGCTTCTTCTTGCTCAACGAGCCGAATACCAGGTATTTCACACATCTATCTGTTATTCTTCTTGTATTTTTTTTTTCACTTCCCTGTGTTCCTTTGTCAGTAAAGGCCAACTAGTAATAATCTTTAGTCAAGAACTGGCTCAAAATCATCTTCATTTGTCCATAGATTCATGTGCTAGGGATCACAAGCCTAGAGTAGTGTCAGGGGCATAGAGTCATCAGGCGGAGACACTAGGAATCTAGGATCATGACAGAACTAGCATATTGAAACTAGGGATATTTCTCGAACCGGTTGTTCTTTTTAGAAAGGGTTTCTCTTTTAGTTGGGTATGTGTTTTTTTTATAGTTTTTGGTGTTCTTATGGGTGGCAATGTATATAGTGTGTAACATCTTTTATAAAAATTAAATTTAGAGCCAATGTAAGTTAATGTTAGACAAGTTTTTTGTGCTGATACTCTTTCCTTTTGTTCTATTGATATTCGGACAAGTGAAACTTAAATTAGTTTTAACATAGATCAAGGTTACACCATATATTATCTATGACAATGTATAGCTTATACTTGTTTTTTCTTTCAAAAAATATAAATTTTTAGAGCGATTGTTGTTTTACACTTGATCACTGAACTTAGGTAAGTTAATGAGATAACTTTTTTATACTGATGCTCTTTACTTTTGTTCTATTAATACTTAGATGCTTGAAACTTAAACTAGTCTAAACATAGATCAAGGTAATACCATATATTATTCATGACAATATATAGCGTATAACTTGTTTCTTTTTTCATAAAATAAATTCTAGAGCAAATGATGTCTTACACTAGATCGCCGAACTTGAGGTTAGTTAATGTTAGTCAAACTTTTTATTGCTGATGCTCTTTCCTTTTGTTCTATTAAGATTTAGATTAGTGAAACTTAAATTGGTCTAAATATATATCAGGTAATAACATATAAATCTATGACATTGTATAGGGTTTAACTTGTTTCTTTTGAAAGATCAAATTTTAGAGCAAATGATGTTTTACACTTGATCGCTGCACTTCAAGTAAGTTAATGTTAGACAACTTTTTTCATGTTGATGCTCTTTCCTTCTGTTCTATTAACACTTAGATGAGTGAAAGTTATATTAGTTTAAAGTTTAAACATAGATCAAAGCATATTTTTAATGACAATGTATAGTGTAGAAGCTTCTGGAACATTCCAGAAGCTTGATCCTTTTTAAAAAAAATTAATTCTGGAGCAAATGATGTTTTACACTTGATCGCTGAACTTGAGGTAAGTTAATGTTAGACAACTTTTTTCATGCTGATGCTCTTTCCTTGTGTTCAATTAATATTATCTGTGACAGTGTTTAGTGTATAACTTGTTCCTTTTTTCAAAAATGAAATTTAGAGCAAATGATGTTTTACACTTAATCGCTGAACTTGAGGTAAGTTAATGCCAATGTACAGTGTATAGTGTATAGCTTGTTATTAATGACAATCTATAGTGTATAACTTGTTTCTTTTTTTAACAAAAAAAATTCTGGAGCAAATGATGGTTTACACTTGATCGCTGAACTTGAGGTAAGTTAATGTTAGACAACTTTTTCATGCTGATGCTCCTTCCTTGTGTTCTATTAATATTTAGATGAGTGATCATAAATCAGTCTAAAGTCTCAAAATAGATCAAGGTATATATTATCTGTGGCGGTGTTTAGTGTATAACTTGTTCCTTTTTTTCAAAAATTAAATTTAGAGCAAATGATGTTTTACACTTGATCACTGAACGCGAGGTAAGTTAACGTCAATGTATAGTGTATAGTGTATAATATATTATTATATATAGTGTATAACTTGTTCCTTTTTTTAAAAAATAAATTCTAGAGCAAATGATGTTTTACTCTTGATCGCTGAACTTGAGGTAAGTTAATTTTAGACAACTTTCTCATGTTGATGCTCTTTCCTTGTGTTCTATTAATATTATCTGTGACAGTGTTTAGTGTATAACTTGTTCCTTTTTTTCAAAAATTAAATTTAGAGCAAATGATATTTTACACTTGATCGCTGAACTTGAGGTAAGTTAATGTCAATGTATAGTGTATAATTTGTTATTAATGACAATGTATATAGTTTATAAGTTGTTCCTTTAAAAAAAAAACATTCTAGAGCAAATGATGTTTTACACTTGATCGCTGAACTTGAGGTAAGTTAATGTTAGACAACTTTTCTCATGCTGATGCTCTTTCCTTGTGTTCTATTAATATTTAGATGAGTGATCATAAATCAGTCTAAAGTCTCAACATGGATGAAGGCATATATTATCTGTGACAGTGTTTAGGGTACAACTTGTTCCTTTTTGTCAAAAATTATATTTAGAGCAAATGATGTTTTGCACTTGATCGCTGAACTTGAGGTAAGTTAATGTTAGACAACATTTTGATGATGATGCTCTTTTCTTTTATTCTATTAATATTTAGATGAGTGAAACTTAAATAGTCTAAACATAAATCAAGGTAATACAATATATTATCGATAAATTAAGTCTAGGTAATATTGGTTTTGCAGCTTAAATAGGTGAAATAGTTTTGTCTGTTTATACATTCTTAATTGTAGGAAATATATCATTGAGTATAGTTTCATGTCCATGTATAGTTTCCTAGATGTTTTATCAATCTCGACTCTGACTCTAAAGTCTTGTTTATGATGTATATATACATTGACAACTTTATGTGTCAAATTCGTGTTGTAATAGGGTTCAGGTCAAACTAGATAAAATACTAGAAATTGATCCATTTTTTTTGTGCGGTTCAATGTGAAATTCTATCAACATCCTAACTCTTAATATAGAGTGTTAGTTTCGCGATTTATGGATAGGGTATATTATATATTGTCCGGTTTGTAGCAAATACACTTGTTTTCAGCAAACAAATAGGCTGTTCCACAACTTTTGCAACTGATTTCTATATCATAGCCAGTTTAAACCCTAAATAAAACGTGATTTTTATTTATTTTTTGTACTTGAGAGATTTTATTTTACGGTAATAGAATGCACAGCTTGTGAATTGACTTCACTTGAACAAAATGAATGTTTGAAATAAATAAATAGAATACCTGTTTATCATTCCAAGTTGTAAAAGTGCAATTTGATGGTAATGGATTCATTTGGCAGATATCTACTGGTCCAGAAGCACGGCAAATCACAGGTAGTGCAACGGCTGCACAAATCAGGAACTTTATGTTATGTCAACATCTACAAGAAGTTCATACACAGATATCATCTACAGTTGGAAAGCTGCCTGCTATTGCTGCAGAAGTGCTATCTCCCTCACTAAACGTTCTTTATGAAGTTGCATGTGACTCAGTCACACCCTTATTTCAAGCCATGATTGATCGTCTCCAATCTTGTATCTTGCAAATCCACGATCAGAACTTTGGTGTGCTCGGGATGGATGCTGCCATGGACAACAATGCTTCACCTTACATGGAGGAGCTGCAAAAGTGCATCCTCCATTTCCGTAGCGAGTTTCTATCTAGACTACTGCCAAACGCTAACACAAGAGGAACAGAGTCGATCTGCACTAGGCTGGTTAGGAGTACAGCTTCACGGGTTTTGATATTCTTCATTAGGCATGCGTCTCTTGTAAGACCACTTTCTGAATCAGGCAAACTGAGGATGGCCAAAGACATGGCGGAGTTGGAATTATCAGTGGGACAGAATTTGTTTCCTGTAGAACAACTTGGTGCTCCATACCGAGCTCTTCGTGCTTTCCGTCCCCTTATTTTCTTGGAAACATCTCAAATAGGAACATCTCCTCTCATTCAGGATCTGCCACCAAGTGTTATATTGCATCATCTTTACTCTCGAGGGCCTGACAGTTTGCAGTCACCTATGCAGAGGAACAAACTTACAGTTGTGCAGTATTCGTTGTGGCTTGATTCTCAAGGGGAGGATCAGATTTGGAAAGGAATAAAAGCTACTTTGGATGATTATGCCACAAATGTCAGGGCAAGAGGAGAAAAGGAGTTCAGTCCTGTATATCCTCTTATGCTTCAGCTCGGATCATCTTTGACCGACTTGGGTTCTGCATACCAAAAGCCTTGATGGTTTACAATAGAAACATTATACGGGTTTGCACATCTTTAGCAGTTACTTCCTTCCTATACACTCGAGTTAATGTTGGAGGATTGTGGAAACCCCTCGGAGGTAAAACTAATCTTTTTGTTTTCCAATAGTTGATTCATAATCATTTTTGGTGTATAATTTTTACATTCTGTAGGTAATGTACTGTGTAAACAGAAGAACGCAATAGTAAGATCACTTTATATTCTTTTTTCTATATTATAATATTCGTGGGTAGAAATAATTGTCCTATGTTTAGGAATGCTGCATTTTCTTATTCATTAACTTCCAGTAACTTCCAGGTGATCTATATTTTACGGGATTTATACCAATTGGGTACCAAAACGTATCTAATTTACTAATAAGTCCAGTCTCAAATAGATTTTACCAATATCTACCAAAATATGATTTTATTTACTTATTAGTCCAAATTTAAATTTTAAATACAATTTTACTCTTCATGAATTTGATAATATGACAAATAAAGTTTGAGGAGAAAGAATTGATTTTGAAATTGAGGTTAAATATTTTGATTTGGAGATGTAATTTTTTTGTTTTTATATTTAATTGAGTATTTTCTTAAATGGATTGGATCTATTTGTAAAATGGATCTGTTGGGGTATGCTTGTGTAAATAGGGACAAATTTTATACTCATTACGTAAGTCTCCTATATTTTACGAGTAATTTAGAACGTTAAATTTATTAATAGAATGTTATAATCGAATTATTTTTTAACTAATACTGTCGTATTAGAAATTAAATTATGAATAATAGTTTGGATTTTGTCATAAATTATACAAACTCGTGAATAATTTTTTAACTAATACTGTCGTATTTAATTTTATGTTTCAAAATCTAATTCTGTTAACATAATATTTTGTTTTTTAAAAATAAACAAATCGAAATTTATGAGTGTTTTTTATTCAACCTTGTTATACGTAATTCTGAAGTCGGAGTACTATTGTTTCTTTTAAAAAAGAAATTTCAATTATAGGTATTTTTTCAATTGGAATACAATTGTTTTTCTCATACTAATTTTGTAATAAAATTGCATATATTTCCGTGATTAGAATACTACTATTCTTTCTTTTAAGAAAGAAATTTCAATTATAGGTATTTTTTTAATTGGAATACAATTGTTTTTCTCGTACTAATTTTGTAATAAAATTGCATATATTTCCGTGATTAGAATACTGTTTATTCTTTTTAATGTTTTTTCAATACAAAGTACACATTTTTGCAAAAAAAAAATTAATTGTTTCATATCTAGTTAACATTTATTTTCACAAAAACAAGTATTTTGTTGTTACACAATAATACTTATTTAATAACTAAAGTCATATTTCCGCAACTATTTACACGCAATTTCGTAACTTAGATACATTCGGTTTTTAGCAACCGAATTACATTAATTTCACAACTGGAAAACAATTGTTTTAGTAACCAAAATACACGTTAATAAGAATTTTTTTTACCTCACCCGCATATCAAACCGGTAAAATATTGGACCAAAATTTACTTCATAATGTAAACCCAACAAATATGTAATATTCTAGTTTCAACTTATCTCTCTAAAATCCGCGTGACTCTACTCAAAAGATATTTGACATTTTTGCCCATCAGATATTTCTGTAGTCATCAGTTGCGACCACAATGGGAGCCTAGACAGTTACCCGGGTACAAACATCCAAAACCATTAGCGTGATAGGCTTGTCTTGGGATGACGATGACGATAAATTAGTGTGTCGTGCTTTCTCTCAAACCTTCAAGAATAGTTCTTTAGAATAGTACAACCGGTTTCCTCAAGTTCCATAAATAATTTGATATGTTCAGGAAATCATTTAGACGATAGTTTGTGGGGAGTAAAGAGATGTGTGGGGAACAGAGACATAATAATCCAGTGCAGATAGTTGGTCGAAGAGAGTTTGAAAGATTATACCAAATGCTTTGTTCTTACAAAGAACAATCTGGCTAGACCTGTTATCGGGTCGGGTCGGTCCGGGTTTGGACGGGACCGAGACTGACTCGTTAAGCTACCGGGCGGGTCGAGCCGGACCGCTAAGCGAAGGGAGCCAAATATGATGGACCGGGACCGGCTCGTTAAGAGGCGAGTTGGTCCGGTCCGACTCTTAACGGGCGGGTTTGTTAGTTTATCATAATTTTTTTAGGGTTTTAGTAAAAAATATACATAGATTAGGAAAAAAAATTATATATCTCCCTTACCGGGCTGGTTACCGGGCGGACCGGTCTAGACCGGTAAGAGAAGCGGTCCAAAATTTTGGCTCCCAACCCGCTCCCTAAGGTATCCGGACCGGTCTTGGGCAGGCCTTACCGGTCCGGTCCCGGGCGGGTTAACGGGTTGGGAGGCCCCCTAACAGCTCTAAATCTGGCTAATTGTTATGAGCAAATTGTTATTTCATCTTTAGACAAGGTCTTCTCTCCGGATACTTGGCTGATGAAGTAAATAGAAAGAAAGCTATGACTTTTAGTGTTTTGATAGCTCACGTAGAAGAGAAAATCAAAGTGGAAAAATCTAAGAGGTTAAAACTGATTCATTTGCAAGACCGGTTCAACAATCACATGGTCCGTTTAGCAACAACATCAGGCCCAAAGTTTTCAGTCTTAACCAGTGGCTGCTTTTCGTCCAAGAAGCATAAGTCAAATGTCATTTCGATCGAGGGTTAACCAACAATCTCAAGAACAACACTAAAGTCCCCGAGAGAATCACGGCCCGATAATTATACAGAACTGACCAAGAGCGTCGATACTACTTTTGATAAGACACATAATTTCGTTCATTTCAGAATAGCACTCTTGATTCAGAGTACGAGAGAAGTAAGAAATAACCGATTTTACAAGTATCATAATGATACCAGTTATGATACGAGGGACTGCATAACTTTGAAGCAGGAAATTCAAACCCTGATCGAGAATGGTAGATTGACCATATTTGTTAAGGCACATTAAGGGAGTCGGTGACAGAGTTTGATGGGTAATCAAGAAACAGTTTGGAGAGAGGTAACTGAAATTACACTAAAGCAAGGAAATACAATAGTCATAACCGTACCCTTTAATGATTTTGATGTGGACACGAAATATTTAAACCATGATCCTAATTGAATGAGTGTTCTAGTAATTGATGAATCCAAAACTGAGGGGAAGGTCAAAGGTTTGTGGAAATCCTTTAAGTCGTCAACTATATTCGGTGGGGATACTATGTCAGAAATCTCTAGTTATTCCTAAAATATGTATGTTGTGAGTTTAGCAACACAATTAGAGGGAAGAATGTCAACCCATGTTTGCCGAGATCTATTTCCATTTATCTTTTTTGATGATGATTACTTAAGGGAGGTCGCTAGACCCCACAAGGATGTTGTAGTAATCATAGTAGTTATTGAATGAACCGAAATCTGAAGGATCATAATTGATACAGATTGTTCGACAAATATCTTGTTCATGTCCACTTACAAGAAAATGGAAGACCCTTATGTCATTCTCCGATCATATATAAAAATAGTTGGATTAACTAGGATCAATACTGATGTCATCAGAGAATTCAAAATTGAGGTATTACTAGGCTCATGGCCTTTTAAGAATATGGTAAAAATATTGTTCATATTGGTAGATAGTCTAACATCGTATACCACAATTTCTTGTAGGTCTTAGTTGTTAAGAATGACACGATATTGCGTCAACTATCTATCATATTTTGAGTACGTGGTTGGGAATCAAGTGGGAGTTTTATGTAGTGCATTGCCCCGAAGACAATTAAAAGTACTCAAACAAAGCAAGAATATCAGTTACCAGAGTCTACTTCAGTTACAGATGGTGTAGATGATCCGAAGGAGACCCCAAGTTTGATAACACCCGATGAAGACATTGCAATTTATACCTTTCCTAGCAAAAAAGGTTTGAAGATCGATATCTAGTTATCGCATGTTATAAGAGAACAACTGATATCGTTTTTGTCAAGAAATTTTCATATGTTTGTCCGATCTATCGAGGACGTAACGGGAGTACCTATGAGTGTTATCTATTATAAAAATTATGTACGGTCTAATGTACGCCCCATAATCCAAAAATTAAAAGTATTCTCTATGGAAAAGTCCAAAGCAATTATGGCAAAGGTGCATCGACTATCAAAAGTATGCCATGTCAGATAATCTCAATATCCATCATGGACGACGAACCATGTGTTTGTGAAGAATAAGAATGGAAAATAGTGAATATGTGTTACCAATTTGAGCAGAGCATATCTGAAGGATCCTTTTTGTGTTCCTAGAAATAATAAACTGGTAGATTCAACTTCAGGTAACAAGCCCATATATTTTAAAGATCCTTTTTTGGGTATAATCAAATACAGATGCATACGAGGGACCAAGATGGTACCACATTCATAACTGATAGAGGACTACATTGCTAAGGTAGTGTCTTTTGGATTAAAAAATACTAGGTCTACTTATCAACGACTGGTGAACAAATTTTTTGCTGACCAATCAGAAGAAATATTGAAGTCTATGTAGACAACATGTTGGTGAAAAGCGCGAGAGACGATGATGATTTTTCCAATCCAGATGAAACTTTTCGTAACATGAAGTCCATAAACTTGAAACTAAACCCAGAAAAATGCACTTTTGGGATGTAATCCGGAAAATTCTTGGACTATACAATGAGCAAAAAAAGAACTGTAGCTAACCTAGTATAATTGAATGCTATAACTACTATGGATCCTACGAGATCCATCAAAGAGGTATAATTCTTATCTGGAAGGTTGGTTGTTTTAAACAGGTTCATATCTAGATCGTAGGACAAATATGCTCTATTTTTTTCAAGTTTTGAGAAAAATGAATCATTTTAATTAGACTTCAGAATATGACGAAGCGGTTATCAAAATAAAAGAAAATTTTCATCTCCATAAATTTTTACCAAGCTAGAAATGGGTGGAAAATTATTTGTTTATATCCTGGTGTCGGATTACACAATAAGAGCATTGTTAGTAAGAGATGTTGAAAATTATCCATGCCAAGTGTATTACGTGAGTAAAAGTTTGTTAGATATTGAAAATAGGTACTTAAAGTTGGAAAAACTAGTCTTGGCTTTGGTGGTGGAAGCACGAAAAATGAGGCCATATTTCCATGCCCTAACTATTGTGGTTTGAACCTCATTTCCGTAATAAAAATATGCTGAAAAAGCCTCATGTACCAAGTCGGATGACTAAATGACCAGTGGAACTACAAGAGTTCAATATTAGTTTTGAACCTCAGACAACAATTAAAGCGCCGACTTTGGTAGATTTTCTAGTCGAGTTTCATTTTAAACGACATGAGCCAGAGCCAGATATTGACATGTTACAAAACGATTGGGTCATTCAGATCGATAGGGTTCAAGAATTTTGGGTTGTGGAGCAGGTGTTCAATCTCTAACCGGAGAAGCGTTGTGTCAAGCAATATGTTTTGGCTTCAAAGCAATTAACAACGAGATAGAATACAAAGCAACGTTGGCATGGTTACGGCTAGCACAAATATGTGGTTCCAAGAAAGTTTGTCTGATAAGAGATTCACAACTTCTTATCAACCATGCATCAGGCCAGACCGAAGCAAGGAAAGATCATTTGGTAAAATACTTAAAGGCGTCGAGTGAACTTATAACTTTCTTTGGGTTTGTTCAATACGAACATTTTCATCGGACATAAAATTTTGTTGATAATTCCCTAGAAACTATAACATACACTGAAAGGTATCCATAGATACTTGAACCAGAATATACATTGATAACGCGAGTCACCGATAGAGACTAGACACAGAAGAAGCATTGTAAATTTTGATAAGTCTAGAAAAATATTAGAAGCATAAACTTAAAGAATTCATGGTCATACGAACTTTTCCAGTTGATAAGAATTATCTAAAAAACTAAGATTCAATGCACAAGTGAATAAAAAATGATGTTATCTGAATTACATGATAGAGAAAGGTCGGCTCATTATGGGTTTAAAACGTTTACTAGAAGAGTTATATTAGCAAAGTATTATTGGCCTTCCATAATACATGATGTTAACGAATTAGTCAGACGATATGATACCTTCGAACGACTTTCGAATGCAATACATGTGCCAGTAGTATTGCTTGAATCGATCTTTAAAATGTTTCCATTTGATAGATGGCGTTTAGTCTTAGTCGGGGGTTATATATGACCTCTAGGGGACGCCAAACCATCATAATAGCGGTTGATTATTTCTCTAGATGGGTGAAAGTTGAGCCTTTGTCCAGAACTAAAGAAAAAAATATTATCAAATTTATTTTATCCAACATATGTTGCAGATTCAGAGTTCCAAGAACAATCACAATAGATAATGACCTTTAGTTTGATAACAAGGATATATAAGCTTTTTGTTCTTTCTAAGGTATTCAAAAATTATTTTCAACACATTTCCATTCTCATACTAATAGGAAAGTAGAGGGTTCAAACAAAACTATCCTTGATGGCTTACCAAACGACCTATCGGGAAGCCACCCACGAATCACTTTTTGGATTGGTTTATGGGATGGATGCAGTAACGTTTTTTGAAGCCATATTCCATCTTTCAGAATAAAAAACTACTATGAAGCTGACAATGATGATGGCTGAAGAGCCAAACTTAACTTGATTGATGAGAAGAGAATGAAGGCGTATCTACGACCCATTTATTATTAGACACTCTTTCATAATAACAAACTAATTCGAAGCTGACAATTGGTTTGGTTTATTTTGGGTTGGGGGTAGTTTGGTAAAGTGTTTTAGTAAGTTTGAAGTATTAAGTGTTTAGTGTAAGTAATAGTGATATAATTGAGCAACATGCTTGTATTAAATGTTGATCACCCTCATTAATGAGAGCGGTGGGGGTATTTATACTCTTAATCAATGACCCATGGGCTTACCGGGTCAAGTTTAACGACTCATTAGTATTACAGTTGATTAGTAAGTAGCTTAGTCAAAAGGTGTTTTACATTTGTCATGTTCGGATTTTTCAGTCGAGTGTTATGGTCCTAATTACCCCTGTCCGGATTAAGCAGTGGGTTGTGTCTGAAGTATCTGAACTCATCATTAGCCCCCTTTTGAGGCCTCACAAAATATTTTGGGTAGGGCTAAAAAATCTATCAATCAAGTGTCAACTTCATCCGATCTGCTCGTATCGTCCGGACTAAGAAGTTCATTTTCAACACCAACCTAGTTCGAAAGCTATCAGGACTGGTTTCTCTTCCCAGAATTCTAAGAGTTTTCTTCTTGGATCGTGGGACACGTGTCAACATTTGTTTCGACCTACCAGCCGTTATTTTTCCTAGACCGACGCATCCACTAAGTCTAGAAAGTTACCTAGGCATCTGATTCTTCACACGTTTGCGCAGCCTTTAATCATTGTAAAACCCTCTTCAACTTCTCCTAGGTAACTGTTACTTTTTTACTGTTATATAAATTCTCTTTCACTATTTCACTGTCTTCCACACTCAAAGATTTTTAAGAGAGATTCCCATCTTTATCTTGAGAGGTTTTATGTTCCCGGCTGGAAACACACTAGTTAAAGGCGGCTGGTTAAATTTATCAGAGTTAGAAAGGGCGAAGAATGTAGAAAGATAGAATCGCATCGCTGCCGGCCTCCCAGTTTCTCCAAGTGAGAAAACCAGTCAACCAATTGAGGACGCCGATCAAGGGTCTTCCTCTTCCAAAAGCCCTAGGCCCAGACCGCTCTCATTCAAACCAAACCTTTCACCCCTTCCCTCAGGATCTTTTGTTCAAGAATCCCAACCTTATGTGCCTAAAGAAAAAGCTGTTTCAAGTATTAGAAAACATTCTCCCTTTATTGTATGGGTTATGATGCTGAGAAGTCTCCGAAGAAGATAACCCCTCGTCGGACGACCCGCCAAACCAAAACCCACTCCACACCTTCACTACCAAAACCCTCAGGATCGGAGACCAACCTCAACCGAACATCAGGCCTTCAGAGGCAACAAGTGCTCAACCAACCGAACAACTTTCGGTGCCAGAAACTGACCCCCCCTTCTTCTAAGGAAACTGATAAACCTTCCACAGTGATGGAAGAGATTTTGGAAGACAGCATCGAGGAGGCCCCCTTTGAGACAGAGGCATCAGGTCAAACGGGGGATGCTGCTTCTGATAAGAAGGGCAAAAGTAAGGTGAAAGTCTGCATGACTCATCCGGACTCGCTTCTAGAGTGCTTAGAAGGCAAAGTAGGCCCTTGCTTCAAACATGTTAATGTCAAATACTTGTTGGCCTTACAAAACATAAATTACATCTACACCCATACTGCTGAGTTGGGCCGAATCCGGACAAAATGGGGTATTCCAGATTCAGTAAAGGTAAGGATACCTATCACTCGGAGACTCCCATGGACTGCAAGCTTAACGAGGTGGCAATTTTCACCGAAGTGTTGAACTGGGAACTCCGGTTCCCATTGGACCCATAAATTGTGAGGTACTTTCACTTAGTTAAACTCTGCCCTAGCCAGTTAAGCTCCAATGCCTGGTACTCTCTCCTTGCTTGCATCATGGAATCAAGGTTGTCAAAAATCCCACTTCCGATGGAGCAGTTTGCTGTTGTTGCAAGCTTGTGCAAGAATCATCAGATTCCATTCTACCATCATAATATAGGGAACAACTTTACAATTGTGGATGACTTGCTGAAGTCCGAAAAGAACTGGAGGACACAATTTCTGTTTGTTAGTGGGACATGGGAGAATGACAGGAAGATTAAGGCCAACACCAATACTAGCATGCTGACTAGCAGGTGGAAAAGTACTGGTAAGTTCATTCCCTCTATTTGTATTTCATGTTTTTCCTTTTAAATTATAAGTGCTCTCATTCTGATTGACTTGTTACTCCTTTTTAGTGTTGCTGAAGGAGTTCACCTGACACTTAGAGGAGGGGCGAAAAACTTGTGCAAAACTCAATGCATGGACTGCAGAGTATTGGGGGAATGTCTTCGACAACTACTTCACATCAGGAAATCTTGTGAGGTCCCATCTGAGAAGAGCTAACTACCCTTCCTCCTCCTAGTGTAAATCTCAAAAGGAAGAGGCCAAGGATGGAAAATTTTTCTTACCTTCCAGAGCAAAGGCTCCCAGCAAGATGAAGAACAAGAAGAAGAAAGCTGCAATATAGTTGGTTCAAGCAGCCACAAAAAGGACTGGTTCAGGGAACCAATGGGGAATTGATCTTGCCTTTCTCAAAGTAGTAGAGGTTGAAACAGTTAGGGAGGCTAAAGAATCGCAAAACCCACCAAAGCCTCCTAAGAAGGACAGAAAAATGAGGGTCAGCAGTGATGAGAAAGGTGCTAAGAAAAAGAAGGTCACCCTAGGAGAAGAAATAATTCTTCGTCCTTTAGAAATCCGACCTCCACCAACCCCTGTTGATCCCACCTTACAAGAGAAAATCTCAATAGATCTGCAGTCCGGAGAGATTGCTGGGGGAGGGAATGAAGAAGTGGACATTAGTGCCCTTCAAAACATTGATTTATACTTCAATGATTATGAGAAGGATGATTTCGCAAGTCTCTACCGCCCTCCAGTTCTGCCAATATGGTGACCTTCAATGGTAAATCATGCTCCGTCTCTGGAGAGCAAGATGTTCTGAGCCACTCCCTCCTTGGTCATATCCGGCCAATACTCGACTTGGAAAGACAAGTGAAAAGTCAGACCACCCTTATCAACTCCCTTACCAATGACAAGGAATCCCTGTCAAACAATCTCATAAACGCTCAGCAAAGTATAGAGGAACTGAAGAAGGAGATGGAGGCAATGAAGAAGGAAAATGAGGATTCAACAACTAATTTAGCCTCATCGGAAGCATCCAGAACTGAGCTCCAGACTAAGTATTCTAACTTAGAAAAAGACTTCACAATGCTGAAAGAGGAAGTGCAGACCAAGGAGGGTGTCATACAAACCTTATCCGATGAGAAGGCTAAGCTGGAGAACTCCGTTTCAGAGATGATCAAGGAGAATGAAGATTTAAAGAGCCAACATGAGCAAGCTATCCAAGAAGGTATTGATAAATATACCAATGGGGTAATAGACTCTTTCGAAAAAAAAAGATGATGGGATCAAGTCAAACATGGTGCTGCTGTTCCATGAGACTTTTCCGAAGAGGACACTAGGTCCTCTATGGAAGTATGTGGATTACGAAGAGATCCTATTTAATACTCTAGTAGATGGTGACAAACGCAATTACTCCAGCGGAATTGATTCCACTAATGATGATGATGAGGGAACCGGTGAGAGTTCGAGCGCTGAACTCAAAAGTCCTAAAAAAGGTGATGGTGGTGAAGGAGCGTCTGAAGGAAACAGCCCTAAGGTTTTATATTATTTTTTGTCTTTTCAAACATTTAAAGTCCTTGGATGGCCAAGGAATATTTTGTATTACTATTCGGTTAAACTCCGAATAGGTCCTTTGGAAAATCTAAAGTTCTTGCATGGCCAAGGCATGTTTTATTCTCATGTTCGGTTCAAGTCTGAATAGGTTTAATTTAACAGACTTTCCTTTGTTTAATATTGTCTTTTCTTTAAATTTTTCATGGCTAATGTTTAAGTAGCCCTTAGAATTTTAGAAGTATGAAAGTTAGAGTGTTTAATATCTTCGATTACATATATTTAATGGTCATCACTTCACCAAGTTTATCTGGTCTACTAAAGACCCAAAGTGTTGAACATGTGATTTATACTTGAATTAAATTGTAGTACAACCACTCCGAATATTTTAAGAAGGCATCATATATTATTGAATAAAAGTCCGGACACCTCGTTAAAACCTCACTGCACCACCAGGGTAGGAAAGAGTATGCCCCCTAAATATTCCATGGGTGCTTCAAAACTTTCCCCTATTTGTCCTGAAGTCTATATGTCCCAGGTTTGAGCTTTTCACAGACCTCATAGGGGCCTTCCCAGTTCAGAGCCAACTTACCGAACTGCTTCTCCATGGTGTGTAAGAAAAAATTTCTTAACTCATGGTTGAAAATCTCTTCTCTTGACCTTGGAAGCAAATCTCCTCTTCATTAAACCTTGGTAATGAGTTGTTCTTAGATGAGTTTAACCCTTCTTTCTTCTATCAAGTCCAACTGATTCCTAAATACTATCTCATTAGCTTGTTTGGAATAGTTGTGAACCCTGTATGATGGTAGGGTAGCTTCTATGAGGGTAATTGCATCCATCCCATACACCAAAGCAAAAGGAGACTCTTGTGTAGCAGCCCGGGGAGTAGTTCGGTATGCCCACAACACTTCTTGCAAATAGCTTGGCCACTTCTCTACAGCTCCCTCTAGATTATTTTTTAATCCGGACAAAATGGTCCTGTTGGAAACTTCAACCCGGCCGTTTGCTTGGGGATGGAAAGGAGAATAAAAGAATGCTGAATTTCCCTAGAAGCACAAAAATTCTCCATATGCTTGTTATCAAACTGTGGCCCATTGTCTGTAGTAATCTTTTGAGGGATCCCAAATCTGCAACATATATTGGATAAGATAAATTTAATGACAGCCTTCAAAGTGGTTCCTGCCAAAGGAGCTGCCTCTATCCATTTTGAGAAGTAAACAATAGCAACTAGGGAATTGCTAAAAAGATAGTCCGAAATTACTCCGTGAAGTCGCATGTTTTAGTTTTTTGGGTTTTTTTTGCCTAGTTTCAATTGAAAAAAGAGAACAAGCGACTTCACCGAGTAATTTCGGCTTTATTTCTAGCAAATCCCTAGCAACTATAATAGTTTTGCACCCCCCGGATGCCATAGGCAGAGTTCCAACTAAGTCCAATCCCCAACGAGCAAAAGGTATTTGCTTAGAAATAGACTCCATAGGTGCTGCTGGCACATGAATTTCATTTCCATACCTTTAACATGGATCACACTTCTTTACCATTTATTTAGCATCTGCCATTATGGATGGCCAATAGTACCCAGCCAACAACACTCCCCGGGCTAGTGCCATGTACCCATAATATGCTGATTCTTCTCCATCGTGTAGTTCGGATAAAACGACCTAAGATTCTTCAACCGCCAAACAACGCATGAGAGGTCTACTGAAAGATTTTTAATAGAGAACTCCCCTTATGATAAATAAACCACGAGCCTTGTGTTTTGATGAGTCCGAATTCAGCATGCTCCCCGGACACGGACAGATCAGTCCAAGGCCTCCGGACCGGACAGATCGGACATATCACATGGACCGGACAGATCACTTTGAACACTAAAACCATAGGACTGTTCGAACTATGAAAAAAGTACTAAAAACCTAAACACTTCTTGACTAAGCTACTTGCTCTCCTACTTAGAGCTCATGGGTCTTTGAACATGACCCGGGTCCATTAAACATGACCCGAAAGCCCATAAGGGACCAAACATCACACTATAAATACCCAACCACATGCATTAACTATGGGTAATGAAAATTAACTGCTACCAAGCTGCTTAATTATCTCTCTACTCTCTAAACACTTAAACACCCACACACCACCATAAAACACCAACTGAAATTACCAGCCTACCCTCAGACGATTATTATCCACACCATGTTTAATTTTTCTTGCTATAGCTTTATCCGAAGGCAAAACCCCATCAGAAATATATTGAAGAATGGAAAACCTCCAGTCTTTAGGTTGAATCACCTGTATGCTCAAGATTTCCTCCTCTTCCTTGTTTTGACTTGGTTGTATGGATGGGCATTCTTGTATGTGAATCCAAGGGTAAGACTCAGAATATGCTATTTTTTCCAAAGAATCTCCCAGTGTACTCTCTGACCTAGGATTATTCTCATAACAAACACTTTTGAAGTTGGCTGCCACCTCTTTTTGGATGAGTAAGTATTTGATCAGTTGCTCTTTCTTAGCCTCAGACTGACCTTGAGCATGATGGATAAGAAGCTGAGAGTCACTCATCAACCGAAATCTCTTAGCCCCACATAGGAAAGTTAATTTAAGACCATCTATAACTGCTTTATATTTAGACTCATTGTTAGAAGCCCTGAACCCAAAGCATATAGCCTGTTACATCTTATCACCATATGATGAGGTTAGGCAAATTCCAGCTCCACACCCCATTGTGCTTGAACCACCATCAGTTCGGGCTACCCATTCTTTCTTGGTTTTCTCTTCTGAAGTTTGTTTGGAGTTCCTGTCTGAATAGAATTCTACCAGGAAATTGGCTACTGAATGAGCCTTGATAGTCGTTTGTACGGCAAAATCAATGTCGTAATCACCCAACTCTACTGACCACTTGGTCATTCTGCTTGATATGTCTGCATTTTGAAGAACATTTTTCAACGGGAAAGATGTCTGGATGATGCTGGAGTGAGACTGAAAACATGGCCTCGTCTTTCTTGCCGCAATCACTAAGGCTAATGCCAACTTTTCAAGCTTTAAGTACCTCTTCTCAGCATATATTAAACTTTTGCTGATGTAGTACACCGGACGAGGGTAGTTGTCCACTTCTCTTACCAATACTGCACTTATAGCACATTCTGACACAACCAAGTATACATAGAGTGTTTCTCCTTGAATAGGTTTAAAAAGAGTCTTTGGTGAGGATAAGTGTTTCTTTATTTTAACAAAATCTTGGCTGCACTGTGGAGACCAATTAAAATCTTTAGCATTCTTCAAGGTTTGTAAAAACGGAGCACATTTGTCCGAAGACCTTGAAATAAAACGATTCAGGGAAGCCAATCTTCCGGTGAGCCTCTGGACTTCTTTAATATTCCGAGAAGGATCCATTTCCAATAGGGCATTAAGCTTATCCGGATCGGGTAGTATTCCTTTCTCACTTATCACATAACCCAAAAACTTTCCAGATCGAACCCCCAAAACACATTTTTCTGGATTCAGTTTCAGATTCACAGCTGTTAAATTAGAAAATGTTTCTTGAAGATCAATTATATGCAAATCCTCCTCCAAGCTTTTATCCATCATGTCATCTATGTATACCTTCATATTTCTACCAATCTAACTAGAAAATGTTTTTATCACCAACCTCTGATAAGTAGCCCTAGCTTTCATTAACCCAAAAGGCATCACCTTGTAGCAATGGAGACCTTTGTCTGTGATAAAGGTAGTATGATCTTAGTCCTTCGGATCCACATGTATCTAGTTGTACCCAGAGAAAGCATCCATGAAGGACAACAACTTGTTCCCAGACGTTGAGTCTACCAACTGATCTATCCGAGGGACTGAATAAAGATATTTTGGGCAAGCTCTGTTGAGGTCAGTGAAATCAATACACATACGCCATTTCCTATTATTTTTCTTGACCAACACCGGATTGGCATCTATAAAGGATACTGGGATTCCTTTATGTGTCCCATCTTGGTAAGCCGATCAACCTCTTGGACTATCACATCAGATTTTTCCTTAGAAGAGCTCTCATTTTCTGTACAACAGGTGCAACATCACTCCGGATTGACAACTTGTGTGAGATAATGCTTGCGGGAACTCCGGTTACATCACCATTGCACCAAGCAAAAACATGCTGATTCTTTAGTAAAAAGGGCAACAACTTATTTTTCAACTCTAGCGCCATTTTGGAACCAATCTTGATATTTTTATTCTCTGCTAAGGAGTGGGTTTCAATCTCTTCAATTTGTATTATAACAATAGGAGCCTCTCTGGGGTCATCAATCTCATTTTCTCTCTCAGAAGGCTCCAGTAATTGCTAGTCTTCATTAATCCGAACTGCTCACAAAGTTCTAAGAATAAGAGCAATTGCATAACACTCCCTGGTTATCTTCTGACTACTTCGGACAACACCTACTTGGCCTTGAATTGCACACTTCAAACACTGATGGACTGTTGAGGCCACAACATGCATTCTGGAAAGCCAAGACCTCCCAAAAATCGCATTGTAAGATGTGGGGCAATCTACCACAACAAATAGCATCCTCACCATCTTTTAAAGGTCCTCTTGCCCAACACTACTTCTTCCTCAAATTCTCCAATTACATCCGCAGAAATCTCTGTGAAGCCCACAATGGTTCTGTTTGAGTGTTGAATAACAGCCGGATTCCTCATATGCTTGTAGGATCTTAAGAAAAGGATGTTTCCCGAACTACATGTGTCTATTAAAATCCGGCGAATATCATTGCCCACAATAGATGCTCCTACCACCACCGCATCCTCATGAGGCCCAACAATATTTCTCAAATCATCCTCATCAAAAACTATGAATGGAAAATGGATTTGGCACTGATGAGAAGACATTCCCCCTTCCAACTGAGTGGCCAAACTATGCACATGCCTTTTCCTTGACGAAGAAGTAGGTGCTGTTATAGTATCTCCTCCAAAAATGGTGAGTGACTCAAAGAAACTGATTAGTCTGGACATCGCATTGGTTTGCTCTGTTATGACCTCCACTTTGTTCCGAGTTGGATCAGGATCCAGGTACTCAGAATCAACATCAAATCTTTCAAGAATCACCATTGCCCCTTCTTGAGCAGATGTTCCTGCATTTTTTATAGGGCCCGTTCAGGGGGCATTTTTAGGCCTGTTTCCGCTCCTTCGTTTGACATAAGCTCCCAGCTTACCTCTTTCAATAAGATTCTGCACTTCTTGTTTCAATTCTATACAGTCTTGAGTATTATGACCTATATCATTATGATATTTGCAAAAACAAGTATTTCAGCTTTCTCTGGGAGTCTGCAGTGTCGCCGGCTTTCTCTTAGTCATTTACCCATGGGTGGTCCACATGTCAGAGTTATGTTTCCCTAAGATGAAGTTATTTGGACTACTTAGCAGTCTCATATTATTGACCCTAAACTCACCTACATATCGATGGTGAACTGGATAGTACAGACCTGGTGTACCCTATTTGGTGTAACACTAACTTGTGGTATATAGTGTGCAACTTCAATTCGGTCAGACTGGATACATATATTGGGGTGAACCCTCTTGTCTACATATTGTAGGTCAACTTATATGAGGGTTAGGATCAAATTCTCGAGATAAAGGAACATTATGATGACATGAATATGGATGAGAGATATGATTGTCTACTTGAATGCTACCATCTTGCGCACCACTATCGAGGTCATTGATTGTTTTACTTTGTTATAAATTTTACGATCGTGTTTATATTTTGTTATGATCATTTTACTTTGTTACAACTTTTACGATCGTGTTTATATTTTTTTATGATCATTTTACGAATTTTATGATTGTTTTTATATTTTGTTATGACTTTTATGATTTTAACGCGACTTTTATGGTTTTGATATTATCGTGTTTGTATTTTCCTTATCTTTGGTATTAATATTATTATATTAACCTACTAAGATATTTTTATGAATAAAATGGCCCTAGAACCAACAATCGGTAAACCGTGTAAGAGTCTAAGTTCATTTCTTTGGTCACGTTAAATATGAGACATTTACAATGTTAGCCGCATACCTCTGATATCAAATTTTGTCTCACGGATACCCAATATCCCTCTTGACCATATATTTCTCAATTTATGGTCTGTTTATTGCACTATCTGTCTAGAGAAATATCTTGCACGCTAGTAATAAAAGCATATTAAAAAATTGGGTTCTCATATGAAATCTTGATGTTCGATCTTACTAGATATCTTTACTTTTGGTTAGGTAACTTTTTTGTGGAGATTTAAGTACTAGGAATGGATTTAGTGTTGATTCAGTGGTGTTACCTGATAAGTAATAAAAGTTCACGGACTTAAATGTAAATAATAGAAGGTTAAAGGAACGATTTTAAGTACATACTTTTATTGGGGACTAAGGGTAATTTATCCTTTTGTGTAACTACTTACTGTTATGAACTAAGTCCAACTAAGTCCATGCACCTCTATATAAAAGGCCAAAGATGAACTAATAAAAAGGTTGAAACTTTGTTCTTACTCACTTGTGTTCTCACTCACTTGTGTTCTCACTTTCTCTCTCTAAAATCTTTCTCTCACTAAAACACTCTTATTATTGTTTACCAAAGAGACTTATAATAATTGAACTCACTACTACCTATTGTATCGATCATGTTATCACTCTAGGTTTAGTCGATCAGTCCATATTGCTTTTTTATACCTCTAGTAGTAACCGATTCTTTAGGCTCTATGATGTGAATGGTTTATGGGTTAAGGATTTGCATCATCCGATTTATAATATGATCTTGAAAATCTGTCTATAATCGCGGATAAAACTATCTATGATGGAATGTCGTTTTAGTATAACATCTTCACACGTAGCTTTATATTTTACGGGTGATGTCTAATATTTTCTAAAATATTTCATTCCTCCTTAGAATGGGTATTTTTCTCTCTCTCCATCATAGCTATACAGATGTAAATAAAAACCCATTTATTTTTCTAACAACATGACCATATGCTACCCGATCGAGACTTCTATCTTTAGTTTGTTAATAAGTTTTCTCGATTATATATATGGTCGCAATCGGTAAATTATTTTTTAGCTCACTAAACATATAAATTATATGTACAACTTTCATACGAAACTTACTTTTCTCAAATCATTCAAAAATATTAAAATGTCGAAGATCAAGCACTGCATGAACTTTGGCCCATAAAAAATCAAAGTTTAGTGAACTAGAACCGATGTACAATCTTAAGATAGTCTAAGCAACCTCTATCCTATGAAAATATAAATGAAATATTTTGATTATAACACTGAATTTTGAATAAATAAAATGTAAGTTTCAAATGAAAATATCACTTACTTTTGGTTTATCTGTTGTCCAAATATTGATTCTTATTCATGAAGCGAAAGAAATATTTCTCTGTTGTATTCTATGAATTATCATCCACTTACCACTGTTGTAGAGTATAATGATGATAATGAATCCTATTT
Organism: Limnanthes douglasii subsp. nivea; assembly: GCA_036936605.1. Lineage (NCBI taxonomy): Eukaryota > Viridiplantae > Streptophyta > Magnoliopsida > Brassicales > Limnanthaceae > Limnanthes > Limnanthes douglasii. The sequence continues at coordinate 61,043,687 of JAUPFV010000002.1, read as the reverse complement.
TTGGCCTTCGGACATAGTATAACATTTTCTAACGTAGTTTTATCTTTACGAATGATGTCTAATATTTTCTAAAATATATCATTCGTCCTCAGGAATATGCATATGTTCTCTCTCTATCATAGCTATATCACATGTAAATAAAAACCCGTTTATTTTTCTAACAATACGACCACATGCTACCCAATCAAGGCTTATATCTTTAGCTCGTTAATAAGTTTTCTTGATTATATATATGGTCGCAATCGATAAATTATTTTTTATCTCACTAAACATATAAATTATATGTACAACTTTAATACGAAACTTACTTTTCTCAAATCATTCAAAAATATTAAAATGTCGAAGATCAAGCACTGCATGAACTTTGGCCCATAAAAAATCAAAATTTTAGTGAACTAGAACCGATGTACTATCTTAAGATAGTCTGAGCGACCTCAGTCCTATGAAAATATAAATGAAATATTTTGATTATATGTAAGTTTCAAAATGAAAATCTCCAAATACTGAATCTCATTCATGAAGCGATGAAGCAATGTTTATATGTTGTATTGTAGGAATTATCATCCACGTACCACTGTTGTAGACGGTAATGATTATAATGAATCCATTTGTTTGGCCTCCGGACATAATTCATGCATCCAAATCGACTTTCATGTAATACTTGAACATGGTAAAACAAAAATGTGTGTAATCGGTCATCATACATGTTAGTGGCACTGATTCTTATATTTAGCGCTTAGGTCTAAAAACGGGTTGAACCCACGACCTAGTGTTCAAAGGTCGATGCAATAAGCCATTTTGTTAGGTATCTTTTATTATGTTATTTCAATGTTAGTCTATATTTAGTTATATTTACCATATAATTTATAAATGATCTAGGTTTTTACCGGTGTTATCGGTTTTTATCAATTTTATCGCTTAAGACTAGATTTTTATTTGTACCAATTTTATCGCTTAAGACTAGGTTTTTATTTGTCCTATCGGTTCGACCGATAATCGAACCGGTCCAAAATTTTAGCTAGACAATATTATCGAGTAATCCACGAGCAGACCGTACCAGATGGATTTCAGACGGAACCGGGTTTATTACCCCACTAACAACCTTAGTCGCACTTAGGTTTAGAAATTAACGTAACTAGTAGCACCCAAATTAGACATTAACATTATTAGTTGCACCCAGTACGAACAACCTTTGTCACGTGGCTTGGCATGCCAAGAGCGATGAACTTCACCTTGAGTGCGGCATATAGAGCGGCAATCGCCTACTAGAAACGATATATGAAACGCTACTTGCCTACTGAATAGGTTAGTTTGAAGTTTTAGGATTTATTGTTTTTTTTTAGAGTTTTAGGATTTAGTGTAATTACTAAGGTTAATTTGGGTATTTTTAACTTTTTAAATTTTTTAAATTTTTAAAATTTTTAATTTTTAAATTTTTAATAGAAAAAAAATCCAACAAAAGTAGACTCATATATAATCTAACTCATGCCCCGAAAGGGTACCCGAGTTGGTGGAGTAAGACATGTTTGTGACCGAAGATGGTGAGTTCGAGTCCATACTGAATCTGTCGCCTTGTGTGGTTATCTTCTTACATTGGTTTGTACTATTGCCTCATATTGAGGATTTACCATGTGTGCACTCGTTGAATAGCGGTTGCGGATTTTCTTAATGTGCACTCGTTGAATAGCGGTTGCGGATTTTTTTAATAAAAAAAATATATAATGTAACCCTAATTGACTTTTTTGTAAATAAATATATTGATACTGAATAATTTACTCCCCATGAGGTGACACGACAGAATTTTTTTGTTTTTTTAGATCGATGAGATTATTGATTGCAAATGTTACACAAATTATCAAGATTGAACCATTGGTATAATTAAACACAATCATTAATGATCTGTTACATGCAGTGTTTGTAGAAAATAGTGTTTCGTTTCTAGATAATCTCTGAAGTCTTGTAAACAATTTCTTATTGAAATATTTTTGGGGTTCTCCAAAAATTTCAATTGGATAAAATCAGAGATATATACTTTGAACAGAGAGGATGAAAATGATATGATCTTCTTTTCAACAGAACCCATATTTATAAATTCGACCAACCAAAAACAGTTTGGAAGTTAGGGCAGTTAGGGTATCTTAACTGGTTTTGTAATAAAACGGCTATAATTTTAAATTTGAATAAAACGGTCAAATTTTAAATTTCGAAATTCTGTTGACTTGCAACAATAGCCCCTTGACCCCGCTAATCGTGATATAATCTAACAAGCGTGCACTCCGCACTCTACGGCTTGTTTGATAATATATCATGATTAAATTGGTCGACTAGTCGATCCAATTACACTAAAATAAATAACAGTGTTGGCCGGATTAGCGTATAACATCGTCCGAGTTCAAATGGCGCTGATCATATAAAGTTGCCTATCAATGTTGCTCGTTCAGAATTCGGCTCTCTGTCCATAACACGTGACTCAAGTTTACATTTGTCGTGCACTTGATGGAATAATGATGGACAAATACTGCAGACTGGGTTCAAATAGGAGCCCTATCATAGACATACAAGAGTTCAAATATGGGCGCTTATAATAGATGCCAAAATCACACGATACTCATTATTGGTGCCTACTAGTAACTCGTAAGTAAAGAATTAGATGCAAATCTCAATTGATGGTTACGTGACAGAATTTATTAGAGGCATTGAGGATATGAGTAGCCATCAAAGTTATGGATGGCCTTAATTATTTGAATTTTAAAGTCTACTATTCTTTTGGGACCATCTCATACTAAATTCACAGCCTTCATATAAAACAACAAAATTAAATATTGATAGAGAAAGGGATAGGAATTTCACAAGTAGAAGCAATATACAAAACAATATATGAAAACTACTCGACCGAAGTTATATATGGGCTAAAAAAACATGGCAGATCTCTATGTTTGTCAATTGTCTCATATCAGTTCTTTTTCTTCATCTTTGTAATAAATAGATTCCCACATTTTTTAACAACAGATTTTATAAAATGTGAGGAAATTGTTTATTATAAATTGAAAACCTGAGAGATCTGTTTATTACAAAAACTTTCGTTTGTTGCATTTTTGAAACGTGAAAACTTGTTTATTATAAAAACAAAAGAAGAATACTAACGTGAAACAATTGACAAACATAGAGGACATGACATGTTTTTTACCCTATGTATAGATGTGTATATATAATATAAAAGTTGTATCACTCTTTATTGTTTGTTAAGGCCAGACTGACAAAGTTTTGGGATGTCCTCCCTTTCCTCATTTAACACACTTGATCCTACAACACCACCTTCTTCAACTGCATGTACTTTTGTGTCAAATTTCACAAAGATAGAACTCTAAACTTCTTTAATGGCTACTACCACCACAAAAAAACTACTGAAAGATCTACTTAGAGAGCAACAAGAACCCTTTATTCTTCATGTCCATCTTGCAGAAAGAAGGTTTCTTATAGACAGACAGAAGTCACGAATTAAGAGAACAAAATCTGTCAAAGAGACTAAAACAGACGTTTTGAAGACGAGTAAGTTACTTGGAAATGTATATAAGAGGGTTTGGGCTATTACCGAGTTATTCAAGATCAAGCTTTGGGACAAGGAAAATGGAAAACATAAAGAAGCAGAGACATTTCAAACCACTTGTGTTTCTCAGTCGTTGAAACAACTCGAGAATGAAGAGGTAATTTTGTAAATTGAGATTAACATTATGCAATGTATGTATGGATCAATTGGTTTTGTGTAGACCCTTTTTTTTTTATATATCTTGTTCCTTAACCTTACAGATTAGTATAAAGACAAATGGTGAAGGTAGAGACATGGATGAGAGCAGACAAAACAGCCCTATGTCTGTCTTGGAAGACATAACCTCCCACTCAGGTAGCCTAGTCTATTATTTTTATTGCAATATTCTTAGATATCATCACTACAATTATGGTTGGATGAGCAGAGTAGAATCCAATATGGTTCGTTATGTTATGGGTTCGTTCTGGGTTTTCACATAATCAGATAGCTAAGTGTATTGGTTCGGACTGAATCGGCACACTAAGCTTTTGTGTCTAGTTTTAGGAACGACCAGACCACTAAGCTTTTATTTCAGTTCGATTTTGTCCAATCCCGTCTGATTCAGTCTATTTTTTAAAAAAGGTTAAATCCAATCAAAAATTGGTTTTCAAACTTTTTACTAAAAAATGATATAAAAAGTTTTGTAATATTTGATTTTGTTAAATAGTTGCTCTATTATTAATAATTCTGGTAATACGATGGACGAAAAAAAAATTAAAAAATCGGCTATAACGATTTTATCGCTTTGATTTCGTATCGGCTGGATTCTAAATAGATCATGTTCTTTTAAAATGGAACAGCAAATCGAACCATTAAAGTTCGGTACAGTTCTCAATTCTTAATGAGCCATCAAAAGCCGTAATCTAGTGGAACTCTGATACCATTTGTTGAGAATATAGCATATTCCGTCTTAGTATGCTAGTATGAACAACCCGAACTTCATTCGTCGCGTCTATCCTTGATACTGCATCTTTATTTTGTCTGCATACTAGTCTTAAGAAAAAATGCTAATTGTCACTGAAAATCCGGTGGTGCGCACAAAGTTAACGAGCATAATATTGTTCGTTAAACACAGTTTTGATTTTGTCCATGGTCTATTTTTAAAAAAGTTCGAACTAGTTTGAAATATGTTTTTACTTGTATACCGCTTATCATTCCATGTCTAGCCAATGCTTGGTCGCACTTAACCCATTTATCCAACGTCGAGCTTACTATAGATTTCAAGCAGGCCCGGGTATAATTTGCTCAGAGTCTATACAGAAGCTCGAGCTCAAAAATTATCGAGTCAAAGCTGAATATTTTACGGTTTAGATTGAACGGAACTCGAATAGTTACACGTGTTAAAGAAATCAAACTATTAAAATTTAGTGTCAAATTTTATATTAGATGTGTTATTCTTCTCCCTCACTTCCTGATTCAATCTTTTTTCTCCGAACTTGGGAATGAAGAGAGACTACCAGAACATGGAGAAGAATCATGTACTCCATCACCTAAAGGCATAACAGATGAGTCAATATTATCAGCCTCTATATGGACATTACTTCACTCTACAACAAACAAGCCAAGTTTGGAAGAAGCAACACAGCAGCAACTACAAGACCTTGTGCAATATCCATTTCCAAAATCAAAGCAAAGAAAAAACAAACTATTATTTGATTTAGTGAAGGAGGCTGTAGAGATGAATGGAAAGGGTTTTGTAGGGTTTGAAGAGATGGGAAATATTATACTGGAGAGAATCAAAGTATGGGGAAATGAAACTAGTATTTCAGAGCTGTTTTTGGATTCTGCATATGACTATGAGCGGTGTGATTTAAAGAGGGAGATTGGGGTAGAGATTGGAGATGCCATTTTTGAACAACTTTTATATCAAATTGTTCAAGACCTTATTGGAGATGATATAAACTTATGGTGCCACTAGCCTGATATGGTGCCACTTTGGTTTTATGATCATGATCTATTTATCTATATTCTATATTATCATAGTTGCATTGTTTCAGTAAAATCACCATTGAATGTACTAGTATAGAACTTTTAAATGACCCACCTTATAAAAAAAAGTTATATGTTGTTGACATAGAGTAGTTTTAGATAGGAAGAATCATAGAGAAGGAGATAGAAGAGAAGAGTTTTGTTAAATATTCATCATCCTATTGTTATATTATCTCGGTTATTTATAAACACATGAAGAACTAATAGGTGCGACCAATAGGAGTTTTACATATTCATATAATAGATAGGATTACCAAGTGTTATTTGATCAATGTGCTGAATAATTAATTTCTTTTTGGGTCTATTATCCATCTTAACCTCTTTTCTGAAATGTACATAAAGATTTTTTTTTTTTAGCAAATGTAAATGTGACACTAAGTACCTTCTCACCAAACTTATTATCATCTAGTACCTCAACTATTTTTTATGTCTACGAAACATTCATCTCACCAAACTAATTCTTTTTCAATATTCAGCTTTTATTTTATTCTTGAACTATCCTCAAAATTTGGCTCAGTCTATTTTCCAACTAAAATTCAAATTTTAAATTTTTAATAGTACAACTTACTCTACTATTTTAAATTATATTAAAAGTGGTCATAAATCTATACATTCTCATCAAACCAGTTTGAATACCTCCTTCTTTAGAAACTGGTTCTTGTCGAAACCATTTACAGATAAAATTTTATATATTGTTGTTTCGATTGTTAAAGGTCTTTGTAAAGCTTGTTTATCGACGAGTTGAAGTTGTTTTAGGGTCATGGGTTTTGCCTACTTTTCTTCACGACGAGTTGAAGCTGTTTTGTGAGCTTGTTCTTTGTAAGCTGGGTTTTCTAAGTTTTTTTTCTCGACGAGTGGAAGCTTTTTTGTAACCTAGGTCTGTGTATGCTGGGTTTTGTAAGTTTTTTTAAAGTTTCCAAATTTATTCTGTGTATATTAAAGTTTCGAAGGTGTATATTAAAGTTTCGAAATTTTTTTCTGTATTAAAACTTCTGATTACCTTAACGAGTTCTGTATTCAGCTAATTTTGTGTCATATAAGTTCCACTTCCAGCGATTGTGAATGTGGTTTATTCCAAGTCTATACCTTGCTTATACTATCATGGCGTTTATGGGGAATCATGCTTTTAAGTTGCAGAAGATGAGAGTGTGATACCTTTCTTTAGATAACCATTGTGTACATGACTCACGTTAATATCATGTTTACATTACCAATTAACCATCAAGCGAGGTATTCGGGTATTACGTCACTGGCCGAATCATCTCGCGCGTACGTGAAGCGTGTCTTCTTTTAATGTTTAATATGACGCGAGTTACGTGTACATGTTACACTTATGCAATACACGTGATTTACCCGCTATTATGCATCACGCGATTTGATGCTACATAAACTTACACGTCTCACGCGAGTCGTGTTGCGATTTCAAACATCTCTCTCACCTAGTCTAATTTTGTTTATCATTGCAGAGGACTAGATGTCTAAGTCAAAAGTGTGTATTTTCAAATATTCCAAGCAGACCTCAATCGTTCATTTGAGCGAGTTTGAAAACTTTGAGACTCTTCAACACTATACTGAAGGTAGATGGGATGATCTGGTTAGGGGTTGCTACACTATTACCTACTCATGTGATGATCAAAAGTACTCTTTGTTTAATAACGAGACTGATTTCATGGGTTTAGTTGTTTATCTCGATGTGGAGCGTCTGAAAAGCGTTAGCTTCTTTATAGAACAACGAGTAGTTGAAAAAGATGCGGATGACATTCGTAAACAGCCTACCATAAGCTTCGTAGAACTCTGTGATGATCAACTATTAAGTGAGGAGAGTATTAATGGTTAACTCAGTTCGCAACATAAAAAAAAAGACATCTTGCTACTAGCAATTGGGTTGATGCTATCACAGGGGTTGGTCAGACATTTGTTGATGGTGCCTCAGGTCTAAGGCTATCGTTATGCCAATATGCTTTAGATCTTGGTTTTGTTTTCAAGTATATGCATAATATATCTACTAAGATCACTGCTTACTGTGTCAACAAAGATTCAGGTGGTTGTAAATGGCGATTGTATGTATCAATAGATTTTAGCATTGGTTTAATGATGATCAAGCGATTTGTCGAAGCCCATATATGTAGCCCGGTATTTTCCAAGAAAAAAAGTAGGCATTTGACGTCTGATTTGATTGCGAATGAAATACACGAATCAATTAGGACATGTCATTCTTTAACAGCAAAAACTATTTAGTCTTCTATCAAACAAAACTATGGTTTAGAAATTTCCTACCGTCTCTCGTGAACTTTTTAATCAGATATTTTCCAAGTTTTTAAGTAGAGGTGGTAAAAAGATTAAGAAATTCTTCGAGTATTTACCTCCCGAAAAGTACGCCCAGCCATTTATCATTGGGACATGTTATGGGGCAATGGCATCATCTGCCGCCAAATCCTTTAACAATCAAATTAAAAAGCTTTGCAATCCACCAATTGTTAAAATGATAGGCAATATTAAAGTGATGCTAATGACTCAAATTTCTAGACGTTATTTAGAGGGGCTTAGCTGGAACAGTTATTTATGCCCCGAATATGACAAGCAATCAAAGGATAATGTGCTAAATCGGTCGAACGTGGGTGGTATCTAGGTCTTCTGCAGGTTATTTGAAGTTTATTCTGAACCAGTTATGGTTGTCAACATGCTTGATTTTAAGTGTTCATGTGGTTCATAGAAGCAAGAGTGTTTTCCATGTCCGCACTCATTGGCTGCAATAACATCGGTTAACAAAGATCCTATGACGTTGATAGAACCATTCTACATTGTTGGTAATTATAGGTCCACTTATTCGTTTATCATACCTGCAATAACCAAATTTGGTGAAAGTTCATCCACTAACGAATGTGAAGGACCTGTTGTTCTACCTCCTAACGTTAAAAGGCGAGCTGGAAGGCCAAGGAAAAAGATGATTCCATCTAGAGGAGAAGTATCATCGAGCCACTTGCGCTGTGGTCGTTGCTTTAAATTTGGAAACAACCGAAGGACATATGGTATCACACTATGAGCTTGCCCTCCTAACGTTATTCAGTATGTATTGACGTGATTCCCCTTGTTCTGTATCTTTCTTACTCATTGACATTACTTTTAGTTGATACCCTCCAATTGTTTTACTATTGTTTTTTTCACACGCGAGTTATATTGAGTTATAATATTACACGCGATTGCCAACACGTGATTTCCGGGTTACAGCCTCCACACCGACGTGATTGAGTTTAATAATCGCGCGTTGTATTAAATAAATATAACACAACTTAGATTTAACTTATGTATATTATATTCGTGGGATTTGTGTATAACCTCTAACGCTTGACATGGGGTTTTAATATAGATGCATTTCGTATATAGCCAACACGCGATTTACATAAGGTGGTTGTGGAGAACCTATGTTATTGCAGATTATTTTTCATATCAGTAACCATATAAAAGACGCGATTCAAATACAATACCCACACCAAAGATGAAGCGATTTATATAGAAAAAGATTAATAAGTCATAGCAATTGTTTAAGTCCATTTATCTTCTATAGTCGCGCGATTTGTGTATAACCTCTAATGCGTGACATGGGATTTTAATATAGATGCGTTTCTTATATAGCCAACACGTGATTTACATAAGGTGGTTGTGGAGAACCTATGTTATTGCAGATTATTTGCCATATCAGTAACCATATAAAGGACGCAATTCATATACAATACCCACACCAAAGATGAAGCGATTTATATAGATAAGATTAGGAAGTCATAGCAATTGTTTAAGTCCATTTCAACGCGATTGCTACCATCTCATTTAAAAACATTACCAGAATTGACGCGATTGGAACTTAAATCGATTTCGAATTAGACATTGTAAACCACTACAAATGGAACTAAGTAGATACCGATAACAAAATATATTTAACAAACAAGAGACCCGAAAGCACAATGGACCTACGGTTGTCCAGATAATAAACCTCAATAAAAAACCACTACATATTATAAGGTTCACCAATTTGTATGCCAAAAAACGAGAACACAAACAAACAACCACATACTGATTAATTATCAGAAGATTTATCCTCCTCTTCGTCCTCCTCTTCATCCTCAGACTCTGATTCCCACTATTTCTTAGACTCTTCCCCGTCCACGTCTTCATCTTCGTCACTTTCCATCCCCCAGTATTCATCGTCTGATAAATCCTTCGAAGACTTCCTAAGAGTCTGTTTCCTCTTTGTCGTCTTCTTCGTGTTCTTCATTGTCCTTCGTCGTTTTGGATACCAGTCATAGTCTGAATCCTCCTCCGGCCACAACAAAGATTATTCTGAGTCATACTCATCCTCAGGTGAAAGTGAGGGTGAAAAATCATCTTTCGATCTGTCAGACGAGTACACCATTGTAGTGGAGTGCTTGTAGCCGGAGTGCCTATCACTATCATCAGAGTACCCACCATCAGAACATGGGTAATCTTAGAACTTGAGTGATGAACCGTTCATTCTCTTGGCAGAAGTTTTGTTTAGAATAAAAAAATACTTTTGAATTCGTACAGGGTAGTGGATAACCATCCATGAGATACACTTATTTATATTTACAAACCTAGCACTACTCTAGTTATCAATTAATGCACATATAATGAGTACTTTAGCTACCCATATCAAATCATGCATTAAATTAAAATACAAACCCAATGTCAATTAGTGAAAAGACAACCCCTTGTCTTTTCATTAGGCAGTAATTATGACGCGAGTTAAATGCTTATCACAATAACCAACGCGTACTAGTAACTATTGACGCAATTATTTTACTCTACCACCATATTTGATATCGATCATGACTTATTCAATGGACTTTAATGGTCATGTAACTATTTAGAGGTATGTCCATGCGATTCATTAATTTTAATTATATTTTTTATACAGTTTATTCTTACGAGGTGGGTTTGAATTAGAAAAAGGTCTATAATTATATTTAATTACGTACTCGACACATCACTCAATAATTCACCTTGGTTAACAAATGTTATGAATTATTAAATTTGGACATACCTAAACTAATGTACATAAGTTGTAAATGAGTCCTCTGTTTTTTGAATTATTTTGAGCAAGCCATTTAGGTTGAAATGTTAAGATAAAAGACGTGATTTGTATGCAAATCGTGTCTCATGCACGTTGCGAGTTAGGTGTTAAAAGTTGTTAACTTACTAAATAACTCCCTTAACCAATAACGCGATTCCGTATTATTAATGGCTATACACCTTCGCGATTCTGCAAGCCATTCAATCAGCCTACCTATTGCAGATTCATGCGACTCACCAAACAACACGATTGATGTGAAAATCATGTCTCTTATACCACGAGAGTTATGGGTCCCACATTTATAGCTTAGTAGGTAACTCCCTTGAATGATCACGCAATATAGCATTATTAGTGACTGCTTATACGAGCTAGGGGTCACACATGGAAGTGTCACGCGATCAATCATCAAACACGATTCGTATGAGAAATATGTATCATATACGCCGCGAGTTAGGAGTCACAAATAATTCACTTGTTAAATAACTCCATTCTCACGACACGTGAGTTAGCATCAGTAAAGGATACACACTTATGGGATTGTGAAATGCAATCATTTGGTCCACCATGTCAAGTCGTACGCTCATTATTAGTAAAATACAATTATTACCAAACGCGATCTACCATAAATTAAATCACTGCCATTACATCCAATTTAAAGACAACAATCTTTTTTTAATGAAGTTACATTATTAATTTCAAAAATATTCAAGACTGAAATCAAAAACCACGGTTCTCATCAACCGGTGAACAATTGGCAATCGCATCTTCTCTCTCAGCAATCGCTTCCTTCAAGTACACAATCATATCTCTTGATATCCAATCATTAATTTCTCACTTCCATAAGTGTGCTGCCTCTTTGCGCAATGCGAGACAAAGATCAGACACACTTAGCAAGGGTTCGGATTTTAGTTCGTTGTACCTTGAAGCGACTTCTTCTCGGCTGCAAACATGAGGTGCGATAAATCTAAGCCTCCCATAGTCAAAGTACATCTTACATAACACTTCATCAAAAAAAGCATTGGTCGTTTCATTAGAAATTATTGTCTTAACGTACTTCACCGCTTGAAGCAAGTGTTGGTCTTCATCCACGCACCAACTCATATTGTTTTCGTATTGGGAGTGTGTAAATTATTTTAGTTTAGAGTAAAAGTTGTATTCTGGAGGTTTATATAAGGGGGGAAAAAGTAGGTGGCTAACTTGGGCGGGTAATAATTTATTAGGTGTACGTTTTGGCGGGACAATAGCAATCACTCTTAAACATTTGCGGGAATTTAACTCAAAAAATGTAGACAAATATGCAAATAGTTATCATGCGATTTGCTAGATACTTATCACGCGTGATACATACTAAATAAGTTAAACGTGCGATTTTCTAGATACCTATCACGCGTGATACATACTAAATAACTTAAACATGCGATTTGCTAGATACCTATCACGCGTGATACATACTAAATAACTTAAACATGCGATTTGATAGATACCTATCACGCGTGATACATACTAAATAACTTAAACATACGATTTGCCAAATACTTATCACGAGTGATACATACTAAATAACTTAAACATGTGATTTGCAACATTTACTCCCCATACACCACGCGATATATTCTTGCATTTTACAATTCCATTTTCTATGTTACAACAATGTGTTTTACGTTATAAATATCCATGTAATTGTTTGAAATAATGGTCACACTAAGTTACCTTAATAAAACGACATTATCCTGACAATAAAATGTGACTTAATAAACCATCAAAATTAAATTACATAATAAGAAGTCCTTCGAGTACTGTACTGAATTAATAATAACAATTAAGCATCCAACACCCTCAGATTAGTATTTTTATCATTTAAGAAGTGGTAAAACATTTCTGCACGTGCTTGAGCGGGAATTTGTTTGCTATATTCTTTGGGTATAAACCCGTGCTGGATAATGTCTTTGACATACTGACAAACGAACACTCCATAGTCAAGTGAATCTTTTTCTTGCTGCGGAATATCTCTAACAGCTTTAATTTTGTATCCATTCTTCACACGTGGTATGTATTTATTCTTCATACAATAGTCCAGCTGCTCAAATAGAAAAAAATTTAGGTTGTTTTTTTAAATAACATATAAATCCGTATAGCGAGTTGTAATGTTGCGAATCACATTACATTAGCACGCGAGTTCCATGCATAAAACACGATTCGCATATACAACAAGCGCGATTCGCGAGCAATGACCTTTAAGAATCTCGCGAGAGGAACACACGATTCTTTCATTCACCTGCAAAAAAAATGAACATACAGCATCATGCAATACGGTTTCATACTACTTACCAATGCGTCGCCTGTTTTCCTAGTGTCATCTAGAGTAAATTTGCTAAGAAGGAACAGGGGATTGTAGTTTTTGGGGAACCCATTCTCCATGTCTATTACCAACAACGTCTCGTGGTTATGACCATTCTCATTTATGTGGCATACCAGAATGAATGTGATAAATGTGTCCTCCGTCAAGTTTTCAAAAACTGCATCAACAACATTTGTAATATCTTCTTTCATTGCTAGTAATTTTTGTAATAAAACCCGTGTACAACAAAACAAGATCAAACTTATGGGTCACTTTCAATGGCTATTTAATAATTAAATATTAACCTTTGCGACCCCAGAATACTGTATAGCACTATATTTACAATTGTACTCGTCATCAAGCCCTTTGAAAGGTTTTTTCCAGTTTGATTCTTTAAGCAGCTTATATATTCAGGCATCGATGATCTACAGCACAGCAAAATCAGAGCTATATCAAACTAGTTGTCAATTATTTGTGAGTTATATCAAGAATGTAAATTTTACCTTGAAATATAACTCCCCTTCGTATGGTAGGGCCATTAGCTCAGTCACACTAACACTTAGTCGGTATGTAAATTCGTTTTCTGGTAAATACCATACTTCCGAGTCGATTTGATCTTTGTCTCTTTGTATTTGAAGCACCTTGCGGTATTGACTGACTGATATTAACTTTGTTGTTGCTGTTTCTCTTTCCCAAGGTTGGTAAATAGCTTCTCCATGTTGTGACTGTGTAAGTAAATCCAAATTTGGATAAATGTTATCTAGTAACTGTAAAAGGACAGAAATTGTGTTAAATAACGATTAAACTGTGACAACTAAGTATATGTTTATTAGTATAGTTAAGAACTTACCATTGGAGGTGCCTCTTGTAATAAACTTTTAGACGAAGTACTGCCAACAAACTTTCCTCCACTCGAGCGTATAGCCACCGCCTTATTAACTTCGTCAAAAAATAATTGGGTACATAGTACCAATGCATCATCTAGGGTTGGAAGATCAAAACATTCCACTTCCCCTTCCCCTGCTGGTTGTACTTCTTTTAGTTTCCCAGAGTGTGTTAGTACTTCAACCTTTGCTTTGCGTTGCACTTCCAACTTGGGTTGTAACTCTTTTGTTGATTTGAGAACATGTTCGAATTCTATTACGCGCTCAGTTTTTTGTTGTTTCTTATTAGTTCCTTGTGTGCATTGATGTAGTCCTTTGTTTAATCTTGCTTTTTTGACATTACATACTTGTCACAATTTAACATATATATATTTTCAGTGTATTAGTCTCCCCAATTATAGTTTTCATTGTATTTAACATATATCTTTAAAAGTGAGGACACCATGAACTTGTTTACCATTGATGCGTGTTTTGGCTACTTCCACTGACCACGCGATTTGTTTAATAAATACAATACAAACGCGATTTAGATTATCTTTATTAAGAGTACGCGAGTTGTGTTTATCCTCTGACGCGAGACACAATATTCTATTATCGACGTGTTTCTTAATTAAATAACATGTGATTCTCAAGTTAATATAAAACAATAAACATGGTCCTGGATACAGGATTTTGTTGATCAACCATGACGCGATATAAGACTAACATACTCAAAAACCTTTATCATGAACAACGCGGTGTAAGATGAATATCAAATCTTGAACTTCCAATCTCATAACAACATAGTTATAACATAAAATTCGAAATATTTATAAGTTTAAAATCATCCCCTAATGTAATAAAATAACCAGCAAAACCCCCTATTAAAAATCGGAAATTTCAAAAACAACAGCTTCACCAAATTGAAGACAAAGCACATCACATAAAATAGCTATAAGAAGTTGAATCTTAATATTTTAAGATCCACTTACATCTTCATGTCCTTGCTCCAGTGGCTTGGGTACGTTGCTACCACTTTCATCTAGCCCAACTGTATTCAGTTTCGTCCCACTTGTTACCTCCCCAACATTTCCAATTGCCAAACCAGCCTCCGTATTTTTGCAAGCAACCTCACCACATTGTACATCCTCTGCAGCCTCTGCGCGATTTTCATTATCTATCAAATTATTTCCTTCTTCCACAACCTCTTTTGTACTCTCTTTTTCTACTTCTTTGTTCAATGTTGCATCTATTTTGTTATGCATACTAACTCTCCTGATGTTTCAGCTACCACAACATTTGGTTCCGGTTGTATAGGTGTTGGTTCAACAATTGTTGCCATAATTTCATGTTTCTCCCCCTCCCAGCTACCACAATAGGAATTTGCACCTCAGCCTCAGCTGCTATTGCACCCACACCCACATCTGCCCCATGTGTGGTTACTTTGTCCTCTTTTTCCACATTTTCACTTCCTGACAAAGCTCGTACACCACTACTAGAATTGGCCGCCACAAGCATACAATTATCAACACCTAAAACATACAATGTTGTTTCATTTCCCTTCCCCTCACCAGATGTCTCAATAACATCGTTCGGTCCATCAGCAGCTCCAGATTCATTCTTCTCATAATTTGTTTCACCTCCATATTTTGCCCCCTCGTGCGTGTCTTTTTCATGGTCCTCAGGTGTAGAAACCTCTACAACTTCTTCTTATTTCTCATCTTTTTCTCTCCTACCTCTACCTTTTTGAAACCATGTTTTCTTGAAACATAAACTATGGTTTGAGGAACCTCATCCACTGTTAGTGATACATCTACTATTTTCTCTAGTGACTCCTCTTCTACCGAACAGAAAGGCATTCCAAAAACCTTCTTTAGTGCTTCATTAACCTTTACATCTTCATCAGCTTGATCAGCTTGTTCTTGAAGCTTCAAAGTCAAAGAAGCAACCTCCCTTTGGAGTTCTTCAATCTGTGGGGAAATTAAACAAGTACAATATTAGCAACCTAATAAATGTTCATTAAAATGACAACCTTTTAAACAACTTACTTGTCTATTCTTTCGTGCCAGAGAAATCTTAAGTCGTTTATTTTCTACCGAGTATCTGTACTTTCCACTGCTTCTCTTCTTAATATCTTCCATCCTCTTAAATAAAATATTACAAGCGTTTGGCTTGTAAACTTTCATCTTATTTATCCGAGTACTTGAGTTGTCTCCTCTACTGCATTCCCCAGTAAAATATTTACGTTGTTTTAACTTTCTTTTATCCAGCGTATGTTTATGCTGATCCAACCACCCCCGCAGTGGTTGACCGTAATCCTTATCCATGCCCACGTAATCCATTGTTCGAGATGTCTGCCCAATTTCTATCTCATTTTTTCCCCTCTGTACAATACTTCGACCGCTTCCCACTTCTACCATTCATTGTTTTTTTCCGTTTGTTTGACAACTATCTACGCCTCTAATCTAAACTACCATAGCCTCCACTGGTCTCCCCCTACCCGAAGGCCATTTCTTCAGCCTCGGTTAGTTTTATCTCTTCTTCCATGATCAATAACACACAATGGTATTTTGAAACAAACAGTCAATAGTTAGTTAAACACCTTCACCCGATTCATTTACATCCAAAACGCGAGTTAGCAACAACTCAATAAAAATGATGCGATTCATGTATTATCAACTTATTAGTTGCGCGATTTCTTGACAATGCACCCTGTGATTCTCATAAATCCCACATCACTTACGTGATTTACTCATACCGCAGTGCCTAAGCGAGTCGTCTATTATAGTGTTCCTACGCGATTCATTAACTTGCTCCTAACCATATACTCCTAGAGAGTTATTCATATGCGGGTCCTATGTTATATCTCACGCAACATTATATGATGGGTTTTCATAATACCATCCCAACAATCCATCAGACCATAGTTGTATTCATCATCAAGGAGTTTACGCAACCTTTTAATCATTGCCATAGTTGACTCTTGCACTCGAGCCCCCACCATTTGTAGCACCTAAGAATCATGGTTGGCCTTACCAAATATTCCCTTAACGTGGTGTGCTCCATAAGGGCTGGGAAAAAAAAGGAGACAGTCATATCACTTTTAGTACAAAACAAAATACTAAACACCAACATCATACTCACCAATAAAACTGCTACGCAGCCGATGACGCGATCGGGTGCTCCTTTCTCAAAATAATTAATCATGGACTTGGTCAGCTTCTCAACAATTGCCCCAAACCAATCATAATCATTAATTTTGAGCATGTCTTCTACGTAAAAGACCATTGTCCAGCCCATGATATCTCCCGATACAGAGTAGAAGAGGGTAGAGAAAATAAAGAGTATCAAAAGCTCGGCAACGTCAATTATTGATTCATCTCCCACATCCTTTATTGCTTTTTCTATGGCTTCCTGTAACAAAACAGATTGTGGTTAGTGATAAGGGAGAATAAATGATATAAAGGTAAATTGGAAAGAAGCATTTTTATTAGGGAAAGATTGTAAAATATATTATGAAAGCACTAATTATAAACAAGTGGTAAAATATATGAACTAGGTGTATAATAGTTGAGAATTTAAGCATGTGGGGCTCGTTATTGTACTATAAAAGGACCTCACACGAGTTGAGAAGTTTGGTTGATTAAGATAATAATATTTTCTCTCTCTACTCTTAGTAGCACTTTCTCTCTCTAAAAAGCATCCTTATAAAGAATTGATTATAACAGTTTAGTCCCTCGGATATTTGTTTTACACAAAATTACCCTCAAGCGAACTCTTAATTCATCATTGGCGTCGTCTGTGGAAAGACGAAGATTGTCCTGACAGTAATTGTTTTTTTAGAAATCGTTCTTAATCTGAGCGGAATTATGGAAGAGCAGGGGGATGATTTTGTTAACGAATGTGAGGAGAATCTTGTTGGAAATACCTATCGGAATGATATGGATTATAAAGCGCACGGTGGTCAGCGCGCTGGAGAAATGTTTGACGAGTCGGTAACTATTGGAGATCGAAAAAGTAAGGGCAGAAAAAGAAACTGTCCAAGTAAATCTTCGTTCCGAGGTTAGAAGAGAGCATGATAGCGGAAACGATGAGCGTTAAGTTGATCTTCGTCCTAGAAATAGAGATGACAGATATATAGGGCATGGACGACGTTCTTCGAGGAGGAAAGGAAAACGTCACTTGGAATCTTCTGATTCAAGTGATTATTCTCGTTATAGTTCACTAGATTTGTCTACTGAAAGGAGTCATCGAAAGAAAAGACATGGCAGAAAGCATGTGGAGCACCAGAGGGGAAGAAGTTTGGAGAGAAAATCTCTGAGGGAAAAGAATTATCATACTCATTCTAATGAACAAGGTTACGACCAAATGAATTTTCCTTCTGGGAACCAAAATGTCGACCAGCAGAATTCAGAGTGGCAGCATCAGTATACTTTGCCTTTCAAGGAGGGTCCTTATTTTCCAAACCATGAGAATTCAAGGGTTAATGTTTATATGACATGTCATAACTGGAGAGCTTCTCATTTATCCTCGAAAATTCTAGCAGGAAACCTCCCAAAGCACTTTGATATTTCGAAGCAAGAAAAGTTCGACGGAACGCAGGATCCTGACAATCATATCGAGCAGTTCAAAAATTTCATGATCAATTTTGATGACGATGATAAATTGTTGTGTAGAGCGCTTTCTCAGACCTTCGAGGGGGTGGCTTCGAAGTGGTACAACAGGCTTCCACAGGGCTCGATAAAGAATTTCGACATGTTCTAGAATATTTTTAGACAGCATTTTGTGGGGAGTAAAAAATTTCAAGCCAATGGAGATACGATAATCTACTGTAGGAAAAAAGTTGGGGAGAGTTTGAAGAATTACACCAATCGATTTGTGAAAACGAAAAACAGATATGGAGTACTGCAAAGATTCTGTGGCATTAGCAGCATTCAGGATGGGACTTCTCCCCGGACTTTTAAAGGATACGGTAGCAGAGAGTCAGGTGATGACTTTTGGGGCATTATTGGAACAAGTTGAGAAAAGAATTTTGGTGGAGGAGACCCAGGCATCAGAAAAAGGATCAAGTGATCAGCTAGACCAGAATCAGTTTCAAAGGTCTGAGTCTAGTAATCAAGGGCCTCGTGTTAATGTTCAAGCTAAGTTTATGGGTCAGTATCCGCCGAGGTCGAGAACAAACCAGCAAAACTATAATAATCATCAAAGCTATAACTAAGGAGCAAGGCCTATTTCGAATAAGTGGATTCGTCCGGACTATTTTGATGAGTCAACCAAAAATGTGGCTACGATATTCGATAAGGAAAGGTCAACAGTGCAGTTCAAAAAGCCTTTTCCTATTTAAACTCCGAGGGAAAGCAGAAGTGCTAACAGGTTCTGTAAGTACCATGAGAATATTAGGCATGACACCAAGGAATGCATCGCTTTAAAAAAAGAGGTGCAAGCTTTAATTGAGAATAGAATGTTATTAGAATTCGTAAAAAAGCATACTCAGAAAAATGTTGCAGTAAAGGCTATCCCAAAGAATGCTGACACAACAATGGTGATTTTCAAGGAAGTTGATGCTTTTAATATTGCAGCAGAGTATATGGATCCCAAGGTAGGGAGAAACAACGTGAATATGGTGGAGGAGATTATTCCAAGGGGGAAAGTAAATGACCTATGTGCTCTTTTCGAGTCGTTAGCTATTTTTGGAGGGGACACCATTGCAGGGAACTCCAATAGTTCGCGAAAGAGGCATATGGTGAATCTGACTACGCAGATTGAAGCAAGGGTTTTAGCGCAGATGCATCGCTTGCCCTCCCCTATCATATGTTTTGACGATAATGATATGAGGAATGTAGCGGGCCCGTATGAGGATGCGGTGGTTATTGTTGCAGGGATAGCTGGTGACCAAGTTCAGAAAATACTTATTTATACGGGAAGTTTAGCGAATATTTTGTTTATGAGTACCTACAGAAGAATTTCCGACCCACCTGTTATACGGCAGTCCGACAGATCTATAGTGGGATTTACATGAGCAATAATAATAGTCGTGGGAGAGTTTCAGTGTGTGGTGGAGCTCGGTCGGGGGCCATTCAAAAAGGAAGTTTAAGTTTTGTTTATAGTCGTAGATGTACTAACTTCTTATAATGTAATTTTGGGCTGTTCCTGGTTGTCCAGGATGCATGGTGTTATTTCAACGGTACATCAATGCTTGAAATATGTAGTAAGGAACAATATAGGGACAATCATGAGCATCCAGAAGATGGCTCGAGAATGTTATCAGATAGCTTTATCCTCGAAGGGAGTTCAGGGAGGAGCATCGGAAAAAGCATAGCAGCTAAGGGGACTTCCTCTGCAATCACTCCTTGTGATGATCCGAGGGAGTCTTCCGGATTTCTGGCTCCGGATGATGATCATGAGGAACACAAGTTTCAAGAGGGAAATTTTTTAAAAATTGGAGTAAAGCTTTCTTTTGAGTTCATAGAAAAGTTGATTGCATTTTTGTCAATAAAGTTAAATATGTTTACTTGGTGTGTAGAGGACGTTACAGGTGTGCCTCCATAGATAATTTGTCATAAACTCGCAGTGCGACATATTGTTCGGCCTATTATACAGAAAAGGAGACCGGTTTCTTAGGAGAAGTCTGCAACTATTATTTTAGAAGTTGAACGGTTATTAAGCATAAGCCATATTCGAGAGTCGCAATACCCTGAATGGGCCTCGAATCCAGTCTTAGTCAGGAAAAAGAATGGCAAGTGGAGAACGTGCGTGGATTTCACAGATCTGAATAAAGCTTGTCCAAATGATCCTATTCTGGTACCTCGAATAGATCAGTTAGTGGATTCTACTTCGGGTAATCGGTTATTATCTTTCATGGATGCTTATTCAGGATATAATCACATCAGGTTAGATGTAAGAGATGAAGAGATCATATCGTTTATCACTAGGAGAGGATTATATTGTTATAAGGTCATACAATTTGGCCTGAAAAATGCGGGGGCGACTTATCAGCGTTTGGTAAACAAAACATTTGAGGAGCAAATTGGCCAAAATGTCGAATCTTACATTGACGATATGCTGGTAAAGAGTTTACAAGACGAAGATCATTTCTCTGACTTAGAGGAAACTTGTAATAATTTGAGCAAAGTCAATCTAAAGTTAAACCCGGAAAAGTGCATTTTTGGTGTACGGTCGGGGAAGTTTCTTGGCTATATGATAAGTGAAAGGGGAATTGAAGCTGATCCAGAACAGGTAAAGGATTTGATGACTATGACTCCTCCTCGGAATATTAAGGAAGTCCAAATTTTGACAGGAAGATTGGCAGTATTGAACAAGTTTATTTCTCGTTCATCGAATAAATGTGCGCCTTTCTTTAAAGTGTTGAGAAACGCCAGACAGTTTCGTAGGACCGAGGAATGTTCTGAAGCATTTCGTCAGATTCAAGAGTATTTGATGTCCCCGGAGATACTTTCTAAACCTTTGATGGGAGAGAAGTTGATTGTTTATGTGTCAGTATCAGATTTTGTAGTCAGCGTTGTGTTAATCCAAGAAGAGATTGATATTTTGAAGTCGGTATATTATGCTAGCAAAAGTTTGCTAGATGCATTGAAACGGTATCTAAAGTTGGAAAAGTTAGCTTAGTCCCTAGTAACAGCTGCTCAAAGAATGAGACCGTACTTTCAAGCCCATCATATAGTAGTTCGAACAGTATTTCCCCTAAATGGTTTGTTACAGAGGCCGGATATATCAGGAAGAATGACGAAATGGTCAGTTGAACTATGAGATTTTGACATAACGTTTGAGCCTCGAACGGCAATAAAAGATCAGGTTCTGGCTGACTTTTTGGTTCAATTTCACTCAGAGAGAGCAGACATGGAGATTATTGATCAGCCAGATAAGACAGAACGGTTGGTTTGAACTGATGGGGGTCGAATGTTTCTGGAAGTGGTGCTGGAGTTCAGCTAATTTCCCCAGATTGGATAGTAATGTTTCAAGCTATCTGTTTCGGTTTTAAAGCAAATAATAACGAGGCAGAATATGAGGCAGCATTAGCAGGGTTAAGGTTGGCTCGAGTGTGTGGGGCTAGAAATGTTATATTGATTAGTGATTCACAATTGGTGATAAACCAAGCTTTGGGAGAGTCAGAGGCAAGAAAGGATCAACTAGTCAAGTACTTGAAAGTCTTGAAGGACTTGGTTTATAATTTTGATGAAGTTCCAGTATGAGCATGTTCGAAGGGAAGCAAATCTGATCCCTGATACCTTAGCAGTTGCTTCGCAATCAGAAGGTCATCCATGGGTCATAACTCAGGATTATCCTTCGGTTACAAGCAATACAGAGCATTTGATGATTGTGGAGGAAGTAAAAAATGTTGTTACAGACGATTGGAGGTCAGAAATTGTGGACTTTTTGGAAAAGGATAGCTTACCAGCAGAAAAATCAGAGGCTAGAAGAATCAGGTGTAAATCTCACGGCTATATCCTTTTAGGAGGAGTCTTATACAAGAAATCACTAAGTATACCGTTACTTAGATGTTTTTCCAAGGATGAATCACAATTTGTCCTATCAGAACTTCATGATGGGGAAGGGTTGGCCCATTGTGGATATAAAGCATTAATTCGACGAGTGTTTCTGGCCGGTTATTATTGGCCGACTATTTCCAGTGATGCGAAAGAGTTTGTAAAATGATGTGACACATGTCAAAGATATGCCAATATAATACACATTCCAGGGGTACTGCTAGAAATTATTTCTGAAGCAGTGTCATTCGCTAGATGGGGTATTGATTTAGTTGGACCTTTACCAATGGCATCCGGTGGAAGGCAAACGATCATAGTAGCAGTTGACTATTTTTCCAAATAGGTGGAAGTATAACCTTTAGCGGAGACGAAAGCAAAATATGTTATTAAGTTTGTTGTCTCAAATATTTGTTGTCGTTTTGGGGTGCCGATAAAAATCACAATAGATAATGGACCTCAATTCGATAACAATGAGTTTAAGAGATTTTGCGTTTCTAGGGGCATACAGCAATGTTTTTCTGCTCCATTTCATCCGCAAGCCAATGGTCAGGTAGAGGTGACCAATAGAACGATTTTGGACGGATTAAAGAAGAACTTGGAAAGCAAGGATGGAAAATGGCCAGATTACTTACAGGAAGTATTGTGGGCTTATAGAACAATATCGCGAACTTCAACTACAACATCTCCATTTGCTTTGGTGTACGGAATGGATGCGGTGGTCTCCTCGGATATTTTTTTCCCATCATACCGTGTGGCAGCTTATGCTGAGGACTTGAATTATCAAAGCAGGGCTATGGAATTAGATTTGGTGGAGGAAAAAAGACGACGTGCACAGTTGAAGTCCCTACATTATCAAACATTAATGAGGAGCAGGTACGCTTCGCAGGTAAAGCAGATAAATTTCAAGGTGGGGGACAAGGTATTACGAAAAGTTTTTCTTCATATTAAAGGAAAAAACCTCGGAAAATTGGGACTGAAATGGGAGGGCTCTTATGAAGTAACAGAAAAAGTGAAGCAGGGAATGTATCGGTTAAAAGATAAGGAGGGGAGATACCTTAAGCATCCGTGGAACATAGAGCATTTAAAGTTGTATCTGGAGTGAGGATGAAGAGTTTGGCATGTAATGATTATTTTTATGTTTATTTTCAGGTTTGCAAAAACAGTGAAGGCATACTCTTTCCTACCATGTTAGGCACGGGAAGGTTTTAACGAGCTGCCACTATTAGCTGATCAATACATTTGAATTTTTACCTCAAATTATTCTTTCTAAGTTACAAGGTGTGATTGGATTATTAGGTTAATAGTTATGATATTTTATAAGCCTGCCTTAGAGCAGCATACATTGATTATTATGACCAATTAAAGTTGGCATAAAGCAATTATTTTATTCAACGCAAGTTGGCATACAATCATTTTCATACCAAATATGAAGTTAAAAAATTATAAGATCGGTATTCCAAACAATGGCATACAAGGAAAGTCGAGGTAGATGTTCTTCGGAACATATTGATACCATTACAAAAATTGCCTTACAAACTGACAAAGACTTATACAAAACCTTGTACAAAAAATTATTCCAAGTTTGTTTACTCAGAATGTTTCGAGGAGTCGCTATTCTTGGAATCTGATGACTCACAATCACTAACAACAATATTAGATGGACGAAGTTCGGGGGAGACAAGCTTCCAAAAACTGCATAAGTCATACTCAGGGTACTCTGCATGAATTTGGGTGATCAGTCCTGCTCGGGTAGTAGCATCCCAAGCATTAAGCTTGTCCACACATTTTGCTGCATAAGCATTCACAGCTGCCTTTTTCTCTGTTTCTATCTTCTAAGGAAATTCTGCAATCGTCTTTAACAGGTTTTTCTTTTCCTCTACAATAAACTCGAAGTCGGCAAGACAATCCGTAAATCCCTTTCTTCCTGACAGCATTTTTCGAGGACAAGGACATAGTTTTCCGAGGCAGACAATTTTTCAAAAATTGCATCAGCCTGTCCTTCTAGAATGGAGTGTTGTTTCTTTATCTCTTCAAGCTGTGCGGAAACAAGGGAAGCCTTGAAATTGTAGTGATTTTTCCGATCTTCCAGATGTTGCATTTTTCTTCCCATGTTGACAGAGGCATGAAGTAAGTTCCGAACACTTAAAGAAAATTCATCGCCCTGAGGAATTTCGAAGGAGCTAGTAGGAGAACTTATTGCTATGGAGTCAAAATTCGAAGACTCACCAGTTAAAAATGATGGGATCAACAGTTTGTGGAGGATCGCTTCGAGGAATTGGGAGCGGTGCTAATCTTGGAAGATCATCATTTGAAGATGGACTTGAAGATTGGGTGGGTGGAGAGTTGTGCACTTGACCTGAATTTCCTTTATCTTCATTATCGTTTTCAGTTGTAACAATTTGGGCTCCAGTGCCCTCGGAGGTTTCCTGGATATCATCTTGCGCTCTAGTGTCCTCGGATATTTCCTGGATGGGCTCCAAAGTAGCTTTCTTCTTGGTTTCTTTTTTCTTGGTTTCTTTTTTCTTGATGGGATGGACAGTTTTTCATGAAGGGGAAACTGAGATGGGTGTTACAGTATTTGAAAAAGAGATTGGCTCTTGGTTAGCAGCTAAGCCTTCGGAGTCTAATTGAAGATCTTTGATTGATACTTCTTCTTCAGAATTGTCTAAGTGGCTTTTGGCTCAGGAGCGCTTCAGAAGATAAATAATGATGTCTTTCTTCTCCACTCGATCGAGGACTTCTTGCTGAGAAGGCAGAGTCATCAATTCATTCATAGTTAGTCTGTCGAGGGGGTTTAGCCTCCAAAGTCGACTATTGGCCAAGTTATTGTTCATAAAACAGAGGTGGAATTTGTTTTCCCAGTTTTCCTTAGCCCATTCACTAAGTTTGGTGAAAACTGTGATGGCACTTTCTTCATAGTCAGCATAGGGCTTAGAAATCCCAGTCATAGCTGTGCAAAAGTTCGAACAGTAAGTTATTAAACTATTATTCGAGGAAGATAAAAGTAAGGGTTAAAAAGACTTACATCTGTTAGTCCATACAAGAGACAACTTGTGTGGATTCGAGGGGGTCGACTCAGAGCTTGTCTCCCAATGTCCGGAGAAGAAGAGGAATTGTTGCCTCCATTTTTTATCAGCCTCCAGTAAGTCCTTCACTACTTTTTTACCTCGACCAAAGGTTAGTGAGTAAAACGGGAAAACGGATTCTTTGCCAAGCCAGATAATCCGATAAGCTCTTCTTAGGAAAATTCATTGCCAAAAATCCTTGAAGTCATAATACATGCCATGAGTGTGAACTACATGTTTGGACCAGCTTGGGAGGGGCAGAGATCGATTTTGGCAAAATATCCAATGAAGAATGGATCTAAGGGATACCTCGGCCCCTAGTTCATGATCTCTTAATAGAAAACTAACTCATTATCCTTAACAGATAAAGGAGTCTCACCTTTCGAGGGGAATCTGATGGTAATATACGAGGGGATGCACCATCGAGTCCTTAGCATGGTTTCTTCCGAAGGCGAGAAATATTTATAGGAGATATGGTAGAGTGCAACCAGGTGCTTGTTCTTGATTCCTCAGATGTTATTGCCCATAATAGCATCAAGTTCCAAAGGAAGAGTGATATCACCCTTGGATTTTGGGGCAATTCTTCAAGCTTGCTCTTCGGAAATTGCTAGGGGTGTAGATATTTGACTAGAAGAGGCCAAGGAAGGACCATTGGATTTACTCTTCTTTGCAATCGGAATTTGTTGTGTTTCTGACTCAAGGTTTTCTGAGGTGATCGTTTTCCCCTTATTTCCTAAGGTTTTGTTTCGAAATGAATGTACATCTTCGTCGGTAATGGTAGTTCTTGAGGGGGAGAATCGAGGACTTCCTTGCCCCGTCATAGAAGGGATGGATGGAAGGTTTGATCCAGAGACGTCAGTTTTTAGAGGATTGTCAAGTACTGGAGTTAAATTCGGCTCTGGGTTTCCGAAGGAGTTTCTCTAGCTCATTTGCGTTCTTGAGATTTTATTTTGTCTTTGTGATGCCTTTTCCTTTTTCCAGAAGAATTCTTGTGATATTTACCTTTACCCATAGATTCGAGGGGTTCGAGATCGGAACGTTGGTTTAAACAAGAAATTTATAAGGGTATGATGGCAGAGGAGTTTTCCGATGGGGGCCACGCACTGTAGAAAGTGGTGACCGGAGGTTCGTGTTGAGGCTCAACGTAGGTACCAGCAACAACTTTCTCTTCGAATTTTTGGTTAATGAACCACCACTCTGGAATTTGACGAGGTTTGGGGAGCATAAGCCAGCTTTCTTTCTCTAGAAAGTTTAGAACAAAGGGTTTGGATTGTAAATGAAAGGGACAAGTATTTATAGAAGTAGATGGGCTTTTAAAGTGAGAAAGGCCTGTGGACATTTTCCTTTGTTTGCCTAGGGGTGTTATAGGTAACATAGGCACAATTGTATTGAATCGAGAACTGAGGAAGAATGTGAAGAGGCAATCAAATGATGGAAAATGTTGGGAAGTGTAATAAGATCCCTAAAAAGATTTGGTGACAAAGAATTACGACTAATAACGTCATTAATAAAAAGGCGGGAGATTGCTGACTGAGATATGAGAGATGACACTGAAAAGTTTGATGAGCTTAATCCTTGCAATTAATTAGCCAAGACTGGGGGGCTATTGATATATGTATTGATACGATTATTTTCGAAGAAGACTCTTTGAAGGTATCAAAATGTCCACATGATTGTTTCCGATAAGAGCTTTCGATGAGATAGAAATTGTCTGTGTTGGGTTATGGTCTAGTCTTTGCAAATAAATTGCAACGATTGCGGGGCTACTGGTCAGTGTTGTCGAGGAGGTAAAATGTGGCAAAAAATATTTTTTGAATATTTGATAAGAATAGGAAAAATTATCATGTAGGTTAATCTTCGAAGAACAGTTACTCATCCGAAAGTAATTTGCGAGGAAATATTTTTCGAGGAGAATCCGAAGATGATGAAGTGTTTTTCGAGGAGAATTCAAAGGTAAGAAGAAATTCAAATATTTCATCGCAATCCTAGTAAAAATATTTTTACAAGGACTGGGGGGCTACCGATAAGGGAGAATAAAAGATATAAGGGGAAATTAGAAAGAAGCATTTTTATTGGGGAAAGATTGTAAAATGTATTATGAAAGTACTAATTATGAATAAGTGGTAAAATATAGGGGCTATGTGTGTAATAGTTAAGAATTTAAGTGTGTGGGGCTCGTTATTGTACTATAAAAGGACCCCACACGAGTTGAGAAGTTTGGTTGATTAAGATAATAATATTTTATCTATCGACTCTTAGTAGCACTTTCTCTCTCTAAAAATCATCCTTATAAAGAATTGATTATAACAGTTTAGTCCTTTAGATATTCGTTTTACACAAAATTACCCTCGAGCAAACTCTTAATTCATCAGTTAGTTGACTAAACACTGTCAAACAGCTTCTTGTTTTTAAACTGATATTTCTACCTTAATCGGTCCACTTTTCCTAGCTCTTCGCCGCAAGAAATATTTTTGCATCAGTGGAGACTCGTTCTCTGCACCATCGGCAAATCTTCCAGTGAATGCCCCTGCTTTGTTCATCAGCATTTCCTCCTTTCCGTGTTTAAGACCGAAGATTTCTTTAACATCATTGGTGGTCAGTTTAACCCTCTTCGAACCTATTCTAAAACACCATTTTTTGACAGAATATCTCTTTACCATCTCCTCTATAACTTTGTTAAACTTCTTCTTTGGTAAATCTTCGTTTCGTAGCATAAAGAATGCTTTCAGCAATGTATAGAATAGTGTGTTCTTCGTAGCCTCAGTATGCTCCTCAGACACTATGTTTTTTTGCAGCAAATTTAATATGCTGACCAAACCAGGCCTGTAAAAAGTACCTTTGCCCATACCTGAACCTGTATTTACAAAAGAACCGTTAGGTTAGATTTTGGTAATGCAAATCGTGTTTTCAGTCCTAATTTAAGATAGCAGACGTTATTTCCGTCTCCCTATCTTTAAACATAGCGATTTACGACTTACACCATACGCGAGCTAGAGTTCAAACTATAGAATCTACTATATTTGTGCCACCTCACTGACAACGTGAGATACACCATATATACCACATACACTGCTACACCCCATGCAGCTTACTACACAACGCGAGATGTAATATAAACTACGCACACTAATATAATCCTTACACCTTACTTCTTATGCGATATACACCCCCACTAAACACCAATTAACATACACATCAAACAACAACACACACGCGAGATACAGACCAGAAGACACGCGATTTACATACTAAAACTACTATAACATATTTTTACAAACGCATTGTCACACTGAAAAAGACGCGATATACCATATAAACATGCTGCAGTTCACACGTTTCAATTGCAAATAGACATGCACGTAAAGGAAAACACAAAACCAAACAATGCGTGATACTACAACGGATGCTTATCGTAAACAAGCCAGCAACTAATTCGACATTTTTTCTCGCTTACAAACACCATAAAACCAAACAAACACAACTATGATCCTTCTCAGCACAACTTTACTGCTAACCGGCCGACGAATGGTTTTATAACACTTTCCCATTAAGCCCAGACGGAGAGAAACTGGGTTTTGATTCCAACAACCAGTCAAGAACTATTCATAAACAACATATTAAACAACTAGTGACGTACATTCAAAGTAGTTTAAACTTATAAACTTCACCGGAAATGGTTGTTCTGGGTTGGAAACATGATATGAAGACGAAGTTTGCCTCAACGGTGGTGGATTAGAACGACAAGTCTTCTACACTCGCCGGAGTTTGTTCAGAAACAACCACACCTACGCCTGAGTTCTTTTAGGGTTTCTCTCTGATTTGTGACTGTCTCTTTCTTTTGTCTTTTGGGTTTTCAAAGCTTATTGGGATTTGGGGGGAAAGTTAAAATTAAAATTATAAAAAGTAACTGTGAACCTATTTTCTCTTTCATATAGCTTTAGGGTCATTTTTGTCAAAAATTGGTTTCTAGGTACTAATGGGGAGTGTCTAATATTTGGGTACTGACTTGGGATATCAAACTTGAAAAGGTATTTACTGGTACTTTTCTCTTTATCAAAACATCGAGGATTATTCTACCTTTAGTCTTTTATTATACGAATTTTATTAAGTACATTAGTTTAAAAGTTTCGTGCTTGGGGATCGTACTTTAAATTATTTATCAATTTAATTCATAAATTATTAGTTGGGATTCAATTGTTTTGATTTGGGTACAATTTTTTGTAATTTTCCAACCCGGTTACCACCTTTTATCTCCACAACACTTTTTGATCTATATGTACATTTTCATATTTGATTATATATAATATAATTAATTTGATTACTTATTAATTAGACTATCTTATGACAGTGACCAAATATATATTTAGCATCTCGATATCTAATTATTCCAACAATCTCTCACTTCGATCGTCATATCAAGAATATATTTAACTTCAATAGGCCTCTGAATCTATTTTCAATAGGTGAACATGTACAACTACATACATGATCAATGAACGATAAGAAATTAAAGACGTTTTATCGTAATGTGGATAATAGGATTCAATAGTAATCACATCATCGTCACCAATCAATTACTTGGGCCAATTATGGTTTGTAGTTTAAGAATAATATGAAATGTAATCGTACATATCTATTTTTAAATGGTCCTACCTTGGAGATGTAATAGAGTAACATATGTCAATAAATTTACCCAAACCATATACTGCAATAAGCCTTTATGCATACAATATTGCAAATATTAATATGATCATATTACAAAACTTACACTGAAACTAACAATCTTTTAAATCAACTACACCCATCTTGACGGTGTGTTTCTGGAAAATTTTAGGCAGTACCACCTTTGTAAGAGGTTATGCTATCATAGAGTTTGTACCGATGTGTTTTATATTTATTTGACCCCTCTCAACTCTCTCTTTAATAGATAGTAACTTTATGTCTGTGTTTGGACTTAAACAAACTCATGATACTATTAGAGTACCCCACTACAGAAAACTGTTATCACAATACAACTTCATGGGACCTTTCATATCTTGTACAACACGCAAACTAGTGATAAAACTACGCAGCCATAATGACTAGTTAGATGCCTCCACATGACTTTTCATGTTGATGAAGATATATTATATAGTCATAAGGTACAACATTCTTCTTTTTTCTCGTGGACCTTCTTAAAAGCATCATTACCTTTTTCGCACTTTTTGAGGAGGTATATTTATTAATGCTTTTACCTAGTTGTTTTTCAACTTTGGTCCTAAAATCTTTGAGCTTGATAAGGGCTTCTGACTTTTCATAAAGGAAGTAGAGGAACCCGAACGAGAGAAATCATCTATAAAGGATATGAAGTACCACTGCTTGGTTAATGATTCTCTTAGAAACGGTCTGCATACATCTATAAATAAATTTTGTGATTATCAACAATATCTAACAAATGAAAGTTATATTACATTATCAAGCTACCATAACCATCATATCATTATAAAAGAGAGTTAAACCACTGTTTTCCAAAAGATAAGAATAAGCATACATATCTAAACTCAGAAAAGAAATAAGTTCCTTCGAAATGTAAGAAGATACATAACATTATCTAAAAAATAATACATGTCTAATGGTAAATTTTAAGGGCAGATCATATTGGGCAGGTTGCCCGGATCCCCGAAAGTGGGGATTCTTATTTTCCCATCGTCAACAATTTTTTTATTTTATTTTTAATATAGATTTTATACTATATTTTAAATCACAAATTTCTGACACCTTGCGTGAGCTCCCGTCAGCTATGAAGATGGACATCTCATCCTTCTTAGGCTCCAATTCTTTTGTGTACTCTGCAAAGAAATACAGACATAATTTTTTGTAACCGAATCAACCCATCATGTATTATTTACCACATAAATAGCATTAACTTTCGAAACAACGAAATATATTGTATCACATTTACTTAGTAAATCCGGCGTTTTTTACGGTCCTTTTTTAACTGTCCTTTTTTTGCGGAAAAACATCAACCTACCATTGATTCGTGAGGTTTCTTCTTTTTATCCTGACCAAATCCTGACCATTTTCCATCACTCTTTTCCTTTTGCCACATTCTATTCTTGAAAACTACAATGTTCACTTTAGATTACTCTTGTATAAGCTTTTCTTCCTCTAGTATAGCGTGTGCAATCAATTCATTGATTATTTATTTTTCTCGCATGCAGTTGTAAGTGGACTAAAAATGCTTAAACTTTCCCAAAAGAGATTGAAACATGAACCCTACTACACAGTATTCGAGTAAGACTACCTTGATTTCCTTCGGTTTGGTCGCAATCACAGACATCCCTAGAATGTGCTCTCGGATAGTATATTTGCCATTGTACTTCCGGTTATATCTCTATCTTGTCATTTTTGGAAAATGTTTTCTCAATGTTTGTGACAAACTCCGAGGCATTGGTAGCATCCCTAGGGACATTTGCACGAATCGCATCTGGTATTCTTTGAAGCATGAAGGTCAAGCATAATTGATTAGACCGTTCTTAATTTTCATACTCCATTGATTCTTCATGTGAACTTTCCTAAGTAAGCTAAGTTGGTCTAGATTTCATTAATGCAAGGTCATAATCACGACATTTTAAGAACAGTTTGTAGATGTTCGATCCCAACAATAACATGGAAAAATATCTCGAACAGCATTTTATTAAAAATAGTTTCGGTTTGTTTAAGTAAAGTATTATATGGGTCGTTGTCACGATCGTATAGTCCTCATTCATAAATAACGGAGGTCATTGATAACGATGGACATGTATGAACTGTTCGTCACAATGAAAACATAAGCTTTTTTATCGATGTTCACGTGCTTTGCTAATAATGCGTTTGAGCATATTTACATTACTGCTATAATTTGGTTATTATCTCTGTATTGAGGAGATCCTAACAACCCAAGCTAGAATTTGGTTATTATCTCTGTATTGAGGAGATCCTAACAACCCAAGTGAAAATTGTGCGCTAATTACATGCAAACAGTAGGTGTTGATTCTTTTTTGTTACACCATGTTATTCTTTTTGCTCAATCTGCTACGTTGATGGTTGCTGCAAGTGAGCTTGGTTGTTTGATTTTGACGCCAGTCGAATATCATCCCATAGTCTGGTGAAGCAGCCTCCAAAGAAAGTTGGATTTTGCTGCAAGTGAGCTTGGTTGTTTGATTTTGACGCCAGTCGAATATCATCCCATAGTCTGGTGAAGCAGCCTCCAAAGAAAGTTTCATGAAATCCATCCACCTGCTATGAGCGATGCTCAAAGGCCTCTTAATAGATGGTAATAGATAAAGTTTGCTGAATATTTGTTGATTTGTAGGGCATCGTATCGAGAATTGGGTGAAAAACGTATAACATTTTTTTCAGTTCTAACGTCTGTTTTGGAGGCAAAAGACGTATAAGTTAATAAGGATTTGATTAGAGACGGATGAAGAATTCATGGCCTTCGTTACAAAACTACACATTTAATTCCACAATTACAGTTACGGAAATCTGCACTTTATTTCATAAGTTACCGGAATGCTATGACACCACCAATATGAATAATTCTAGATACCAGAATCATAGAAAAAGATATACAAATAGTACTAAATAGAGATATACTAATTTTGTTAAGTATTTGTCATACAATTGTTACGTCTCAGGTATTTATAAATCGTTCTACATTTTTTGCAGAACCTGAGATAATGTAAACTTAAGTATTACTTTTTCTCCTTGCATCTCAATCGTTGGGCTTCCAAACCAGTTCTTCAAAAAAAGCGGAAAAAAAAAAAAAAGTGAACGCTACGATGATAATGCTAACAATTTGATAAGATTAGCTATAAAGAGGGCTAGCATCACAAACGACTTGTAAGTTGCTTTGAAAAGAGGGCTACATAAAGACATGATAAAGTATGTCTAGATGGATGTTAATGTTTGAACCACCAACATGTTACCCTCTCCCGTCTTTCTTCCTTATCCATCACAAAGCCTAAATTAAAATAATTTAAATTTACTAATCATAAATACAACTCAGCCAAGATCAATCCTCCATCTAATTCTTCCATTGACAATGATATAACATTGTTTATCAATGATTTCTTCTGCATTATCTTCATTTTTATCATCTTTATATACCAGAATTCTGTCCTGCATTTGTACCCATTTGCAGTCAAAGTAATTATCAGGGACCGATGACCACAACATTAAGTATGTGTCAACTAAGGTTATAATCAAACAATACATGGTTAAGAGTTGATAAGCATTGAAAGAAGAATTCACCAAACTAATGGATCTCCCCACCAGAACCTACTTCCCCATCCTCTAGCTCCTCATTACCCCCATTCCGACGAGAACTATCCCGGTGGTCTTTTCTATGTCTCTTAGAGCGAGTTTCGCTGTCTGATTCAGGTGAGTATGCATGCTGTCATCAACCATTACAAATAAAAGTTATTAATTTTTGGTTTGTATATAAACTCAACTAAAATAAACCAAACAACAAAGAAGTCTACCTTTCTTGATTTTTTACGATGACTGCTACTATGTTTGCGTGGCCTTTTGGATTCCTCTCTTTCATCCTTATCACTCAGTTCTTCGTCCGAACTATGATGTCGTTTCCGGTGTTTCCTATCTCTGTCCTTGTCTCTTTTCTTATCCTCCTTGTGGCTTTCTGTTCTGTCTGCATTTTCACTATCTGTGTCATCCTTTTTACTTCTCTCCCTCACCTTCTCTTTTTCATGCTCTCTCTCCTTCTCCTCCTTCTCCTTCTCCTCCTCCTCCTTCTCCTCCTTTTCCTTCTCCTTCTCCTTCTCCTTCTCCTTCTCTTTTTCCTTCTCCTTACGTTTCTCTTTCTCCTCTCTCTGTTTCTCTTTTTTCATCTGGAAAACCTCAGAAGGATCTAATTAGACATTTTAATAATAAAATTTTCAGCTTAAATAAGTATACACATTAAAGTGGTAGCAACAACACACATATCAAGAACATATGTAACTCCATGCATTCTTTGCACAGCATTTGCCCTTGATTGTCATTTTCTGTGCACCTGTTTGCTTGCAGCATGTGCATTTTCCCTTAATTGTTATTTTCTGTAAAACCGTAAAGCTAATAGTAAAGAAGATTTCACCAAGTTGAGTTCACTATCCCCCAACGTTTGCCAACGTGGCAATCTTACTAATGTACCAGGGCACTCAATTATTTAACATAAATCTACCAAAAAATGACGAACACTCAACTCATGGAACAGGCTCCCAGCAATTGATCTAAAACTACAACATAGCACCACAAAATAGAAAAAGATTTGCATAACACTATCATAAACACTGGCAAGTTCGGATGAGGTCAATAATTGACAAAATCAGCTCGTCAAAGAGGATGTTATCGCAGCTGCATTACAACCCCAAGTGCATCATCAACTGGGATTGTGATCACAAACATTCTAACTTACCATAAGCTTAAACTTACACCAAAACAAAATAGGCCAAAGCAAAGCAGGCAGTTATACTGATGCCTGGAACTACAGCCACCAAATTTTAAGGTGTTCAGGTTGCAATACTCATTGGACTGATTCCCGGCAATAAACGAAAAAATAGCTATATATATATATATGAAATAGTCATGTTCCAGAAAGAAGGCTTCAGTCACCTTTTCTTCCTCGCGTTTTCTTTCCTTTTCTTTAGATTTTTCAAGCAGGTTTGTAACGTATTCATCAAATATCTCTTTCTTGTAGCTCTCTTCGCCAATTGATCTAGCAGAGATGTAAATATATATAAGGGATCTAAGCATAAATAGTAATTAGTTTTGTAAAACATACATATAGAATGCGCAAAGAATAGCTTTGTTACCGCAAATGTAAGAGCCATACCTATATTCTTGGGTATCCTCTACAAGCGATTTACACTCCTCCCACTCAGAGGCAGCAGTTATTTCCTATAATGAGGTATAAAAAGAAGTTTACTACAATACTTGAAGCAAATAGTTTCGTAAAAGGAAAACACGTTAAAAGGGTTTGCAATACCTTGAGAGAGTGTAGTAGCTTGGAAAAATCATCAGCAAGACGTTGACGCTTTTTAGCCTCTTTCTCTTCTTTCTCCTTAACTCTGTTGAGCAGCTCCTCAAACACAAGCTGCAAACAGAAAATAACCAAAACCTATCATTCCTTTACAAGATTCCATATACTTTATAGAAGGATATATTCCCAGAATTAATCATATATATGCAAACTCTCAGCAAGATAATGCATTATAAGAGCCTATATACAAAGTAATCGATAACGCAAAAACAATTGTGAAGAGTAGTCCCAAAATAGCTGTAAAACAATGTCACGGGAGATGAACAGCAGAAACGCCGCCATTATTCTTCCGAAGGAACAATTTCGAAAAGTAAAAAATACAATAGAGGAAGGAGCAATACCTTGATAGAAGAGACGTTTACTTCTGCTAAAATCTACAAGACTCTTTGACTCACATTTCCACTTTCTTATTTCCTTAAAATAACCGAAGGAGGAAAATTTTCTGAGTTTTAAATTAATTTTATAGATTATTCACCCTCTGTGTCAATCAATCTTCCCTACTCTGATATGCAGCAATATGGGTTTGGTACAACTCTCAACCATAAGCCATCCTTGGGATGCACCCATGTTGCACAAATGTGCTATTCTAACTAACAATAATGAATTTAACAAGTATTATATAAAGAAAACGCAATGTCCATTGTGCTGTTCACTGACTAACTTCTACTATCATCATGGCATAGTCTTATCCTGAGCATTTTAAAACTTCAAATCCTTAGCACTCTATTCCTAGCAGCAAGTACAAGAGAGAAATATATGTTATGCAATCTTAGACATCCTCATCAAAGAAAAAAATCATTCTAGTGAATCTCACACAGACCTAGCCCTAGCCTTATACAAACAAAAATAATAATATTTGATACCAGATCATAACATGTAATGTAATAAAAAAGAGCTATGGCACGAATACCAACAAAGACTATACAAAATCAAAGTTTAAAATTGTACCTTGGAGTTGATATCTGATATACTTAAAGTAAGGTCATCAGAAAGAGCAGCTTTAAAATCCTCAAAAGTCCATGAAGACATCAATGAAATCTGTGCGAGTTAAGAGTGGATTGAGGACAAGTCTTACAGAACTAGGAAGCATGAAGCAAAGAAATCCCTAATATTTATCTCACCTTCCCAGCTTTCATTACATCTTTGATATGTGTTTTGTCCTCGTGATACTGATAAAAGAAAAAAACGGCATGTCAGAGATCTACAGCCATGAATCTTAAACTCAACAGAAGCATGAAACTGAATGCAAGAAATACAACAGAAAGTAGAGAGTTGCATACAGATATAGTATCTGCACATTTTTTAGCTAGTTGTGATATTCACAAGTTTTACACAAAAGTTAAATATAAAGTTCAGGGAGAGAGGACGAGCCACAACCATATAATTAATAATATAGAAAGTAAAAGAAATGTGATTAACTCAATAACATTTATATCTGTGTGAATTGAGGACCACAGAGTGCCAGAAAGATACCCATGTAAAAAAGATAAAGTTCAAATATTCTTTCTGAAATGACGCAAAGGCAAAAAAAATAATGCTCTGACCAATGAGGTACAGTGCTAGCAAACAATTTATTCAACGAATATTAAGAGAAAAAACAAAATAAGACCAAAATTATCCAGAGTCAAGTGAATGTATAAGCTTTTTCCCATTAGTGAAGGTCCTCTTTAGTTTCTCAATTAAATTTTTTGTGCCAGATTTTTCTGTTTTGCTACAAAATTCAACTCAGCCCCACTAACCAACCAACCCACCTCCCAGAGGAGTATGAAGCAAACCTGTTTGTCTAAATCTTCGGTCACATCCTCAAACAGATCTTTTGGAGTTGATCCAGAAGTGTTTGATGCAACGGCCAGATATTGAGGCAACTCCTTTACCTGAAGATTGAAGACATACATAATGAGTTAGTATATAACTTTGAATTGAATGTAGTTCTTTTGGCAAGATTTTAACTAAGCCTTTCTCGTATTTGTCTCAATACAATACATACCTTCAGACAATAGTCCCGCCAAGAAGTTTTAGCAGTAAGAGTGCCATCAGCAACATGTTCTTCCAACAGTTTCCGATATGCGTCACGGTTTTTCCTCTCGGCACGCCTTACCCTTTCCTTATAGTTGATTGAAATAAAATATTTAAGTAATATTTGATGGAGGCAAATAAAAGTGGGCCTAATGTTCATTGTGGTATTTATGTTACCTTCTGTATCTTCTTCTGCTCTTCTTCTTCCTTTTCCAGGTCATAAATATATTCCTGCCATAACTGACATTAGTATTTAAATTGAATTGGATTAGCTTCGTATGTAAGTAAAACAGTTTACCTCATAGACAATCAAGCGATCTAACTTTTCAAGCAGTGTGCATCTTTCATCATCTTCTAAACGATCTTGAACTTTCCGCCACTGCGAGTTCACCTTCAGATGGTAGAAGATAATAATATAGAAATTTCAAACTTCTGTAATCCAAAGTTATATTTAAATTGAACAGCAGGTTTACCTTAATAAAGTCACAGGATTCCAGGAACTTCCTATATTCTGCTATATTCCGTCGATGATCCTCTGCTGCCTTTTCCTTTTCCTGTACATTGTACCAATACAAATATAATTTCCCATAGCCATCGCAGAGAAACATAAAAACTCATCGCTTAGCACACTATATATTGTTACCAATAGACAAAATTTTACACAAGAAGACTAATACAGAATGCCTATACAAAGCACACACTTTAGAAAAGAAGCAAGCAACATGAAGAGAGAGAGAGAGAGAGATAGAAGGTTATAACTAATGACAGGTTAAACATGTGTGAAGAAGTTCTACAAACTTAGAAGGATGTATCATACATGTCAACAGAGTATTCATACATGAAGAAGGGAAGAAGTTGAGAAGAAGAGTAAGATAAATGCAAGAAAGCCAGTATGACTTCCCTAATAGTGGAAATTGAGAAGTGATGTTAATAACTTCCTTTCTATTTCCTCCGGTGAATATTTAAGTTTAAAGGTAATGAAATTCAGGAACGTATATAGCCTCCATATGAGCAGCATTACAAATAAAAGCAAGAAAAACAGTTGAATTGAGTGTGTACCTTCCTCTCAAGTTCCATGATGTAGTTGTCATAAAGATCCTCACGATCCCGCGTCCTCTCGACGGCCTTAAAACGCTCGTCATTTTCAAACAAAGTAACAGCTTTGCTAATGAGGCAAAAAAAGTTCAGTTAGAGTAAACATACATACAATAAGCTGCCCTGGTGAAATAAAAACACAGGACAGACCATGCTCAGAAATCAAGTTTGGGAATAACAGAAAACAAAACAAACCTCCATTTGGTCAATGATGTAAGCTCGTTAGACTCCTGAGAATGAAAAGAACATATTAATACTCTATACATATAAGACAGAGAGGAGCAAAAGAGCGAACTGAGCTTTTTGCCACATACTTCCAACATCTTAACAAATTCTTCTCGTGCTTGCTTCTGCCTTGCGCGCCTCTCCTCGGCCTCTATTTTTCTCCTTTGTCCCAAATACTAGATATGAAGATTAAATCATTTTTAATATATAAGAAATCAATTATGATTCCAGGTAGCTGAACTGAAGCATAAACTTATATGTAAAAATATATAAGACGATATTCTTATGAAAGAACACCAAAACCCACCGACAAAAATTAAACCTGCTGTACAGTGGAAAGCAACTGTGAAAATACCTCATTAAAAGCTTGTTTCCGCTCACCAAGTGTTCTGAGGGCACCGTATCTTTTGTCATTAACAATCTCTCTCATTGTCTGAAATGAGAAGAACTTTAGTGTGAATCAACCAAATGCAATAGATGAATTTTACAGTAATAAAAAGGACATCAGAGATACCTGCTCCCAGGTCCAGTCAGACGGAACATTCATAGACTCCAAAAGACCTTTGAAAGCATTTTTTGCTTCCTAAACAAGAAGAAAAAGAGCATTGTTACCAGCAAAAGGACAAGTACCTTACTGATTTGCAGAGCCAAACTTCATGCCTTCTTTCCTGTCCCCAGCAGTTACATAAGTACAAATAACTACAGTCTACAGTAATACCTGCTTAGTGGCATATACCAGAGGTTCATCATCACTTTGCTTATCCTCTAAAGGAGTCACATTAACTTTTCCAGCCGCAGCCATTCGCCTTTTAGCTTCCTGACAGATAAACAAATGGTACAGGATATAGACAAGCAAAATAAGCTAATATTTTCATTCTATCATTATTGCTTTCGGTAGTTTGCATGAGCTTTACGAAACCAACAGTTTAGAAGACCAAAACACAACATGCAGGCAAATTCACAAATTTAAGAAAGTACTATGAACATTAAAAGGGATAAAGGAGTCGTGCCTCAATGTCCTGAAGAGAAGCTACATCTGCAGAGCTTACATAAGCCTTAGATACTGAGGTGTCAGCCCCACTCCTGATAAGTTTCACAAGAAAATATCTCATTCACATTGTTTCGAATCATATCAAACCAAGAAAAATGAAGACGCAAAAAAGAATCAATACATCGAACTTGTGTTGGTACTGATCATAGCAGGTGAATTATTTCCTGTAACAGCAGCATATAAAGGAGTACTCATGGTTAATGCAAGGGGTTGACTCCCGGTAATATTTGGTATATCAGATTGGGTGACAGATACAGGAAGAGCTGCCATGGGTTGATCAGCAACTGCAACGGCAGGTCCAACAGAAGCAGGGCTAGAAGTTTTTGGAGCAACAGAAGTAGTTAGAAGAGGTACTTCAGAGGAAGAGTCAGCAACTGGAACCGGGACTTGAGGTGTAGCTCCAACATCAGTCTGTGCTCCCTGGCTAGCTTCTAGTTCGGCTTGTTCACGAGCTAACTGGAATCGCGTACTCACAAATAAGTGACAAAATCCCGAAGGAATTAGAGAACAACAAAAAATTCTAAATGAGTTGAATAGACCAACCTTTAAATCCTCTGGGATCGTCCACTTAGACTGCTTTGTAACCTTGTTGTAGTAATACCTAGGAAAGAAAATCATCTTTATTATGGCTTACTTGATTATGAAAATTATGGTGATCATGTAATATAACATAAATGTTCTAAAATATGAACAAAAAAAACCATTTGACATACTTTCTTCCTTCTGGAGTTGTAAATTCCTTCCAAACTGTAGATGCGTCAGCCCTCTGTTAACCAAGACGAGGACTTTTAGTTGCAATATAGAAATGATAGGGGTAATAATTCAAGAAATGACAAAACCAGAGCCTGAGATTGATAAAAAGAATACGCCCCAGAAGTGCCTAAAATTCTGTATTTCACAACACATGATACAAGAAACCAATGTTAACTACATTATTCATAGGTAAAGCTTTTCTGTAGCAACTAGCAACATTAACAAATCCAGAAAGAAAATAAAAAAACATCGTTATGGAATCACTAAGCATACCAGTTAACACCAGTTGTAATGATTAATGAAAAAGAATATTGGACAAGAAGAAAAATGAGTCCGTAAATTCAAGCTCTTTCACAAGTACCACCACCATATTTCAATAGAAAATTTATGGACAGAAAAAACAGATAAGACAAAAGTCGAAAGCAAGTTTCCAATTTATCTTAAAAGTATATATTCCAGTAAAATGATACTTGCTCAATTTCAATTTCCAAAATAGAAAAATCTGACGTAAAAGTCCTCTTATATGCATCATACTGCCCCCGACATAATATATGGAAAAATATATAATATCTGAAGGATGAGAAGAAAAAACTATAGAAGAGTGAGAGTCTGCTTTCACAGAACAAAGGCATGCCTTCAATATATTAGAGCTTGCATGTACTAAGAAAATATACAATAATACGGCGGCTTTCAAAGTAAACATTTCCGCAGGCGTTATGTTTTCTCCGACTTGCCATTACTTTTACATTCAGAGGAAAAAATACAAAGAGCGAGAACATACGAAGAAGAACACACATAAACGACATCATTTGCAACCAACTCTTAAGCATCAATGAAGTATAAGAATACTGAAAATAATTATCACAGATATAAAAAGACATTAGAAAAGATGTACACCACAAAAAATAGCAAATTTATTATATGACTCATGACTCACCTCAATTGGTGTCATCAATTCCACTGGCTTCTCCCAATTAGATTGTTTAGTCTGCTTATTATAATAATATCTGGAAAAGCATGTGTACATCAGACGAGTACATGAACAAACACCAGATATAAAAAAAACTATGCAAGACAATATGACACAGTTGAAAGTACCATCTAAAGGACTAGTTTTTAGAATTAAAGTTACAGAGAAAAAAAAGCATTTGTAACAAAAACATGATTTACATTGAAATAATGTTAATACCAAAAAATGCTGCTATCAATAGGTTACTAGAAAAGAGCATGCAATGTACTGGGCTAAGAAGTGCAATCTGTGTCAATTGAAGCACCAACGTTTTGTAAATAATGTGCCACATATCTTCTAAGATCTGTTGCCCTTTCAAAGAGAAAGATACTTGAGTCACTGCTCACACAAACCACCGTTAATTACAACTATTAATGATCTTGATTCACTCCATATATATAATTTATAAATAAGAGTGAATCAAGTTCAATGATTTTTGTAGTTAATAATGGTTATAGCCTAGGTCT
Organism: Limnanthes douglasii subsp. nivea; assembly: GCA_036936605.1. NCBI lineage: Eukaryota > Viridiplantae > Streptophyta > Magnoliopsida > Brassicales > Limnanthaceae > Limnanthes > Limnanthes douglasii. Next base: position 61,001,580 of record JAUPFV010000002.1, on the reverse strand, counting down.
CGCATGTCAGCTGCAACCTAAGCCACATCCAAGAATCATCCATGAATGAATGTAATAAGATCACAATCTCATATACACAAGATTATATTTTTAAGGTGTGGTTTTGACTACCCAAGTTGTCTTTAACAACAATGTACTTTTTCAGTGGATCTGCGTCCTTGCTGATTCTACAATATTATGTGAATAAAGTTAGGAGCATTCATCATATGATATTTCCGAAATCCGGAACTATTTCCTTACTCAAAAGACACGTCTATCTATTAGTGTAGTGTAGGTTATTTATTATAATCATTAGAACTTCAAGACATATATATTAACCTTTTATGAGATTAGGATATTATTACAACACATTATGATTAAAAAGCACACTTAATGACAAAGAGCACCTTTCAAATCATGGTGCTAAAAACTAACATGAGCTGAATTACCCAATAAATACATACTAACAAGAATGCAGCGATGAAGTAGAACTAAAGTACCAAAATTACACCACTTTAACAGTGTACCTTTTCCCGTCAGCAGATGTATGCTCTTGCCAGTCAGATGCAGATTGCTGAGGAAGATTAGATACACTACCCATCTGACATTTCAAAACGTGCAAAAATTAATAAAAGGCTAATCGAGAAAGAAAGAGACACGAAAGGAATTTATAATATATAGACCAAAAGTCAGGATTTAAACAAGGGAAATAAACTATAAGTTGAAACTTCTAGGAGCCTACCCAGTTTTCCTTTTATTCTTGAACTAACTAACCTTTACTTTACTAAATGACTGATCTTGCTAGATATTGAATAGAGAATTAAGCTTATATTCGTTGAAGCAACAACAAAAGATGGTCAAGAAGTATAACAATGGAATTTTGCATCTAAAAAATGACTGTGGGAATATGCAATGAAAGATGAAATACTTGATCCATGGAAGAAGGGACTTGAGTTTGTTGTGTAGCATGCATCGCATTCTGACTTCCAGACGATAACCATGGCTGTGCTGTCGTAGCATGCATTTGTGAAACTGGTTGGAACTGAGATGATACAGCAACGTTGCTTTGTGGCTGGGCATAGGAAGGCGGTCCAAACTAGACAAGTGCAGAAAAAGTTATATATCAAAGTGCAAAGAAAATCAACGAAGTCAACTCAGGGACGAAAAGTGGAAACCAGCATAGATATCTTACCGAATATGAAGAAAAAGGCCCTGGAGCACCACCTACGTTATTTTGAAGAGTAGTAGTCTGCTGGGACTGCGGCGTTCCAGACATAAGAGGCCTATTTGTTTGAAGATATTGTATTGGTAAGGTCTGAGACGCTGGCAGGCCTGGCTGTCCTGGCCTTGTATGAAACTGGACTTGTTGAGAAAACTGCATAGACTGACCCTGAACAGCTGAACCCCCATGGGGATGAAACTGTTGGGAAGGCGCCGAAATGAATTGTTGCCCTTGCTGTGGTGGTATCATAGGCCGAAACTGATGAGAAAAAAAGAATATCATCAAACAAAAGTCCACACCTAAACTAATGGCCAAAAGTATCGATTGACATAGATAAAATTAACAGTCCACTACCTGCGAACCAGTCGACTGAGGATTATTAGCCATTTCAGCACATACACAGATCCCTTAAAACTGCACACAAATCAACAACCAATAACATCCATAAGAGAATCCAGCAAAAAAAACAATTCAAATGTATATAGCTAATACTGATTACAAAAATCCAGAAGCTCAGCTCACAGACAAGTCGAATCGGCTTTAGGTAAATCATAATATCAGACTCAGTAAAACAATGCATTGGACAATGGCTTGGCACCGATACAGCGATATCAAGTTTTGACAAAAATCGGCGATGGCTTGTTTATTTCTAAGAAGAATTGCTAACGACTAGGAGGTAAATTGGAGCTAGATTTGAGCTAAATTGTTGATGAAACCCTAAACAAGAGGAAGATGAACTTACCGAAACGAAGGGAGGACTTGAAATGGATCTTGGGAGCGGGGAGAGAGTGTAGTTGTTGAGAGAGAGCAAAAACCCTAAGCCCAGAGCGCGAAACGAAAAGGAGGAGAATCAAGACACAAAACCTGAACGTTTACAAGAGGATGACTTCAACGTTCATTATAGAGTCATAAACCTTGATTTCGATTCAAAATCTCCGCAACCAAAAGTTAATCTATAAGAAGTTGCAACTTATAATTTGTCCTCAAATCTATTATACATCACGGTTCTCCTCTTCTATTTTATTTTTAAATTTAAACTCGAGCTATATATATTCTTTTCCAATATTTTTTTTTTTTTGCAAAAAGGTAACTATATTAATATTTAAACGAACAGTACAATGATTGGGCCAAGTTGCCACCCACAGCACAAGGGATCGGAAACAAGAGACAATAACCAAGCCCAACACAGACCCAAGAAGACTTGAAACCCTAATCCCTAATCGAACCACTCAGTCACACTAATCCCTAATACAGCCATTCCCAAATTCAAAAAACCCTAAACGAGCAGCAGCCACCTTCATCAACCCTACAAGCTCACCATCTACACGAATCAGCCTTCAAACCTCCACAGAAACACCCAAAATCCCAAATCAAACAAGCTTGAAGAAAACCCTACTCCTAACCCGGATCGATGTATCCAACTCCTAAGCTTTCAAGCACAATGATAGCTAGGAGAGGGTTAGGAGCATCCTGAATGGTGAAGGAGCAATTTCTCTTCTCGTTCAAGATCCACTTCGAGATCTATTCTGCAGCAGCGTTCTCCAATCTGGAAATATGGCGAAATCGCGCAGCAGAGGGAAGCAGAGCCCTGATAACATCACTGGAGCCATTCAAATCGGATTTAGACGACAATATTGATCAGAGTCGAGCAATCAGATTTCAGATCAACCTCACTCCATCCTCTCTTTCGACACAGAACCAGAGCCTCCAATAAAGCCTTCCTTTCTGCCTGCAAAGGACTAACCTTGCCAAACAGAAAGCCAGCTCCCTCGATGAGATTGCCCTGAGCGCCACGCACAATGATCCCACCAGAAGCCTCACCAGAGAAGGAGCAAGTGTCGTCAGTGTTTATCTTCACTCTTCCAGGATCAGGCGCCTTCCATTTCAGGTAACAAGCTTTCCTTTTATTAATAAACATAGCTCCCATGTGAGTTCTTGCATACACATTTCCAGTCCAGTGCTTAGGATTAAGTTTAGAATCTATGCCTAGGATAAAACGATTTACTCTGTTAATAGCACCACAAATAGAGTCAACAGGCTTATTGAATTTAGAGTGATTTCTGTTAAACCAGATTGTCCACACAATGATTAGTGGAACAATTCGGGTAACATGGAAATTACTCTTAGAAAAACTAAACCACACAAAAAGCATGTGACGAAAAGTCATGAAACGCCTAACTGGGACCATAAACAAAAGACCAAAATAGTTCCATAAGTGTCAGGAAAACCTGCAATTGATGAAGAGATGGGATATATCTTCACAATTGCAGCAAAACTGGCACTTCGAAACTATAATGAAGTGCTTAGTGGAGAGCACACTATCAATCGGAACAAAGTTATTTAGTATCTTCCAGCATAAAAATGAAAATTTTGTAGGAATGAAGCTATGCCAAATTCTTTTAAAGAAGAAAGACTTATTGTTTTTAACCCTGATATTTTCCCAAGTGATTTTTGTATTGAACTTTTTATCTTTTGAGAGACTTCATTCAATCACATCATCCTTGTCATGATTTATATCAACATAGCTCAAGCGTTGATATTTATCATGAGATAGGAGTGAGTGCAGATTAGAGTCCCATCTATCACTTTTCCAAAAGGATTTTACTTTGACTGGAAGATACCAATCATTTTGCTCAGATATAATAGGTGGCATGTTAAGCCACGAATCTCTCCAGAAATCAACCTCACCACAACCCACCTTCCACTGAATATACTGGTCAGCCCCATTTTTGACAGAGTACAACCTTTTCCAAACAATAGAATCAGTGACACTGCACTTAGCCATAGTATGATGCACATTTTGACAATAGGTTTTGGATATAAGATCAGACCAAAGGGGCTTCCCTTTTATGAACAAAAACCAAAGCTTGAATGAAAAAGTGAGTTGAATATTAGACAGTAGTTTGATATTCAAACCCCTTCTTCAAAAGGCTTACACAAACTTCTCCAGCCTGCCCAGTGAATAGCACTTTCATTAAACTTAGGTCTCCAAAGAAATTTATTAAAACACAACTCAATTTTGTTCAGAATATTCTTAGGTATTAGACTATTCTGCATCCAGAAATAGGCAATGGGATGAAGAACATGTCTTATAAGGGACAATCTACCACTATAAGACAGGTTCTTCAGATCCCATTCATTAATTTTGTTTTGAATCTTAGCAATAAGAGGAATGTAATGCTTTCCTTTGTTGTTTGCAGCAATAGTAACCCCCAAGTAGCTAAAAGGAGCCTGCTCAATCTGGAAACCCAAATGAGAACTGATCCTAGCAGTGTTAACACTGGAGCACCTAGAAGAGGTAATTATTTTTGTCTTTTCTCTGTTAATCATCTGCCCAGATTCATGCTGATATTTGTCCAATAACTTGCTCAGGAAGTTGATAGATGAAGGAGCACTGTTGGAGAAAACAATTATGTCGTCAGCAAAGGCTAAACAGGGTAAGATGTAACCTGATTTTAAGTAATATTGCACACTATTATTAGAATCATATAGATTAGAAAGGCCTCTTAACAGAGCTTCCTCAGCCAGGATAAAAAGGCAAGGAGATAAAAGATCTCCTTGTCTTAAACCTGTCTTCTGGGGAAAGTAACCAGAACAAGCACCATTGATTAGAACTGAAACCATCACATTGGAGATCAGCCTATAGACTAAAGAGACAATATCATCAGCAAAACCAAAGCATTTTAAAGTATTAATGACAAAGGTGTGAGACATTCTGTCAAACGCCTTTGTCATGTCTAATTGCATGATGATATTGCCTTTAAAAGGCTTCCTCCTTATATTATGGAGCATCTCCTTAACAATTAACACATTATCATGGATGACCCTATCCTTAACAAAGGCACTCTGGCCTCTAGAAATGATTCTAGGAAGAATAAAAGATATTCTCTTATTAATAATAGCAGAGAATAATCTATTTAAAATTGTGCACATACTTAATGGCCTGTAATTGTTCCAGGTAATAGGGTTGGCAATTTTTGGAACAAGCACAATTCCAGTAGAGAACACCCCATTAGGGATATCACACCCAACCAGGTAAGCATTTAATGTATTGCACAGGTCATAACATATAATACTCCAACAATGCTTAAGAAAAAAGGAATTGAACCCATCAGTGCCAGGTGCACTGTCCTTCTTCATGTCATTAATAACTGCTCTGATTTCATCCATAGACATAGGCTTAGTGATCTCCTCATTCTCCCTGTCCAACACAATCTTAGGAATATTGTTTAGAATAGAATCTTGAGTACCAACTAAGCTATTGTCAGTTAAATCACAGGAAAAGAGCTTGCTAAAGTGATCAACAGCAGAAGAAGTTATATCACACTGATCAGTAAGCCATCTCCCATTATCTTTAATACCAGCAATATAGTTTCTTTTTCTTTTCTTTTCAACATAATTATGATAAAGCTTGGTGTTCCCATCACAATCATTCAACCAAGCATTAAAACATTTTTGCTTCCAATAGCATTCTTCATCCTTTAATGCAAGAATAAGAATGCTATTGGCTTTTGAAAGATTAGACTTAGAAGTGCTGCTGTTAAAATTCTGATGAATAAGCTCACAGTTATCAACTTCAATAATAGCAGCTTTAACTTTATTAAAAATGTTTCCAAAAGTATTGTGATTCCAGTTTTTTAAAAACACATTCAACCTTTTAAGCTTGTACCAAAAGATGGTATTCGCATCACCATTACAATGCTTGGACCAATTCTGATTCACACAATTCATGAAATCAGGATGATTAGTCCAAGCATTGATGAATTTGAAAGAACCTTTCTTAGAATTGATAACAGAGGCTTTATTTACAGAAATTAAAAGAGGGGCATGGTCAGAGCAAGTTCTGACCATGTGACAAACCTGAATGCTCAAGTCATTAAGCATCTTTTGATTGATTAAAACCCAATCTAACCTCTTCCATGCATTGTTGTTGCTTCATGTATAGCGAGACCCACTATGCCCAGGAACATCCAACTTACAGTGCCTTATAAAATCATTGAAAGCATCAGCACTGATACCATCGTAGTTCATGAAATTGAGCTGGTCATCAGGACTTCTGGTGGTATTGAAGTCTCCAGCAAGAATCCAAGGCTTCGTATCACAGGTTAGATTCCCTAACTGACTCCATAGAGATTGTCTCTGCACTCTTTGATTCTTAGCATATACTGAAGTAAATAAACAATTGAAAGAAGCATAATCTATCTCAATGTGCAAAAACTGATCATGATTAACAATTGTAGTAACTTTAATATCATTTGCCCAGAAAAACCAGACTTTATTAGAAACATTAGCCATGTAATTGTCAAAGCCAATCCTCCTAGCAATCTGATCTATTTTATCTTGTCTAGCCATAGGTTCTTGTATAGTGATCAACTTAACATTTTCATTCTTAATGATAAATTTTAGCCTAGCAATTGTAGGATTGTTATTAATACCATGGGCATTCCAACTTAAAGCCTTAAACATTATCAGAAACAGATCTATTATGACCTTTTTCCCTCTTTCTCAGAGAGTTTATAGATAACCTTCTTGAGTTGCTATTCTTGTTTGCAGATTTAACTTTACTGGAGATAATAACTTCAAAGCCATCATCAGGGTCATTAGTGCTAGCCCTTGGAGAAGGGTTATAGCTCCCAACATTTCCCCTACAAGGAGAAGCCTGCTGCATATCATTGCCCAAAGAAGCATCTTTCTCCTCAAGATTTTGAAGAGCACTGATGAGCTCATGGACACCTTCAGGATCAGCTTTCTCATTCACAGGAGTTGGAAGACTTGTTGAAGGACAAGAAACAGAAGTCATATCCTTTGTTGTAATAATTGATTTTAACTTTCGTCTGTAAACTTGTGTAAAAGTTTGAATCTTAGTAGGCTTGAGTGTCTGAGCATCTGTATCATTTTCCTGTAAAACCTGTTGAACAGAGTCTTTATCAATAATATCATTGCTTTTTAACTCTATCTTTGAATCTTTCACCATGTTCTTCTTACAAGTCTCATAACCATGCCCTAAGTGATGGCAAGACTGACAATAACAGGGAGCGTTCTTGTAGCTCACTCCAAGCCAGCACCCATCATCCTTGCCAAAACCAACCCAAAGCTTTCTTTTGAGCATTCTAGAAACATCAATTTCTACCAATGCAAAGCAAGCATTAATTTTTGCTCTATTTATATCAGGCACCACCACCTGATGCACAAGCCCAAGAGACGAAGCCAGATCATGTATAACAGATCTGTTATACATAAACACAGGCAACCTCTCAAGCTTGACCCAAAGCAAGGTCACTGGGCATTCGTAATTTCTGTTTGATTGAGGGCACCACTTGACAACCCTCATAATCTTGCTATCCACCTTCCAGAATCTTTTCATCCAAAATCTATCAGCATCTTCCATCACCGAAAACTCTACTATAATCTGCCTTGAATCAACAGCTTTGTACGTGAACATCCCCTTGAACTTGAGAGAGTCAAGAAAGGCCTGAAAAATCGACCTTTTGGGGATGCCTTCGTTGAACTTAGCCACCAGATTGAACCTTGACTGAACTAACAGATCCTTCTTAACTTGCTTAGGGAATTGGATCACGTTGTGATCTTCATAAAACATGATACTTTCCGATTGAAACGCATCCGACACAGCACTATTTTTCAAGACTTCTGTAAATAGCCTCCTATCAGCCAACCCACCATTCAGACTCGGAAGGCTGTTCAAAGAGTTATTACTCAAAGGTGGAAACTCTCCCATAGTAAGAGAGTTCTCAGCCATTGAAGAGCTCTATCACCGGCTCAGCCAGCGACGGCCAAGCCACACAGACGACCCTCCACAGCCAAGCAGTGAAACAGCAACAAGAAGAAAGACCAGGAGGAAGAGAAGCTATAGAAGAAGCCTAAGGGATGATTTCTTAGAGCACAAGAAATCAGAATATAACAAAAAAACTTTCTTGAGAGAGAAGCTTTTCTTGGAGCTTTTCTTGTGGCTCTTTTTCCAATATCATTTACCCAAAAATTATAACACTATCTATTACTCTAAAACAGTAAAACTAACATTTCACACCTCAAATCCACAAAATCTACCGCAAAGAACCAAACGTCGGAATATTCATAGAAGATGATGAAATAGACGTTTTTTTGGAGGACTTGCTAGACGAGGAGGACGCTTATCGAATGGAGATAACAAGATTAGCTCAATTTTTTGTTCTTTTACTCGTAGCATGAATTTTTGCGATGAACAGCATCGTGGTCGCACGACTCGTGCGACGGGTTATACATAGTGGTCGCATACCTTCATGCGACATGTCCAGTAGCTGCATCGCAACTACTCATGCGACCCATGTACTATATCTGTCGCAAAATGCATGGGAACAGTAAAATACCATTCACATGTGATTCGTTATATATAGAGTTAAATTGTTATTCTTTGTAGGAGGAACCTCTCCAACCTCCGTATATGGATGTTGATTACACAAAAATATTCGCAACTGATAGGTTATTTACGAAAGATGAATTGGATGCTTTCCTCTACGCGGAATCTAAAAAGATTAAGTTCGTCACAATTATAAACCTCTGCGATAAAGATAAATGGGGAAGCACTCCTACATTAGATTACGTTTGCGAGAGGTATGTATTTTCGTATCAAAAGCGAAGGCGGATATTTGAAGAAAACGGAAGACTGCGACAAAGAAATGTAATTGTCCGTTTGGGTTAAAAGGTCATTCGATTGGCGTACTAGTCATGCAATGGCGTTTGGAAGTGATAAACGGTACACACAATCACGATCCTTATATTCGCTTAGACGGTCATTCCCGCGCTTGTAGGCGAAAACGGGATAAAGATGAACTAATTTGTAGTTTGTATCACCTTGGTTCACGCCCTATGAAGATATATAGCGGTTTGAAGAATCAATATCTAGAGAATATTTCGAACATGCGTGCAATCTACAATTGTCGCCAAAAAACATCGGGATGTTGAGCACGGGGGACAAATCCAAATACAATATTTGTTGACAAAATTGAAAGATCATGGATATTCGACATGGGAGCGTTTGAAAATCGATTTAAAGGTGATCACAGTACTCGTGAAAGATTAGTGGATAAGATGGATTAGTTTGGTAGCAACTATTTTGAGAAACGATGAGTAAGTAGTATAGGAAATAATGTATTTATAGGGAAGATTTTAAGATGGAGTATAGATTTTTAAAAAAATACTCTCTTTTTTAATTCTCCCTTTGATGTTCTCATACTTGAAGGTTGTATAGTAAATGTTTATCTATTTTTTCGTATTGGTTCTTGAACCATATAAAGATGGTTTATTATTTGTTTCAATTATGTAAGGGTGTTTTATCATTAGGAAAAATTTCTAAGCGATGGAGAATCATATGGAGCTGAATAGAGAAGTTATCGTAATCCGATATCCATACATAAGTATTTTGGTACACAACAGTTTGTCTCTAGTTTATTTTGGTATTGTATAGTCGTTTGTGGTGAGTTTGAATATACGATAATCTGGCTTAGAGTGAACCACCAAAATGGAAAACCCCTCTGGAAGAGACTTCAAAAGTATGGGAAATTACTCGATCCGGGAATGTGAAATGGTATATTATGAGAGATGATGCAACTTCTAAATGTTCTCCACATCAGAATGAATGAGGTTGTTTGTCCGTGTTACAAAAGAAAGCAAGGGGATAGATAATTGTACTATAGGGTGGTGGCGACATTAATGATAATACATAAAAAACTAAGACTGTCGGGGCCATTGCGTTTAGACGTCCAAAAGACTCTTCTAGAGCTGGTAAAGTCAAGTTTTGTAGATTGAAACAATAGTGTGCAGAGAGAGAGAAAAAAAAGATAGCTGTTCATGTCAAATACTAAAGTTGTTAAAACACTCGTTATTTCTTGAAAATATAATTGTAGAAGTTGACCCATTGGTAGTTGCTGAATTTCTTGGGCATGTTTTTTTGTCATCGTTAGAGAAATATGTTATACGTTTGGCTTTTTTTATGGGGATGATACTATTTTTTACACTCTTCCAGAATGTATGTCTCTTGGTGTGGATCATACAGTTATATTTGATAATGAGTTATTCTTTACGGATGTTTTACTTGTGGTACCTACCCAGGGGTAGCGATTGACGATAAAGGATCCTGAATGACAAAAGAGGTCTTCAAACCATATTTGAAAATAGAAGGCTCATATTCATGATGCGACATCGAGAATTTATATCAAATTTATGAGAGGCAGAATGGCTATACAAGTAGTGGCTAGTGCAGATCGTAAAATATACTCAATTTTGGAAAAGAATATGAAGAGGTTAGAATATGAGATACATTTCGAACCCAATAAACCAAAGGTTGCATGTCATAATAGTGTAGAGCCAACACTTATATGTCATGAATTGGTTGTAAATCAGAGTTCAAGATTTATCAAAGTTGTGACGGTCCTGTCGAGAGAATGTTTCTCATTCTTTTGAGGCAGATGAGGCCTTTATTTTTGTCCGAGTTGGCGAGAAAACATCCTTGCTAATTTATGGTGTCAGTTATTGCTACATTTATTCCGTTTGTCTTTCTCTCTCTACTATTCACTTATTTCATAATTAAATTTATCTTATACGAATATTTCTTAGGCAGACACTATCGTACAAACATTTTTGCATCTGAGCCTACCTAAGAACTTTTTGAGTTCATCAGTGGTGCCGTCTGTGGGAACCTGAGTGGTACCTAGAATCAACGTTCCAAAACCTTAAAAATAATTTTAAAAAATGGAAACAGAAGTTCGTGGTGAGACTGAGATAAATCCGACAAAGGATCTGGTTGGTGCTGTATTTGGCGACCAATTGATAGAAGAGCAAGTCACAAACGAAGGAAACGACCCTAATCGATATGTTGAGGAGCTTCTAAAAGAATCTGTCTTGGTTGTTAGGCGTAAAAAATTGTTGGAGGACATTTAAAGACTAAACGCAGAGAAAGAAGTGATAATAAGCTCTATAAGAGTCAAATCTGAAGTCCGACGAGAGAGAGTCGTGGCTGATCAGACTCAAGATGTTATTCAACATAAAGAAAAACGTCGGAGGAAAAGTCATCGATCTTCCAAAATACGAGCAAGATCTGAACAACGATATGAACCATCAGAATCTAATTAGTATACTTCTCTTAGCTCATATGAATTTTCATCATCGGATACCGATTCCAAGTAAAAAGAATATCAGAACCAAAGAGATTCGAAGATGCGTAAAAGCTCTCACCGGACCAGTCGGAGAAGGAAAGATTCAAGGAAGAAACGTGATTATGGGAAAAGAAAGTTGTACCTAATAAGGAGCCCGACAAAGCAGGGAATATCCGACCAGAATATATAACTCCACAGAGGCAACTTCAACCCGATAGCTATTACCAAGATTACCGAGTCAGTAATCAATTTACTTTTCTGACCGAAGAAAGGTTGTATATGACGACTAATGAAGGTCCGCGAGGGAGTGCCTACAAAGTCGGACATAATTGGAGGTCATCTTCATTATCTCCAAAGATATTATCCTGACATCTACCCAAGTGGTTCGATATTTCCAAGCTGGAAAAGTTCGACGAGACCAAAGATCCAGATAATCACATTGAGCAGTTCAAGAATTTCATGATCAATTATGATGATGGTGACAAACTATTGTGCAGGGCATTTTCTCAAACCTTCAAAAACACAGCATCCAAGTGGTATAATCGTTTACCTAATGGGTGTATAAATATTTTTTTTATATGTTTTGTAGTATGTTTCGACAACATTTCGTTGGTAGCAAGAAATTTCGTGCGAATGATGATACCATCATTTACTGCAGACAGGATGTTGGGGAAAGCTTAAAAGAGTACATGAAGTATTTTATTCAGGTCAAGACAGATATGGAGTTTTGTGAGGACAAAGTGGCACTGGCTGCTTTTCGAATGGGTTTGCTCCCGGGAGTAATGAAAGATAATGCCACAAAGACAAATGTCATGACATTCGGAGCGTTGTTGGATCAGATAGAGAAGCGGATTCTAGTATAATAAACTCTAGCCTTGAAGATAGAATCGATGTCTCAATTCTACCAAGATCTGACCTTGATAAGGGCTAGTGCACCAACAGTGAATGTCCGACCACAAGTATCGCAGTCAGTGACAACTGTCTGACCCCGAGCACCAGTTCAGTCAACAGGTCAAACTCCTAAACGGGTAGTGAACAATCAACAGCATACATATGTAGGACAAGTGTCTCAACAATATGTTTGATCCATGTCCAACAAGTAGGTTTGACTCGCTCATTATGCCGATTTAACCGAGTGTGTATCAACTATTTTCGAGAAAATACGTGCAAATGTACATTTCCGTAAGCCTTTCCCATTGTAAACCCCAAGGGAGCATAGGAAGAATAAATATTGTCAATTTTATGAAGATATCAGGCACGATACAAAAGATTATGTGGCATTGAAAAAAGAGGTGTAGTATTTGATAGAAAATAGAAAATTAATCAATTTTGTGAAGAAAAATTATGTAGTTTCTCATAAGCAAGAAGTTGCTCCTAAGAAAGAGGACACCATAATGATATCTGAAGCAATCGATGAAGAGTATATTGATGCGTTTGATATCACTGCAGAGTATCTAGACCCAGAGCCGGGTAAAAATAGTATAAACATGGTTGAAGAGCCAATTGTTAGAGGAAATGTTAGTGAATTATGTTCTTTCTTTGAGTCACTAACCATTTTTGGTGGAGATACAGTGGCATGAATATCAAAAACTGTTCTCGGAAAAGACATATTGTTAGTCTGACAACACAGTTAGAAGCAGGTGCTTCATCATACTTGTACAGAAATCCATTCCTGATACTTTGTTTTAAAGATGATGACATGAGAGATGTAGCTTGTCCGCATGAGGATGCAGTAGTAAGAGCAATTGCATCCATCCCATACACCAAGGTAAAAGGATATTCTTGAGTAGCAGCCCTAGGAGTAGTCTAGTATGCCCACAATACTTCTTGCAAATAGCTTGGCCACTTCTTTACAGTCCCTTTTAAATTCTTCTTTAAACCGGACAGAATGGTCATGTTTGCCACTTCAGCTTGGCCATTTTCTTGTGGGTGAAAAAGAGAAGAGAATCAATGCTGAATGCCCCTGGAGGCACATAAACTCTCCATATCATTGTTATCAAATTGTGGCCCATTATCTGTGGTTATCTTGTGTGGAACTCCAAATCTGCAACAGACATTAGACAAGATACATTTTATAACACCTTTTGAAGTAGTTCCTGTAAGGGGAGCTGCTTCTATCCATTTTTTAAAATAATCAATGGCGACAATAGTAGTCTTGCACCATCAGGACGCCATTGGTAGAGGCCCAACTAAATCCAATCCGCAACGAGCAAAATGTACTGACTCAAAAATAGACTTCATAGGAACTGCTGGGACATGAATTTTGTTACCATATATTTGGCATGGATCATATTTTATTACCAGTTCCTTAGTATCTGCCATTATTGATGTCCAATAGTATCTAGCCAATAAAACCCTCCGGGTTAGAGCTCGGTAACCACAGTGTACTAATCCTTCTCCATCATGTAGTTCAGATAAAACGATTTGGGACTCTTCAGTCCTCAAACAACGCAAGAGAGGTCTACTGACCGATATTTTATAAAGGAACTCTTTTATGATAAAAAATTCACGAGCCTTGTGTTTCATTTTCCTTGCTTTCTCTGGAGGCAAAATCCCATCAGAGATATATTGAAGAAGGGGAAATCTCCAATTTTTAGACCGAACTACTTGTACACTTAAGCTCTCCTCATCTTCCTTGTTCTGATTTGTTTGTATGAACAGGCAGTCTTATATTTGAATCCATGGGTAGGACTCAGAGTATGCTATAGTTGCCAAGGAATCTGCTAGCGTATTTTCTGATCTTAAATGTGCTCATAACAAATATTCTTGAAACTGGTAGACACCTTTTTAAGGATGAATAAGTATTTGATTAATTGTTCCTTCTTTGCCTCAGATTGACCTTGAACATGGTGGATAAGAAGCTGAGAATCAATCATCAGCTTAACTATTTTAGCCCCACACAGATGAGCTAACTTAAGACCAACTATAGCTGCTTCGTATCCAGACTCGTTATTAGAGGCACTGAACACAAAACATATAGCATGATATAGTTTATCACCGTACAGAGAGGTTAAGCAAATTCCATCCCCACAACCCATTGTGCTAGATCCACCATCCGTCCAGACAACCCATACATTTTTAGTCTTCTCCTCTGATGCTTGTTTAGAACTTCTGTTCGAATGAAATTCTACCAGGAAATCAGCAACAGATTGAGCTTTGATGGTAGTTCATAGAGCAAAATCAATGTCATAATCACCCAACTCCACTGACCACTTGGTCATCTGGCTCGAAATGCCTGCCTTTTGAAGAACATTATTTAGTGGAAAAAACATTTGGACAATGATGGAATGAGACTGAAAATACGACCTCATTTTTATGGCAGCAATTACTAAGGTTAGTGCCAGCTTTTCAAGTTTTATTACCTCTTCTCAGCATCTATCAGACTTTTATTGATGTAGTACACCGGACGAGGATAATTGTCCACTTCCCTTACCAATACTGCACTTATAGAATAATATTACACAACCAACCATACATAAAGTATTTCTCCTTCAACAGGCTTAAAAAGGGGTTTTGGTGAAGACAAGTGTTTCTTTATTTCATCAAAAGCTTGGCTACATTGTGGAGACCAATTGAAGTCTTTAGCACCTTTCAAAGTCTGAAAAAATGGAGCACATTTGTCCGAAGACCTTGAAATAAAACGATTTAAAGCAGCCAATCTTTCTGTTAACCTCTGTACTTCTTTTATAGTTCGAGGGGGTCCATTTTTAACAAAGCATCAAGCTGGTCTGGATCAGGTTGTATCCCTTTTCACTTATCACATAACCCAAAAACTTTCCGGACTGCACCCCAAACACACACTTTTGTGGATTTAACTTTAAATTCACCCTTGTCAAGTTGGCAAAAGTTTCTTGAAGATCAGCTAGGTGCAACTCCTCTTTTACGCTTTTAACCATCATATCATCGATGTACACTTCCATATTTCTACCAATCTGATCAGCAAATGTTTTGTTCACCAACCAGTGATAAGTAGCCCTAGAATTTTTTAAAACCAAAATGCATCACCTTGTAGCAATAAAAACCCATATCTGTAACAAAAGTAGTGTGATCTTGGTCCTTCGCATCCACCTGGATCTGGTTGTACCTAGAGAAGGCATCCATGAAAGACAATAATTGTTTCCAAATGTTGAATCCACCAACTGATCTATCCGGGGAACTGGGTAAAGATCTTTTGGGCAAGCTCTGTTGAGGTCAGTAAAATCGATGCACATGCGTCATTTCCCATTCTTTTTCTTAACTTGCACTGGATTGGAAGTCCATAAAGGATATTAAGAATCTTTTATGTACCCCATCTTAGTAAGCCGGTCAACTTCTTGTACTATTACACCAGCCTTTTCCTTTTAAAAAGCTCTCATTTTCTGCACAACAGGTGTAGCATCACTCTGGATGGATAGCTTGTGTGATATAGCACTTGCAGGTACTCCGGTTACATCAGAATTACACCAAGCAAAAACATGTTGGTGATCAGATAAAAATGACAACAACTTTATTTTTAACTCTGGCGCCATTTTGGAGCCAATTTTAACACTCATTCCTTCAGCTAGAGAGTGGGTTTCAACTTCTTCAATTGGTATCAAAGGGGTCTCTCTGGGGTCATCAATTTCACCCTCACCTCTAGAAGGCCTCAATAACTGCTAATCTTCATTAGCCCGGACTGCCCCCAAAGTTTTAGGAGCAAGTGCAGTTGTATAACATTCCCTTGCTATATTTTGGCTACTGCGGACAACTCTCACTTGTCCTTGAACCGCATACTTCAAATATTGATGGACTGTTAAGGCCACAACATGCATCCTAGAGAGCCATGATGTCCCAAGGATTTCATTATAGCATGTGGGGCAGTCTACCACAACGAACAATACTCTGGCCATCTTCTTGAAAATGCATTTTCCCAACAGTACCTCCTCCTCAAATTCGCTGATTACATCCGCAGAGCTCCTTGTGAAGCCCACAATGGATCTGTTCGAACTTTGAGTTACTCCCGGATTTTTTATTTGCTTGTAAGAACTTAAAAAGAGGATGTTGGCTGAGCTACCAGTGTCAATCAGAATTTGTCTGATGTCATTACCCCCAATAGATGCTCCTATGACCACAACATCCTCACGAGGCCCAGCAATATCCCTTCGATCATCCTCATCAAAGATTAGAAATGGAAATAGAATTTAGGACTGGTATGAAGATATGCCCCCTTCCAACCGAGTAGCTAGATTATGAACGTGCCTTTTCCTTGATGAAGGAGTGGGTGCTGTCATGGTGTCTCCTCCGAAAATGGTAAGTGACTCAAAGAAACTAATGAGTCCGGACACCGTTTTGACCCGTTCTGTTATGACCCCCACCTTATTACGAGTTGGGTGAGGTTCCAAATATTTTGAATCTACATGAAATCTTTCATAGATCATTATTGCCTCCTCCGGAGCTGATGTTCCTGCGTTATTTGTAGGGCCTGTTCGAGGAGCATTGTCAGGCCTGTTCCCACTTCTTTTTTAGCATAGGCACCCAACTTGCCTATTTCGATGAGATTTTGTACCTCTTGCTTTAAAGCGATACAGTATTATGTGTTATGGTCGATATCATGATGATACTAGCAAAAACAAGTATTACGGTTTTCCCTGGGGGATTCAAGCGCTGTCGGATTCCAGAAATGAACCTCATCTTTAGCCTTGTCAAAAATGGTTGCCACATTTTCTTTTAACTCAGCAAACGACTCTGGTTAGACCCAAGGACCTCGTTTATTCCTAGATTGCTGGCTCTGAGCTTGATTAGGGTGGGACTGAGTCTGTTTGGCCCTGTTGGACCCCTCTCTGGTTTTTTTAGACTTGTACCCAGACTGATTTTGGTTTGGAGCTGCTGTGGCATACCTCACATGTTTGTGTACCCTAGTCTTTTTAGTTTCATCCACGTTGATTTCCTACTTGGTTTAACAAACCACCCCACGTTATGGCCTTCTTCCTTGTTACTGAATCAGCTAGATTCCCAGGGTTTAACCCTTGTCTCAGAGAAGCTATTGCCATTTGCTCAAAGCAATCAGCTAACCCGTTCTTGGTATTTACGAACCGACTTATATAGTATTTTAATGATTCATTTGGTTCTTGGGCACAATATATGATAGTATATCTATTACCTTTAACCTCCTTACTCCCCACAAACTGCCTTCAGAAGGCAACCTAAAATGTGTCAAAGTTTCTGATACAACCCTGAGGCAAAATGTTGTATCATCTCAGAGCATTTCTCGTAAAAGATTGGGAGAAGGACCCACAAAGAAGTTTTTCATCGTCATCAAAATTCATCATGAAGTTCTTGAACTGCTCCAGATGATTGTCCTGATCTTTACTCCCATCATAATTCTCCATTTTAGTACTGTCAAACCTCTTGGAGAGGTTTCCAGACAGAATCTTGGCAGAAAATGGCGATTGTCTCCAATTCCTGCTACGACTAAAGACTGTGTCTTCATTTGTTGTTGCAAAAATATTTGGTACATCATGGAAAGTAAAAGGATCAATCAGCAGTTGATCCACATGCTTGTGACTATGGGTGTGAGATGACCCTTTGCCCAAATGTCTTTTTAAGTCGCCCATGCTTATCTATCTTTCTTGAATACTTCTTAACTAGATTTTGTTTTTTCTCGGACTTCCCCTCATTACTGCTTGATAACAGAGATTCCTCAAGCTTAACCTCGTTCGAAGAGCTACCGGATGACTCATAATCTGAGCTTTCCACCGGCTTAGACTGGTGAGACTTCTTGGAACTGCATGGGTATTTTTCGTACTTAAATGAGTCTTTGCTGATGGATCATTCTCCCTTGGATTGTCAGTATGGTGAATGAGTGACACTTTAGACTTCTCCTTTAAACTCACCTCCGCCTTTTTAATGGCCCTTAAAGCCTCAATCTCAGCTCTCAACTTATCTCGTTCCTCGGTGGTATATTCATTGTTTTCCCCAACCACCTCCACCATAGGTGGTGGAATTGATTGCTCGTTCGGATCCATCCGAATAGGTCTTTTTGCTGGTTTCGAATGCTAGATTTAGGCACCTTCTCCTCCCACTGTGGTCACCAATTTGGTGAGTTTTATTTCGAGCTTAGAGTAATTTTGTCAAGTGTTTTGGAAAGTTCAGAGAATATTAAATGTTTTAGTGTGGAGTAGTGAGAGATTTAAGCTTCCTGGTTGTATTAAATGTTCATTTCCCTCATTAATGAAAGTAGTTGGGGTATTTATACCCTTAATTATGGACCCATGGGCTTTCGGGTCAAATTATGGAACCGAGTCAGAAGTTTATAAAATATTTTAGAAAAAAGCTAAGTGTCGGGGGTGTCTTAACTTTTTTATCAAGTTATACTTATAAAGTGTAAAGATGATGGTTGATTGATAGACAATAAAAAAAGTAATAAACATAAAGCACCGTCTTCACTATAAAAAAAAATAGAGAGAGAAATTTTAAGAGAGAAGTTATGGAATTTAAAAATATAAAAATAGTTCATAAGTAGAATTTAATCTTTTTGTATAATATATGGTATTGAATCTTACTCGTTGAATTAAAACAAAATTAGTAGTCCAAATGTGTTTTCAGATGTTGTTAGAAGTATTGTGTTGTTAGATATTGCTGGAAGTTTAAACATTATTATGTCATATCAATATTTTGTTTAAATTTTTAATAATAAATTTTAAAATTAGGGCTTACAAACGATGGAAATTGACGATGTACACAAAGTTAAATGCCAAGGTTAAATATTGCAAAAAATATATTTCCATAAATAAATGGATCTTACCTTTCAAAAGTTTAAGATAATCCTTAAACATATAAATAAATTTAAAGACTAGAGGAGTAACGATAAGATTATATGTCGATGGGAGGTCATTATAAGGGCTCATCATTGGTAAATGATAGAGGAAACACGTTGTCTAAAGATGACTGTATAAGTCAAAGTTTTGGCTTGAGTAATAAATAAAAGATTATGATTAATATTTTTGATAAATGTTCAATTTAATAGCATTGTTTAACTTATTATTCTATATAATTAAGATGACACATGATATTGGTATAAAGAAGAACCTATATGACAGATAAATTAGATAATTTTGGATGATATAATAATGTTTAGACTTTGCTTGAGACTAGCATTGGCAAGTCATTTTGGAAGAAACGTGAGGAAATAACCAAATAAAGATGATGAAAATAAGTCAATGACATCTTAAAGAGAGATAAAACATAAGAATAAATTAGTAAGCAAGGTGGATAATAACTTGGATAAAAAAATATTATAAAAACTTTAATTAATATAGATAGACGTGTCACTTGTCATAAGATACAAATGTCATTCATCCGTATGATTTAGAATTTCTAATCATTATTAATATCAACATAATCAATTCATAAGAATTGAATGCTTAATTGAGTAAAAGATATTAAATAAACTATCCTCTATAATTCTTAAGTTTACTTAATCTTAAATCTAATGGCCCATTTTCCTTCATCAGTAATATTAATAACAATAATATAACATGTTTTATCTTTTAGTTATTCTCCTTCTATAAGCTCTAATAAGATTTGGTATGATCAATACTTATTATTGGGATAGTTCAATGAATTTGGTAAGTTGGCCAAGAATAACAATAACCTCTAGTCTTTATTTTTTCTTTAGCACAAAACTGCGTCGTTCTTTTGTTTGTTCGAAAACACAGCGTTTATTAAATCGGCTTAAGGTTAGAACTAAGGTTACTTTCGGTTTTGCCTTAATAGCTTTCCTTCACGAGCGGCATTTATATTTTTTTGAGTCACTTTTTTTCTTATTTTTTGTTATAGCCTTTTTCTCCTTCCCATTCGACCCATTCTTTCTAATATAAAATAACTTACAAATTGTGGTAAAACATATTTGATTTTTTGGATCTCTTTTAAAATCTTGTACGAAAAATTCAGTTTGAAATTATTTTAGTAGTTCTCCAAAATATCAATCAAGATAAAATCAGAGTTTTCTTATGACATGAGAAACACAATGAATATTTTGTTGTAATTTGTTTCTGAACGAAAATTGTGAATAAATGTTTCGACCAACAAAATATTTCAACTATAAAAATAGTTTTTATCCATAACTGGGTGAATTTAAAACGACTATTTTCTCAAAATTAAAAAGAATTGAATGTATTTTTTAAACAACCACACCATTCAAAATAAAATTCATGCCAAGAAAACCTTTTTTCGGAAGATAAAAAAAGATAACTAATATTTTCATGTTTGAAACCAGCCATGGGCTTTGTCCTCTGGACCTGGTCCGAGATCTTTGACTCCACTAATCACAACATTATTTAAGATGGGTTTATTCCCTCCGACTTATTCGATAAAATATTATGATTATGTTGTTCTCTAACTTATTCGATAAAATATTATGATTATGTTGGTTGAGTAGCCACGCATTTATATTAAAATGATGAATCAAAGTCCAGCAGGATTGTATATATCATGATCCCAACATAAAAATTGTGTTTGGTTAGGGGTTGGCTATAAAATAGCCCTATTTCAGGTGTAAGTTCAAACTATTTATGCCACACTTGCGGATGTGGTGTTAGTTCTAACAAATGGATTGAAACATAAATAGCTCGAACTTGAAAGTTCTGAAACCGAATCACCAAACTTGTAGAGTTGCAACTGTCTAATGAGTCATCATGCTTGTGAACACATAGTGTGATTAAGCATGTAGATATAAAACTGAAAGTTCAAATTTACAGCCACAAAGCTCTTTGTCTCAGGAAGTTCTTAAAGCAAACCATGACAACTAGTTAGAACAATTAAAAAGATAAACAGACTGATATCAAACATATCAAAAACTAAAAATTTGAGGATTGTGAAGGTTTTGTTCGCATTCTCCAGGGGCCTAATCTATTACGAGCCAGGTAGAGATGAGGAAGAAGGAGATAAGGTTGCGTTTAGCAGACAGGCTCCTTCAACCGCTCTAGGACTACTCCCAGCACTACTATTAGTATTAGACAACGAGCCAAACACAGTCTTCTGTAAAACCCCATTAGGCGACAACTGGCTAGTGTCACTCATCAAGTTAAGTACAGATGAGCTCTTGGATTCAGCCGAACTGTTAGTTGTAGTAGTAGTGCTATGCAAAACTTCACCCAGTGGACCTCCTATTGAACTCTCCCAAGAAATCGGATTCCAGTTTGCTTGTCTTTGGTTCATCACATTTCCTACCCCAAGTCCCATCTCGATTGGGTCAAACTCACGCGATAACCTCAGAGGTGATAGCGTCACATTCTCGTTGGTCGGTGAAGAGGTGGAGGACATGAAGTCTGAAAGCTGACTAGGGTTTGATTGGTTTTTAGGCCAGTTTTCCATAAACTGACGTAGCAGATTGTGTGATTCTGTTTTTGTGTTGAGAAACGGATCTGAGGATACGAACCCAAATTTTTTTGCTGAAGCTTCTTCGTATCGGATATGGTGATTATTGGGAACCAAGAAATGATTGTTTTCCTTGCGTTTCAAGTCAATGGAGATCGCAGGTCGAGTTTCTTGCCCTGTTTCGCCTACATTTTCATTTTTTAGTAACATCCTGCAGCGAGAAGTAAAATCAAGAAATGATATAAGAGAAATTTATAGTGATCATAAAACTAAGTACGATATAAATCGCCTGTCAGCAGATTCCCTTACCCCTGAAAATATGTAATTAAATATATGAAAAGATTTGTGCCGAACTGTAAAGACCCTAATAAAATTATTGAATCTCTACTCTATAGTAGAGCCATTTTGCTTGATTAACAAACAAGAGGGACTCATTAGACTCTGAAGTAAACAACCTCAGAGCTTAATCAACTAGTATAGACATTGTCTTGCGACTATTTGTATCAATCATTTCCTTTCTAACGAGTATTATTGCCCAACCTCCTATTAAGAAAATTACCAGATTGTTTCGGTGACTACAAATATACGCATCCGAGTTCGAATCACATATAAATTTTGCTCAACCCGAATTAATATGAATTATACCTCTTGATGGAAGGTTGGGTTGCAGAAGATATATTTAAAGTTGCATCAGGCTGCAAGGCGTTGACTTGTTGTTGTGGCGCAACGCCAAATCTGTTGCCGGCTGCACCGCCGTTGCCACCATTTGAGCCACCAGTTACCACTGAAGATGCGGCTACAGTGGTGTTTAACGTCAGCTTGGCATTGGCGGCTGCAACAGCAGGATGACCTTCCACAGGCTTTCTTGAACGGTGACGGCCTCTGTTCATGTGCCGCTCACAGTACTTCTGCTCGACGACAGCATCTCGGGAGCACCGCCACTTCTTCCCATCTGTTCTCCGGCACCGACCGGGTTCCGGGTCGGTGCTGTTTGAGAAACCAAAATGGAAAGATCCCCATCCCACTGTAACACACGGTTAGAGCAAAAGCAAATAAGCCAAAAATGTTTATTTCTTACAAGAAACGACATAACCTGAATTCCTTTCTAGTAGGACTTGTTATAGGTTCGGTCCGGATTAGATATTTTAGATTGCACATTTAGTTATCGATTTTATGTGTGCTTGATTAGTAAATGATCCGATATTACGAGATTCGATAGCTTAATAATAATTTTAGCTAAACTAATAAAAAAATCAAAGTAACTGAGTGTTTTTATTATTTATAATATAATTTTAATTTGAAGTTTAGCTAAAAATAAATAAAAATAAAAAAATAAAAAAATTACGAATATAATAGGCACATAAAAGTATATGTTATCATTTTTTACCCTTAAAATAATTTTTACCATTTCTATTAGCTTTGAGTAAAATTTTGTTTTACACATTTATTGTGAATCTGCCCATGTAGTTCTACCCCAAATATTACTAAAATATGGTGACTTTCCCCATATACTTCTATAATAATGATTTGTTTAGTTAAAAATATAATTTTTATAAGAAGATCAGAATAATTGATATCTCAAGGAGGAAAAAAGGAAACTTGAATTATTATAGAGCAGAGTTAAAATCTAAACAAGATAGTACAAAGCAACTATAAGTCTATAAGGATCACAATAATTGATACACCCTCCCTCTTTCCACTACAAACAAACATTTATATATTTCATATAACTAGAGAGACAAAACAGAAAAAAAAAGGATTAGAGAGAGAAAGTGTCTATTTTCAGATCAGTAAATTATGAATAGCTAGCTTTATGAAATAATAACAAAAAAGATAAAGAAAAAATAAACTCTTTCTCCTAAAAGATAAAAAAAGAAAAAAAAAGAGAGAGAGAAGCTTACAAGTATTGGGTGTGAGTAAAGGTGAAGAAGAAGAAGCAAAAGTAGAGTAGCCAGCAGATTCAAAAGCTCTTCTTATAGGCAATAGAAGGTTAGAAGGAATTGGCATATTACAAGTTATGTACTTGTAGATCAATGCTTGATGTTCTAGTTCCATCCATTGTAATGATGTAAATGCTCCTCTACTACTATATCCTCCTCCATACCCAAATCCACTATTCATATTCCCTGAAACAATAACAAAGGATCCCATCCAATTACTTAAACATCAAATTTTAAAAACTGTTTTTTTTTTATATCTATAGTTTTAGAGAGACCAAAAGGGCCAACCATGGAAAAAAGCTTGTTCAGTAAGTATCCCAAAATAAGACACAACTTGTCTATTACATTTTAGGAGGCTACAAGAATCTCTCAAGTTTTGTCTTTGATGTATCAAGATATATATATAACAAAGGTTGAAAACAACGATTTACATGTCTATGGGCTAAAGTTGAATAGATTTATAATTAAAAAAAAATTCTTTTATTTTTAATAATCTTTGGTTCATAAATTTTATATTTTTCACACCTTTGTGTTTGATTCAAAGGCAAAAAACCAAAGACAATGGTTTTCAGACAACTTTAAATTTCTATATTTGATGACATTTTGCTTTAAATGAAAAGACTTCTTCTTGGCAGAACAACATGTACAATACAATGGGTCAAACATAGAAACAATAAAACTCATCCTAAACATGTCCAATCATACCACTTAACTAACCTTAAAACCCCAATATAAACTTTTTAAAAAAGTACTCCACTAAATACCACAACCAAAACATAACCCAAATCACAACAAAAAAGAAGAAAAAAACTTATTTTTATAGCACAAAAAAAGAAGGAAAGGTTGGTGAAGTACAAATTACCTGAAGTTTTGGTATAAGGAGAAGAAGATGGAGTGAGTTGAAAATAAGGTAATGTGAAATCATGGGGCTCTGATTTGGTGGGACAAGAAAAGCTAAGCATCTGCTGCCGTTGATGAGAATCAGAAAAGAGAGGAGAGGCGCTAGATCTCAAAAGCATAGACCTATACTTATTATCATCATCATCATCTTGTTGTTGCTCATGAGTACTGCTCTTTGCCATTTTAGAGCTTCTCCAGAACCCACCATCATCATCTTCTTCTTCTTGATTAATATTAGTATTAGTGGTAGTAGAGAATGACTTATCTTGTTTAATAATGTTATTACAGAACCCAGATCCGTACAGTTTGTTGTGTTTGGTTTCAGGATCTGAAGAACAAGAGGTGATGTTTGAACCGACAAGTGAATCAAAACCCAAGACCCCAAAGTCCATGCCAAAAAACCCGTTATGTCAGTAGATAAAAAAGGACAGCTGATATTTTCATGTTAGAAGAGTTTGTTCCTTTATATAGCTAGCAAATAAGGTTCTGTTCTGGGTTTGAACTTAGAACAACAAGAACAAAAAGAAGAAGGTAGTAGTAGGAGTAATAGTTTAGTAGTAGGAGACTTGATTATGTTTGTTTTTCTTTCTCAGAAAAATAAAATAATTGGAGAGAGAGACGAAGAAGATGATACTGACTTGACAAAGGGAGTAGTATTAGTACTCCTACTAAATAGTCTAGAGAGAGTGTCTCAATTGGATGCATATAGTAATGTGTTATATACTTATATATATGTCATATTAGTATATGATATATGTAATGTGTATGTGTACATACATAGGAGTAATTCAGACACAGAAGTGTCTCTTTTTTCTTTCTTCTAAATTATTCTTTATTTTTGTTTATCTATACTCATGTAAATTGTTTGACTATTATATTATTATGTTCATGTCTTATCATTTCAAACCTACTATTTGGTTTTCTAAAAATAGGAGTCTATCATAATTATTTACTACTACTCCTACATTTTATGTTCATAAATATCTTTAATCTTTTGTATGGATAAAAAAAAAGTAGAATAAGTAATTTGATCATAGGTCGAAATTGTGTATATTTTTTAAAATCAAATTTTAATTTTATAAATTGGAATTAGATCTATATTCAAAATATTAAAAAAAAAATTAATATTGATTTAGATGATCGAAATCTGTATCACTATTATATGTTTCAGGATTCGTAATTTTTTTATTTTTTTCGTATTAACTTTAAAGTACAATTTATATTTTAATCTAACACTAATTTTGGTAATTTAGATTTAAAACAAAATTAATTTTTTTAATATAATAGTAATAATTTTTTACCCATAAAAAAACTTCAAATTTGGTTCGGTTTAAATAAAACAAAATTATTCGAGTAGATGCGTGTATTAAAAAAGTTACTATTTATTAGATAATAAATATCGAGTTAGATTTATTATCGTAAACTCTTTTCACCTCTTACTGTATTTTTTTCAAAGGGATAAACACATTTACAAAACTAAAATTTAAGTTTCGCATAGTAAAAAGCAAATAAAATTATATCAAACACAGTTGAGAGTTAAAAAAGCTATAATTATCATAGAAGTTGCGTTTAACATTTTAAAATTTTCGACGTTTGTGATAAGGATAAATTCTTTAATAAATTACCTAAATCATTTTATATAAAAATAAATAAAAAGAAAGAAAGAAATATAGAGAGAAAATGAAAAAAAAAATCTGTAATTGTATTATTGTATATAATTTGATATGCTTTACATATCGAGCTGAGCTCCTATTTATAGGAGTTGTACAAAGATATTTTAATGTTATATTTATTATTTACATTCGTTAATATAAATATAAATGTAACGTTTAATTTAAACTATAAATAACGTGCCGTTCTAATTTCTTATTTATTATAATTAATCCCTAATATTATATCATTATCATTTGGGTAACACAAACTCCATGAATATGGATAACAACATGAATTCAAATGGGGACATTGAAAGTTTTCCAATCCTAACTTTAGCTCAAAACTGTAAAAAGTATCGAAAATGATGTGGTTAACAGATTCTCTCTTCATTAATTAAATTCCATGATTGACATATAATCATAAACCGTCGATGAACCCACCAAGGTTTAGTTGGCACACGTCCTCAACATATAATAACTTAGTTATTCTCGCGATTGGTGAAAGTAATGATATGAAAGTTAGGGAAGACACTTTCGAGGGAAAATATTTTATCTCGAAAATAAAGGATGACATATTAAGGAACATGAGTTTTCTCAAGTAGTGTGCTCCAAAGTCGAGATTATTAAAAGGATTGATTTTGTAGGAATATAATGATAGTGAAACTATTGGGATATGATGTTGGATACAACTATTTAGTAATTAAATTAAAACATATTTGGGATCTTAAAGAAAATTTTGAAGTTGTGGTCGTTAGACATTGATATTTCATGATTAATTTCTTGATTATAGTAGAATTTAAATTTGTATTATGAGGTTGGCCGTGGATGATACCTAATTATTATTTGACAGTCCAGGAATAAAATCTAGATTTCAAGCCTAAAATGGACTATATTACCACTATGATAGCTTGAGTGAGGATTTCAAATGCCGGGATGTAAAATATACCTTGTGAATTTTGAGAGAGATGATCGATTTGATTGAGAATATAGTTAAAATTGCCCCACTAACGAAATAAGAAAGAGAGGAAACTACGCTAGACTAGTAGTAGAGATTGATTTGGATAAGCCACTAGTTTTGAATATCCACATTAGAGAAAAAACATGTAATATAGAATATGGTGGATTGTACTTAATTTATCTTGATTATGGTTGATTTGGTCATCATAAAGATAATTTTCTTTATAATGTACCTCTTCAATATAATACTACTAGAGAGGTGGTTAAGGATAATCGTATAGTGAATGAGAAGAATAGACGAAGACCGATGGTGGATGAAGGCTCTACTTGATGAGTGGATGATGGTTAAACGAATACAGACTTATCATCATGGGAAAAATATTCAAATGTTGGCAACTTGTATAGTGGTCGAAATGGGGCACAAAGAGGAAAAGGCTCATGTTTTGGAGTGTTGTATATCAATGAGGCTATTAATAAATAATATGGATTTGTGATGGGAGTTAATATTTCTAAGGGTTTGAATAGGAAACATATCATACCTAAAAAACAAATGAGGAAGAACTCCGGTCACAAGGTCATGACATTGACTCAATATGAAAATTGAAGGTTTTAATAGCAGTGCCTCATATGATCATAACTGTTAGAGAGTAGTTTACAATATAAAAACACAAAAATGAGTAAAGGAAAGTATGTAAAAGGTTTGAGTCAGAAGGGTATAAAAATGAACGTTGTTTACGTTGGAAAATTTTAGGTCTGTGAGGGGTGTAAATGAGTATATTGGAATAGCAAATTCAATAACAAAGAAAGAAAAAACATATTCAAATGGAAATTATGGTCTTCCTGGATCCGTGTGGTTTGAGAAAAGTGTAGCAAGTGCTTTGTTATCAGTAAAATTAAAGTTACGTATGGAGCGAAAGTCTTGTGGGGTCGGATATAGTGGTCAAAACCTCTAGAAAATCCCAATAGGAATTGTGTGACTGCGTGGTCTAAAGTAGGGAATAACTTACCAGTTTTATGTTTTTCGAAATTAGATGAATTAGACTCGAGATTAGAGGCAAAAGATGTTGGTGGTTTAGAAACTTTGAAGACTCTTTACATTCCATAGGTTAATCTAATGACGAGTATGATTTTGGAATCACCGGGGTAAAATAGAGCGGATATGAGTCACGAGCAAGTCATTGCTGATGGTACTTCAAACATGGAAGTGAAAATATAAAAGGTAAATATTTTTGTTATGTAAGTTATATTTTTATTACGTGTACGCTAAATAGAAATATTGTTCACTCGCTAAATATATTAGTTTGGAATTTCCATGTAGTAGGGACGAATAATTTTTGGCGTGTAGATCTAGAGATGATTTTAGTAAATCATATATGGTTAACGATAATAGTTGAACTAATATGTAAGTGGTCACAAGGCTAGTGAGATCATCCATAGTTTGGGTAATGGTGGAATTCAACTTATTTGGCTCATACATTGATATTCAGTTCTTATCAGCGGGTCAACAAGTCATCAATATTGAAGTCTCGAAATAGGGATATGAAACGTGGATTTTCTCAGCAATGGATGCTAGGATAAGGAATACATTACATGAGAAATTATGGGGGATATTATAATAGTTATTCAATATCTCTGGAATCTATGGGCTGTGGTGGGTGACTTTAGTCAAGTGGTAAAAGAGGATTATAAGAAGGGTCCTCGGATTATGAAAGAATGAAAAAAATATATATAGAAATATAGTGTCACGAGTGTGGGTTGATTGACTTGGGGTTTAAAGGGCTGAGGTTTGTATAATATAATTCTTAGAATTTGGACATTAGATAATGAGACATATGGAAATATCGTGTTACATTTTTTCCATAGATAAGGCTCATTAAAGTTGATCATACACATTTATGACACATTTTTTATATTGATTAAGATTAAAACATATAGTCATCCGCCTTAATATCTTAAACACTTCAGATTTGAGCCGGTTTGATGTTTAAATAATAACTTTCATGATTTTATTTATAAGAAGCGGGATACTTCTCAATCAAACTTAAGGAAAAACATGTCTTTCATTCAAGGTCTAATCCGATTATGCAAATATGAGGTGTTTAGCGATATTAATCTAAAAAATGATTACTCCTTGTGAGACTTAAAGGAATTCAATTCCCTCTTTAAATGTCATACAATTATTCTATTTCATATTTGGCAAGAATTTAAGAGAGAAATATATCATTGTTATGGAAGAGGAGAATATGTTATGGTTTCAACGGTCAAAAGAATAGTTGATAAGATATAGAGAGTGCAACACACGATTTTACAACCTCTTAACCATACAAAAATAAAAATATCAATAACTAAATGATTGATGAGTGATCGAGGAAATGTATTTCAGATCTGTAAAAGGTCCAAATGTTGGTCAGATCATTTTTCTAGCAATTGTTTTCGATATATATGGAATTCGTTAGGTCAATTTTCACTTATGTATATCCCTTACTAAAATGAAATGAAATATTTTAGCTGAAGAATTATCAAATGAAAATATTCGGGAGGCCATGTTCTGATTGAATCCATCAAATGCCTCGAGATTATATGGTATGTTTATTTTGTTTTATCATAAATAGTAGGAGACAGTTAGACCGAATATTTGTGAGATGGTCTGAAATTTGTTTGGGATATTAGAGGTTTCTACTCGATTTAATGGTATGATGTTTCATCTAATTCCTAAATTATTATAACCAAAATGAGTAAGATAGTTTCACCTAATAATTTTGATCAAAGTTCTAGTTAAGTTTATTAGGTTGATAATGGTTATCAAATTGAGAAATTCTTTACTCAAGCGTCATAAACCCAATCATATAAGTTTTTTTTCTCAGTGGGTCTACGATAAATAGAATAGTTGTGTTACAGAAGATGGACTATAATCTGTGTAGATCCACTAAGGAAAAAATATACATGATAGTTAAGATCGACATAGCTAAAACATATGACAAACTCAGTTACGAGTTTATTGAGGAAATTATCACTCAAATTGGGTTTCTAGCAAAGTATGTAAGACTTAACATTACAACTATGAGGTCCAATTCAATACAAATTATATAGAATGGTGAATCGTTTGAGTCTTTCATGTTGCAATAAAGTATCAGGCAAAGGATCCTCTGGCTCCTTACATTTTTGTTATATGTACTGAACGATTATCTATTCTCATTTAAGGTCTATATAGTGGTGGCAAATTGAGTCCCCTTCATCTCAAAAAGTAAGGCCCTCTGATCTCTTGCGTTTTCTTATCAAGTGATTTAATATTTTTTGTAAAGGTTTTCAATGAAGAAGTCTACTTGATTAAATGAGTATTGTGTATGCTTTGCGAAGAATCAAGCCACTCGGTGAGTGATAATAAGTTGATAATTGTATTTTACAAGAATTTCAATAGAGTCGCAAAGAGGACTTGTTGTCTAGGTATGCAATTTATCGGCGTAAATCGTTGCTTCATCTCTCGACTATCATGTTTTATGTCATTTAGTCCCTCGACAAAAAAAATCACGGTGAGGGTCCCTCGAATATAAAAAATATACAATTTCAGTCCCCGCGCGTGGTTTTTGCTATAATGCTTCCACGTATCGCTATAGTTAAATGGTGCGTTCCACAAATAGTCCCTTGACTTTGAGTACTATTTTACCCTTCGACTAAATTGATACCCTAGAATTTTCTATGTCCTATGCGGCATTTTTTGCTTATGTGGACGAGTTAAATTGTTGGACCGACCACGTTGATTAAAGATTAGTTTAAAACCATTGTCTCTTCCTCTACATCAACCGAAACCCATGTTATTGAATCCACCCCTCCTTCTGTTTCTCTCACACCTTCTTTCATCTCTCTTCACAATTCTTTACTCTTCGATTTCCATTACCCCTCACTTTTTATCAAAAGAAAATATCAAGCAGTAACTCAGTTTATACCCAAAAGGAAAATCAATGCGATTCAAGATGTTACTGTGGCAAACAAGTTATTGTTAGGACTTCTTGGACTGATTTAAACCCAGGTAGACGATTCGTTGGTTGCAGGAACTACCGGGTAAGTTATATTGATCCCTAATTTCGATTTTGTATTCCATTTCGTAAATCTTAAACCTAAATATAACTCATTTTAACCCACTTTGTTTTCTTTCTATCAGACAATCGAAACTTCTTGCGGGTATTTTCAATGGGCTGATACACCATTGACAGATCGATCAAAGGATTTAATTATTGGATTGAATTTTTTCCCAGAAAATTGAAGCTGAAAACACTGTCTTGATGGCTCGAGTCTATCGTTTAACGATTTTTAGTTGCAGTTTATGTTTGTTTATGTTTTTGTTCTTTGTTGTTGCGACTTGGATATAAATTATTAAAGGTGTTACGATTGTTGTTTTAGTTTGTATTAAGCTTGTAATTTTTCTTTGTATCTTGATCACAGGCCTAAGTTTGAATAAAAAAATATTTCTCCAGTAATTTGTTGTATATTATGAAGCAGCTTACCAGTTTACATAATTACCACAAACAATGTATGGGATAACAACAGTTGAATAATCAGGCAGAAATGAATAATCATTTATATTAAATACCACCAAAGCACCAGTTACATTGTCTGAGATAATTAACACACATACAAACAAACATCAACAAAAAATAGGTTCCATGACCCTGATTCATGATCACAAATGCCTACAATTTAACACGTATACAAATAGGGTATTAAACCCATAATAGGTTTTATAAAAAAACATAATTAGATAGAGATCAACAAAAAACAGCTTCCATGTCAACACTCATTGGCTCATGTATTGCTTCTTCGTGCTGAACTTCCAGATGGTCTCTTCTTATTTCTCGTTGTGGTTTTTGACACAATAGTAACTTCATTAAACTGTTGCATATCTCTTACATGATTCCAGTTTCCACCGACTTGCTGCATACCAACACAATAAAAAAATTTTAGTTAAACCAACAATAAAAACCTATTGCTTCATGAACCTACACCATTCTATTAGAGCCTACAATAATGACTCCCACCAATACCACACATGCCAGGAACCATAAATTGAATCATATCTAACCAACAGTCTGTATTTTATCTACCATAACAACCAATGAACCTTTAAAGACTCATACCAATTAAGCAACCAAACAATAAAGACTCACACCAATAAAGCAACTACTTTAAAAAAAAGGTAATGGGGACAGCTTTAAGCATCAAGAGAGAGAGGAATCTTAAAGGTCCCTCTGTTGGCCTTAGTCCCCCACTATGAGTTGGCCTTGGTCCACCAACTTGCCTTGGTTCAATGCAATAAACCATGAATCCTTACAAAAGTAAGACAATATTATTAAATGAATATTTACAGCCATAGACAAATATTTGTAAAACAAACTGTGCTCACACCATGCATCGTGTTTGCCGAACCATCTCTCCTTTCCTATCATTCCAGCCATAATTAAACATTAGTTATATCATTCACATTTAAATAAAACAGAGCTGTAGAAAAAAAATTACTGGGATTTTAGAAATCTTTGAAGCCAATCTTCTAGTTATGCTAGCTGTTGCGTTCAACTTGAAAGTTACAGCATGAGGAGTTTATGTTCCCGTAAACTCACCGGAACATTAAGGTTTGCATTTCGTGGAGTTGCAGAAGCTCTGACCGCAGTAATATTTATTTGAGGCTCCGTTTTAGCATCAGCAGTAGAAGGCTGACTGCTTTGACGATTCACCGAAGAACCAGCAACTATAGGAGTCTGACTGGTTTGAGGCTTCACCGAAGAACCAACAGTTGTAGGAGGCTGACTGCTTTGAGGCTCCACTGAAGAACCATCAGCTATAGGAGCCTGACTGTTTTGAGGATCCTGCTCCAAAGAAGCAGCATCAGTAGACGTACTTTGGCCCTCACCAGATATACATTTTCTCTTGTTGTGTCCTGCTTGTTTACATATGGTACATGTTATTTTCACAAATTTCCTGCCGAGTCGTTATTCTCCAACTGTAGGTGGTTCTAGCTCGCTATTGTCTCGCTTTCTCTTCCACACTTTTGCCTCGCGCTTGGCTTCTATTGGGGGTGGTTTTACTTCCGGAAAGTGCGACTTCTCCCAAAGCAGTTGGCCATTGATTGGATTCAATGTATGGGCATATATTGCTCTGTTTGTAGCCACTCTCTAACACGACGAGACATAGTCTGCTAGTTGTTTTTTGTTCCACCAAATCACAGCAACCCCATGTTCACATGGTATGCCACTAAGCTGCCACTGCCTACAAGCACAACTTCTATCCTCCAAGTCTACTACAAACTGCTCCGTACGACATTTGACTTCATACTGCGGTCTTCCAGAAGACTCTACAAAATAGTTACCCGTAGCTAGGCCATCCACATCCAACCTCTTCTGGATTGCATGGCATATTTCTCCAACCCAGGTATCAGAAACCTTCTTCTTGTTGGCTATTCTTTTCGTTGTTTACCGTCGGATACCATCCATTAGTGTAATAATGTCTTTCTCTCGAAGATGTAAGAAAGCTATGCTGAATGTCTTTGTGTGGTTATTAGTCTGGATGTTGCATTGTGTCACATCATCATAGTGTGACCTTGACCACTGCCCTGGTGGCTTTTCTAACAACCCGTTGCATGCCTCCATGTTTACCAGCTTCATCTGCTTCATCTCAACAACAAACTTCTGCTTTAATGTTGCTCTAACAGCTGCCCAGAAGATACATTTCTCTAAACGACCGACAAAGCTCTTCTTAAAATTGGCGTACAAGTGTCTACAACAGAATCTATGTTCCAAACTGGGGTAGCGGTCCATCAGAGCCTCGACTAACCCTTTATGCTTGTCACTGATCCAAAACCAGGCACCCTAATTTCGGATGTCTAAATCATCACCCAACAGATTGAGAAACCAGCTCCAACTCCCCCGATTCTCATTTTCAACAACGACCCAAGTTATTGGATACATTTGGTCGTTGGTATCAACACCAATAACCACTAACAACTAGCTCCCAAATGACCCATTTAGGAAGCAACCATCTAATATAACAACAGGCCTGCAACCTGCCTTGAACCCTCTTTTGACAGCCCC
This sequence comes from Limnanthes douglasii subsp. nivea, assembly GCA_036936605.1. Lineage (NCBI taxonomy): Eukaryota > Viridiplantae > Streptophyta > Magnoliopsida > Brassicales > Limnanthaceae > Limnanthes > Limnanthes douglasii. The sequence goes on along the minus strand of JAUPFV010000002.1, from coordinate 60,967,368 downwards.
CAAACACATGTACATATTCTCGAGAACACCGCCGTCCTGCTTGATAATGCATGTAGACCCAGGATTTGTTCTCATAATCTCACCGTAGTAATCCAGAAGCCTACTAAACTACTGTTTATTATTACCTAGAATCAACTCGAGTGCTATGGCTTTTGCCCTATAGCCCTTACTCTTTTTGATCTTCACACAGAATTCCCTACTAAGAGAAGCAATTAACGATGACACCGACCAGTTTATGTCTGCCTCTCATTGTGGCTTGTAGTATTTTGCAATCCAAATATCGGTTATATTTGGATTCTCATTTGTCGGTACTCAGCTATGTTTGTCCACTAGTGTCTTCACCAGCCACCTGCCACCACTTCCCATAGAGCTATAATAACACCTCCAACCGTAACTGTCTGATGAACACACGAAGACTATTCTACTCTTGTCATTCTTTTTCATTACCACATATCGTCGCTGTTTTATCCCATAGTTTTTAATGGCCTCCTTGCACTCTGTTGCCGTAATGAACTCAAGACCCACCTAGAGTTCAACAGAGGCCAGTGGTACAACATGATTGAACTCCTCAAAATGATGTCATCATTCCTTGTCTTCAACCTCCACATCAGAGTTTGAGGGTGTTATGAGAATATCGTTATTACCATAGTCTGTCTCGACATAATCCCCCTCTTCTTGTCTAAAATAAGGTGGTACTCTAGCCTCCTCTTCAGCACCAGTACCCTGCTCTTCAACACCCGCTACCTTAGCTTCAACACCCTCCTCAGTACCCACTGCTTTTTTCTCAGCACCCACTGGCTCCTCCACATCATGATCTTGACCAGCAGCATGAGGTGCACCTGATTGCGCAGCTTCTGGAGCGCCTGATTGGACTTCGTTCAAATTGACCTAAGGACCTAGCTCCCTTACAAAACCTGCTTAATCCTGATATATCATCATCATGCCTCTGTCCACCAGTAGGCCCCTCTCCACCTTCATTTGCATTTCCACCATCAGTAGCCTCTTCACCACCAGCATCTACTCCACCATCTAATGGCCCATCCCCACCAACAGCAGCCTCCCCACTAGCCCCATGTCCACAAGTATCTACTCCACCATCTAATGGCCCTTCGTCACCAACAACAGCCTCTCCACTAGCCCCTTGTTGACCAACATCTACTCTTCCATCTAATGGCCCTTCCACACCAACATCAGCCTCTCCACTAGCCCACTGTTCACCAGCATCTTCATCAATCCTTGTTCCACCATCTAATGGCGCTTCCCCACCAACAACAACCTCTCCACTAGCCCTTTGTCCACCAGTATCTTCATCAATCCATGTTCCACCATCTAATGACCCTTCCTCACCAACAATAGCCACTCCACTAGCCCCCTGTCCACCAGCATCTACTTCACCATCTAATGGCCCTTCTCCACCAACAGCAGCCTCTCCAGTAGCCCCCTGTCCACCAGTATCTTCATCAATCCATGTTCCACCATCATTTGCATCCCAACCATAAGTAACTTCTCCACCAACAGTTATCCCAGCCTCTGTCCTAATACTAGTGTCTGCCTCATTATCCCCTGCACTTTGTGATTTAGAATCTGTCAACAGCTCTACAACAGGAACATCAGTGGGTTTATCACGCCTTGGAGACAAAATTACTTCTAGCAGACGGACAACCTCAACGTATATCTTCAAGTACATGTGTCTATTAACTAAAGAGCACATGTGCACGACATCTCTATCGTTGGCGATATGAGTGAGGTTGTTGTCATATTGACAACTATATTTCTAATACGCGACGTTCAACACTCCAAATATATCTGTTGGCTTGTAAGATATATATTTGGTCCGTCAAATATAGAAGGGAAATCCTATCTGGATTGCCGTTATCGACAATGCTTTCTGTGCCCCCACAGTAGCATAAGGAGCCACCTTTGTCCTTGAATTTACCACTATGTGTAACAATGAAGGTAAATAGGTGTGAATTTACGCCTTTACAATAAATAAATAAAACATTAACAACACTCCAACAACCATAAATTGACAAAAACATACATTCAAAGCAACTGTCCAAAACATGAAACATTTGTCCTAGTAATAATATCTACAAAACAGACCAAATATAACAACATTTCTCAAGTGGCCTAAAAATGCAATGCAATACCAAATATAACAATATTTCTTCACTTATTACACCATTTCAACGAATCAATGCTACTGACTTCATTATTACACCCATATACCCATATACACAGTGCTGCTACTGACTTCTAACAAAGATAAACAAACTATCACCTTTAGGGTTTGAGCAACAAAATAATATAAAAAACTGTATCGATTTTGACAAAACATAAACGAAAAGACAACCTTTTAGGATTTGACGAGCAAAAACAATAAAAAACTGTATCGAATTTGACAAAATAGAAATGAAGATGAACACCTTTAGGGTTTAAGGAACAAAACACTATAAAAAACCATACCTGTATACAATTCAGAGAAGTCATACTCTTTTTTCACCTTCGATTTTCTCGTCTTCCTTGATTTTCTACAATGTTTCATTCTGTGGTATACTTAGGGTTATTGGAAACGATTTAAGGGTTACAGTGTCTGATTTTATGGCTTAAGTTAAGGATTTAAGGTTCAACGATAGAGAGAGATAAGGGTTACAGATGAAAGTCGAGTTTGTGGGGGGGGGGGGGAGAGTTGTTTTGAAAATAAGATTATGGATTACAAATGAAATGGTACTTCTGATACATGAATTAGGGTTTGCTGTTTTAATTTGGGAATTTAATCTTCTGAGTCACTAAAAAACGGTTCATATGCTTAATCTGACACCCATTCATCCACGTCATTAAAATTTTCCACATAGATGCCACATGTGCAAGTGCTAAGGGTAAAGCAGGCATTTAAGCATTTTGGGCAATAAACAGGGTTGACTCAAAGTCAATGGACTATCTGTGGAACGCAAACCATTTAACTATAACGACACGTGGCATCATTATAGTAAAAACCACGCACGGAGACTTAAATTATAGATTTTTGATAGTCAAGGGACCCTCACCTGTGATTTTTTATCGAGAGACTAAATGATGCAAAATATGATAGTCGAGGGACGAAGCATCAATTTAAGCCTAATTTATCCAGTGATTCTTTGGGGTCATATCTTAGTACAATAATTTCTTTAATTCACCACTCAATGGGGTTTTGTCGACAAATTACTATGAAAATAATGGTAAAATTACCGAGTCGAAAATCACATAATCTCTCATTATCGGGTAAGATAACTCTTGCCTTATAGGTTTTGAGCGTACTATTAACTTATACTATGCATATAATAAAATTTATAGTGCATGTGTGCAATGAAGTCAAAAGTATTATTAAATATTTTGTTTGGGGTTCGTCCCTGATGGTAGGAAGATCCATTTGGTGGCCCGAGACATGTCGTGCAGTAAAAAAATAAAAGGGGAAAAGTTTAAGAGGTACAATGAGTTTTAACAAGGAATTCTTGGCGAAATCGTGGTGGAGGATTCTACATAATAACATTATGGGTAAGGATTCTCAAATAAAAATATTTTTAATAAGGGTTGTTGGATTATACAGTTAAATCGCCAAATTCGGGATTGTGTATAATCATCTTAGAATGGAAAGATGTGCTATTTACGGGTGTTATCAAACTTCAATATTGCAATGAGGAGTAATATAAATGGAAACTGGATCCATCAATTGTATTTTTAGTAAAAGAAGCTCATGATTCATTGATCTTACCGGTTGAGAATCAAATACGAAAAAAATTGGACACTCAAGTTTATACAAACTATTATGGTGTGCCGTAAGTAATAGACTTCTAAAATTGGTGAATTTAGTGAGACAAAGTGTGATGGTGTCGATTCTTTCCAGTCGGTATGGTAAAGCCTCGAAAATGACTATTTACCTGTTTTGATATTGTGTGAGGTATAAAGAGCTCTGGAAATCAAAGAATACTCTTGCGGATTTACATAAGAGTTTCAAGAGTTTGGCGTAGCCTGCAATAAATACTTGAATAATGTCAGAATATCAATATGTGCAGTGGCTAGCTTTTGTTCCACATTTAGAAATGAACGACCAATTGTGAAATATTTATAACGGTGGAGCAAGTGTTTGAGGTCTCGCAGGACGTCTGAAAGCATGAAGAATTAAATTCTTGAATTGGTTATCGTATGACATATATGATTAAATATGAACAATAGAAATTTGTATCCTAGTGCGAGGTAAAATTTTGTAACAAAACTTCTAGAAATGGTTTTGAACACGGACAATGATTATATCTTAGGGAAATAAAATCAATAGATCACTTATAGTTTTGTCGGGAAGAACACTAGTCAAATAGGTGAAACCATGTTTGGGTGTTAAACTCAACATGGATGGGTGCTTGTGGTCAGATCTATTTAAAACGGGTGTACGGAAGTGTTCCGGGATGTGAATGGTTCATTCTTAGGTGGATTCTCGGGCTCAATCTTGGTATGATCAACTTTTAATGCAAAACTTTTATGCATTACTAGTTCATACTATATATGGCTCTAGATCATAACTACATATTGCTTGTTGTAAAAATGGACTCTCTAGAACTATACCTACTAGTGAAAGACAGTGACAAAATAAGGATCATGGAGAGGATGCACTTATTACCTGTAGAGAAATATTTGCGAATAATCCAAACTTCTGATTCAAATATTTTTTGGATAAGTCAATTATTGTGCTGACTAGATGCCCAAATAGAGGATGGTTTCAACATTGGATCTTAATATGTATGTGGACCCACCAGAGGGTTTAAAAAAATATTCTTATGAGAAATAATATATATGGGCTACTCTAAGGGTTGTATTGTTCATACTCTCGAGTAAATAGTAAGTCATTCTTATCATTATGTTAGGTCTCAGATATATGATTTTTTTTAAAGTAACTAATAAGTATACTAGCTATATTATCTACCAAATATACTCATTCGGCTTAAAGAGTATAAATAATAACATAGTCTTTCTCTCTCATCAATTTTGTTTTAAAGATTCATATCTTTCAATAGGTTCTTTGCAACATTATCCAAAAAATAACATTAGTTTATTTTTTGTAAGACGAATAAATTAGTTACATGAATGATTTTTTTTTGGTTTTTTTTCGCCAGACGATTTAACTTGTGTTTCAACATGAATGAGAATAGATATTAATAATAATATAATATTAATAATTGATGCGAATATTTTATAATCGTTAGGCTTAGCAGAGATTGGAGATCGATTTAAAAGTAATTTTAATGGATGTTTAAAAGTAATTCTAAGGGAAATATGCTAATTTCCTGTCAAATCAGATAAAAAAGAAAGGGAAAGCACAAAAACAAAAGTGAAATCAAAGACACAATTGTTAACGGAGTTCAGCAAATTGTGCCTACGTCTCCGGATCTGCTGCAGATCGATTTTATTAGAAGAAAACAATGACTCTGGCGTTTTTCTTTGTGAATACACATAAAACCCTAGCACTAGGTTTTGTAGAGACTGTAACACTTAAAAGGGAAAAAAATATTACAGTCTTTAATGTGTAATTTATGACCCACTAAAATTACACTTTCTTTTCAATTCACTCCAGTTCTCTTTAATATGTTTAGCAATTGCCTCATCTCCATTGTCTTTCACTGTCTTTTCATCTAGCATCTCTTCAATCCAATAATAACATATTGAATAAGGCTGGATTATTATGTCAGAATAAAAATCTCCCACTTGAAGACTGTTTTCAACATGTCTTCACACCTTGATCTATGCAACAGATCTTTCTGGTCTTATTACTCTTGCAGACCAACTGAAGCTGAACACAACTTCAGTTTTTCAATGGCTACTATCTTTGTCAACATATCAGCTGGATTCTTGCTTCCTTGGATATTTTCCAGTATTAGCACCTCATCTTCCAATAAATATCTAATGAAATGATAGAAAAGACTAATGTGCTTGGTTCTTGAATGAAATATTGAATTCTTCGCCAATTGAATTGCACTTTGACTATCACTATGCAGAACGTTGTTCTTCTGTTTGAATCCCAACTCGGTTAACAAACCTTGAAGCCATATCATCTCTTTACTGGCTTCGGTCACTTCTACATACTCAGCCTCTGTAGTTGATAAAGTGATAATTTTCTGTAACTTTGACATCCAACTAACAGTTGTAGTTCCAACAGTAAATATATAACCGGTAGTGCTTTTCCGATGATCAACTTCACCTCCAAAATCTGCATCTACGTAGCCTTGTAACTTTAACTCACCATTACCAAAGTACAAACACTTTTCTATGGTACCTAGTAGGTACCTCAAAATCCATTTGACAGCTTCCCAATGAATTTTCCCTGGGTTTGACATAAACCTACTCACAACTCCCACTTCATAACTAATGTCTGGTCTCATACAGACCATTCCATACATCAAACTTCCAATAGCTGAGGTGTAAGGAACCTTAGCCATGAAGTCTTTTTCTTCATCTGTTTTAGGGGTTTGATCCTTGGATAAACAAAAGTGACCTGCCAATGATGTACTAATTGGCTTTGCATCACACATGTTAAATATCTTCAAAACGTGATCAATGTACTCTGACTGAGATAACTGCAAAAAAATTATATGCTTATCTCTTATGATTTGCATTCCAAGAATCTTCTTCGCGGGACCCAAGTCCTTCATGTCAAATTCTTTTGACAATTTTAGATTCAATCTTCTAATATCATCCATATCTGAACTTGATACTAACATATCATCAACATAGAGTAGCAAAATGATATAACTGGACTTACATCTTTTAAAATAGCACCAGTGGTCCGCATTACACTTCTGAAAACTCTCTTTGTGCATAAAACCGTCAAATTTCTTGTACCACTGTCTTGGAGCTTGTTTTAAACCATACAAACTTTTCTTAAGTCTGCATACCATGTTTTCTTTCCCTTCTTTTAAGAAACCTTCTGGTTGATACATGTATATCTCCTCATCCAAATCCCCGTGAAGAAATGCAGTGTTCACATCTAACTGTTCAAGATAAAGGTCTTCAATGGCAACAATACTCAACACTGATCTAATAGTATTGAGCTTCACAACTGGAGCAAAAATATTGGTGTAATCAATTCCTTCCTTTTGGTGGAACCCTCTGACAACTAGTCGTGCTTTGTATCTCTTAAAGCATCATGCTCATCTTTCACCCGATACACCCATTTGTTATGAAGTGCCTTCTTACCCATTGGTAACTCAGTTAGGTCCCATGTATCATTTGAGATTAAAGACTTCATCTCATTTTTCATGGCAAACTCCCACTTACTAGCATCACTGGTCTGGCAAGCTTCATCATAGCATTTAGGTTCCCCTCCATCGGTAAGTAACAAATAGTTCACGTATCTCATGTTGGGAACATGGGGTTGGGAAGATCTTCGCAAAACAGGAACTGCCTCGGTCGGCTGTAAGGTATCGGATTGCTGTCGATCGGTTTGTCCAACGGACTCTCTTTGTTGAGGGGTTAATCTGATCGGCTCTATTTCTTGACTATCTGGAACTCCCTCGATATCTGCAAATACTGATTCATATGGCTTTGAGTCATTTGCTTCAGTTTTATGCATGTCCCTGTACATCACTGTTTCATTGAAGATCACATCTCTGCTTCGTATCATCTTCATATTCTCCTCATCCCAAACACGATAACCGAACTCATCTTCGCCATAGCCGATCAGAAAACATTTTTTTGATTTCGGATCAAGCTTGTTCTTGCCTTGATCACTTATATGAACATATGTTGTACAACCAAAAACTCTTAGATGTGATAATTTTATATCCTTACCACTCCATACCTCTTCGGGTATGCGATGTTCTAAGGGAACCGACGAGCCTCGGTTAACCAGGTAAGCCGATGTGTTGATTGCTTCTGCCCAGAACTGCTTCGGTAAACCAAAATGTATTCGAATGCTTAGGATCTTTTTTTCAACGTTCTATTCATACGTTCAGCAATACCATTATGTTGAGGCGTACCTGGAACCGTTCTCTCCATCCTGATACCATGCTCATAGCAAAAGTTCTTGAATTTGGTGTCCTCATATTCACCACCATTATCAGTTCTCAGCTTTTTAATCTTCAGACTTGTCTCATTCTCAACCATAGATTTCCATCTCCTAAAAACATCAAACACTTCAGATTTATGCTTTAGAAAATAAACCCATACCTTTCGAGAATGATCATCGATAAAGGTCACGAAATAGTGTTTCCCTCTTATAGATGAAACAGTTGTTGGCCCCAAACGTCAGAGTGAACAAGCTCCAGCCTTTCTTTCTTTGGGGTTCTACCACTCGTCTGAAAACTGACCCTTTTCTGTTTTCCAAGTATGCAATCTTCACACATGTCTATATCGACTGACTTTAGACCTGAAAGCTTCCCATTCGAGTACATAATTTTCATACCCTTCACACTCATATGGCCAAGCCTCTGGTGCCAAACATTTGGATTTTCGTTTCCTGCTGCTATTGTAATTGAACAACTCGTCTCTGTTGTCTTGTAAAGAGTACCACTCTTCTTTCCGCGAGCAATCTTCATTGATCCCTTTGAAATTTTCCAATTGTTACCATGGAAGATCGTACTATAGCCTTCGCTAGCCAACTGCCCTACTGAGATTAAGTTCTTTCTCAGACTGGGGATATGTCTGACATCTTTCAGTTCCCATACAGACTCATTCAACTTAATCTTCACAGTACCTTTACCAATAATATCACAAGGTTGATCATCACCAAGATATACTTTTCCAAGGTTACCGGGGACATACCTCTCGAAGAATTCTTTCTTCGAAGTCGCGTGAAACGATGCTCCCGAGTCTAATACCCAAGACTCTTCCATGCTTTCTAAAGAGCATATTAATGAATCGTCTCCTTCTGGAGTGATATTTACCTATGTCTTCTTCTCCTGGTCCTTTGGTTCTCTCTTGCACTGAAATTTATAGTGCCCGGTCTTCCCATAATTCCAACACTCGTTGTTTCTCAATCCCTGGGAATTTTTAGGATTCCTAGACTTGGACCTCAAGTCTCTTGATTTGCCTCGGTAGTTCAATTTACTGCGTCCATATACTCTGGTTGAATTTCTTCCTCTCGATTCTGTATGTAAGACTGAGGAGATTGTTGACTCACCTGATTCTCTCATTCGAATCTCTTTACTGAGAACTAGGTCACGAACATCATCAAATTTCAACTTATTGCTTCCTGACGAGCTATGCACCGTAGTGACAGTAGCATTCCAACTATCTGGTAGTGAAGACAGCAGTATCAATGCTCGCATTTCTTCATCAAAATCAATTTCCACTGAACTCAACTGGGTTGTGATTGTATTGAGTTCATTGAGGTGTTGAGCTACCGAAGCGCCTTCCATCATTCGCAAATTGAATAAACGCCTCATCAAGTGAACTTTGTTAGACGCTGATGGCTTCTCATACATACTGGAGAGAGCCTTCATAAGACCCGTCGTGGTTGTTTCCTTTATGATGTTAAAAGCAACATTGCGGGATATCGTCAATCAGATGACTCCAAAAGCTTGTCTATCAAGAAGGGTCCATTCTTCATCTTTCATACCCTCTGGTTTCTTTTCTGAGAGGGGTTGATAAAGCTTTTTATTGTACAGATAATCTTCAATCTGTATTTTCCAGAACCCAAAATCTACACCATCGAATTTTTCGAGTCTCACCTTTCCTTCGTCTGTAGCCATTCTCCCACTCAAATCTGATTTCCTTTGGATCGCTACCAGTCTGGCTCTGATACCAGTTCTAAGGGAAATATGCTAATTTCCTGTCAAATCAAATCAAAAGAAAAGGGAAAGTAGAAAAACAAAAATGAAATCAAACACACAATTGTTAACAGAGTTCAGCAAATTGTGCCTACATCTCTGGATCTGCTGCAGATCGATTTTATTAGAAGAGCACAATGACTCTGGCGTTTTTCTTTATGAATACACATAAAACCCTAGCGCTAGGTTTTGTAGAGACTGTAACACTTAAAAGGGAAAAAAATATTATAATCCTTAATGTGTAATTTATGACCCACTAAAATTACACTGTCTTTTCAATTCACTCCAGTTCTCTTTAATGTGTTTAGCATTTGCCTCATCTCCACTGTCTTCCACTGTCTTCCACTGTCTTTCACTGTCTTTTCATCTAACATCTCTTCTATCCAATAATAACATGTTGAATAAGGCTGGATTATTATGTCAAAATAACACAATTAAGAGAGTGAAAAAAGTATAAATGATAGTGAAGATTCATTCACGTTATTGATTAAAGTTGGACCTTTATATATATGTTATGTTACAATAAATATCTCCCAGATATTTGGGCGACAACGAATGATATTATTCTAACCACTAAGATATGCAATTAAGTGTATCTTTTACTTAGTATATATATATATATATATATATATATATATATATGGATAAACTTATAGGTTGATTGGTTCGGGGTGTACAAATTAAGCTTTTATCAATAACCTCCATAGTCCTCATGAGAGTAACAAATGAAGACTAATACAATGTTGCCCGAAGTATTCTTGTCATTGACTGAAATATTATTAATCTTTAGTGAAGGTTGAAGGAATGAATATGATTTTTGAAGAAAAATATTTCTTTATATTTGATTTGTAGGTATCCTATTAGTCCTTTTTCAATACTCAAATTAAAGGCTAATATCCAACAAAACACTCGGTCGATGCAAACTTTTGCTACTTTTGGTGAATTTATTATTATTTTAAACAAGATATTTGTGTAATAAATACAAAGTGCATTACAAGCACTAGTTTTATTTCCAAGTAATTTTCCATTTTGAGTAAAAATAATAATAATAATGTTAGTCTTTTTATCAAAGTTAAAGTTGAAGGTTACTCATTTTATTCTCTATCCATGCGACGAAAGCAATCTTGCTTATTTTAGCTCTAGATAGTTACGAATACTAAACTTTGTGTGTACTTAGTACACTATACAATATTAAGCATTTTTTTAATTATAGTTCCAAGTAATTATACGTGTGGAGGTATGATATTAATTTTTATTTTGACACTTGATTATGGAAATAAGACATTTATATTTACACGTGGCAATAATGTGTTTATTATTATGCGTGTGTTATCTCTTGGGCTTCTGCAATAATTTTTTTTCCTATATTTACTTAGTTTTGTAAGATTTAACTTATTGTTTTTCAATAACTTCAACGGTTAAATTTAATTTTCTCTTATTTAGATTACATACATTTTGTTTCTTCTGTGTATTTTCTTTATTCTTCTTTACTCTATTCTCTGTCCTCTTATATGTTGTTTGTGATCGCTAGATTAGCCGAAGTAGAGATCGATTCAAGAGTGATTTTTATGGATGCTTAGGAACATAATGAAGAGTATAAGTGATAGTAAAAATATGTTAGATTTATTGACACAAGTTGGTATTATATATATATATATATGTCATGTTACAGTAAATATCTCTAAAATATATGAAGATATTTCTCTAGGTTAAATTTATATCTCATTTAGTCTAAATCGATATTTATGGTTTATCCGTTTATATAAATATTATGTAAAGATTATATTTGATTTTTGATACTAATTGTACTTCACCATAACAAATATATTTAGTAAATTCTCATCCACAAAGTTTTAAAAGTATTAATTGTTTTTATATAAAATCATATAACTATTTTTTTAAAATTTTAAACAACACAAGAATAAAAACCTATATAACAAAAATCTAAAATTCAAAACATCTAAACACAACTATTCCTATATATGAAGAAAATTGATGAAACACATATCAGTTCAAATTTAATATAAATATTTAAATATATAGAAATCAAGGATGAAACACATATCCCAACATGTCTCAATTGTCTAGTTTCAGTTGTCTAGTTAACCAAGAGGTTATTTGCTTCTTAATCTTCTAGTTATGTCATTGATGTTTTTCATTATGTCCGCAAGGCCTCAAAGCTTATTGTTTATGATCCAACCACTGCATGCCATCGAGGGAGATGTCGCTCGACCAGAATTGGGTACCTCTCAAGAGTCGATTCCAAATATGAAAAAGATTCATAGAACCTTCATAAATTACTAAATAATAATAGTTTTAGTAGAACACGGTCACTTGATATATATATATATATATATATATATATATATATATATATATATTATTTTAATTTATTAGCTAATTTAATTTAGAAAAAATACTTTTATTTTGTATTTTATATTTAGTAGATAATTGAAAATTTTATTAAATAAAAGCTATACAAAATATAAACTAAGAAAAAAGCTAAAAATGAGAAAGAATAAAAAAAATCAATAAATTAAGAACATAAACAAAGAAAATTAAAACAACAAGCATTGGTGATAAAATAAATATCATCGGTTGTTCGATGGTCTTACCAAGCCCATAAAAATATAGTCTATTCAATCTATGTGCACTTGACACATGCTGGATTATTTTTATATAATTATCCATATACTCATAATGAAGTTGCATTGCACTAAAAAGTGGTTCAGTTCTCACTGCCCAATGATATAGTAAATCTGTGATATTTATCACTAAAATAGTTTTAGGGTATATAAAATTTTATCCAAATTGATATATTTTAAAATCTACTAAATGTATATTCATTTAGATACATTGTTGGCCACGATATAAAAACCCTTACGTATTATTATATTCTCTACGATTTGAAATGCATCCATAACATACAATTATCTCGCATATAAAGTTATTTATGTGAATTATAGGATTGCATTTTCTTATTCGCTTGATAAGTAAATGTGAAAGATGTAAAGATAAAGTAAGGACAACTGTCCCATGTTATATAGCATTTTCTTTCCACCATATTTTCTGGAGAAAAATAACCACCAATTTTTGCAAGTTTCATTAGTCGAATAGACAGGTTGGGTATAAAGTCGATATATATGAGATAAATTGAAGAAACAAATCCTTAGATTCACTAGGGTCGGCAACTAATTTTGTTAAATCAGAAATAAATTTTGAAAGTTATTAAATGATATAATGACTTGCATTTGATAAAAATAATGTTCTCCAAATAGTAATAATGTCTTGACCTTCTTCATAGTAGTCATTCTCCTATTATTTAACATCTATCTTAATATGGTCATTGCAATTGTTATTACTAATGATATATTATATAAAGTATTATAATTCTAAATACACATTTCTCTATAAACAAGAGAGTATGAGAAAAAAATAATGGTTATTGGTGAAGATATGTTTACGAATCATTGTTGATAATTTTCTTGTATATTCCAAGATCTACTATTTTTATTTTCTTATAACTATGTGTATCACTTATAATATTTCATATACACTTTAAAACGGCCGCTTTATTATAAATATTTATGCAGCCAACAAATAAAGCATATTTTATAAAATAAAAATATGCTCGCCTATGAAGCTTCCAAAATGTCCAAGAGGCAATACGGACAAGAATTTTATTTAGAAGTAGTCAAAATATATATAAGGTAGGTGGCCATCAATAAGAAGACCCACAAGGTTAAAACGAAACCTAGTAGAAATTAAGTTTATTTATTGGACTGGTTGTCATTTACCCTAAAAATAGATTCAGCTTTATAGGGGGCAAACTTCTAGCCCGAAATGCTCTAAATTTATTTAATGTAGTTTAAATATGACTAACTGAAGAAAGATCACTCAAATAAAACATCATCACATCATCTATGAAATATAAATTTATAAGTTTGAGTTATTTATATTTTCAATTAAATTTAAAGGTATTTGCTTGATATTTTCTTAAGAATGCTAGTAAATACTTGCATAAGTACTAGGTAGGTGAACTAGCCCTCACCTTCCGGAGAAAGCCCAACTACTACTAAAGTCGTTATGTTTATCATCATTAAAACTGACATAATATGTAGGATGTATTAAAATCTAGATTATCCAAGAAATCATTCGGGTTGGAAAGCCATGTTTATCATCATTAAAACTGACATAATATGTAAGATATATGAAACTCTAGATTATCCAAGTAATCATTTGGGTTGGAAACATCAGATAATCATTTGGGTTGGAAACATCATAGCAACCAAAATGTCAATGAGGAAGTTCTACCTAAAATTATCATACAATTTTATGGAGTATATCTTAGAGATCATTGTTAGCCCTTATAAATGGTCTCATATCACCCGGTAGCTCTTGCAAGAGCATGATATCATTATATATTTTCATATATTTTATATAAATGGAGCATGAAGTATCTATAAGTTATATGGCGCTACTATTGATTCGGTTGGCTAATATTTTAGAAATAATATTGTGTGTGATATTATAATATGCGAAGCATTTGAATATATTGAATATATTTTGTTATATCCTTTGTCGATCTTTTCAATTATAAAAAACTCATGCACAGAAATACATACATCTTCTTTAACTATGTTCCATGAAATTTTAAAGAAATCAAGCATTAAAACCATCAAATGGACAGCTTTTGGCTATCTATACTAGAGAGAGAATCTTTTATTTCTAGGTTAATGAATGTTTTAATCACCATGAGAAGGTAAGGATTTAGATAACATTATCAACAAGGTCACTAAATCTATATAAATCCTTATATCTAGGGTCGCTAGGTTTTTTGAAGATGTTATCATAGTATTTGAAGAAAATGACAAGCACCTATTTGTGGGTACTTACTAATCTACTTTTTATTTCATTTTTTGGCATACTTTTTTTTATAAAATATTTTATTTTTAAATTATTAATTTAATCATATAGATACTCATGTTTTATATTTTAAACAGGCGTTCAAGACTTTTGTTTAAAATAACTATTTTTTCTACTATAGAAAATAAATTTATACTCGCTACTACCTTTATAGTTACAAACGATTGTTTAATGGATCGATGGTGGATATTCTTAGGCTTTCAAGAGAATTTTTATTTATTTAGTATGAGTTACTTATTTCAATGACATTATCCAATTAATTCCCTTCATGATATTTTGTAGTTTGAAAAATGTATTTGAGACGTCCATCATACTTGTATCACATGATGAGTCGTTTCAAGTGTCCAAGACAAAACAATATGTACCAAAGATAGATTTTTTCACATGTAAAAAATGTAAAAGGTTCTTAAGGTTATTTATATTTTAATAATAGTAGCATTAATTAAATTTAGTAATAAGTTAGTGCATATATATGAACTGCCAATGCATTTTTTCATTTTATAAATGTGACTAAGATGACATATGTGGTAATACCTATAGTTACTAACCATTTATAATATAGTGCAATCAAGTCAACAATGGCCCTTGTCTTGGATTCTTGCATTATGATGTATGACACAAATTAACAAAATACTTATGCTAAAAATAATCTTTAAAATCCTTCTATTCGACATAACCTTGTCCTGCTTTATGATATAAAAATAATAAAACTTGCGTTTAATGTACCTATGAGTTATGTAAATCGATAATCCTCGTACTATAGGTTTTTTATACATTTGTCCGGTCTAAAAAAAATTGTTTCTCCTAATCACAAGGAAGAGTCAAGATTTTCTTCTTATCCCTTTAATTTTATACTCAGATGTGACTCTAGACTATCTTTCAACTTTCTTATATGGTTCTCAATCTTGACCTTGTATGGTTCTCCTCTTTCTTATTCCATCAACTTCACATTTTTTTTATACTTGAATGTGTCGCGCCAAAAGTTAATACTTCCAAATCGAACTTATGATTGTTGGAGTTTGACGATACTTTCTTCATTTTAGGTCTTTAGCCTCTCATCTTTTCTTATTGTATCCATGATATGTTATTTTACACCTTAAGATTATGAAGGTCTATGGGAAGAGGATAATAGAGAATTAAACACTTTATAGTGTTTGCAAGATAGACGAAGGTTATGATATTCAAGATTTAAGGTTGTAGAGTGTTTCATGCACCTAATTGACAAATCGTGGAAGATATTCCTCTTGCATTAATGAGAATTCATACTCTAGCAAAATCAATATCTACTTAATTCGTGGTTTTTTATCTATGTATTTTTTGTTTCCATACGCACTAGCTATGTAACTAAGACCCTTATAATTACATAATGCAGTGGTTCGGTAAAATAAATAATTTACAACGGGATTTTAAATAGCAAATTTATTTGAAGTAAGACCATTGATTCCTATTTTTTTAAACCATGAGGAATCTTTCAAAGTTTCATATAGGCCATTCCATACTACTTGGGAAAGATATATATAATAACCCAAATCAACAACAACAATAATAATAAATAATAATAATAATAAGTGATGACCACATACTCCTGGGGCCAAACCTTATTCCATGCATCCACATGTTACTTTTGTGTTTATACTAACATGAAAGTACAACGGTCGTTGGACGAGAAAATACTATCAAATGTTTTCCTAAGATTTATTTATCTCTGTTAATTACTTCATCTAGGACTTGCAACTTCATACCTAGGAAATCTAGGTTTTCACCTCACTGATATCTATAGTCGATATGTTATCCTCTAATACACGAGCCTATGAAGGATCTATGATGGATATAACTGGTGTGGTTTATTTTACGTTGAGGGTAATTCTGTCAAGTGTTTTGGAAAGCTTTTTGGATTATTAAATGTTTGGGTGTTTTGTATTGAGAGATTTAAGCTGTATGGTTGTATTAAATGTTCATTACCCTCATTAATGAAAGTAGTTGGGGTTTTTATACCCTTAATTATGGACCCATGGGCTTTCGGGTCAAATTATGAAACTGGGTCAAGTTTAAAGACCCATTTACTTAATAAGCTGATTAGCATCTAGCTTAGTCAAAAGGTGTTTAATTATTTTATACTTTTATCCTGTCCAGATAGTTCAGTGGGCAGTTTATGTCTGAATTGCCCTTGTCCGAAAATCTCTGTAGGCAGTGGTGGATTTATCCGGACTTATCAATAACCATGGTGTACATACTGTTATGGTGATAAACAAAAGGGTTGCTCTTATAACGACAATATCTAGTTGCGGTCTTATACACTCATAACTAGTTTCATTAGCTTTTAAGCCTTACCAACTATAAAGACATCATTTTTAAGATCTCAATAGGTTAGCGATGATTTTAATTTTATGATTACTATGTCACTACTAACTACATTTTGAGAACTCTATTTTGTAAGGAGTACATAAAGAATAAGACTCATAATTTGATGAGGATTCTAACCTAGGGTATAAGGCAATTGCAAGATAACCAGAGGGTAACTACATTAAATAATTTGTATAATCTCTCATCTATTACATATATACATATTTGACATTTTTTGCGATGATAAGGAGGCCCTTACACTTTATTATTTTCTCCACGACTAGAAATACATCCATAAGTATACGATTATCTTATATGTAAGGTTCCCAATGCAAATTTTAGCATAATATTTCCCTTATTTCTTGGCTCATAAGAAGTGAAAGAATCAAGGACAAAGTTAAAATCATTGCTTCGTTCTTATATAGTATGATTGAACGTCGATAATATATATTGTTTTCTTTTATTATAAACTAGTGAGAAATGACCATAAATTCTTGTAGGTTTCATCAGTCGGGGAAGTATGTGGCATGTGAAGTCCATAAGTGAGAGGAGATTTTAAAGGAAAAAAATCTTTAAATTCGTTAGACCAACAACTTATGTTTCTAATAATATGAAAAGTTTGAAAATAAACAGAGAGATAAATACTTGAGATTGACAAAAAATGTTATGTTATTTTTTTAAATAAAGCAAGAAGAGTAAAATGTTTGGAACTCTTCATACTTTAATTTGGTATTGTTTATAGATTTTCTAGGTCTAACTAAAGTTTTCAACTAAAGGTTCCGGTATAAACACTCATAATTTTACCAATATCTATACAATCTCATGAAAATATTCATATGCTTAAATTAATCTAATAAATCCCATTATCTTTTTAAGTATACACCATGATATGTTAATGGATTCGTATTGAGAAAATCAATTGGTGCTTTTGGTCCACTTCCAAAAGGCCTCATACTAGTTGAGATATGTTCTTACTTATATATCGCTGATCTTTCCCATATTTAACTCATGTGGGATGTGAGACTTTGATCACCATCCTAACAGTTAGTCATTATTTTCATGTTTTAAACATAGTTATTTTGTATTAACTGATTACATGATTATATTAACAGTTATAATACTTGTGTGAACTGCTACTCATTTTATCAATGCCAATTTTTTAATATGTTCGACCATTGAAAATTATTTTACTTAATAATATAAAATATGCTCTAATAATTTATGCATTAAATGCAAGAAAACCCAAACACAAATTTTCTAGGGGATTGATAAAGTAATTAGTACCATGGTTAGCATAAAAAATGAAAAAAAATAATAATAATTATCTGTTAGAATTTATTAGGCTTTCACTCATATAAAAGTTAAGTACTAATATATAGAAAAATTACATCGATAATACAAATAGAAAATATATCATAATTCGAAAAAAGTAAATATTAACTATTGTTCATGATTTTACTTTTAGATACTTTCATTTAAACTTGTGTCAAAGTAATTTAAACAAAATGTTAAAGTACTTCATGTACAAGCTTAGATAAAATTATACAAATATAACCAGAAATAAACCTTCTTGAACACCATCACTTGGGTAGATATTAAAGTGGATGAAAACTAATAATTCTTTAAAAAACCAAACACAATTTTATTATAAGTTTGAGCACAGTTTCACCCTAAAAAAAACTATAAAAAAAATCTTGAAACCATTTAAACTAAAATCCATAATCATGATGGTTTGACCAACAACAAACGTAAAATAATAAAACACGATCTTAACTCATATCGGGCTAAATTGAATATAATAGTACGACAACGACAAGATATTTATCTTATACTTAATACTAGTAATCTATATCAAATTTAAACTAAAAACACAATAGCTAATAAGCCATGAAAGATCAAACGTAAATCTACTAAAAATTAAACTATAAATTACGCAAAGAAAAAAAAACAAATAAACAAGGTAAAAACAAATTTTAAAAAAACTTGAAAAATATTAAAATTAAACTCAAATGACAAATTACACATAAAAATACAAACCTTATTTTTTTTTAAAACAAGACAAAGATGATGTAAATTGTTTAATGAAATAAAGATAACATAATATTTAGTGTTATTTTTATTTTTCGGGAGGTAACAAAAAATATGACATGCTAGTATAACAAAAGGTACTGAAATTGTTTTTATTTTTTTTTAAAACAAGACAAAGATGATGTAAATTGTTTAATGAAATAAAGATAACATAATATTTAGTGTTATTTTTATTTTTCGGGAGGTAACAAAAAATATGACATGCTAGTATAACAAAAGGTACTGAAAAAAAACTCATAGCCGCTAATGTGATACTGTGTTAGATTGTAAAACATTATTCACATTTTAATCTAAAAAAAATCTACAAAACCTATTTTATCTATGAACTATGTACTCTTATAATAAAATATCAATAACTATAGTGAAAATGTAAAATATATCATAACTGGAAATATCATATAATTGGTCATGTATATGAATAAGTGATCTATATTAGTTGATTTTCTTTCGTAACACAATTATCTTTAACTTATATTGGATTCATTATCCACTGATGTATCAGTCACATTCCAAGATAATAATATTTTTAGATATTTTATTTCCAACTATAATCACGTTTAACTTAACTAAATTGCTCGAGTATCATTTTCTATGTGAGCTAAACATTCATTCGTTTTAGTTACTTACGAAAATAAATATCTTGTTATAATTATTTGAGATTAATCATTTTATAATAAAAATGATAAGTTAGTATTTATTTTATTTATCTTATTTTATATTTTAAACTGATCATCATAATTATTTTTTACATGAATTGTTTGCTTATATTTTTATTTAGTTCACACATGGTTATCGATTTATAAAGAATATTTACCATATGTATCTTATTCAATTTTAATTATCAGCATGTACCCCATAAGATATTAATCCCAATAAAAGTTAATACCTCATTTCAATATTCTTATAATACAATTATATATAAAATTTGCTCCATTCTATTTTTGATTTGCATGTTTATTTTTTCTCATTCTATTTTTACTTGATGTTCTTCATTTATTTTACTCTTTCTTTCAATTGATTTATTTTATAAAATATAATATTTTTTTCTCTAATTTAAACTTTGACTCTCTCATTAGTTGCAAATTTCTACGGTAACTTTGAATCTATTTGTCGAGCCAAATTTGCTAATAACTTAGACACTACCACTGAGTCAGAGACCAAATTAAGTGAGCTATAAAGGAATTCATTCACTCAGAACCAAAATATAAAGACAAGTTAGGTGATGATCAACATCAAAGTTAATTGGTGCACCAGTATGAAATATTGACAACTTAAATAAAAAATACTAGAGAAATTTTACATATAAAATTCAATTGGTTACTTACTAGTTCAACTTCGTGAGTATGCATAAAGATAATATACTTCGATGTTCATTATAGATCAAAATCGATCCTAATAAATTACAAGAATATAACAAGAATTGCAAGGTATTTAACAAATACGAAGGTTTAAGTTATATCACTCATGGTTTATGTTGAATTCCTCATTTGTACGAGTAATTTAACATAAAAGATGATGTTTAACCCCCACAAAATTAGAATGCTATCTATATTGGTTGATGATGACATGATGAGAGAAATTATCCATGAGTTTTTATTACATATGTATAAATTAGGAACTTGGCCAATTATATATGTGCATGAGATTTTGTGTGGTTCAACTTTCGGTGTTTGATTGTTAACTAAAAAATATGACTAATATGAAGACAATTAAATTCTTATATATTTTTTACAAAAAATAATTTCGGATTACTAAAATAACGTCAACTTTTTCATATGATAATGGAAAGAAATTTAAAGATTTATCTTGAGCAATTCTCAAAGCATAAAACATGATAGTTAATCTCACTGTAAAATTAAAACATCTCCCTTACCAATGGCAGGTTTTGAAAACGTATAAAGTTTTATTTTCTCTCCTCATGAACCATCACATGCATATTTTTCATATATTTTATTTTCATATTATTTGAATAGTTATGGTATACTTGTTATGCATTCAAAACTTTAAATGTGTTACCACTAATTTAAATAAGTTATAATATATTTTTAATATCGGATCTCGATTGACCACCGTATAGGTCACATATTGTACATCTAGTAATAGCTATTAATAAAAATTATAAGTAGTTCTCACTACTATGTATTATTTTCTTTATGTATTCTTATTAAGATCTTATATATAAATAACATATATTAACAATAAAATAGATATAATTAAAATAGACTAATAATTTTATATATAATGAAAAAAGTTAATTTGAATATACGAAATAAATAAAAAAATTATATAAAAAATAAAAAATTAATTACCCCTGATAAAATAAAATAATAATTTTAAAATATATAATAAAAAATATTTTGGAACGAAGGAGAATACAAAGTCATCTCTAATGATGAGTATACATCGGAAGTAATATTTAATTAGCTAGTTTTGATTTTTAAAACTAAAACTTAAAAACATTGTTCGATTTCAATCTGGAACATTATTAGATTCAAGATGTATAGACCGGATGGCTATACATACAGATATTTTAGAGAAAGAATTTGTTGTTCATAATGAGTATATATTAATTTTTAATTACTTTTAAGATGAATAATAATCTATTTATAGATATACAAACATATGTTTGGACACACAAAACACAATTACAAATACGGTCATTCATGGACGAATGACATATAGTTGTGTGCGTCAAGATAATTATCGATTTCATAATTGGCTCTGACGCGTATAAATTCTTAAGACTGATAATTTTTTTTATCAAATTATAAAATTAATAATTATAATAAAATATTACGATAGTCGAGAAAGTAAAAGAGAGTAAAAAAATTAAATGAATAAAAAATGTGTAATACTTTTAATAATAATTTATATTAAAAAAACAAAATAACGTATAACAAATTTACAAACAAAAATTTCTTTTATTTGGTCAAAATCTTATAAAAATCTATAAAAAAGTATTTCAAATGTTATTTTTAAAAAAATATCCACACTAAAATAAACTATTATTTTTTTATAACTAGGAATCGTTTAAATATTACATAATAATTATAAACAACAATATTTGATATAAAATTATAATATAGAATTATATTATGTGTTTTGGTTAAATTGAAAAATATATGCTCTTACCATTAATACGAGAATGTTAAAAATGTAAAATCATGTATAAAATTATACTATATTTTGTCTTTTAACTATAATTAAAATAAAATAAATTAAAGTTTTTAGTATACAATTTGAGAACTTCTTGAATTTTTTTTCTAGTTCTAGTAATGAGACGAAGGTTTAGGAGAATAAGGTGGTTTGGTTCGTTATCACCTTACCCAAATTAAAAGCTTGAGATTTTAGATTTTAAAATCTGGAATCAGACACCTATAGTCAGATATTTGTGGTCCATAGTAAGTAATAACAACAATTCTATTTGGTATAATTTGATATAAGAAAATGGATGTTAAAGCTTGACCTTTCTCATTCACGGGTTTGAAAGAAAATTTTACGTAATAGGCATCTGGCTTGCAAAATATACAGGGTAAAGATTACTAATGGGGAATCCAACTCCTTCCAGTATGACTCATGGTTGCTCCCAATTTCTCTGGTAATCCATTTTGGGCAAAATATAATTTGTGATTCTAGGCTTGACAATAACATTGAAATTTCTAGCATATTAAAGGATGAAAAGTGGAACTGACCAGCCCAAATCACGTCTGTAAACGCGAGAAATTATTATGACCTTTAGAAGATAAACAATCTCATACGTTGGCTATCATCTTCGAATATGAACTTTAATTGGTTCAAACTATTGTACTTTTAGTATTTCGTGCTTCATGTTTTTCTCCAGATTTCACCTCCTATTATTGAATTATAATGGTAGACTACTTGATTCGATGAATAATTTATTCGCTCTTTGTGCTTACATACCTCTTTCAGACATTTGTTTTTTGAAACTTGTGGATCTTTGGTCTATTCATTTTTTGTTGTATTCTTTACTTTTTGGATTTTTTATGCTAATTTCATAGATATTTTTTTTATCTTATTTGTAACTTTCTCTAAATTCTTCTTTTTGTATCAAATTTTATGTTTTAAAAAAAAATATGTTTGAGATTTTTATATAAACTCAATTGTCTATATATTTAACATTTTCATTTTTTAATAAACAAACAAAAATTATAATTATTTTTAAAAATTAAGGTAATATCTTGATTGAGGAAAAAACATATGGGAAAAACCAAATATAATATAACTCCTATGTATAAGAGACCAAACCCATAGGAGATGTATGTATAATGTAACCTGTCATGTCACATTTAAAACAATCTTTGTTACAAATTCACGTTGCTATAAATTAACGTCGTTGTAGATTTTTCATGTTACATATTCACACGTTATAGGTTTTTACCCTTACAGAATTTATTATATTTAAGAATTTATCAAATTTTTGAATACGTTTATTAAAAATTAATTTGTATGCGTTAATTTAGTCGAATGAAATAAATTAAAATATGTATAGATATTTATTTATTTTTATTTAGATATATTAAATAGTTGTTTAGATATTTCAATTAATAGTCTATTTGATCTTTAAGCTATGTTCATAAGATTGTTGGAATCTTTGGATCTTTCAACTATTAGATATTAAATAGTTTACTAGATACTTCAACTATATTAAATCTTTAAAATTGTTGGAATGTTTAAATATTTATATCTTTCAAATATTAAATACTTTAAATAGTTTATTAGATATCTCCACTAATAGTTTATTAGATTTTTAAAATATATTTTTAAAATTGTTAGAATCTTTAGATAATATATATCTTTCAAATATTATATATTTTAAATAGTTTATTAGATAATTCAACTATATGTCTCTAAATGCTTTAAATACTTTATCGGTTCTTCATTACTCTCGGATATATCTTCATGTAGCGATGAATCCCTCTCAAATAATATTTTCTTCCAAAAGCTCTCAAACCAAGATCTTCTTCTATATTATTATTCAACAATATTTTATCAAAATTTGTAATCGATCTACTCAATCAAGTTTGCTTGGCGATGAAGGATTATTGGAGATTTAAGTGTTCAGTATATTTTTTCTTTCTTTTATTTGTGCGATTGTTTGATATTAGTTCATTTACTAGTTTTTCATATTATAGTCTCTCAAATCAATCAAAATGACTAATAAGGCCTAATAGATAAACTTTACACTGATGTCGTATTTCAAAGAGTAAATATGAAGAAAATATGGAGAAAATATATTTCAACAAAATTATTTTTATTATTATTATCTTACAATGTGTGTTATAGCTAATATATGAGAGTTCTTGAAATACGACATAATTTTATTAACAAGAATTTTAATTTCAATTTGGTGATCATCTGTGTAAACCTTATCTATTACGCTCCACAATTCTATTTTCTTAATTTGAGATCTTATAGTAGTTGTTTTTAGACTTTTTTGAAGAAAAAAACTTGTCCATTAGGTTGCATAGTTCTATTTCTTAATGTTATTGAAGAATATCTTTTAAACGAAGTTGCTGAAGGAAGTGATGATGAAGAATCCTTTGAATTAGAAGACGAATTGTTTCATATATTTAATAAAAGAAATTAATAAGTGTGTAATAAGGTAATTAAATGTGAGAATATTTGTACAACTTCTCGACCCCAAGAGTAAAAAATGTGTAATTCTTAAATCAATAAAAAGTGTTTTTATTCTCATAATATAACAACTTATCATAATTTTTTCTACTAAAAATAAACAAACTATAACAAGTTATATTATAATCAAACAATAACGATTATTTTATCACTAGCAGTAAGTAATGATCAGAATATAACAACACTTGTAGTACTTTAATTATAATAAAACTATAATAACTTTATATTACTTTTAATTTTTAATATATAAACTATATAACAACCTTTTTTTATCAAACAGTAACAACACTTATACTATATATGCCATAGAAATAATTTAAACTGATGATCGTGATGGCTGTGACGTTGATCTTATAGTATTCTACTGTCACCGTAATTTAGCGTGACAATAACTGTCTTGACCAAAACAACTGAAACCATAAATTATGTTGTATTCTATTATCGTCACGTATTTGCCGTATTCTAAGGGAATTTCTAAACAAGCCAAAATTACTCACTAAATTTTTTAATTTTCATAATTTTACCCTTGCACACAAAAAACTCGTAAACAAATCACTTTGTGAAGTTACCATTTAAAAAAGGAAATATCTCTCTAACTAAAAAAACATATAAGAAATTTAAATTAAAAATAATTTAATTTTGTTTCAATAAACCTAAAAATAATATATAGCATATATAATTTTGTTTCATATAAATGAAACACTAGTTATTTCATTAAAAAAATTTAATTTTAAAGTATAAAATAGAGAGAGAAATACGGTAATAAATAGAAATAAAGAGAAAAAGGTGTAATAGAGTAAAGACGGTTGTAGTAAGTGTTGTATGTTCATTTACTAAATACAGAGAAATCTCCTTAAAATCATATTTCAAAAATCTATACTATATGGTAAACCCTTTCGGGGGTATAAAAGGTTGCAGTAAGCACTTTATATTTTATACTCTTGCAGGCAAAAAGTTGCACAACTGTTCTCACATTTAAATACTTTATTACACATTCACTATACTACAGGGTAAACCACTTGGGAGGCATAAAAGGTTGTAGTAAGCATTTCACATTTTGTACTCTTGCGGGCCATAAGTTGTACAAATATTCTAACATTTAATTTCTTTATTACACACTCAATCTAACGTAATAACATGCAAAAACACATAATGCACAGAGAAAAATGCTCGAATGCTACATAAATGTGGTCCCGAAAAGGGCAGCCGAGTTGGTGAAGTAAATGAGCTTATGACCAAAACGTCATGCGTTCGACCCCCTCTACAAATGCTTTATTGGTTTGAGTTTGTCACCTTATGTGGTTTACCTTCTAACGTTGGTTTGCAGGCTATTACATCAGACTGAGAGTTTGCCCTGTGCGCACTTGTTGAGTAACGGTTGTGGGTTCCCTAAAAAAAACCTAACAGAATCAAATTAAGTTAGGTTTGTGTAGTATTCCGGCATGATCAAGGACACGCTGTTCTTCACGTGTGTCTGCCATCAAGAGCTGTGAGTCCGCCATAAATTTAGCATAAGTTATTCCCGATGATCGCATTTTATCCGACCTAGTTCCATCTTATTTGTTTGATTGTTTTTGTTATATTGTGGTATATTTTTTTAAAACAAAAACTTATCAATTTTTATGTAGGTTTACATATATTGTTTTGATTCAGATTATGGATACAGATCAGGGTTCGGGTGAGGATGATTGTACGCGCATAAATAGAATCAAGAATCGAAAAAAAAGAAAAACTCTTCTGAATGCGAAGAAGTTTTTTTACATGCTCCTATGGATTCGCTTCCACCTCCATTACCATAGTTTTCATCCGGTTCTAGACCTTTTCCTTCTGGTTCTACATCGTTTAACGCTGCCTCCAACCAAAGACCGTGTGCCTCTAGTCGAGGTCCGCCTCAAGCTACACCATTCACTCAATTATCTAGTTTATTTTACGACACATATACATAATATGTTACCTACTGTGTTTGGCAGTGAGAGATAATTTCACGATTTATTTTAATTTTTTAGTTTATATATATTACTATTCAGCATGTTTTACTAACTACAAATTATTATTTGTAACAACGTGAGATGCGGTCATAGGAGCTGGAGTCTGGGAGCTCATGGTATAATTATTGAGGTATTATATGTAATGCCTTTCGGTAAGAATATCGAGTCCTTATCCTATATGCATCCGCAATGCAACATCACCGAGGTATCCTTCGAGCATTGGCATCCAGAAACAAATAGTTTCCATTTTAGTTTTGGTAAGATGACTATCACCCTCGATGATGTGCACACCATATTGGGGATGGAGGTCGGAGGTGATGTGGCTAAATTTCCGGTTATAGATGAAAGGCACAGGTCATACGCGATGTAGCCTTACAAGATTTTTACCACTAGGATCAAGTTACGTAAATGTATTGGTTTGGACCTCGATTTTCTTTGGAGTAGGTTTAGCGGGGAGATCTATTATGGCATCAATGATTCTCTCACTAATGATATGATCCATCAGGCCATACATGCATATATTCTCCATATGTTCGATTGTTGTCTCTCCGCTGATAAAAGCAACACTTACTTAAATTTCAAGTACGTGTTCACATTACGTGACTTGACAATGCACGTTAGGCGCTACGCTTGAGATACTGCAGTGTTGGAATATATTTATCATCAACATGGAGAGGGATCCGTCTTGAGATTATTTTGTTTCAGTTTGTCAAGTTATGCATGCAAGTAAAATAGAGCTCTTGTCGACTATTGTAGGAGAACGATGCAGTTTTATATATTTATAATGTTTAATTGTTTAAGATATAATAAGTATGAAAATTCTTATTTAATACATGATGATTAATATATAATTTTGGTACAATAAATATAATAAAATGAGTAATTGTTTAGTATACTAGTAACAAACATATTAGACTCATTTCGATACTTCTAGGTTTATAAGAATAGATTAATAATACATAGGTTTGATATTCTTTTGTTGATGTTTCTTTGTTGGTTGTGTGGTTTAGTTGTTAAAAATTAGAAACCACATTTGTGGTATTGTTTGTATTGTTTAATTTTGTAGTTTTTTAGCCTATCCGGCCCATACGTGATTATTTGCCATTAGAGAAAATAACTTGGTTATGTGGTATATCTATCGTACTTCTAGGTTTATAAGAATAGATTAATAATACATAGGTTTGATATTCTTTTGTTGATGTTTCTTTGTTGGTTGTGTGGTTTAGTTGTTAAAAATTAGAAACCACATTTGTGGTATTGTTTGTATTGTTTAATTTTATAGTTTTTTAGCCTATCCGGCCCATACGTGATTATTTGCCATTAGAGAAAATAACTTGGTTATGTGGTATATCTATCGTTATGGAGCATGCTCATGTGTACTATCTCAATCAAGATTTGATGCAGTTCAGATACGTTTAGGGTTGTTCACATTTTGAGTTGTACATGCTGCAGAACAATGACAAAAGGAAACCCAAGTCTATGGCCTATAAGTTTATCATGCCGATTTGGAGTATTAGTGTACTTATGTGCTAGCTTCTTTATTGAAGAACCCTACTGTTATAGACTATATGGAGTCATTCTGTATTCCAGAGTATCTTATATCTCATAAGGCAGTTAGTTGGTACAATCTCGTTCACACGACGATATACCCATTAGATAATTATGTACACAAGACCGTGAGGGGGCTGTTGTACGACATTTACATGCGCGTGTTACGTATGATTTCATTTTTTTCTAGAGTATCTGAGTTTAATATGGATTTCGAGCAGATCGATGAGGCGTACGAGGATATTTTATCTATCTGGAGGAGACTATGTTAGACAATATGGTGTCATGTTTGTTTTTAGATACTTATGTTTGATATTTATTGTTTTTCGCTCTTTGGTCTCATTTTTCGTTTGAAGACATTTCATTAACACTATTTAAGTGTCTTGTTTAGTTTGTAGCAGTTGTTGTTTTCACTCAGATTTTATTAGTTTTTATTAGACTTTTTGCATTTGCTTTTGTATAATTTGTAGTTTATTGTTTATCTATAGGTTCGATGTCTGTGTAACTGTTATTTTAAAGTACTCGAAGATAAATGAACACACTTACAGTTAGTAATTTACAAGTACATTAAAAATAAAATATCCAAAAGTACTCAAATTAACATATATAAGTGTTATATCTTTAAAGCCTTAAAAGCAACATAAAACAAATAAATTTCATTAAAGTGTTTAAAAAACATAAACCAATATATTTTAATTGTAGGCATATCATTTGTTAAAAGTTCAACTTCTAAGTGCTTCCTTTTTTTCAAGGATTTACTCCTCCACATAACATAACATATCATTATTAAAAAAGTCAGTTACTTTCAAATGGAACGAGTTATACATCGCATCTCTAGTTGCATATGAAAGATCGAACACACAATACACTAGTTTACTTTTCAAATAAATATACCTTGTCAATATTTCTTCACAACTGCATGGAGACAATATAGGTTTTTCTCTTGCACCCCCGTACATGTAATTTATTATACATAACAATTCATTGATAAACCCACCGGAAAATCTCATCCAACCTCGTAATCTTAACATGTTTGACGGCTTGGAGAACATGAGAGTTTCCACTTACAGTCCATTCCATATCGAACAGAAGTATGAGTTTGGTTATAGATTATATTTAAGTATATATAGTTGTATCTTTAAAGTTGTGTTATTGCAGACCTTTATATAGATAAATAGAATTGGTAGATTTATTATTGGCGGATAAAATTTTGGCGAAACTTATTATTGGCCGGTAATTTATGGGCGGGACGTGCTATATGTACATTTTATTAATCATCAATTGTGATATTTATGTTTATCAATATTTTAGTGCAATGTTACAATGGTTAATTTTATAATTAATGTGGTTTAAACATAATATTTTTATATGTTTTTATTTAAAAATTAAAAAAAAATATCATTGTTGTCGTCAGACGTATGACAGATTTAGGGTCATGCCCGCCAGAACATGGCGGCAACAAGCAATTGTTTTTAAATTTTCTACTTTTTTTTCATTTTTGTTCGTTATGGTCGTGACGCCCATACCAACTTGACTGCGAATTGTTAGTGGTTGATTTACTATGAACGCCAATAGTTGGAAGAAATACCAATCTAGACGCCAACAGTTGGCACCCTAGTGGCTACTGGTGCCATTTCATGGTGGCGATATCATAAAATAAAAATAATTAACTAAAAAAGACCTATACATAGTATAAAATAAACGCAAATCCATTCATGATTGCCAATATAACGTTTGTTTCAAAATATAATTAAACAAGATCATAAATAAAAAAACGTACAACAACTAGTACTTTTTTTGACATTTTAAAACCTAATACACATAAAACTTTTTTTTAAATCTACTAATAATGGCTCGTATTCTCCGGATTATGTCGGTGTGGGTTGTTGTAGTCGAAAAAATGTCGACTCTAGAAAGCAATAAAATCGACCAAACCTTAGCATCATCTCTAGTAGTGTGCATCCATGTAGGATCTATCTTTGGTAAATGTGAATATTTAACC
This sequence comes from Limnanthes douglasii subsp. nivea, assembly GCA_036936605.1. Taxonomy (NCBI): domain Eukaryota; kingdom Viridiplantae; phylum Streptophyta; class Magnoliopsida; order Brassicales; family Limnanthaceae; genus Limnanthes; species Limnanthes douglasii. The sequence continues at coordinate 60,937,024 of JAUPFV010000002.1, read as the reverse complement.
ATATCAACATATAAAATTAACATTAAAAGTAAAAAATAAATATACAGTATAAGTATAATAATTAAATACGTCAAATAGAAAATTTATTTACGTACATGAACAAAATGATTATTGTTCACGAAAGCGACCCCGGTTTATTTTTGAACGTTATCCGTTGCTGGTGCATCTTCAATCGATAAATAACTTTTAAAATTGTTGGGTGATATGCAATAGAAAATATATTTGAATATCGTGGTGATTAGATTGCCGCAACTTGCTAATACCATCTAATATTCTATGCTACATTCTCTTTATGCTCAACTGATTTAGTCCTTTATCGAATTTTGTATCTTCACGATAACATGCGACATTGAAATAAAACCCTATACGCTTATCCAGTTTTTGTACCAACGTTTATCTAACGAGTTGTCATCCAGTTTCGGTGCCGATCAAAACATATGTAACGACTTTAAATACACAACTTATGTTGAGCCAAACGTTGGTAATTTTATTATGAAATGATGCATAAATTATGGTATATTCGATGAATACTTCGAGTTTGGTATGTAAGACAACCTTATCGGAATCAGTTTAACAGTAATTGACGATTTTGCGTTAAAGTTATTTGACACAATCAGAGTTCTTATACGATTATATGCAACTCAGGATTGTTTTTTTATCGGGTTTTTTTACTCCATCATTAGTACGGGATTATCCAACGACCGTTTTAGTGTTGATACCAAAAGTAAAGAATGATTTTCCAAAACTATAGATTGGTGTTCTCATCTTTGGAGTTTCTGCACTATCTGCATGAGATTCTAACCATTATTGTTCGCTGCATTCATGCATATAATGATCCATTTTGGTAGAATAATCAACTTGAGTTTTGTTTTCTTTACCGTGACCACGACCATGGACGCGTCTGGAAGTACGTCCGCAAGTTTTCACCTTTTGTATGAATTGGTAAAAAAGAAAAGTAGAAGGATCCAAAATCTAAACCAACGGACTTGTTCATAAACATCAAAATCTTTGAATTTTTCATTTAAATTTTCAAAGTTAAATTTGACATATTCAACAACAGTTAGTTTAACTCAGGAGACCATCTCTAGTCATCTTCTATGCTCGTTTATAATTCGGGTCAGAACATATTTGTCCGCTCTTCGGTTAGGCTCTAGTTCGTGGGCACATGGTAAACCTTGTGTCGTACGATCGATACAGTCGTATGAATATTTATCACTTCTGGTTTTATCAAGATAAGTATCATATATTATCGTCAAAACAACCGGTTAAACACACCCAGTAGGTCGAAGAGTTGAAATCTTAAATTTTTTGAATGAGATGACACTTTCTTAACTCAATGGATTCTGTTATAGTGGAATGTTGCATCTCAAGCAAACCATGAACTTTCTCCCAAAAGCCTTCGAAATTAAATTGACTTGACTTTGTATATTGTTTCAAAATACCGTGCGATCTTTATGCTCTATTGAATGTGTGATTGTCAAAATGGATGATCTTGTTAGTGTATGCATGAACATACCTTTCTCTCTCTCTCTCTCTCTCTCTATATATATATATATATATATATATATATATAGTTTAATCTACAAGTCTATGAAATAATCATCGCCTTTACGTGTTCTTTGAACATCGCCCACATTTTAGCCAACCTCTCGTCCATCCGCTCAACGGTGGCCGTTGAGATGACGTCATTTGAAGCAACAAAAAATGTACTAAACTTATTGTTATTTTAAAATATATTTTTTTTTGTTTTTGTACTTACATTCATGTTGATATGTCATTCTCATAACATATGAATCGTGCTGCAAAACAGTTTGTCTATGTTATTCATCAAAGCAAGTTCACAGTCCGTAATTATAACACAAGGTAACTCTCAATCTTCTCTTCCCTAACCATATTTCAAACATCCCAAAACCCATTCGTAGTTGCCTTACTTTTGTTTTACCATGAATGTGAATCTACTTTAAAAAGTTTTGTTGGTCGGTGTTATCCCGACTACTCCAGCAATGGCATCATGCATCTAATAACTTTGTATATGTTATCTATAATTATCAACCGGGGATATGTCCATAGTAAATTGATGTTAACCAGATGTGAAAAAAATAAATTGTTATGAGATGGGTCAATCATTGGTCGTCTGATCCTAATACATGTAATTGTGCATTTCTATTTTTACTAGCAAGCATTACGTTTGCGACCGACCATCATTTTTAACCAATCTTGTTCTTCAAATGTGATTGTATACGTGAGAGATATTTGACGCATTCCCCGGATCTGCCTTCTTTAAGGCACCAAATATGTGGTGTTGAGTTGTCTTGTTCACCGTTAAAACGTCGTCAAGCTCTTTTTTCCATTGGTTTTTAACTTTGACCATTGCAAATGTCCTTGCATGTATCCAATTAGATCATGGTTGGGTTTGCCGGAAATGACATTCAATGTCCACTTATCATCATCTTTAACCAGATTACCAACCAAATGAAAATGACAATTGATTTTTTTTCTACCACACGCCTTTGGCTATGATCACACTCTTTTGCTGTAGACGTAAATACACCTGATCACTCGTATTTATAATCTATTATAAGTGTTCTTCCTATTTTGTCTGGTACCCTAGATGATATCTTAAGTGAGAATCCAAGAGACTTACTATTTTCTTTGACCTACTCGGTCATGGACTTTAATCTATACTACTCGTGAGTAACAAAATGGTGAACATAGTCTGTAACAGCTGATATATCACATTGAGTAACCTCCGACAATGCATATAAAATAAACGAATAAAAAAACCCCAAAAACCAGATTACTTAAGGACATTCAGCCATGCAACAGGTGAAAAAAGTGTCATAGCTGCAATCTACTAGCAGAGATGATCATCCAAGCACAATATTCCAGGTGGACAAACAACACTAGCCATCATGAAAACGGGGCTTGGATGAACGTGTCCGTTAAGATATGACACTTATGACAGTTACTCCACCATCGTCCTGGCAGAAAATGTCATGAATATGTCCGCTAAGAGATGACACCTATGACAGTTACTCCGTCATCGTCATGGCATAAAATGTCATCTTTTCTGGTAGGACCAGCGGCGGATCTACGTTGGGGCCCGGAGGGGCGTAGCCCCCCTAACTAAAATATATGTTTTATAATTTTTTTAAGGTAATAATTATTTAAATAATATTAAAATAAAAAATTCTACGCCGCTTTATCTAAAATATATATTTTGTAATTTTTTTAAGGTAATAATTGTTTAAATAATATTAAAGTAACAATTCTACCGTCCTTTAACTAAAATATATATTTTATAACCTTTTTAAAGTAATAATTATTTAAATAATATTAAAGTAAAAATATAAGATAATAATTTTTTAGGAATGTTTTAAATTTAATGTATGATATAATGGTTAAAAAATAAATTTAAAAATTAGTATGTTGACTTTTTTAAAGAAAATTTTTAGATTAAAAGTCTTAAATAACAATGGAAATTTTAATCTACAAAATCTTGGATTATTGCTATTTAAAGAATAATTTAAGTTAGAAATCTTGAATATTTTAAAAGGAAATTTTAAGTTGATATTTATAAATGGTTGAAAATCAACAACACGATCCGAAGGAGTTTCACCAATTTATTTTTTCAAGGTATTTCTTTTGAAATTTTATTATTATTTTGATCTTAAAACACTTGTTAATCAATTTTTTTTTCCTGATTTGTGTTCATTTAGGAAAGTGAAAATACATTTACTTAGTTTAAAGACAATATATATGGAAGTATTTGTTAGTTTTTTTAAAATAAAATTATATATTTATATTATAAATTATGTTTAATACAGATTTTAATTTTTGTATAACTTTTACATGAAATTTTGATTTTATCTATATGTATTTAAAAAATATTTTTTATATAAAAAAATTGAATTTATTTCCATCCATTTCTGAAAAATATATTTTATACATTTATCTTTTGAAATATCTTTTATATATTAAATAATTTTGTTATATTTTATTTTTTAAATATTTTTTAAAAATAATATATTAATATTTTCATAAATATGTTTTATATAACAAATTGTATTTATTTTATCTATTTTTCAAAAATGTATTTTTATATAACAAATTTTATTTACTTTTATGTCAATTTTAAAATATATTTTTAAGATATTAAATTTGGTTTTGTTATATTCTATTTTATTTTATATATCTTTTAAAAATAATATATTAAGATACATTAAGATTATAAAACCAAGGAATAATGTTGGTTTTTCAAGTAGCTCGAGTAATAATAATATAATTCATCCTAATCTGATTGTCTCTATATCAAGACCTAATGATGATAGTGTAGAATTGTATTTGAATGAATATATAGTGAGTGATCCGAGACTACGCCAACTTATTGAAAGTAATGTTAGAGATAAAATTCGAGAATTCGACGAGAATTTTGGCCCCCCCTTACTTCAATTCCTAGATCCGCCACTGGGTAGGACGATAGTGAAGAACATTATGTAAGCGTCATCTCTTGGCGGAATGAAATATTTTTAAGGTTTTAAAGAATTCACATTTTTGAAAAATCATAAAGATAGAAAGATGCATATCTCTTCCATATCCATGTTGGTATGCAGAGGAACCGAATTCATTTCTATTTTCGACCATAATTTTTAAATTTTGCAAGATTGGTAGGGAAAAAAATTTGGTAAATTTAAATTTTGAATTATATGATTTTAAATAAATAAAATGTTACTCCGTCCGTACATATAAATAGTAATAACCGGAGATGGAGACGTTGACGTGTCAAGAAAAGATGAGTAATAGAGGATGACACGTGGGCCCTGGTACGTGGGTTGTAAAGTGATAGATGTCATCTCTTCATTATTATTGCATAAATTCAAAACAAATGGGTATGAAAGCATTTAAAGTCGATGTATATGGACATGTAGTTCAAGGAGGGAGCTAAATACAGTTTCGGTAGTGGTTTTCCGAATGGCTAATATTTCTTTTTTGTTCATGTAAGGTCATAATCAATCTAGTGCACATACGTTGGAGAAGAAGTGACAACTCGAATTCCGCTAATTATAATGTACTCCTATGAGATTCGAATTTCTAAAATATACTACTCCCTCCCAAAATACTTGTCGTTTTAGGAAAAAATATTTGTCCCAAATTAGTTGTCGTTTCCAAGTTTCGAGGTAGCATTAATGGTTGTTTACCATTTATATCCCTTCTCATATTAATTATTTACTCTAGTTTTGTTCCGTGTACATATTAATTAAGAAGGTTATTTATGGCAACTAGACTTACTTTTTACAATTTCAAAACTAATAATGACAATTCTTAATTAATGTGCCTCAACCTAGAACGTCATCTATAAAGGGACAGAGGGAGTAGTATTAAACTCAATTTGAATTCAGTTCAAATTTATATAAATTTTACTCTTCTAGTTCAAATTTATATATTGCGTGTTTTTTAATTAACAATGTATTTTACCTACTTTTCAAATGAAAATTATATTATTTTTCGATTCTTATAAAAGATTCTCTAAATGTTGCTGGATCGAAAGCTAGGTTGATTAATATTTTTTTGTATTTGAGGATAGTCGTCAACTCGACCATGGTTTGTTAGCTGCTCTTTTTCCATTTATGTCATGAGATTCCGAGTTGATTTGATCATGCATATCCTTTGACAAACAATAGATAGAAAGTTAGTCTATTATGAAACTGCAATATCATAGTCTATTCATCAAGCTTTAAGTAGCATGTTCCTAGACTTCTTAAAATGTTTATAGCGTTAAGTGAATTAGGGATTTGATTATTTATAAAACCCTGTTTCATTTTGCATTTAAGGATCCGACGAGCAAGCCGGTCAGTTATTTGATTATGAGTACGAGAAACATGCTTAATAGTCATGGTTGCGAGGATTATTTTTCGACAACATTTGATGATTGAGCTCAAGAACCAAGGACCATAGCCTTTAGCCAACATGTCAATTAGAATGACTGAGTCTCATTCAATATTAACATTTTTGAAATTGTTTTGACTACATAATATAAGATCATATAAGATAGTCCTACATTCTACAATTAAATGGTTTTGTTTATTATATAACCTTCCATAAGCAACAAGGACATCACCATTTTTATCTCTGATAAGTCCAGCACCACTAGACTCACCCTTTGGCAGACAGAACCATCTAAATTTAACTTAAGTCTACTGTTAATGGGATGCGGCCATTTCAATACCTTAACCTTACTTGGATTATTAATGTAAAAGTAGTAGCCAAGTTTATTAGGTATGTGAATATCACCAAAAAAATATCATTCTTTATGACATTAACATTATCTAATCTCGATAGTATAAAATGTATTTTGTCTAATATATCTTTAGAAGAGTTAACAAAAACATGATTAACAGTTTCAATGTTAGAGCAACATTGACATTTATAAGCCATATTAAAGTTTCTTTTTTGAAGGTTATGATCCCCAAAGATCCAATCTTTCATTAGTTTCCAAAATATGAATGAATATTTGGTTCGAAAACTGTTATTCCAAATCTTATAAAAAATGATTTGAAGGATTACTTTTGTGCCTTAATTTGTTCCAAGTTAGTTTATTACTGAAGTTACCTAAGTTATCTAATAACTATAATATTTTATCATTTCGTTCATTGTGAATTGAAAGGTTTAGGATCAAGTTAATATTTTAAGAAGTAATGTTTTGATTTAGCTTAGTTAAGTCCCATGATCAATTTGACCAGAAGTCTTTCCTCATTTCTTTAATATATTAGTGAGTGTTACATTCATTTATCATGTTGATTAATGGTTTATCTGTAAACCATTTGTCAAACCAAAATTCTATATTACTTTGACCTTGTATCCAAACAGCGTAAGGTTCTGCAATATATTTTATAGAGAGTGATCTCTTACAAGTTTTAGATTCTTTTTTGTTTTATTTAAGTAGAAGGTGAGAGTTATTACTGATGAGTCTGGATTTTGTCATTACCCCTTATGAGAACCGAATAGGTTTAATTCGGACAACATCCACTTAGCCGTACATGGGCAGTTCGGACAACTTACATTTACTGAACTATCCGAACATAACTAAAGTATTTAAAACCTAATCACTTTATGACTAAGATGACTACTTGCTTACTTAAAACTAATGGGTCTTTAAATTCGACCCGAATCCATTAAACACAACCCGAAAGCCCATCTGGCCCAAAAATAAGGGTATAAATACCCAACCACCTACATTAAATGAGGGTAATGAAAATTAAATACAACCAAGCAGCTCAATTCTCCCTCTACATTCTACCCAAACATTAAATACTCACAAAATTCCATAAAACTCTAGACAAAGTTACAAAATTACCCTCAAACGAAAATAAACCACACCAAATTGGCGACCACATTGGGAGGACGACGGTGCCTGAATCTAGCATTCAAAACCATCAGAAAAAACCAGTTTGAATGAATCCGGACGTGCCAGAGGTACCACCAGCTTTGCTCGAAGAGGTGGGAGAAAATGATGAATACACCATCGAGGAGCGCGATAGATTAAAAGTTTGAAATAGAAGCTCTAAGGCTTGAGAGGGAAAAGATGAGCATAAAAGAGAAATCAAAGGCGTCAGTTGCTCACCATATTGATAACCCTAGAGAGCATGAGCCTTCGAAGACCCATGTGAGTACGAAGAAGACTCATGCTAGCTCCAAAAAGTCTCACCGGTCTAAGCCGGTGGAGAGCTCTAATTCAGACTCAGAATCTTCTAGTAGCTTCTCGGGCGAAGATGGACTTGAGGAATCCTTGTCATCCAGTAGTGATGAGGGCCGATCTAAAAAGAAACAAAAGTTGGTTAAGAAGTATTCAAGAAAAAAGGATAGACATAGAAAGTTAAAGAGGCATATAGGCAAAGGATTGTCTCACAGCCGGAGACACATAGACCGGATGCTAGTGGATCTTTTTGCCTTCCATGATGAGCCAAGTATCTTTGCAACTCCTAATGAGGATACCGTCTTCAATCTTGGCCGGAATTAGAGACAATCTCCATTGTCCTCCAAGATCCTGTCCGGGAACCTTCCTAAGAGGTTTGATAGTAAAAAAATGGAAAAATACGATGACAGTAAAGACCCGGACAACCACTTGAAGCAATTTAAAAATTTCATGATGAATTTTGATGATGACGACAAACTGCTTTGTAGGGAATTCTCCCAGTCCTTTACGGGGAGTGCCCTGAAGTGGTATAACAGCCTACCGCAGGGGTGCATCAGAAATTTTGATACCTTTTGGGTGGCCTTCTAGAGGCAGTTTGTTGGAAGTAAGGAGGTGAAGGGCAATGGAGACACAATCATCCATTGTGCCCAAGAACCGAACGAATCTCTGAAAGAATACATAAGTCGCTTTGTAAACACCAAAAATGGGTTGACTGATTGCTTTGAACAAGTAGCAATAGCTTCTCTGAGGCAGGGCTTAAACCCTGGAAATTTGGCTGATTCAGTGACCAGAAAAAAGGCCATGACCTGGGGAGGTCTGCTGAATCAAGTTGGAAAGCAAATTAACGTAGATGAAACAAAAAAAACTAGGGTGCACAGGTAGGTGAGGTCTGCTCCGGTTGCGCCAAACCAAAACCAAAACCAGTCCGGGAACAAGACAAGAGAGGTCGGACAAGGTCATAACAGAGCCAAAGTTCAGTCTCAGCCAGCTGCGCCTGCCCAGAGTCAACAATCTAGAAATAAGCGAGGGTCTTGGGTTCAACCCGAGTGGTTTGTTGAGCTCAAAGAAAATGTAGCCACAATTTATGACAAAACGAAAGAAGAAGTACACTATAGAAGGTCAATTGCATTACAATCTCCTAGGGAAAGCCGTAACAATTGTTTTTGTCAGTATCACAATGATACGGGCCATACCACCGAGGATTGTATTACTTTAAAGCAAGAAGTCCAGAATTTAATTGAAAGAGGAAAGTTGGGAGCATATGTTAAAAGAAGAGGAGGAAATAGGCCTGATAACGCTCATCGGGTCGGTCCAAATAATATAGGCAGATCAGCTCCGGAGGGAGCTATGGTGATAATCGAGAGATTCGATGTTGAGTCAAAGTACTTGGACCCTGACCCAACTCGAAATAGAGTGGGTGCCATTGAGGAACGATGCAAGACGGTGTCCGGGCTTATTAACTTTTTGGAGTCACTCACAATTTTCGGAGGGGATACCATGACAGCACCCACTGCTTCTTCGAGAAATAGGCATGTTCATACTTTAGCTACCCAAGTAGAGGGAGGCATGACTTCCTATCAATCACAGATTCCATTTCCCTTCATTGTTTTTGATGAGGATGACCTGAAGGATATAGCTGGTCCTCAGGAAGATGTTGTTGTCATAGGAGCATCCATCGGGGGCAATAACATAAGACGAATTTTGGTGGACACTGGAAGTTCAGCCAATATCCTATTTTTAACTTCCTACAAAAAGATAAAGAATCCAGCAGTAATTCAATGATCGAACATGTCAATTGTGGGTTTCACTGGAAGCTCAAAAGATGTGATCGGCGAGTTCGAGGAGGAAGTCTTGTTGGGCAAGGGCCCTTTTAAGAAAATGGTTAGAATACTGTTTGTCGTAGTGGATTGTCCCACTTGTTATAATGCTATTCTGGGGAGGTCTTAGGTCTCTAGGATGCATGCAGTGGCTTCAACAGTCCACCAATGTTTGAAATATGCTGTGCAAGGGCAGGTGGGAGTTGTTCGGAGCAGTCAAAAGGTAGCCAGAGAGTGTTATGCAACAGCACTAGCACCCCGGACGTTGGGGGCAGTTCGAATTAACGAAGAATAGCAGTTTGAGGGGATTTTTGGGAGTGAGGGTGAAATTGATGACCCCAGAGAGACCCCTGGAGTTTTAATACCTATTGAAGAAGTTGAAATTTATTCTTTGGATGAGGGAAAAAAATGTAAAGATAGGGTCCAAAATGACATCGGAATTAAAGGGTGAAATGTTGAAGTTCCTAAAAGACCATCAGCATGTTTTTGCTTGGTGCAATGCTGATGTTACCGGGGTACCAGCATATATTATATTTCACCAATTATCCATCTGAAGAGACATAGCACCTGTGGTACAAAAAAGAAGAGCTTTTTCTAAGGAAAAGGCCGATGTCATAGTTCAAGAAGTCGATAGACTTACTAAAATGGGGCACATAAATGAGTCTCAGTATCCTTTATGGACAACCAATCCGGTATTGGTGAAAAATAAAATTGGCAAGTGGCGTATGTGTATCTATTCTACAGATCTCAATAGAGCTTGCCCAAAGGATTTGTACCCAGTTCCCCGGATTGATCAGTTGGTGGATTCCACATCTGGGAATAAGTTGTTGTCTTTCATGGATGCCTTCTCCGGGTAAAATCAGATTCGAGTAGATCCGAAGGATCAGGAGCATACTACCTTTGTTACTGATAGGGGCCTTCATTGTTACAAGGTGATTCCATTTAGGTTAAAAATGCTGGGGCTACTTATCAAAGGTTGGTAAACAAAGATTTTACTGATCAAGTTGGAAGAAACATGGAAGTATACATCGACGACATGATGGTAAAAAGTATGGACAAAGAGCTACACTTGGCAGATCTCCAAGAAACTTTTGCTAACTTAGTAAACGTAAATTTGAAGCTAAACCCAGAAAAGTGTGTGTTTGGGGTGCAGTCTGGAAAATTCCCGGGGTATGTAATAAGTGAACAAGGGATACAGCCTGATCCGGACCAACTTAATGCTTTATTCCCGATGGAGCCTCCTCAGAATATTAAATAAGTACAACAATTGACTGGGAGGTTGGTTGCGTTAAAACGATTCATTTCAAGGTCTTCGGACAGATGTGCCCCGTTTTTTCAAACTTTAAAAGGTGTAAAGGGTTTCGACTGGTCTTCACAGTGTGATGAAGCTTTCAATGAAATCAAAAAACATTTGTCCTCTCCCAAGACTTTATTTAAACCTATTGATGGAGAGACTCTTTTCATATACTTGGCAGTTTCCAGTTGTGCCATAAGTGTTGTGTTTGTGAGAGAGGTGGATAATTATCCCCGTCCGGTGTATAACATCAGCAAAAGCTTGATAGATGCAGAAAAACGCTATCTAAAGCTTGAAAAATTAGCATTAGACCTGGTAATTGCTGCAAGGAAGATGAAGCCTTATTTTCAGGCTCATCCGGACATCCTATCCCCTGAAAAACGTTCTTCAAAAGGCAGACATTTCGAGTAGAATGACTAAGTGGTCAGTGGAACTGGGGGACTTCGATATTGATTTTTCTCCTCGGACAGCAATCAAAGCCCAAACCGTGGCTGATTTCTTAGTTGAATTCCATTCAGATAGGGATACAGAGCAAACAACTGATATGAAAGATAAAAAAGTCTTGGTCGTCCGGACTGATGGTGGATCAAGTACTATGGGATATGGTGCAGGGGTATGCTTGACCTCTCCGTATGGTGACAAAACGTACCAAGCTATATGTTTTGCTTTTAGGGCTTCTAATAATGAGTCTGAATATGAAGCTGCTATAGCTGGTTTAAAGTTAGCTCTTATTTGTGGAGCCAAAAGGGTCAAGTTGATGAGTTATTCTCAGCTTCTTACCCATCATGCGCAAGGTCAATCCGAAGCCAAAAAGGAGCAGCTGGTAAAATACTTACTTCTTCTTAAAGATATGGCACTAAAGTTCAAGAGCATCGTTTATGAGCACATACCCCGAACAGAAAATGTGCTGGCAGACTCCTTGGCAACCATAGCCTATACTGAGTCCTACCCTTGGATTCATGTGCTGGAGTGCCCATCCATTCAATTCAGTATGGGTAAGGAGGAAGAAAGCTTCGATATAAAACAGCCTCGAGATTGGAGGTTTCCTCTCCTTCAATATCTCTCAGATGGCATCTTGCCTCCAGATAAATCAATAGCAAGAAAAGTAAAGTACAAGGCTAGTGGCTTTATCATCCTAAGAGATGTTCTTTATAAGAAGTCTTACAGTAAACCCCCTTACGATGTTTGGGGGTCGACGAATCTCAAATAGTGCTCTCCGAATTACGTGATGGTGAGGGATCAGCTCACTGTGGATTCAGGGCTCTAACAAGAAGAGTTTTGTTAGTTGGGTATTATTGGCCCTCTATAATGCAAGATGCTAAAGAGTTGGTGAGAAGGTGTGACCCATGCCATAGATATAGCAACGAAATTCATATTCCTGCCAACCCTTTAGAGTCAATTTCTGAGCCAATACCTTTTGCCCGATGGGGGTTGGATTTAGTAGGACCTCTACCCATGGAGTCCGGAGGGCGCAGGACTATAATTGTTGCTATTGATTACTTTTCAAAATGGATTGAAGCTGCTCCATTGGCAGGTACCACATCGAAAGCTGTTATAAAGTTTATTTTATCCAATATATGTTGCAGATTTGGAATTCCACAGAGGATAACAACGGATAATGGGCCAGAATTCGACAACAAGGATATGGAGAGTTTTTGTACCTCTAGAGGTATACAACATTTCTTCTCTTCTCCTTTTCATCCACAAGCAAATGGTCAGGTTGAGGTGGCTAACAGAACTATACTGTCCGGTTTGAAGAAGAATTTAGAAGGAGCTGCTGGAAAATGGCCTAGCTACTTGCAAGAGGTTTTATGGGCTTACCGGACCACTCCCGGAGTTGCAACACAAGAGTCTCCATTTGCCTTAGTGTATGGGATGGATGCCATAGCTCCCATAGAAGCTACTATCCCTTCCTTTCGAGTGCATAATTTTTCCGAACACACTAACAAAGTGGCAATTAGGGCCCAACTTGACTTAATCGATGAAAAAAGAGTTAAGGCTCACCTTAGAGTTGCACACTATCAAGGTCTGATGAGAAGCAGGTTCGCTTCTAAAGTTAAGAGGATGGATTTCAAACCAAGGTGTTAAGAAAAGTCTTCCTACATACTAAAGAAAAGCAGTTCGGTAAGTTGGCTCCAACTTGGAAAGGACCCTATGTGGTCATTGAAAAGCTTAAGCCTGGGACGTACCGGCTCCAAGACAAAGATGGAAGGATTTTGAATCACCCTTGGAATATTGAGCACCTCTGGATGTACGTGGAGTAGAAACTATGTAAATATTTACTTGTTTGAAAGTTCATGTAAATATTTAGGGGCATACTCTTTCCTACCCTGGTGGCGTGAGGAGGTTTTAATGAGGTTTCCGGGCTTTTTATGAAATTCGATGCCTTCTTAAAAATTCAGAGTGTTTTTACTTAAATAGTTTCTTGTGAAGTTATTATTTAAGGATAGGCCGGATTAAATTAAAGGAGTGATGACTATTTGAACATTTGTCATCGGAGAAATTAAACACTCTCACTTTAGAATGTTTATGAAATAACTAAAGGTTGTTTAAACATTAGCCACCATAATTGAAAAACTATGAAAAACATGCAAGAGCTGTGCAAAACAAAGATACCCATTGAAACATACGAAATGCCTTGGCCATCCAAGGACTTTAAGTTGTCAAAACAAAAAAGATTTATTCGGACAAGGACCGGACACAGTAACAAAAAATGCCTTGGCCATCCAAGGACTTTGGTTCAATCAAAACAAGAGTGAAAAGATAATTGATATTCTAAGACTGAGCCTTTGAAGATGGCTCAGCCTGACTAGCTTTCTTCTTCTGAAGGTCGTCATTTTCTTCATCCGGGCTCTCCCCGGTATTCTCTTCTTCATCGCTTGAGTCAGCACTAGAGTAGTCATGCTTATCACCATCAGCCATCGTATGGAAAAGGAGGTCTTCATACTCTACAAAAGTCCATAAGTCTCCTAAATTCCTCTTCGGAAATTTCTCATGAAAGAGTAAAACCATGTCCGACTTCACCTTGGCATACATTTCTTCTTGAGTGTCTATCACTTGGTTGAAATAAGCATCAATCTTGGCTTGAATGTTTGCCTCTCGCTCCCTTAGCAGATCAGCTTTTTCTTGTGCAACCTTGGACACCGAATCCTCGAGCGAGATCTTGTCATTGGTCAAAGTATGAATGACCATGCCCTTAGCCTTCACCTCCTATTTTGAAGAAGAGAGATCTTTCTCCAACTCGGACTGCTTTGTCTGGAGTTCTTTGATAGTATCTTCTAAGGTAGCTACCTTTGTGGCCCAACCCTCCTGGTTCTTCTTTAACTCCTCATTTTCCCTCTTCAGAACATCAGCATTTTGGTTGACAATGAGGAGGTCTCCGGACAATTTCTCCTTGTCAGAATTAATGGCAGTAATAATAGCTGATTGACCTTGCACTTGTTTCTCCAAACTAAGCACTGACTGAATATTACTCAATATAGAGTAAGTTATAACATCTCTTTCACTTGAAACAGAGAAAGACTTACGATTGAAGGTAACGATGTTCGAAGTACTTGGAGGGAGGTAGGGCCCAGCAAAATCATCTTTGGGGAGGTTTTCAAAGTAGTCACCAAGCCCCTCAAGCCCAGTAATGTCAACACCGTCAATACTGATATCCCCTCCTCTAACCTCTTCAGTTCGAAAATCATCAGGGATCTCTTCTGCTCTTGTAGGGTTAGTAGGGTCAATAGGAAGAAGGGGCTCCGGGGGTCGGAGAGAAATTTCATCACCCCTGGAGGTCTTTTTCTATTTGGCCTCCCTGTCTTTGCTTTCTGCTCCCCGTTTCCTGTCTCTCTCAGGAACCCTTAGAGGTTTTGGAGATCCTACCTCTTCCCTAGTACTCTCATGCTCCACTACTTCTAGAAGAGCAGCATCAATCTGTCTTAAAACTGGCCCCTCTTGGTTTGCTGGAGCAGTTTCTTCCGCTTCGGTGGGGTTGGCTTCAACCGCACTCTGCTTGCCTTTACCTTTCTTTCCCTTCATCTTACTTGGGGCCTTGTCTCTACCAGGAAGGTACAATGCCCCGTCTGGTGCGTGTGTTCTCTTGAGAACTACTTCAGGAGGGGGTGGGGTGGTAAGTTCATCCCAGGATAAGTCCCTCCGGTCAGTGGTGTTCCACATGTAGGACCTTGCAAGATTGCCTCCAGTTAAGGCGTTGTGGAAGCGATTCCTCCTCTTTTCAGCAGCCCAAGCGTTTAGCTTGATGCAAGTGGTCTGCCCGGCCTTCAAATGGTCATTGAAGTCTTTAGGAAGCACTGTAAAAAAAAAAACAAGACAAGTCAGTTAAACAAGTTTGATAAAAATAAAAATGGGAATGTGAGATGAGATTCTTACCATCGCTTCGCCATCTACTGATGAGGAGGCTCGGGTTGACACCGGCTTTGATTTTCCTCCCATTCTCCCAGGCACCACTCACAAACAAGAAGTGAGTCTTCCAATTTCTCTCCGTCTCGAGCAGATCGTCCACTGCTTTGTAATTGCCACCCATGTTAAAGTGATAGAATGGAATATGGTGGTTTCTGCAGAGACTGGCCACAGCTGCGAATTGCTCCATGGGGAGGGGAATTCCAGAGAGCCTAGAGGCCATGATACAGGCCATGAGAGTGTATCACGTATTAGGTCTCAATTGGCTGTGGCAAAGCTTGATGAGGTGAAAATATTTGACTATCTCTGGGTCTAAGGGAAACCTTAGTCTCCAGTTGAAGAGCTCAGTGAAGAAAACTATTTCACTGAGCTTGCAGTCTATTGGTGTTTCTGGGTCTATTGGAATCCTTATTTTGACGTTCTCCGGGATCCCCCATTTGGTTCGCATCCGACCGAGCTCGGCTGTATGGATGAAAGCATAGTTAAGTTTTTGCAAAGCTATCAAATACTTAACACTCACCTTGTGGAAACAAGGTCCCACTTTTCTCACAAGGCACTTCGACAAATTTGGATGCCTTAAGCACAGTTTCTCTTTGCCTTTGTCCTTCTTGGCAGCAACAGCCTCACTTGTTTTCCCGGAGACTTCGGACTCAAAGGGAGCCTCTTCGACAGAATCCTCCACTACTTCTTCCATTATCAAGGAGGGGTTTTCAGTTGTTTTTGGGTGAAGGGAGTTAGGGGTTGGCTCAGCATGCCCTCCGGACTGTTGGTTTTCACTGATTTCTTGTACTCTGACCTCCGGTTGGGGCTCCGATGCAGTGGTCTCTTTTCGGAGACTTGAGCTAGATGCCTCCGGGCCGGACAGCTTGTCCTTAGGAATTTTGATAGGTGCCTCTGACCCCGTATTGCTATCTTTGGCCCCTGATTTGGAAGGCATACCTTTTTGCGTTTTCCCTTTCACCAAGCGACCTCTTCTCCGATCTACTAACTTTTCTGGAGAGACATCAACATCTGATCCCATGGCTAGAAAAGGAGAAGGCTTTTTAAAACTGGTGACTACTTGCCCTGGTTCAACAGTAGACTCTGATTCCTGAACTGACGAGCCTGAAGCAATTGATGAGAGGTTGGTTTGGAAAAACCTCCTAGGTTTAACGCTTTTTGTCGAAGAAGAGCCCTGCTCAGGCTCTGTGCTTGAGGTTACTGGTTTGTCGACCGGCGAAACAGGGAGACCTGCAGCAATGCGCCTTTCTCGTTCAACCTTTTGGGCCTTTTCTAACTCTGACAAATTAAGCCACCCACCTTTGATTAAAGCATTCCTAGCCGTGAACATAAACTTGCACTGAAAGAAAGTGTTTGCTTTTGAAAGAGAAATCTTTGAAGTTTAGAAGAACAAGAATGATGAAGATGGTAAAACAGTAGAAAAGTGAACTAATTTATAGTAAATATGCAGAAGATGCTTTGATACCTAAGAGAATTCGAAAGGGTTGCAATGATTAAGCACGGCGCTGATGTCATCCTCATTAAATGAAGAGGTTACTTGTTGAAGAAAGTGGGAGCGTCGTTCTAGGTGAAAAAGCGGTTGGTGTGGCGAACTAGAGAGAGACACGTGTCCCATGAATTCTGGCATAAAACCGTTTAGTTTCTGAGAACTTTTTCAATTCGGATAAAGCTATCACAAGGTTCAAAAATCTGTCCAGATATGACTGTGACCAGCTACAGACAATTTTTTAGGTCTTGCCAAAGGCCTTTGAACACCACCTAAAGAAGGGACTACTGATGAGTCCGGATTTTGTCATTACCCCTTATGAGAACCGAACAGGGTTAATTTGGACAACATCCACTTAGCCGGATAGGGGAAGTTCGGACAACTTACATTTACTGAACTATCCGAACAGAACTAAAGTATTTAAAACCTAATCACTTTATGACTAAGCTGACTACTTGCTTACTTAAAACTAATGGGTCTTTAAATTCGACCCGAATCCATTAAACACAACTCGAAAGCCCATCTGGCCCAAAAATAAGGGTATAAATACCCAACCACCTACATTAAATGAGGGTAATGAAAATTAAATACAACCAGGTAGCTCAATTCTCCCTCTACATTCTACCCAAGCATTAAATACTCATAAAATTCCACAAAACTGTAGACAAAGTTACAAAATTACCCTCAAACTAAAATAAACCACACCAATTACAATTGAGAGATTGCATGTATATAACCCAAATAGTTTCTTTTCTCTAAATTTAAACTATAATCAATATGAGAAGGTTTTCTGAAGATCTGTAATTCTCCTAATGTTCAACCCTCTTTCCTTCTATGGTTTAGTTATCGAGCTCCATTTAGTCCAAATAATTGCATGAGAAGATTTCTTAGATTCCCAAAGAAATCTATTAAGGAGTCTTTAAATTTTGTTTATAACAGACTTCAAGAGATTGAAACATTTAATGTGGTATGATGAAATTTTCATTAGTACTGACTGTATGAGTAATAATCTGCCTCCAAATGATACAGATTTACAATCCCAATCATGAAGGTTGGTCCATATTTTACTTACTAAGTCATCATATATGATTTATTTTTGTTTTAGAGCTAGTGACTCTTTCAAGGTTGTTTAATCTGATCACACTTATTTATTTAAGACAAATAGACTTAACTTTTTCATGTTAATGGACTGGCCATATATATCTTAGTAAAGGTTGAAGAAGGTATTTGTTTTGTCAATATTGTTCATTGAACCATTTGTAAAGATGACAAATTCATCTACACATGCAGGGCAATTAGCAGTCATTTCACTTCTTGTTTTGAATTTCATTGATGAATTTATATTGAATAACTGATTAATACCTCTAAGAGGTATTTCTCAACCATTATAAATAAGATGGGGAGATTGGATCCCTCTGCTTGATTCTATTGAGACCTTTGATGTAACATTTTAGTTCTCTATTTATTATTATGGAGAAGAAAACTAGATGAGGAAGGTTTATTAGACCTTTTAAAGGTCAATGGCTTATTATTTAAGGTCACTTTGTCAGTTTTAGAATTTGCTTACTTGACTTTTCTTTAACAACTTTAATAAAATCTTTGTTTTTTTTAAAGATGGCTATGTGTTAAAGAAACTGGTAAGCTACCAGTTAATGTAGGTTTTGGCTAGTTGTTAGATTGATCTTCCTCAGATGAATCATTGATGGCATTGTATATGTTCTCAAGCTTTATTGAATGAATAGTTTCTATAATTTATGGGTTTAGAAATTATAAAATGGTCTTTTTCTTTTTCTTTATGTGATGTTGAATTCTTTGATGATTTATCTGATTTCTTTAAGTTGACAAAATTATTTTCTCTTAAAGATTGAGATTTATTTTCCTTTGTATCAATGAATATTAAGGATTGTACTCTAGGATTATCAAGTTTTATATTTTTTATGGCTATCGTTTTTTGGTTGTTTCTGATTTGTCCAAATTTGAATTATTATTCAAGTCTTATGTAGAATTTTGCTTTTTAGATTAGTTACAATGTTTTTCATTATCACCAAGATGATGGTAATCTAGAGAGTATAATGGAGGGTCCATATATAATATCTAGCCAAAATTCATCTTGACCTCCAAAGTCTATCCAGATTTTATTACCGAGAGGCTTGGATACATCCAACTATATAAAATCCTAACAATAGTTGTGTCTAGCTCTATTTTTATGTGGGATCCAAATGTTTAATGGCCTACATATAGTTTTGGCTATAATACTAATTGTATCATGATTATATAGAAATTCATGAACTCTTAAAAAAAGTAATCTACACTAGGGTTACATGTGATTTTATTTTATGGTTGAAACGAGGTTCTCATTTTAGGAGCCTCATGAAATAAGGTTCTCCCTAATGTGTAGAAATAAAAATAAGAATCGGAATCGAGATAAAATGAGCTCTTTATCTTGAAAGCATCAACCCTAATTTTTTGGGGTTTTACGAGTCTTTTTTGGAGAGAGAAAGACTTTTTATGGTTCAAATTTACATTCGAAAGATTACCAAATTAATAATGAAAATGGTTTTAAATTTTGATTTTACTAAGTTTTTAACAAGTTTTTGGTGACATCTTATTTCTGGTATTTTGGTGGTTATAAATGTTTTGGACCAAATGATCATTTGGATTATTCAAATATATTTTGATTCATTATGTAATAAACATAAATAAATCCTCACTAGAAAAATTTATTTATAAATAGAGTCTCGATAAAGATATATTTTATCTATTGTTTTATTTATCTTATTTAGACAAACCTCGTTCAATATCCTTAAAATGACAATAGAATAGTTGATTTCCACTAAAAATGTCAAAAGCTTAAGATATCAACCCTTATTTCATAGGTGATCTGATGATTTTATGTCGAAAACACGTTAACTCCATCAACCTCATAAACGATGGAATTAAATACTTTTATGAGCTTTTAGGTCTATAAGTTAGACGCGATAAGAGTCGTATTTTTCTTTCTAGGGTTATTCCTACATGGAGATGACAATTTATCCAAAATCTTGGTACATGATCTTGTTGAACGAGTTACCCAAAAAAATAAAAATATGGGGCATGTTATGCTTTTAATCTTTACTAACGGGTCAGGTTTCGGTTTTGCACATTATACCACTGGTACCCGTCCCATGAAAAAATAATAAAATATCTTTTATTTTTTTTAAATATTACTCTAGTACAACAGAATTACTAGCCGAGTAGTCCATTATGAACCGTAAGAACCATACTCTTCTCTCTTACTGCCTCACTTTGCCACCATCTTCATTCTCTTTTCAACTTCCTCAAGAAACCCTAAACGACGTTCTCTCTCATCACCCTCTTAATATTTTCTCTCTAAACTTTGGTTATGGTGTTGTTCTTGCTTATGTTCCTTTCTGAAAATGTCAACACAATAATAAATGTATTTGAACTACTAAGATAAATTAGTATCTGAAGTTATTTTATGTTTTATGAATTGTAGATCTTCATATGATTTATGTTCCAAGGATGATGAAATTATCATCAATAATCATCAAGTAGTCTATATGTTCCACGCATGACCTTGACCCTATTTTGTATGACCCTTCTTAGTTTGGACATTTCTTGCCAAGATCTTTGTCTTTTCTATGAAGCAAAACTCTTTTGAAGAGTTTTTCTTTAATTCTAAAGCTCATGAAAAGTATTTTAAAATTTTACATGTTCCTCATGGGATTTTTGTATTGTTCTGATCTTAGGTTACCTTTATCATTTTATTTTCGATGCAATCAAGCTTTGTACTTATGGTTCAGTGCTTCTCCATTCATCATAAGTTGCTTCTCCATTCATCATAAGTATACCATTCATCATCAGTGCTTCTTCATTCGATTATCTGAAGCTATTCTCTTCTTGGTCACATCGAGCCATTGCTTGACTTGGAGAGACAAGTGAAAAGCCAGACCACTCTCATCAATTCCCTCACCACTGACAAGGAGTCTCTGTCAACCAATCTTCTCAATGCCAAGTAGAGCATACAAGAAATGAAGAAAGAGATAGAAGCATTGAAGAAGGAAAATGAAGATATATCAACCAAGTTAGCCACTTCGGAGACTGCCAGTACTGAGCTCCAAACTAAGTACTCCAGTTTGGAAAAAAACCTTACAACATTAAGGGAGGACCTTAAGACCAAAGATGGTGACATTCAAACCCTATTCGGTGAGAAGACTTCCTTAGAAATTACTGTGTCTAAGATGGCCAAGGAGAAAGAGGACTTGGTAAAGCATCAGGAGCAAGCTATTCAGGCAAGAATTGATAAGTATACCAACGAAGTGATAGATTCTCTTGAGAAAAGATACAATGAAGTTAGATCTGACATGGTGCTGCTCTTCCATGAAACCTTTTCGAAGAGGACCCTTGGTCCCCTATGGAAATATGTGGAATACGAAGACCTTCCTCATCATACCATTAAAGCTGGTGACAAGTACAACTACTCAAGTGCTGAACTGAAAAGTCCCAAGAAAAATGGTGGTGGTGAGACATCCAAAGGGAACAAGCCCTAAGGTTTAATCATATTTTTTTTTATCTTTTCTGAACAATTAAAGTCCTTGGATGGCTAAGGCATTTTTTTTGTTATCCGGTGAGAGTCGGGATAGGTCCTTGAAATACTTAAAGTGCTTGGATGGCCAAGGCATGTTTTGTTCTTCCTATTCGTTTAAAGCCCGAATAGGTTTATTTATCAAACCTTCTTTTATTTAATACTTTATTTTCTTTAAATTTTTCATGGCTAATGTTTAAGTCGCCCTTAGTATTTCAAAAGTATTAAAGTGTGAGTGTTTAATATCTCCGATGACATGTATTTAAGGGTCATTACTCAACCAGGTTAATCCGATTTATCAAAGATCAAAGTGTTAAACCAAAGATTTGTACTTGAATTAAATTGTAGTTAAAAACCACACCGGATGTTTTAAGAAGGAATCAAATTTTATTGAATGAAAAAACCGGACACCTCATTAAAACCTCCCCGCGCCACCAGGGTAGGAAATAGTATGACCTCTAATATTTACATTGATATCTAACAAGTAAATATTTACACAACTTTTATTCTAAATATAACCTGAGATGTTCAATATTCCATGGGTGCTTCAAAACCCTTCATTCTTTATCCTGAAGCCTATATGTCCCAGGCTTAAGCTTTTCAGAGACCTCATAAGGGCCTTCCCAGTTTGGAGCCAGCTTACCGAACTGCTTCTCCTTGGTTTGTAGGAAAAAATTTCTCTAAAATTTATCTCCCAGTTGAAAATCTCTTCTCTTGACCTTGGAAGCAAACCTGCTCCTCATCAAGCCTTACTAGTGGGTTGTTCTCAAGTGAGCTTTAACCCTTGTTTCTTCTATTAAGTCCAACTGATTCCTAATTGCTACCTCATTAGCCTGTTTGGAATGGTTATAGACCATGTATGATGGTAGGGTAGCTATAATGGGGGTAATGGCATCCATCGCATACACCAAAGCAAAAGGAGATTCTTGTGTAGCAACCCGAGGAGTAGTTCGGTATGCCTACAATACTTCTTGGAGATAGCTTGGTCACTTCCCAGCACCCCCCTCTAGATTCTTTTTTAATCCTGACAAAATAGTCCTGTTGGAAACTTCAACCTGGTCGTTCGCTTGTTAATGGAAAGGAGAAGAGAAGCAGTGCTGGATGCCTTTAGAGGCACAAAAATTCTCCATATCCTTGTTATCAAACTGTGGCCCGCTATCTGTTGTAATCTTTTGAGAAATCCCAAATTTACTGCATATATTGGATAAGATGAATTTTATGACAGCTTTCGAAGTGGTTCTTGCCAAATGAGCTGCCTATATCCATTTCAAGAAGTAATCAATAGCAATTATAATAGTCCTGCACCCTCCGGACGCCATTGACAGAGGTCCAACTAAATCCAATCCCAACGTGCAAAAGGTACTAGCTCAGAAATTGACTCCATGGGTAATGGTGGCACATGAATTTCGTTGCCATAACTTTAACATGGATCACACTTCTTTACCATTTCTTTAGCATCTGCCATTATAGATGGCCAATAGTACCCACCCAACAATACTCTCCGGGTTAGTGCCCTAAAGCCACAATGTGTTGACCCTTCTCCATCGTGTAGTTTGGATAAAACAACTTGAGATTCTTCAAACCCCAAACAACGTAGGAGATGTCTACTGAAAGATCTTTTATAGAGCACTTCCCTTATGATAAAAAATCCACGAGCCTTGTGTTTAATTTTTCTTGCTATAACTCTATCCGGAGGCAAAACCCCATTAGAATTGTATTGAAGAAAGGGAAATCTCCAATCTCTAGGTTGAACTACTTGTATACTCAAGCTTTCCTCATCTTCATTGTTCTGGCTTG
This sequence comes from Limnanthes douglasii subsp. nivea, assembly GCA_036936605.1. Taxonomy (NCBI): domain Eukaryota; kingdom Viridiplantae; phylum Streptophyta; class Magnoliopsida; order Brassicales; family Limnanthaceae; genus Limnanthes; species Limnanthes douglasii. The sequence goes on along the minus strand of JAUPFV010000002.1, from coordinate 60,913,948 downwards.
ACTGTATGGATGGGCATTCTTGTACATGAATCCAAAGGTAGGACTCAGAATATGCTATAGTTTCCAAGTAATCGGCTAGTGTTACCTATGATCTAGGAATATGCTCATAACAAACACTTTTGAAGTTGGGTGCCACATCTTTAAGGACGAGTAAGTATTTGATCAGTTGTTCCTTTTTGGCCTCAGAATGACCTTCAACATGATGGATAAGAAGCTGGGAATCACTCATCAACCTAACTCTTTTAGCCCCACATAGGAAAGCTAATTTGAGACCAACTATAGCTGGTTCATATTCAGACTCATTATTAGAGGCCCTGAACCCAAAGCATATAGCTTGGTACATTTTATCACCATACAGAGAGGTTAGGCAAATTCCAGCTCCGCAACCCATTGTGCTTGATCCACCATCAGTCCGGACTACCTATTCTTTTTTGGTTTTATCTTCTGAAATTTCTTTAGAACTCCTATCTGGATGGAATTCTACCAGGAAATCAACAACGGATTGAGCTTCGATAGCAGTTCGTGGGGAAAAATCAATGTCATAATCACCCAACTCTACTGACCAATTGGTCATCCTACTTGATATGTCTGCTTTCTGAAGAACATTCTTCAATGGAAAAGATGTTCGGACAATGATGGAATGAGATTGAAAATACGGCCTCATTTTTCTTGCAGCAATCACTAAGGCTAGTGCCAACTTTCAAAGTTTCAAGTACCTCTTCTCAGCATCTATCAGGCTTGTGTTGATGTAGTACACCGGACGAGGGTAATTGTCAACCTCTTTTACCAATATTGCACTTATAGCGCATTATGACACAGCCAAGTATACATACAGTGTTTCTCCTTGTACGGGCTTTAAAAGGGTCTTTGGTGAAGATAAATGTTTCTTTATTTCATCAAAAGTTTGGCTGCATTGTGGAGACCAATTAAAGTTTTTAGCACTCTTCAAGGTTTCGAAAAACGGATCACACTTATCTAAAGATCTTGAGATAAAACGATTCAAGGCAGCCAACCTTCCAGTAAGCCTATGGACTTCTTTAATATTCCGAGGATGATCCATTTTAATAAGACATTCAACTGATCAGGATCGGGCTGTATCCTTTTCTCACTTATCACATACCCCAAAAGTTTTCCGGATCGAACCCCAAAGACACACTTTTCTGGATTCAGTTTCAAATTCACCATTGTTAGATTGGCAAACGTTTCCCGAAGGTCAATTATATGCAAATCCTCCTCTAAGATTTTAACCATCATGTCGTCTATGTACACCTCCATATTCCTGCCAATCTGATTAGCAAATGTTTTGTTTACTAGCCTCTCGTAAGTAACCCCAGAATTCTTCAACCCAAAAGGTATCACCTTATAACAATGGAGACCCCTGTCTGTAACAAACGTAGTATGATCTTGGTCCTTCGGATCCACCTGAATCTGGTTGTACCCAGAGAAGGCATCCATGAAGGATAACAACTTGTTTCCAAATGTTGAGTCCACCAGCTGATCTATCCGGGGGACCGGATAAAGATCTTTTGGGCAAGCTCTGTCGAGGTTAGTAAAATCAATACACATACGCTATTTCCTGTTTTTTTTTCTTGACTAACACCGGACTGGTAGTCCATAAAGGATACTGGGACTCCTTTATGTGCCCCATCTTGGTAAGTCGGTAAACTTCTTGAACTATTACATCAGCTTTCTCCTTAGAGAAGGCGCTCCTTTTCTGCACGACAGGTGCAACATCACTCTGAATCGAAAGTTTGTGCGAGATAACACTTGCAGGTAATCCGGTTACATCACCATTGCACCAAGCAAAAACATGTTGATTGTTTGATAAAAAGGACAACAATTTCTTTTTTAACTTTGGCGTCATCTTGGAGCCAACCTTGATACTTCTACCCGCTACCAAGGGGTGGGTTTCAACTTCTTCCACCAGTATTATAACACTAGGGGCCTCTCTGGGGTCATTAATGTCACCCTCCCCCTTAGAAGGCCTCAGTAACTGCTAATCTTCATTGATTCGAACTGCTCCCAAAGTTTTAGGAGTAAGTGCAGTTGCATAACACTCCCTTGCTATCTTTTGACTAATTCGGACAACACCCACTTGCCCTTGAACTGCATATTTCAAACATTGATGGACTGTTGAGGCCACAACATGCATTCTAGAGAGCCATGATCTCCAAAAGATTGCATTGTAACATGTGGGGCAATGTACCACAACAAATAACACTATGACCTCAAATTCCCTGATTACATCCGCAGAGCTTCCTGTGATGCCCACAATAGTTCTGTTTGATCGTTGAATAACGGCCGGATTTTTCATCTGCTTATAAGAACTTAAAAAGAGGATGTTTGCCGAACTGCCAGTGTCTATCAGAATTCTTCTGATATTATTGCCCCCCAAATGGATGCTCCAATCACCACATCATCCTCATGAGGCCCAACAATATTTCTTAAATCATCGTCATCAAAGACTATAAATAAAAAAAGGGTTTGAGACTGATAAGAAGACATGCCTCCTTCCAATTGAGTAGTCAGAGAGTGAACATGCCTGTTTCTTGATGTAGGAGTGGGCGCCGTCATGGTATCCTCTCCGAATATAGTGAGTGACTCAAAGAAACTAATGAGTTTGGACATCGTCTTAGTTTGCTCTGTTATGACCCCTATTTTATTTCGGGTTGGATCATGATCCAAGTACTCCGAATCAATATCAAATCTTTCAAGGATCACCATTGCCTCCTCCGGAGCAGCTGTTCCCACATTATTCGTAGGGCCAGTTCGAGGAGAATTGTCAGGCTTGTTTCCACCTTTTCTTTTGACATAAGACCCCAACTTACCTCTTCCAATGAGATTATGTACTTCCTGTTTCAGAGAAATGCAGTCTTGGGTGTTATGGCCAATATCATTATGATATTGGCAAAAAAAAGTATTTCGACTGCCCCTGGGAGACTGTAGTGCTGTTGGTTTTCGGAAATGGACTTCATCATTGGTCTTGTCATAAATTGTGGCCACATTCTATTTTAATTCCGAAAACCACTTTGGTTGAACCCAAGGACCTCTTTTACTCATTGACTACTGACTATGAGATTGATTTTGGTTGGATTGAGCCTGTTTAGCCCTGTTGGACCCTTGTCAGGTCTCCTTAGCCTTATACCCGGACTGGTTTTGGTTTTGAGGTGCTAGGGTGGACCTCACCTGACGGTGCACCTTGGTTTTCTTGGTTTCATCCACGTTAATCTACTTTCCCACCTGATTTAACAAACCACTCCAAGTCATGGCCTTCTTCCTGATGACCGAATCATCCAGATTCCCAGGGTTCAACCTTTGTCTCAAAGAAGCAATTGCTACCTGTTCGAAGCAATTTGCTAACCCGTTCTTGGTATTTACGAACTGACTTATGTAGTCCTTTAAGGACTCATTTAGCTCTTGGTCACAATGGATGATAGTATCTCCATTGCCCTTCACCTCCTTACTTCCCACAAATTTCCTTCGAAAGGCAACCCAGAATGTATCAAAGTTTCTGATACACCCATGGGGTAAATTGAATTACCACTTAAGAGCACTTCCATAAACGATTGGGAGAAGACTCTACAAAAAAGTTTGTCATCGTCATCAAAATTCATCATGAAGTTCTTGAACTGCTCCAGATGATTGTCCAGATCCTTACTCCCATCATACTTCTCCATTTTCGAACTGTCAAACCTTTTGGGTAGGTTTCCGGATATTATCTTGGCAGACAATGGCGATTGTCTCCAATTCCTATTACAACTGAAGACTGTGTCTTCATTAGGTGTTGCAAAAATAATTGTATCGGTCTCAAAAGCAAAAGGATCGATCATCAATTGATCTACATGCCTGTGACTATAGCTGTGAGATGACCCTTTGCCCAGATGCCTTTTAAGTCTCCCATGCCTATCTTTCTTTCTTGAATATTTTTTAACTAGTTTTTGTTTCTTCTTGGACCTCCCTTCATCACTGCTCGATGACAAATACTCCTCAAGCTCATCCTCGTTTGAAGAGTTGCTGGAGGACTCAGAATCTGAACTTTCAACCGGCTTCGACCGGTGAGTCTTCTTAGAACTAACATGGGTCTTTTTTGAACTCAAATGAGTCTTCGTTGATGGATCATTCTCCCAAGGATTTCCAGTATGATGGATGGTTGACGCCCTTGACTTCTCTTTTATACCAATTTATGCTTGTTTTATGGCCTCCAACGCCTCTATTTCTGCTTTCAACTTATCTCGTTCTTCGATGGTGTACTCCTTGTTTTCCTCAACTACCTCCACCACAGGTGGTGGAGTTGCTTGCTCGTTCGGATCCATCCGAACAGGTCTTTTCTACTGGTTTTGAATGCAAGATTCATGCAGCGTCGCCTCCCACTGTGGTTGCCAATTTGGTTTGGTTTATTTTGGGCTGGGGGTAATTTTGTAAAGTGTTTTGTAAAATATTTTAGGTATTAAGTGTTTGGTATAAAGTAGTGAGAGATTTGAGCAGCCTGGTTAATGTTTATTACCTTCATTAATGAAAGTGGTTGAGGTATTTATACCCTTAATTAAGGACCCATGGGCTTACGGGTCAAGTTATGAAACCGGGTCAAGTTATGAAACCGGGTCAAGTTTAAGGACTCATTAATCTTTTAAGCTGATTAGCAAATAGCTTAGTCAAAAGGTTTTTAGGTATTTTTTACTTTTGTCCTGTCCGGATAGTTCAGTGGTACGTTTTTGTCCAAATTTCCCTTGTCCGGATAACATAGTGGGCTGTGACTGGATAATCTGAACTCATCAGTTCCCATCAGTTTCTTCCTCTTCTTCTTCTTCTTCTGAGCTCCCACTTCCAGAGTCCCCTTCATCATTTGGTAAGTCCTCACAAATACCTAATTTGTCAGCCATAGGCATATCAGGGAGGCAACAAGTTCAGTGGGACCAGTCCCCACAAAGACCCAAGGACTAAGTAGCGAATCTCTTATGAAATTCCAGCATCGTGTCTGATTTAATTGAGGCACCCCTCTTATTTAGAGAATCTATAACCACTTATAATATTCATATATAACATCTACAACCTCTTGTTTATATGTTACTTTGAAAGAAACTAATTCATCTTCAAACTTTTTGGCAAAAGCCTCTTGACTGATTTTCTCACACAACAGGCGTTCGATGGTTCCATTATTGATTCTGCAATAAAGTGATTACCCCTGAGCTAAATGATTGCAGCTTCTCATAATCATCTTTTTCCTTGACGAGGTCTTCCTTGAGTGATTTGACCTCTTCGGATGCCCGGTCAGTTTTGTATTTTTCCTCTTCAAGGGACGCATTGTAATTTTTATTCTCCTCTTGAAGAGAAACAATGGTTTCTCTATGGGGCCTCACTTCCCATTCCAGCTCAACAATGGGATTCACATAACTCAACATTGAATATCCTAACACATCGTTTTCATTTGATAGCTCAAAGGGTACTCCATCGAACACCACATTGGTGGCGTTACTTGTAGATTCTGGAATTTTTTTTGTGAATGTCTCATAGTCAAACACTTCAATATCCCTCATTGGGTTATCATCTCCATTGGTTTGTCCTTCAAATATGGGGAGGAATGGAAAGGAAGGGTCGGATGTTGAATTTATAGGAGGATCGACAGCAGGAATTGTAGGAGGAATGATATAGGAACGTAGTACAATCTTCAAACGGGTTAAAATCTTTATTTAACTCTATTATCACGGTCCTGTTTGCTTATTTTGTGTGTATTTTTCTTCTTGGACACAAGAAGTTTTGTAGGTACATCTCCTCCTTAAATAGTGGCAACAACAACAGCTAACAAGGCATCATCAATTCCATCAGGTTGCTCTTCGGTTCAATTTCAAAAGCGTTTTTCAAGGTGTGTTCCTTGCTTTTCTTGTCACGTTTGTTCCAGTGGCTAATGGATTGATTATTTGTTGAAAGATATAGCTTTCCATTAACGTCTTTGGTTCTATTTATAATAACAGAGGGTTTAGGAAGAGTGTAAAACTGCACCCATGTCAACTCTCACTCGGGATTAGTCCTCCTAAGATGACGTTGAATAAAGTTAGCATGAGTAAAGCACTGATGGAAACTATTAGACCACTTTTCTTCTGCCCACTGATTTATCCTCGTAAAAGTGACCTTCTCATCGGTCAGGTGGTGCATGTAAGGTTTCAAAATGGTTGTTAAGGTAAGAAGTTACAGACAAACAATAAAATATTGGAAAGAAAGAATATGAGGTTAAAGAAATTCGAAGAGATCTACTTGTATTCTTCCAGAATCTAGTAAGCTCGCTCGGATTACCCTTAGAGGTAATTTTTATACCATTATCCTACCAACCACTGATTAAAGGAGACTGAGTCTTCCACGTTTTATCTGCCTCAAGTAGATCATCCATTACTTTTTTGTCATTCCCCATGTTGAAGTAATAAAAGGGAATTTGAGAGTTACGGGACGATGTCGCAATAACAGCTAATTGTTTCATTGGCATCAAAATTTTAGATAGCCTAAATATTATGATACATGCCACTAATTTGAACCAGGAATTCAGACTAGCCATGGCTCAGACATAAACCTACTAAACTAAAATATGATATAATTTCAGGGTCCAAAAGGAACCGTTGGGCCCAGTTGAGAACATATGTATAAACCACTAACTCTCTAGGATTACAACTCATCGAAGTCTCTCCAAGTTGGGACAACCTAACCTAAGTACTTTGGTGATCTCCACTTGGCATGAATAACCTCTAATTTTGTTTCCTGAAAATAAACATAGGGAATTTTGTCGAGAGATAAAATGTAGTTGACGCTTACCTTTGCAAAGTTAAGCCCGACACGCTCGACCAAAGACGGTGGAAATGCTTTGAATTCTTTTTCGAGGGCTTTAACTTTTCCCTTGCCAACCTTATTACCTTCTTTATTAGAAAATTTATTTTTTGTTAGCCTCAAAGTCTCCCTGGTTTGATCAGATGTCTCAAGGGGATATTCTACAATGACATCTTCCATGTTCTCTTCTATTACCCTCATATCAGATCCTGAAGGTTCACTACGTTGAGTGCTAAAATCCGCCTCTTTGTTTGATGGTTGAGGAAGAGTTTGGTTAGGTTGAGATGACTCAGCTGGTTGAGAGGCAAGGTTTTCTTCCCTGTTCAGATTTTCTGGGGACTTAGTTGGTTGAGATACAAGGCTTTATTCCTTGTTCGGATATTGTGGGGACTCGGGTGGTTGAGATATGGTTATCTTTCTTATTTGGATTTCGTGGGGAGGGATCTTAAGAAGTTGTCTGCTACAATGTTGGTCCCCTCCCCCTAGATGGCTTAACTTTGCTTGTTGATTGTCTTGTTAGTTTGCATGAAGTGTTCTCTTCGGAATCCGAACTGATGGATTTAAAGGTCGAAGGAATCTGACAACTAGTTGCCCCTTGAGATCCGGATGGCTTTGGTGAACGGTTATGTGAGGTAAATGACTTGGTAGTCAAAGAATTCTATGAAAATATGTTGCGCTTATTTTAAGAATAGACGCCTCCGTAGTCAATTGACTAATTTACTAGAACTGTTTATGTGGAAACAAGTAACCGAGCATCAATTTTTTTTTTCTTCTCTTCGTCTAATTTAGATAAGTTCAACCAACCGTCTTCGGTTAATGATTTTTTGGAGGTGACCATGCAAATGCCGGAGTGTTACCGGAGACGATATTCACGATGGTTGAAGTCGTGGAGAAAAATAAAAATCGTCAGCGGTAAACCAAGTGTCAATAAGCGAAGAACAGTTTCCCTCTCTAGAATGCAAATTTTCTCTCTTTAGAAGTCTCTAAAACGGGAAAGTGAGAAGATGGCTTATAAAAAGGCTATTAAAAGACTCTTCAGTACCCTACTAGGAAAGTGAATACACCCCTAGCAACAACATCAAATCCTTCATTGCGCGTATGTGATTGTAATTTAGCTAACAAACATTGCATTTGCAACCGACCGCTTGTTTCAATCAACCATGCTATACAGTAATTATATAAGTTACAAATGTTTGATAAATTCTACGGATCAAGCTTCTTTAGAGCATTTTTGGGCAGATTCTCTGATGTTTATTAATTTTTTATTATGTTTTCATTTGTTTTCAACTACCCAATTTGTGGATGTCCTTGAAAATAATTGATCTATAAATGGTTATGTCTGTCAGACATCATATTTAAAATTTATATACCATTACTTTTAAACGAAAAAGACAATTGAGTTTTTCCCTATCAGCCACCTTCCGTTTACGATCAATCTTTTCTAAGGTTCTTTTATAGATATCAGATCTCTCGCATACGAACAATTCTAATAGTTCTACCTCTACGACTTGGATCTCTAATTTCTACTATAATTAAAAATCCGAGTTGTTTGCCAACTTGTTTAACCCACGCGGTTATCGAGTTATGGTTATACTCATCCAAAATAACAACACGGTGATTATGGTCTACAATAACTGATTCATCATCAATAACAACCTCTTGTATTACATATAAAACATAAAAAACGGCCCCTAAGGGGTAGTCGAGTTGGTTGAGCATGGCATTCTTATAACCAAAAGGTCATGAGTTCGAGTCCCTCTGCATACGCTTTCTCGGCTGAGCCTGTCACCTTGTGTGGTTTACCTTCTGGCGTTGGTTTGCAGGCTATCGCGTCAGACTGAGGGTTTACCCTGTGCGCACTCATTGCACTCTGAGTAGCGGCTGCGGGTTCCCTCCGAAAAAAAAAAAAAAAAAAAAAAACATAAAAAACGATTTAAACCATTTTACAATATTTAGAAATGTATTTCACCATATATGTTGTGAAATTTTGGATGTATTTCGTCATGTACATAGCAAACTAATGCAAAAGTTTCACCGAACATATGACGAAGCTAATACAAAAAATTTAAAAAATATTTACATAAAAGTAGTTATAGATTTCATCAAAATTGTTAAAATAAATCATGAACGTTTTGCACCAATTTTAGAAGAAAAAAATGTATTTTTTTCACATACATGACAACAAAAATTATTAATACTTCAGTCATTACTTTGATTTTCAACAATTTTTGAAAAATTATATTTTAAAACATCCCTGGCATAAATAGGGATAATAACGAGTGGGATAGTCTAATATAAATTTTAAAAATTAAAATATTTTGATTGAATATTTTATTACAAAACTTTTATAGAAGAAAAAACAGTTCTTTTCTTTTTAACGATATTATTAACTTTGATTGATGAATCTAGTGGGATAAATTGATTTGTGTGAATAAATTTATTTTGAACAGGTAAAAGGAGCTACAGGTTCGTCTCCCCTTGGCCGACAGGAGCATGGGTCCATCCGCCCACTTGCGGTGGCGCCACCACCTCCTTTGGTATCAATCCAAGCTTGACGTCTTTGCAGCGGGTCCTTCTTGCACCCACTATTTTGCACTCACATGTCTCCTCCAATATCTACACTTCTTTTCCATAAATATTCCTACCTGCCAACATGTCAATATATTAGTATCGGATATGTATACATTAAATACTTATATAGTGTACCTTTTTTCTAAAGAAAAAATGCACTAAATAACAAAAACTAAAATTGAAGGGTTCCACGTCAGCTCTTATTTTTTATTTTATTTTGTAAAGATTTTTTCAAAATATGTGTTATATAATATCATTTTTATTTTATTTTTTAATAAACTCGTATCATTACCTTTAATAGGAAAATCCAACAAACATTTAAGAGTCGCATCATATCTCGATTTCGCTAGATAAATCAGATTTAACATTATATTATAATATGATATGCTTTTTTTACCTGCAATTTCAGAATTCTATATTTGGAGGAAGTGATCACACTCGTTTTTCCTAGAAGGACAACTAAAGAGCAATGATTCCCTCGAGAGTCGGACTTCAGCTTCGAGCTTTGCATTTTTCATTAGACGTTTTTCCAAGTGAATGTTCTACAAGTTCTTGATTTCATTGTTAGTTCCTCGAGGAAGCTGAGCATCAATTGCAGTCCACCTGTTTTCAAGAATGTCATGGAGCTGAATGACAAGCTTTTCTTCTTCAACACTGAAAGGACCGCGCTTTATGTTCGGCCTAAGATAATTTCTCCATCAGAGACGGTAAATATTTACACACCGCAGAAGACTGAAGAGACAGGAAGCTTAGTTTCCAGAAAATTCGTTGAGCGGAGAGGCTAATTATGAATCAGCACTGAAGAGTTCAGAGAGATTGGAGCCATAAGCAGGAGCATGATTTAGAGAAAAGAGCAATTAAGGTATAAAATTATGACCAATTAGATTTCTAGATTTCTTTTTGTGCTTATTACTACATTCATTCTTGTTTGCTTTCCACTGATTTAAAAAAAACTTTGTAACCTGATATGCACTTTTTTATAAGTGTTTGAGCTGTAGTGGATAAAACCAAGCTTATCAGGAATAATATTAAGGTTTTCAGCTTTGATGAAGGGCTCTTGAATAGCTAGAATATTGATTCTTTATTTTTTTAATGATGGACTTAAGCCTTCTTATGGAGGCTTTGTTTCCAATTCCGCGAATGTTCCAGTAGAGGAACTTAATCATGATGATTATTATGGGTTGGAGAGTGTTGGCCCTAAATAGAGACTTGAAGAAAATATTTCCTTTATTTCTTATGTTCTTAGCTTATTTGAGTATTTTATTGAGAAATTCTCGGAAACCATGATCCACTTATATTTTCTTGAGCATAGGTGTGGGAGGCAAACTACCAATGTTTTCCTGCTTTGGGGTATGGCTTTCTGATGCTAAATTTTTGTAATCAAAATTGGAGGATAAAATGTAACATTCTTCCAGGTTTTGGATAGCTTTTATGATCTCTTCTTCCAGGGGAGTCTTGCTATCATTCTAGTGAGTATTACTTATGTTTAATGTGTTAGCAACACACTGGTCTTCTTGGTGACATTCTATTTCATGACCTTCTATAGAAGGGATGAATTCTAGACTTACTTGTTAATTTAGCTTGACTATGATCGATTTTAATTTAGGAAGCCCTTCCATAATATTTGCAGAGTATTTTGTAATATAAAGTGTTCTTTATTGTAACCATCTTTGTCTCCAAATCCAGCCCATACATAGTGATGAATTTTTTTCGTTATATCTAATTTGATCCATGCATAACAAGCATTAGACATGGCAGATAGCACGACTCTTTTCTTCCATTAATATTTTTAGAGGTTGACCTATTGAAGTAGCTATCAAAATGAATAAACTCATCATCATATAGATATTCATTGATATTTTCAGTTCTCATCCATATGGGGGATATAAGGCATTCATATTTCAGATTAAATGTATGAGTCCACTTAAATATTCTCATAAGGTGTTCACCCACTCACCACACACTCCTAGTCCATAGCTTGCACATGTCCGATTTAGAGGAGAATTCTATAAAGATGTGTCTTGCATCCCAATTGGAAAAACTAAATTCTCTAGAAAATTTATTGGCTTCAAAAAATTGGTTGAGAATATTTTTTTAGGCACACCTTGTGAAAACTTCCTAATCAATGTATATTTGGTAGTGGTTATGAGTTTTTCTTTAACACTTTGATGAAATTGCAGATAGATGTGATCCATTTTTTGTTGAACCTCTATAGGATTAATGGTATAACAATAAGTTGTTGGTCTTGTAACGTCTGCATAAGAACTTCTTGATTTCAGGTTGTTGTTTTCTCGAGAGTTTTCTTTGTTATTGCTGCTTACTTTGCGATTAATATTAGGTTGATTTAGATGAGTTTTGGTTGATTGAAGCACCACAAATTCACCTTGTTGAATTTTTTTAGATGGTTGCAATCCTAAAGATGTGATCATGATGCTAGATATGCAAATGCAAACATCTAAGCTCAACCATGAAACCATTTTATCAGCCAAATACGACATAAGAATATCAGAGAGCAAGACTTATAAATCAAGATTGGAAACAAATTTTTGAAGGCCCTCTTTCTTCATCTGTTTTCTGGTTACCTCACTCCTGTTTATGGTTGAATTAAATGTCTCTTCAATTTAATCTTCTCTTCTCTGTTGTTAGAGATTCATTTTCATATAATGATGTATGTATAACTTTTCAAAATTTAACAAAATCAGTTTTATAGTTAATTTAGTTATATAAACAATTTGTTATTAATTATGATCGATAATTTTTTTAAATGTTGAAATTGAACATCAAACTTGTTAGGAAAACTAATAATATCCGAACATCAAACCCAACAAAATTGATAGACCGAATTATAGCCATTCAGCCGAAATATTGACCAACAATTGACGAAGACCTACCCGAGAGGTTGTATGAGGTAACACGAGCTTCTGATCTTACCTTATTTCAACAACAAAGTTAACAAGAAAGAAGAGGAAAAATAAATCAATTGTACGACAAGAGATTTAACGTGGTTTAGATCGTGAAGAAATCATACATCTATGGGTAACGGACGTAAATATATATAGAGGAAGTTAGAAGACTCTCAAACATCCTTTGTTACAAAACTCTCTTTCGGGTTTATAAAGAATCTGGGAATCTTATAATGCGTGTTGTAGACAATCTAAAGCAATATCTTCTCATATTTATAGGCCGGTTGTGATAAATCTTAATCCATTAATTAAGAAATATAACTAATATAGAATATCTAATTAATAATAAATCTAATTAATATTGGAAAACCAAAACAGTAGAATATTAAATAAATATACCAAACTAATTAATATAGGTGATCTAATTAATATAGAATATCTCACTAAAATAAAAATCTAATTATGATACAATATCTAATTAATATAGTACTAGAAGTAACTTATATCATAGCATTATTTTTTTAGAAAAATCTCCTATGTTAATTAGGTATTCTATACAAATTAGATCTCTTATATTAATTAGATATTTTGCATTAATTAATTCTCTATATTAATTAGATTTCTATATAAATTTAATATTCTATATCAATTAGATATTTATGTGTTGATTAAATCTTCTATTAATTTGGTATTCTATATTAATTAGAATTACTATTAAATTAGTATTTCATATTAGTTAGATTTCTTAATCAATGGATTAAGACTTATCACAGTTGGCCTATAAATAGAATAATATATTGATTTGCAATGTGTAGCGAGACGAGACAAAAGATGATCGACTGAGTGATTGAGTGTTTAGTGTTCGAGAGTCTTCTTATAACCTCTTATATATAAATTGTGTACCGTTGATGTATGATTTCTTCATGATCTGAACCATATTATATCTCTTGTTATGCGATCAATTTATTTTTTTGTTTTTTCTTGTCAACTTTGTTCTTGATAAGGTAAGAGTTGAAGCTCATGTTACCTCATATAGCATCTCAGGTAGGTTGGTTGGTCATTGTTACTGCTCAGTGGCTAGGATTCGGCCTAGCAAGTCTTCTTAGAGTTGGGTCGCATCTTGTTCGAATATTGTTAGTTTCTCTAACAAGTTTCTTATATCATGAAGATCTGATATAAAAATCCAATATTAGTGAAGAAGACAATGTAAAAAAACGAAAATCATAAATTCAAGTGCACTCATCATAATGATGGATTCCATAAGGAAAGTATTAGATTCAAGTTATCTGCTGGACTAGATAAGGCTTTAACAAATGTGAGTTATGTCCCTAAATTTAAACATAACCTTATATCTATAGGTATGTTAGATGAGGAAGGGTTTAAGTATAAAAGGTGGAGATGGAAGATTTATGGTCTTTCAAGACTCATATGTTGTTATGAAAGCTAAAGCTAATTGGACTAATGGTGTTTTAGTCATGGATGGGTTCGTAGTAGAGATGGTGTCTAGTATGGGGAATTAATCTGTTGGGATTCATCCGGAGGCATGTGAAGGCTTGTTGAATCAGGTGGAGATGCAATCCATGAAGTACCTAAAGAGGTGTAGGACTGAAATTGACGTGGTATTAGTGAATCGGTCATTCACTCGCTATTGCTCTAAATTTGGTATGCTTAGACGCAAAATCTTGAAGAGTAACTTGAAGCAGAATAATTGAGAAGATGAGTCATAACTTACTTGGATTAAAGGTTATGCTTCTGATAGTTGGACAAAATAAGAGTTTGAGTGAATTAGATATTTGAATAGCTATAGTCGTCAACATGAGCCGTAGGCTTCGATAGTCAAAGAGATGTGATAGGTGTCGGATGTGGAGCTGAAGTTAAGATGGAGTTTGAACACAATGATGGAGATGTGGGTGCCTCTGCTAAAGATGTTTTCAAGCTGAGTTTGGGTTTTGCCTTTGCAAAAGAAGTTCAAACATTGATTAGTTTGAATTTTTAACTTGAATATTGATGCGTTAACGGTTTCTCTTGAGCAACTATCAAGTGTTTCTCCATCTGATCTTAGGATAGGTCAAATAGATGTTACTAGCACTTTTTTGGATGTAGGAAATTGGGTGACTGGTCTGTCGGGGAGGATTACCTAGATAGAATTTACGGACTACATGAGAATTGATCATTACAAGCGTGTAGGTGGAGGATAGTTTATCTCCGGTTAGTAGTTCATCAGGGTAACGGATATCAGAGTTATTATGAGCCTAGGAGGAGAATTATTAAGTGTAGGCTAGAAGTAACTCGAAAAATAATCATTTTTTAAATTGATCTCCTATATTAATTAGATTTCTATATTAACAAGATCTAAATATTCTATATTGATACGATTCCTATTTTAATTAGATATTCTATATTCATTGTTTTCTTATTAATTAGATATTCTATATTAATTAAATTATGTAATTAATACATTGAAATTTATGAGAAGTTTTATAAATATAAAGAAAATATATTGCTTTAAATTATTTTTAGCTAATATTTAACGAAATTAATCATAGAATCCATATGGTTGGATTTTAAATTATTAATATATAATGATCTAAAAGAGGGTCTGATTCTCTTTAGTCATTAATTAAAGTATAAGATGCAAGGGAAATTAGGAAAGGGTTATAAATTGATAAATAATTTAGTAGATCATGAATAAATTAAAAAAATAATTTCAAGTGTTTTTACCATAAATAAACTAAAAGAACTAATTTAAAAAACTATTTTAATCTTAAAATTTTTAGATAAAAATATAAAATTTAAATCATACAGTATTAAGATATATACAGTATTAAGATATGACTAAAAAACCATCAACATGTAATTGAATATATAAGAAATGATTAAAAATATTAAAAATAAAATTAACATCACCATCCCATTAGAATTAAATATTAACTGCAGTAAAAATTTAATATATTTTGATGATTTCTTAAAGAAACGATCGTAACATTTTATTTTTTTAGTTTTTTTTATATAAATACTTTTACACTATTATTAATTATATAAAAATTGTGACACGTCATTATAGTTGATCTTCTTCATTTTTAACAAAAATAATTTTTTTTATATCACGTGCGCTCTTAGACTGTCAAGAGGAGAAATACAAAATTTTCTATTAATAGAACCTACAACATCATTCGTACGTCCACTTTTGTATTGGATGAGTCAAGTTAGTATGATCAAAATATTATATATTTTGTCTTTCTTTCATCTAAGGTAAGTTGTCTACTCGAGATAATCTTATTCGTTGGGGTTTAAATACCCCGCAAGACTGTATCTTATGCAATTTTGATTCTGAAACTATCAAACATATCATTTATAACTATTGTTTCACTCAGAGTATTTGAGGTTATGCTAGCTCAAATCTCAGATTCATGCTTAATATTATAAACTAGAACTCTTTGATTTATGAGACGTAAAATTGATCTTCGTATTACCACGTTTGGCCTGAGCGGAATGCGATAATGTTTTGTTCCACTCATGCCCTTGCCTCTACGGTTTCATATCGTATTCTCTCTCACCTGTGGCTCATATATCTTGGAAATAAGATTGGTTGACCAAGATAATCTCTTAAATTAACTCTAACTTATTTGTCTTATTTTATTATTGTTCTTGCAACTATCACTTTCCCCACATGATGATTGCGGTTATTTCAAACCTCTAGTTTAAAGAAAAGTGTAACAACTCGACCTTTTTTATCTACATGCACTATTTGCAAGATGTTTAACATATCTGTTGATATTCAACGAAAAAATTGTTTAAATATCATGTGAAATCTCAAGTTTAATTATGGGGTTTGGAAATGATAACCTTTACCAATAATGCAATAACTATATATTTCTTAACCGTTGCTGCAAATTGAGTAATAATACTTAATAAGGTCAATGCATATTATATGTTTATTACAATCAGTGTATCAACGTCTGCTTGTTGTAGAAGCCCAAGTGAGAACAAATATTTGTCTATAGAGTGCTCATATTTGAGCTGATAATAACCTCGATATAAAAAAAATCTATGTCACACGATCATCTCGCCAATATTCATTATAATTTACTTTACCATAAGCCATAAATCAGACTTAAAGATTTTGTATAAGATGAGTATTTAACGATACTAACTTTTCATATTTGCTTAGGTAAATAAATCATGCATGATAAATTGATGTTTCACCTTATTCACTTCAGAAAAAACCGTCATCACTTTGCAAGATAAATAATAAAATAGTTACAAAATGCAGTTAAAGATAATTTATTTATACAAGTTATTATAGATGTGACCAGATTTTGGTCACGCGGACTATATTTTATCACTTTTAACTTATACAAGTTTAGGATATTGTCTAAAATATATACATATCTTTTGTATTTTGCTCATAAAACAAATATTATATTCTAGAATTTATGTTTCATTGGACGATCATCTACTATTTTACGAGGGTTTAATGCAACAAAGTAATAGAATAAGACTGAGGAGTCTGGTTGAAGTTTGATATTGAAATTATATTTCAGGAATAGTCGAACTAAAAATAATCACTACTAACAATCTTTAATTATTTGGGGTTAGCTGCCTTGAACAAAAGTCAACAATCTGGAAGAACAAAATTGAAAAAACTGGGGATACAGGAGGAATCAACCCCCACCCCACCCAATACCGCCCGATATGCCCCAATAAAAAATTTCCTTGTATAAGATATGCGTAGATAAGTTAAAATGGGTGTCTCAATAAGGTTAGGTGGCGGGATATTATTATTTTTAATTATTCTATATTCAAATTTGGTTTCCCGTATAACCAACATAAGCACATGCATATTCATCAATATATGGTAGGCATGAGTTTCAGCCAAAGTATTATGGTTTTTGTACGATTTATAATTTCTTATCTTGAACAATAATGCTCGTTTTTACTTGAGATTAACATTACTTATTAGAATTTGATAGATTCAGTTTGGGTGACCCAATATGGATTTGATTAAGAGTTGTTGGAGGTTCAATATGGAGATGAATAAATATAACGGATCCAGAGACCTCGACCACCATATGAATAATTCATAAATGTGATGTAAAGATTCAGAGGTGATGATCGTTTATGTTGCAAGTATTTCTTTGTGATTTTCAAAGGAAGTTCTCTCACATAGTTCACCCAACTACTTTTGGGATGAATCTGAATAGTTAAATCACATCGTATATATTTAGAGACTAATTTGTGAGGAATATAGTCACTAATGGGATGAAGATTACATAATGAATTACAAATAAAAATATAATAAAATCATTAGGGATTACACCTAGCGCTTTGTGAAAATAAAGATCAATATTAAGGATTTACATAAGGTTATGACATGCATTTTTTTAGAAAATAGATATCGAGAAAATTGGCGATTAACATGCTGGAACAAAAGCTCTATCGTTTGGGTATCTGCTAGCCCATGTTGGGCCCCAAATCAAGGTAAATAAAACTATGAATTTAAGGGTTACTTCAAACCACAAACCCCTAGCCCATATAAACCATATTGTATCGTCCACAACAATAACCTCCGACTAAATGACATCCACTGACCATCAACCATCCAATGACCATCAACAGAGCTCGTCCAATATAAGATTCAAAACCACTATTGACATAATGAAAAAACCGTGATCAACCGAAAGTCTGACATGACCATAGTCGGGTTTACAAGATAAAATGCTAAACCATTTGGTGAACTAAATGTGATGTATATATCAGAAGAGAGAGATGTAAGAATACTATAAATACCGTATTTATGTTGGTTTCTAGTATTACTACTTATAATGCTATTTTGGGTCGATCGTGGCTCAATAAAATGAATATATTTATCTCATTTTACATTAATGTCTTTTTTATATAATTGATGGTAAGTTAGGAGTCGTCATGAGAGATCAAGAGACTTCTAGCGAATGTTATGTTGCATTTCTTACATTTACAAAAATAACAGTCAGAGGGGTCTCACTTGATATCTAGTGAGTCGATAACCCTCGCAAGGCCCCAAGCCTAGTAATACATGGAAAATATATAATTATTGGAACTTTTTTAGGGTAATAGTCTAAAACCACCCTTTCATGTAATGTTTATACTATTTTTTTATCTACCAATTTAGATGTATATCCTTGAAAACCAAAAGACGTTAAAGCAGTCCCTTCATATATCATATATCACAAGATATATATTAACTCGAACGTTCAACTATCATAAAAAGGAGAAGATCCGTCTTTATAAAAAAAATGGTATTATGGCTGAGGTAGACCCACTATCTAAGGTCGAACATGGTGTGGTTATTTTCGGTTGGGGGTAATTTTATCTAATGTTTTGTGGTGTTTCAAGGGTATTTAATGTTTGGATAGATTGTAGTGAGAGACTTGAGCTGTGTGGTTGTATTAAATGTTCATTACCCTCATTAATGAAAGTGGTTGGGTATTTATACCCTTAATTATGGGCCACATGGGCTTTCGGGTCAACTTATGAATTCGGGTCGAGTTCAATGACCCATTAATCTTTAAGCAAGTAGGTAATTAGCTTAGTCATGAAGTGATTTAATTTTTAATACATTTAGTCCTGTTCGGATGGTTCAATGGTTGCAGTTGTCCAAATTGTCCCTCTCCGGTTCCCTCAGTGAGTGGTGAGAAAATTCGGACTCCTCAGTAGCCCCTTTTTTAGGTTATGTTTGAAGGCCTTTGACACAACCTAAAAAATAGTTCAAGTGTAATCATAACTTCGTCCGGAAATTTCGAAATGTGTAACGACTTTATCAGGACTGACTAAAACCCTTAGAAGCTGAGCAGTTTTGCCAGAGATAGTGAGACACGTGTCCTTCTCTAATTCGCCTCACCGGCCATTTTCCTCCTAGAAAGGCGCTTCCACTTGTTTCGAAAAGTAACCTCTTAATTAATGTTGGTGACATCAGCGCTGTCTTTAATCATTATACCTATCTTTTCGTATTCTCCTAGGTATCAAAGCATCATTTGTCTATTTAGTATATATTAGTCCACTTTTCACTGTTTTATCATCTTCATTATCTCTACTCTATTAATCTTCAAAGCTTTTACCTCTCAAAAAACCCTTCTTTTGTTGTGAGTTTATATTCACAACAAGAAACTCCCTAGTAAAAGGTGGGTGGCTCAACTTATCGGAGTTAGAAAAAGCTCAAAAAGTCGAGAGAGAAAAGCGCATTGCTGCGGGCCTCCTTGTTTCTCTTGTTCACAAGCCTGATACACCAAGCTCGGAGCCTGATCGGGGTTCATCTTCTGCCAAGAGTTCTATACCCAGAAGGTTATTCCAGCCCATTCTTTCTCCAATCGCTTCAGGCTCATCGGTTCAAGAGTCAGAGCCTGTTGTTGAGCCAGAACAGGTGGTTACAAGCCTTAGGAAACCCTCCCTATTCATTGCTATGGGATCAGACGCTGATATTTCCCCGGAGAAGCTAGTAGATAGACGAAGGGGTCGTTTGGTAAAAGGACAGGCTGTTAATGCACAGCCTAAACCAAAATCCACTCCTTTGTTATCCGGGGCTAAAAGTAAAACTACAGGGTCAGAAGCACCCATTAAAATCCCCAAGGACAAGTTGTCCGGTCCGGAGGCAACCAGTTCTAGCCTTCGAAAAGAGACCTCCGGATCTGAGCCCCAACGAGACTCTAGACTACAAGGGGGAAAGGATGCTCAACAATCCGGAGGGCCTACTGAGCCAACCACTAGCTCTTCTCTCCCAAAAACAACTGACAATCCCTCCACGGTAATGGAGGATGTAATGGAGGACAGCATCAAAATAGCCCCTTTTGAGACGGATGTCTCCGGGCAAACAAGTGAGACTGCCATCACCAAGAAGAGCAAAGGCAAAGAAAAAGTGTGTTTAAAGCATCCAGACCTACCAGAGTGCCTAATGGGAAAAGTGGGGCCTTGTTTCCACAAAGTAAGTGTTAAATATCTGCTAGCCATGCAAAAGATCAATTACGCTTTCATTCACACAGCTGAACTTGGCCGGATGAGGACGAAGTGGGGGATTACGGAAAATGTTAAAGTAAGGATACCAATTGATCCGGAGACGCCCATGGACTGTAAACTCAATGAGATAGTCTTCTACACTGAGTTATTCAAATGGGGACTTAGGTTTCCCTTGGACCCAGAAATAGTCAGATATTTCCATTTGATAAAGCTTTGCCCAAGTCAACTAAGCCATAATGCCTGGTTCACCCTTATGGCATGTATCATGGCTTCCAGGTTCTCCGGAATTCATCTTCCGATGGAGCAATTTGCTGCGGTAGCAAGCCTGTGCAGAAACCATGTCATCCCTTTCTATCACTTTAACATGAGTGACAATTACAAGGTGGTGGGTGACTTACTCGGGTCGGAGAAAAGCTGGAAGACTCAATTTATGTTCATCAGCGGTGCCTGGGAGAATGGGAAGAAAATTAAAGCTGGTGTGAACCCAAGCATGCTTACCAGCAGTTGACGAAGTGATGGTAATAATCTCATTACATACTTCTATTTTTACTTATAACTATTTTTTTATCTAATTCCTCTTCTTTTGTTTTTTGGTAGTGCTGCCCAAGGATTTCAATGATTACTTAGAGGCTGTGCAGACTACTTGTGCCAAGCTAAATACTTGGGTTGCTGAGAAATGGGGAAACCGCTTCCACAACTGCTTTACTAGAGGCAATTTAACCAGATCCTATCTTTGGAATACAACTGAGCGGAGGGACCTGTCTTAGGAGGAATTAACCACTCCACCCTCTCCGGGAGCGATTCTCCGGAAGACAGAGGGAAAAGATGGGAAATTGGTCTTGCCGGGCAGAGCTAAAGCCCCAAGCAAGATGAAGGCCAAAAAAGTTAAGGCCAAGAAAGGTGTAGTTGAGGCCAATCCTACCGAGGTGGAGGAAGCTGTCCCAACAAACCCAGAGGGACAAGATCAAGGGCAGATCGATGATGTCTTACTGCAAGTGGTGGAACATGAAAGCACCAAGGAAATAGCTGGGTCTCCAAAACCTCAAAAGGCTCCCAAAAATGACAGAAAACAGGGAGCATAAGGTGGAGCCCGGGATGCCAAGAAAAAGAAAACCTCCAAGGGAGATGAGGTTTCTCTCCGGGCTCCGGAGCCACTACCTCCAGTTGACCCAGCTGACCCTACTCAAGCAGAAGATATCCCAAGCGACTTTCACACCGGAGAGGGTGCCGGAGGGGACATTAATATTGATGGTGTCGACATCTCAGGGCTTCAAGGGATTGATCTTTACTTTGAAGACTTTGCCAAGGATGATTTTGCTGGACCCTACCTCCCCCCAAGCTCTTCGAACATTGTCACTTTCAATGGTAGGTCGTTTTCTGTTTCAAACGAGAGAGACACTGTCACCCACTCCTTACTGAGCAATATCCAGCCAGTGCTTACATTGGAGAAGCAAGTGCGCAACCAGTCAGCCATCATCAATACCCTCAGCTCTGACAAAGAGAAGCTATCTAGTGACCGTCTTAGTGCCAACCAAAATACTGAGGCATTGAAGAAAGAGAATGAGGAATTGAAGAAACATCAGGAGGACTTGGCCAACAGGTTGGCCACTTCGGAGGGAGTTATCAAAGAACTCTAATTGAAGAAATCCGATCTGGAAAGTGACCTCTTTTTTTCAAAAGAGGAGGTGAAGGCCAAAGATAGCACCATTCAGGCCTTAACCAATGACAAGATCTCTCTTGAAAACACTGTGTCCAAGGATGAAAAAGAAAAAGCTGACTTGTTAAGGGAACATGAGAAAACAATCCAGGCTAGGATTGATGCTTATACCAACGAGGTGATAGATTCTCAAGAGGAAATGTATGCTGAAGTCAAGTCAGATATGGTCCTGCTCTTCCATGAAATATTTCTGAAGAGGACACTGGGAGATTTATGGCGATTCGTGGAGTACGAAGACCTTCCCCACCATACCATGGCTATTGGCGATAAGCATAACTACTCTAGTGGCTGGGATGACACCACCGATGAAGAGGAAAAGACTGGGGAGAGTCTGGATGACGACCCAAAGAAGAAGAAGCCAAGTGAGGCTGAGTCATCTAAGAAAGCTCAGTCTTAAAATATCAACTATCTTTTTAATTTTATGTGACTGAATCAAAGTCCTTGGATGGCCAAGGCATTTTTTGTAACCATGTCTGGCCCTTGTCCGGATAAACCTTTCTGTTTTGACAATTCAAAGTCCTTGGATGGCCAAGGCATTTCGTACATTTTAATGGGTAGTTTCATTTTGCACAACTCTTTCATTGTTTTATAGTTTTTCAACTTTGGTGGCTAATGTTTAAACAACCCTTAGTTATTTTACAAGTATTTTAAAGTGAGTGTGTTTAAATTCTCCGATGACAAATGTTTAAGTAGTCATCACTCCACCAATTTAATCCGCTCTGTCAATAAAAAAATTTCAAAGAAAACACTCTGAATCTTTTAAGAAGGCATCATATTTTATTAAAAAGACTGGACACCTCATTAAAACCTCCCTGAGCCACCAGGGAGGAAAGAGTATGCCCCCAAATATTTACATGAACTTTTAAACAAGTAAATATTTACATAGTTTTTATTCCAAGTACAAACGGAGGTGCTCAATGTTCCAGGGGTGATTCAAAATCCTTCCATCTTTATCTTGGAGCCGGTATGTCCCAGGCTTAAGCTTTTCACTGACCACATAGGGTCGTTCCCAAGTTGGAGCTAACTTACCGAACTACTTCTCCTTAGTATGTAGGAAGACTTTTCTCAATACTTTA
The DNA here is from genome assembly GCA_036936605.1 of Limnanthes douglasii subsp. nivea. NCBI lineage: Eukaryota > Viridiplantae > Streptophyta > Magnoliopsida > Brassicales > Limnanthaceae > Limnanthes > Limnanthes douglasii. Next base: position 60,890,882 of record JAUPFV010000002.1, on the reverse strand, counting down.
TCCCCTGGTTGAAAATCCCTTCTCTTAATTTTAGAAGCAAACCTGCTTCTCATCAAACCTTGATAGTGTGTGGCTCTAAGGCGAGCCTTAACTCTTCTTTCTTCTAGTAAGTCAAGCTGGCCTTTGACTGCCACTTCGTTAGCGTGTTCAGAAAAATTATGAACTCTAAATGAAGGGAGAGTAGCTTCCATGGGATTTATGGCATCCATCCTATATACTAAAGCAAATGGAGACTCTTGTGTTGCAGCCCCGAGAGTGGTCCGGTAAGCCCACAAGACTTCTTGTAAATAACTTGGCCATTTTCCAGTAGCCCCCTCTAAATTCTTCTTTAGACCGGACATTATTGTCCTGTTAGCCACTTCAACTTGACCGTTTTCCTGTGGGTGGAAAGGAGAAGAGAAGCAGTGTTGAATGCCTCTAGAGGCACCGAAAGCCTCAATTTCCTTGTTGTCGAATTGTGGCCCATTGTCTGTTGTTATCTTCTGTGGAACTCCAAATCTGCAACAAATATTAGACATAATGAATTTGATAACAGCTTTCGAGGTAGTTCCTGCCAATGGGGCTGCTTCGATCCACTTCGAAAAGTAATCAATGGCAACAATTATAGTTCTGTACCCCCGGATGCCATGGGTAGAGGTCCCACTAAATCCAGCCCTCATCGAGCAAAAGGTACTGGCTCATAAATTGACTCCAAAGGGACAGCTGGGGTATGAATTTCATTACCATATCCTTGGCAAGGATCACACTTTCTTACCAACTCCTTGGCATCTTGCATTATAGAGGGCCAATAGTACCCAACTAACAAAACTCTTCTAGTTAGAACCCTGAATCCACAATGTGTTGATCCCTCACCATCATGTAATTCGGAGAGCACTATTTGAGACTCATCGACCACCAAACATCACAAGAGGGGTTTACTATGAGATTTGTTATAAAAAAATATCTCTTAGGATGACAAAACCACGAGCCTTGTACTTTACTTTCCTCGCTACTACTTTTTCAGGAGGCAAGATGCCATCTAAGAGATATTGAAGGAGAGGAAATCTCCAATCTTGAGGCTGTTTTATCTGTATATTCAAACTTTCTTCTTCTTTATCCGGATTAATTTGAATGGATGGGCATTCTTGCACATGTATCCAAGGGTAGGACTCAGAGTAGGCTAGGGTCGCCAAGGAATCCACTAGCATATTTTCTGTTCGGGGTATGTGCTCATAAGTGACGCTTTTGAAATTGAGGGCCACTTCTTTGAGGATGAATAAATATTTAATCAGTTGTTCTTTTTTAGCTTCGGATTGGCCTTGTGCATGATTGACCCCCAAGAATTTCCCGGACTGCACTCCAAAGACACACTTTTCTGGGTTTAATTTCAAATTTACTTTCACTAACTTAGCAAAAGTTTCTTGGAGATCTGCCTAGTGTAGCTCTTTGTCCATACTTTTCACCATCATATCATCGATGTAAACTTCCATATTTCTTCCAATTTGATCAGCAAAAGCCTTGTTCACCAACCTCTGATAAGTAGCCCCAGCATTTTTTAACCCAAATGGCATCAACTTGTAACAATGGAGGCCCGTATCAGTAATAAATGTAGTATGTTCTTGATCCTTCAGATCCACTTGAATCTGATTATACCCGGAGAAGGCATCCATAAAGGACAGTAGCTTGTTTCCAGATGTGGAGTCCACCAACTGATCAATTCGGGGGACCGGGTATAAATCCTTAGGGCAAGCTCTGTTGAGATCTGTGAAATCGATGCACATATGCCATTTACCATTTTTCTTTTTTACCAACACCGGGTTGGCTGTCCATAAAGGGTATTGAGATTCATTTATGTGCCCCATTTTAGTAAGCCGGTCAACCTCTTGAACTATGACATCATCATTTTCTTTAGAATAGACCCTCCTCTTTTGTACAACAGGTGTTATGTCCCTTCCGATGGATAATTGGTGTGATATAATATCTGCTGGTACTCCGGTAACATCAGCATTGCACCAAGCAAAGACATGCTGATGGCCTTTCAAGAACTCTAACATTTTACCCTTTAATTCCGATGTCATCTTGGATCCTATCTTGACACTTTTTCCTTCAGCCAAAGAGTGAGTTTCAACTTCTTCAATTGGTATTAAAACACCAAGGGTCTCTCTGGGGTCATCAATTTCACCCTCTCCCCCAGAGGGCCCCTCAAACTGTTATTCCTCATCGATCCGAACTGCCCCCAACGTCCGAGGAGCCAGTTCTGTTGCATAACACTCTCTTGCTACCTTTTGGCTGCTCCGAACAACTCCCACTTGTCCTTGCACAGCATACTTCAAGCATTGGTGGATTGTTGAAGCCACAACAAGCATCATGGAGAGCCAAGATATCCCCAGAATAGCATTATAACAAGTGGGACAATCCACCACAATAAATAGTATTCTAACCATCTTTTTAAAAGGGTCTTTGCCCAATAAAACCTCATCCTCGAACTCCCCGATCACATCTGCTGAGCTTCCTATGAAACCCACAATTGACCTGTTCAAATGTTGAATTATTGCTGGATTTTTCATCTTTTTATATGAAGTTAAAAAGAGAATATTGGCAGAACTTCCGGTGTCCACCAAAATTCGTCTTATGTCATTGCCTTCGATGGATGCTCCTATGACAACAACATCTTCATGAGGACCAGCAATATTCCTCAAGTCATCCTCATTAAAAACAATAAAGGGAAATGGAATATGTGATTGATAGGAAGTCATGCCTCCTTCTAGTTGGGTAGCTAAAGTATGAACGTGCCTCTTTCTCGAAGAAGCAATTGGTGCTGTCATGATGTCTCCTACAAATATCATAAGTGACTCATAAAAGTTAATAAGTCCGGACACCGTCTTGCAATGTTCTGTGATAACACCCACTTCATTCCGGGTTGGATCAGGATCTAAATATTCTGATTCTACATCGAACCTTTCGATTATAACCATAGCCCCATCCGGAGCCGGCGTGCCTGCATTGTTTAGACCATCCCGATAAGCATTATCAGGCCTATTACCACCTCTTCTTTTAACATACGCCCCCAAATTTCCTCTTTCAATCAAATTCTGTACTTCTTGTTTCAACGCAATACAATCCTCAGTGGTATGCTAAGTATCATTGTGATACTGGCAGAAACAATTATTGCGGCTTTCCCTAGGAGATTGTAATACAGCCGGCCTTCTGTAGTGTAATTCATCTTTTGTTTTTTCATAAATAGTGGCTACACTTTCTTTCAACTCAGCAAACCACTCTGGTTGAACCCAAGGCCCTCGCTTATTCCTAGATTGCTGGCTCTGAGCTGGCGCGGCCGGATGAGACTGAGCTTTGGCTCTGTTATGACCCTGTTCGACTTCCTTGGCTTTGTTCCCGGACTGGTTTTGGTTTTGATTTGGCGCAGCTGGGGAAGATCTCACTTGCCTGTGCACCCTAGTTTTCTTTGTTTCATCTACATTAATCTGTTTACCGACCTGATTCAACAAACCTCCCTGTGTCATGGCCTTCTTCCTGGTTACTGAATCAGCCAAGTTTTCGGGGTTCAAGCCCTGTCTTAGAGAAGCTATTGCTACTTGTTCACAGCAATTAGCCAATCCATCCTTGGTATTTACAAAACGACTTATGTATTCTTTTAAATATTCGTTTGGTTCTTGGGCACAATGGATAATTGTGTCTCCATTACCTTTTACCTCCTTACTTCTAACAAACTGTCTCCGAAAGGCCACCCAAAAAGTGTCAAAATTTCTGATGCAGCCCTGTGGAAAACTGTTATACCACTTCAGAGAACTCCCCGTAAAAGATTGGGAGAATGCTCTACAAAGTAACTTGTCGTCATCATCAAAATTCATCATAATTTTTTTGAATTGTTCTAAGTGGTTATCCGGGTCTTTACTGCCATCATATTTTTCCATTTTTATACTGTCAAACCTCGTAGGAAGGTTTCCGGACAGTATCTTGGAGGACAATAGAGATTGTCTCCAATTCCGGCCACGAATGAAAACGGTATCTTCATTAGGAGTTGCGGAGATACCTGGCTCATCATGGAAGGCAAAATGATCCATTAACAATCGATCTACGTATTTCCCGCCATGACTGTGAGACGATCTTTTGCTCAAATTCCTCTTCAACCTTCCATGCATATCCCTTTTTCTTGAGTACTTTTTGACCAATTTTTGTTTCTTTTTAGAACGGCCTTCATCACTGCTGGATGACAAAGATTCTTCAACTCCATCTCCATTTGAGGAGCTACCGGAAGACTCAGAGTCTGAATCAGCGCTCTCCATCGGTTTAGACCGGTGAGACTTTTTTGAGCTAGCATGAGTCTTTTTTGCACTCACATGGGTTTTTGATGGCTCATGCTCTCTGGGGTTGTCATTATGATGAGCTACTGACGCCTTAGACTTTTCTTTTGTGCCCATCTCTGCCCTCTTGACAGCCCTCAGAGCTTCTATTTCAGCTTTTAACCTATCTCGCTCCTCGATAGTATATTCATCATTTTCTCCCACCACTTCTGCCAAAGCTGGTGGTATTTCCTGCACGTCCGAATTCATCCGAACTGATTTTTTTTTATGGTTTTGAATGCTAGATTCAGGCACCTTCTGCTCCTACTGTGGTCGCCAATTTAGTGTGGTTTATTTTTGGTTGGGGGTAATTTTGTCCAGAGTTTTGTGGTTTTCAAGGGTATTTAATGTTTGGATAGATTGTAGTGAGAGACTTGAGCTGCTTGGTTGTATTAAATGTTCATTACCCTCATTAATGAAAGTGGTTGGGTATTTATACCCTAATTGTGGGCCACATGGGCTTTCGGGTCAACTCATAAATTCGGGTCGAGTTCAATGACCCATTAATCTTTAAGCAAGTAGGTAATTAGCTTAGTCATGAAGTGATTTAAGTTTTAATACATTTAACCCTGTTCGGATGGTTCAATGGGTGGCAGTTGTTTGAATTGCCCATGTCCGGTTCCCTCAGTGAGTGGTGAGAAAATCCGAACTCATCAGAACATATTTGAAGTACACGTATCTAGTTTAGACTGCCAACCTTATGTTAGTCTGAAAGAAGAACAAAAAGTATCTTACATGTATGGATTTTACTAATTTTAATTGTGTGTGCCCTAAATATATGTCTTCATCACCGATTGAGGTCTCCATTTTTATATAGAAATGCTCTTAAAAACACATGGTTTACTTACTAAAAACTCATTTACAATTTTTTTCTGAGTCAGATAGGCCAAAACATGGAGGTATATATTGATGATATGTTTCTTGAGAGTCTTAATGCCGATGATCACATAAATGTTTTTTAATAAACTTTCAAAAACTTAAGGGTAATAAATTTAAAGCTGAACCAAAAAAAATTTCCTTAGGGTTTGATCATGTAAATTTTTTGTTTATATGATCAACAAAAGAGGTATAGATATATATTTATCTTAATTAACAGCTTTAGCATCCATGCACCCTTCAGATACTAGCTTGGAGACTAGGACTTTGAATATGTTTATTTAACAATTCTTAGACAGTGTTCTGGTTTTTTCTAAATGTTGAAAAATGTGCATCGTTTCCAATGGATTAAGGAATTTGACCACGTTTATTACAAGATCAATGAATACTTATCGTCTTCGTAGGATTTTCCAAAACATATTCGAGGTGAAACACTTTATATACATAGTAGTGTCAGATTATGTTCTTAGTGTCGTACTTATAAGAGAGGTGGAGAATTGTCTGGTACTTATTTACTATGTAAGTAAGAGTCATTTAGACACAAAGACGGGGTATCTAGAATTTGGAAAAAGGTAGCTCTCACTTTAGTCGTAAGAACCAAAAGAATGATACCTTACTTCTAAAGTCACTATGTTATCGCATGAACCCTTTTATCCTCAAAATTATACTACAAAGACCAAACAAGTGGGGATACATAACTCACTAGTCTGTATAGCTAAGGTATTATGATATATCATTTGAATCGGGGAAAACTATTAAATTTAAGTAGTTAATTAAATTTTATCTTGATACACTTTTACATAGTCAATAGTACATATCTCTATAATGGACAGTTTGGACATATGATGGGTCAAACTCTTCAGGGAATAATGTTAGTATTGAAATTATCAGTCATTTAGGGTAGGTTGTGCATCAAACTATATGATTCGGGTTCCAAGAAACTAATAACAAAGCCGGATAAGTAACAGTGTTCTCGGGACCATGGGTGGATTAGATTTATAACACGAGAAGGTTCAAGTTCCTTAGTGATTCAAAATTGATTATAAATCAGGCTCTCAGAGAAGCAAAAACACAAAAAGGAAGCATCGTTTAGTATTTGAAAGTTCTTAATAACATAATAAGAATTTGATGAAGTATACTTCAAATAAGTACCTAGAGCCAATAATTCATTGGTCGACTCTCTAGCTACCTCAGCTTGTACACTCGTGGCCCCATGGTTTATATTACAATAATGGTCATCTATTATTATGAAAGTTGGATCCTCTAGAAGAATTATACCTGACATCAATCCTCTAGACAATTAAATAGATTGGTCGGTTCCTCTTTGGCTCTACCTACTAACTAGGATATTGTCGAACAGTAAGGTTGAAGCTTGTAGCATACTTCGAACAAGTATGTGTTGCTGAGAGGGACTGTGTTACAGAGAAGTTTCTCCAAAACCCATGTTAAGATTCATAGGACCGATGAAGTCTTATTATATTTTTATTGAATCGTATGATGGAATATGATTGGCTCATTGTCGTCGTAGGAACTTGGTAAGAAGAACCCTTCTGACATGATAGTATTAGCCAACCCTTATAGACATGAATTTTTTTTAAATATGTGATACCTTCCAAAGGTTTGCCAACATTATTCACATGTCAGTGGTACATCTCGAGACATATCTGAGCCTTTATTGTTTGATCATTGGGGTTTAGACGTGGTTGGACCTCTTTCTACAAGCTCGAGTGATCAGCATTACATTCTAGTTGGGATCGAATCATATTCTAAATGGGTGTAAATCGATCCCTTAAAAATTATTTGATCAAATGAGGTACTTAAATTCTTAAAAATAATATTTATTCCAGGTTTAGAATACCAAATATAATAACCATTGATAATAATACCCATTTATAAAATGTCAAAGTTGCTTATTTATGTAAAAACAAAACAAGACTTACATCACATTTCCACCCTCAAGTTATTGGTTAATTTTGTGTAACTAACAGAAACATAATTGATAACCTGAAAAAGATATTGGAGAATTTACTCGTCAAGTATCCAGATTTCTCACAAGAGGTCTTATGGGCTTACCGAACTACAACTCGGACAAGTATAAGATATACGTCTTTTGCACTAGTCTACGACATGGATGCAATCATTCCAACAGAAATTATAATAATTTTTTTACAAGATAGCTAATCATGCCAAATACTATAATGTTAAGGGTATAAGATCCAAATTAGAAACCATAGATGAGAAACGAACTAAAGAAAAATTAAAGGCTCAACAATACCAACGGCTAATGAGAAGAATGTATAACTAAATGGTGTGTTGCAAAAGGTTTCAAATTAAGAGAAGGTTTTGAGAAAGTTTTATCAACATACCAGACATCCAAATGATGGACATCTCTGACGTAATTGGAAAGGTCCCACATAGTGGTGGAAAAGGTCAAGTCATAGACGCACACGTTAGTTAATGAGCTAGGCAGACATACTATTATCACTTCATTTATTAATAAAAAAATAAAGATTTATTTAACTTAAAAGAAGTCAGACTAGATCATTCATTTAAATATAGATTTTTTTGTGGTATGCTTTATCCTACCTTAGTGACACAATTTTTTTTAACGAGGCCCATATACTTGAACCATTAAAGAATTATTTCCAAAGACGAATGTAAATGTTTAATGATGAGTTGGGTACAGCTAAACTTAACTAAGTCATATGGGTTAGGTAGTTGACCTTCGTTGGAAAAATTGTAAAATATAACCCCATGTGAATAATACCATTGAACATAAATTATATGGAATGATCAAGGGGGTCTTCGGTATGTTACTCTTCAGACAAGACCTCTTGACAGTTCGACTACACGTTGCTCTCAGACATCTAAACATAATGATATAACAAATGATAAGTAACCAAATGTTGGATGCCATGTAAATGTTTACATTTTGGCACTCGTCATGGAGATTGATCACCTCTATGGGAGACCAATATTTTTTATGACTCTATAATATGCAACACATGTAAAAAATAAAGCAAAGGAACATATCAACCTTATTGGTCATCAATCATACAATATAACACCACTTCGTCCATTTGAGAATTTCAGTCTCAAAAACGATAAAGTACATAAATTTATACCCCAAACTCCTGAGGACTTGTTAGATGCACCATCCACAAACATCTCACCTTTTTATAGGAGGGACAATCAAAGTTTTGAATGGTTTGAGCTCGACGGTAATATGAGCAGCTTGAATTGGCAAATCCGAAGAATCCAAAGGTTTGGTTTGCTGATAGGAAATGTTAGTAGCCTATAATATCTGGCAGGTAGTCTTGCTCTTCTATCTTTTCAACTTCTACTACCACCCCATATGGTCGAATTTATACCGGGACGTAGCTCTGAAACCCTCCCAATAAATTTCTATCTAGAAGCCTAAATACGTGGTCGAAGTCGATGTGGAGCTAACAAAGGTTCAGACGTAGCTAGTTGCCTCCAAGAGCATGTCGTAGAGGAAGAAATGAGAATAGGAGAAGAAGAACTATGAAGGATATGTTTTTTAGAGAATCATAAAGATGATTTGAAAAAGAAGAGGAAGAAACTCTCTAATGAGGTAACCCTTCTGAATGACAAGTTAAAAAAGAATGACGAATCTAAGGCTAAAGTAATCAAAGACAGTACCGATTTTTTTGCAAATTTGGCTAAATCGTGTTGGTCCTCTGATCATAGTTCAAATGACACTGAACATGTTTGTTATTATCTATAAAAAAATATAAAAAAAATAAAAATAAGTCATGAGACTATATCCAAACATGTCTAACTTTAGTTGAGTAACTATAAAATTCTTATCTTAATACTCAAAGCAATCTGCTAAGCACATGTGTCGACCAATCCTCGATCAGTGGAAGCAATATGAAGCCTTTTGGTAGCCTATTTATATCTCGCGATGATATGGCTAAGATCCTACATCCTGGGGGGCTAGTTTTAGAATGTTTCTCATCTTGGCTACATCTTTGCTAGATTTTAATACTCCTGAACCTTCAGGAAAAAAAATTCCTTCGGTACCCCCGAGCCCTCAAGATTAGTTCTTTTGTGGGAAATTATGGATCCCTCGATATCTCATTGACTGAAAAATAAATCCCAATAGGATCCCTCACGATTTTTTTACACAGATTCGATCAAAATTTTTTTACCCTTCTACAGACGCTTTAGTGAAAGTTTGATCCCAACAGTGGTCAAATGCTCTAGTATTTGGTTCTGGAATGGAAAAACAACTTAGCTAAATGCTTAGCTATAACCAATAAAAATTGAACTTTCATTTGTTTTTGGATGATCGTAACGGAATTCGGACCCTCCGCCCGTAACTCATATATTAATTTTTTTCTAAAATGAACGGTTGACGTGTGCACTGATATTTTTTACTATAAATTTTTCTCCTAAAATTTGTTATTTTATGTATATTTTTAAATTTTGTAACACAAAATAGAATAAAAATAAAAATAAAAACAAATAAATATAACATTAAAACAAATACATAATACTTAAAATAAACAAGATGATATAGATGAAAAAAAATATAAAAAATGATATTATTGTATATAAATTTTATTTAGGTATTGTGAATCACTTTTAACAATACTTTGGTGTCTTTATTAAACCATTTCTAAACATAACCAACAAAATCAAATATTATCGATTAAAATTTAAAAATTTAACAAAAATATTTGTCATTTATTATGGATTACCACAACATTAAGCAGATAACATATGAATATATTGTTTTTAGTGAATTAACCCATATGAATTCAAATTCTTAATATCCAACTCTTATTTAAAATACTAGTGATTAACGATATAAATATCAACCTTTTCTTTATACCAATCCATCCATATGCTTAAGGTGTTAAGCACTCAGAATTCGAAATAAAAACCCTTAACGATTTTCAGCATAAAACTCAAAAAAAGTAGCTTATGCTGTATTTTGAATAAAACAAAGACGAAATGGACGATAAAAACCAGATGCACGCAGAAGGTAGCAAGTGTTGCATTGGCCTTGAAAACTTCAGAATTTATTATCAACCTACACACGGTATATTTGACTCTCTTTGGTCTTTACTACTAGTAATAGTATATTACCATTTCCAAAACCCACACTAACACTAGTCTATCTTCATAAATGAACGATACCAAAAGATAATATTTACTATTTGTAATTGAATATTTAGCAAAAATAAACTGTAGGAGTAGTAGAATAATTATATGATAGCGTTTATATTTACGATACAAATATTATATATTTAATTTAAAACATGATTAGATTCCGTGAGTTTAAATTGATGCGAGCAACACAATTGTGAGTTTCGAAAATGGCGTATACTAAAAATGCATTGGGAAATACATTGAGACCGGTACACAAGTACCAACAATATTATATAAAATTATTTTTATTTATAATATACTAATTAGCTTCTGTTCAGTAGATTATCCAATAATTTAAAAAATATACTTTAGCAATAACTATAAAATTATTTGTCGATAGTAACTCAAATTTTCAAAAATTAAAGATAATTATGTAATGTTAAAGGGTATATTTATATATACCTTATTCAGATTTAAGTATACCCAAAATCTTCTTTTGACTTTTTTTTTTTTACCTTTTTACCTTCGACAAGAAAATTAATCTTGAAACTTCCATTAAGTAAAAAAATTACTAAGTGTATCCTAAGTATACCCAATTCACCAAATAACCTATTTCGCTATCTATACCCAACCAAACATTCTTCTTTACTGAATTTATGATCCAACTAGTATAGTCTTCTTAAATTTTTTGAAACCAAGTTCAAACTTCAAAACAAAATCAAGAACATTCAACCTAAAACACAAAATCGATCATGACTCAAACAGAACTAGGGATCAGTGTGGAGGAGTTGATGTCGCCGGAGATAAGGGATGATGAAATGTTGCCGGAGAAAGAGTTGGAGTCGCCGGAGAAACCGCCATCGTCGCCGGAGAAGCACCCATCGCCGGAGGAGAAGGTAAAAATTTCGGCCGGTGGCCTTAGCACCACCTGCCGGTCGGTACCGAGGCCTCAGTACCACCGGTTCTGAGGCTTTGAACCGGTGGTGCAGGGGCCTCAGTCCGCTCGGTTCTGAGACCCCTGCACCACCGGTTCAAGGCCATAGAACCGGTGGTGCACCTGGTCGTGTCCGGCCGGTTCTAGGCCTCCTAACCTTCGGTTCGCGCAGATGTTTCCAAAAAAATCAAAGTTTTTTTCCATTTTTAACTATACCTGAATGCTTATTGTGGTTTGTTGTTGTGTAACAGTGGACGGATGTCGCCAATGGGACTGAGGAACCTTTCGCTACTGACTACAGTCATTTGTTCTTCACTACCGAGTTCTACACACACGACGCGTTGATAAAATGGGTTACGAAGACAGGAAAACTCCATGGTATGGTTATCAACATAAGTCAGCGCGATAAAGTAAACTGTAGAAAGAGTCTGAGGATGTATTTTCAGTGTGAGAGGGGGGGGAATATACTCCAAGAGTAGCAGAAAAAGACCGTAAACGGAAGTCTAGAGGAACGAAAAAAATTAACTGCCCATTTCAGCTTCTCGGGTTAATGGTGGAACCAGATCAATGGAAGTTAAAAGTGAAATATGGTATTCATAACCACGAGAGTTCAAAACATCTAGATGGTCATTCTTTTGCTGGCCGTTTGAATGATGAAGAGATGGAATATGTTGAACGAGCGACCTACATTGGTACTAACCCTAGAGATATACTGAATGGTGTTAAGAAGTTGAACGAAGATAATGTTTCTAGTTTCTACCATGCGGACCATCTACAATGCACGATAGAAAAGTAGGGTTTTAAAAAAGGCGGGTAGGTCACAACTCCAGTTCTTGTTGGGGGAGCTTAAGTCACATAATTATTATCAATGGCATAAATCTGGTGAAGACGATGGATAAATCATTACATATATATTCTTTGCCCATCCAGTTAGTGTTGACCTTTTGCGGATATTTCCAACAGCTTTGATAATGGATAGTACATATAAATTCATATGATATGGTATGTCATTGCTCGAGATAGTGGGTGTGACGTGTACTGGATTGAATTTTTGTGCGGCATTTTCCTTCATGTCCGGTGAGAAGTTAAACAACTTCAAATGGGTGTTAGAGTGCTTGAAGTCCTTGATTTCCGTTCACGGAATTGAAGAACCTCGTGTCATCCTGACCGACAGAGATTTAGCGTTGATGAACGCCATAGAAGTTGTATTCCCAGAGACAACGCATATGTTATGTCGATGGCACATAGCACAGAATGTTCAGGGGAAAACAAGAAAATACTTCCTCGAGAAAAGTGATCATGTGAAATTTGTTTCTGCTTGGAAGAAGATTGCGTATGCAGCATCAGAGATTGAATTCGATCACGCCCGACGGGACATGCTATTGGAGTACAAAGACTACCCTCTTGCAATTGAATACATTGAAAAATCGTGGCTCGATAAATACATGGACAAATTCGTTGTTTGGAAGTCGGACAATAACCTGCATTTGGGACATTGCACGACTAACCGCGTCGAGAGTGCTCATTCTAACCCAAAGCGTTATCTACGTACAAGCAAATTAAACTTCGAGTTATTTTGGGGGAGGGTTTATTCACTTGTTGAAATCCAACATGCTGCCATTAGGTCTTCGTTCGAGAAGATTCGTTACATAGCACTGCATAAGTTCGTGGACAAACATTTTGATGAAATTCGAGGCAAGGTTTTCCACATGGAGTTAGAACTATTTTTCGACGAAGTAGAGAAGGCCGAAGATAGCAAGATGGTCGCTATTGAAGATGGGTCGGATGTTAAAGACAATGGCATCTGTATATGCACTATAAAATCTACCCATGGTGTACCTTGCTATCACCAGGTCTGCAAGTGGCGTAAAGACGGAATTTCTGCCTCGTTAGATGCTTTTCACATCCACTGGACAAGGTTAGAAATAATGCCTCGTTCATTCCGTACGACCATGGAGATTCTCAAAGATGATCTGCTAAAGCCAGTAACCGATGTTATGGAGACAAAAGATGAAAGCCGTATAAAACACATTTACAAGAAATGGTTTGAAATTGTAAATCCTGAAACATCTTCATTGGTAGAGCCATTGGAGAAGCAGAAACACCGAGGCAGCCCGCAAGTGAAAAGAAAGTTAGTTGTCGATACATCATCCACTAAACGGGACAAATGCTATTGGGAACACAAGCTAGATGAGGATAAGGCTAGTCATGACTCAGTTATGAACTCTTTAAAACCACCAAAAGTTAAAAAGGGTAAAGCAGCTGCTAGTGCAAATATGATTCGGGAAGATGTGCCTAAAGTACCTCGTACTCGTAGTTCTTCCATTGCCTCACTCGCTAGCAACATCATACAATCATCCATTAGTGGAATCACAGAACTAATACACGACCCGAAAGGTTTTTTGCGTTGGTTTCCGACTCACTTCAACCCTTTTATATCGGGTATAAATGATGTTAAGGCAGATGGTCATTGTGGATATATAGAGCAGTTTCGTTTGGGTTGTATGGTCATGAAGAAGGTTGCCGAGGTGTTCGGAAGGCAATATACGATGAACTCATGGAAAAGTATGACACATACAGCAAGATTTATAATGGTAAAGAGGATTACCTGAAGGTTGCAGAAAGTATAAACTACTACGAGACACCAACATCACCCAAATATTGGATGACAATGCCAGAAATGGGGATTGCGATTGCAATCAAGTTCGAGTGCATTGTTCATTTTGTGTCACTTGTGGGGTCTCACAACTGTAGTCATACTTTTTTTACCTTTGCGCGGTAAACCCCCCATTATGGCCCAAAGACGTGAGATTGGGTTTGGATTCGTTGATACTAACCACTTCGTTAATGTAAGTCATTCGATTTATGGTTTTGTTATTACTTACAACTGTAATACTCAATTATTTGTTCAAATTTAAGTAGTATTAAACAACTATCAAGCAAGCCCCTTTTCCCTTGCGTACACATACATCCGACGTGGCAGAAGTTGAAGAGTGAAAAGGCTACGTATTGGGAGCTACCAATAGTTGGTCGCTGCAAAAAATACACGGAACTCGAAGGGAGAAAGCCAGTTTGTTCATTCCCAGAAGTCACTAATCTTGATGAATTTTAGTAGTCGATTTATATCTTTTGGTCGGGTTTATGTTCATGTTTCGATTGGATTTATGGCTTTTTGTCGCTTTATGTCTTTTGGTCGGATTTATGTTGTTTAGAACTTTGTTTACTTTATCGTAACATTTTGTATTTCAGTTATTTGACCGTAATTCATGAAATTTTCCAACGTATAACGATAAGCAACTAATCATTTCATAACTTAATATTAAACGTTACAAACAAGCAACAACAACATCGCATAAACATGGGTAGATAACTTGACATTGAACATACATTTAGTCAAAATTGTAGCCTCCATTGTCGCTGAGAATACGCACTGTTTCCTCCTTTGTGGCAATTTGAGAATGAACGTATTCTGCCATTTCTAAAGACAAATAGTTTGTGATCATTAAACCGAAGGAGTAAAATGCCTCGTTCCTAACTTCTGGGGGCTCGTTAAACACCAAGAACATCGGTCCACTAGCTATACACTTGTACCTAGTGGCTACCTCCTCACGAGTACGAGATTGAGGCATTTGTCTAGACGTAGACATTTTGCCATACATGAAATACATCATACACAAAACTTCATCGAAAAACTCATCGGTATTATCGTCCAGCCGTTTGAACTTCACATCTTTCGCAGCCTTGAGTAGATGAGCATCATCAAACACACTCCAACCCATTAACAAAGACTTCAACTATTTTTGAAGGAGAGTTTTGTGTGTTTGGTGTGTAAGGTAGACTTATTTAAATAGAAAAATGAAGGATCACTTTGGCGGGAATTAAAGAGCTCGAAAAAAGAAGACGCGAGAAAAAAAACCGGGAAAAAATTCCAAGTTTCAATTGCGCACCATAGGTACTGCCTACTGTGTACCTATGGTGCACAGTGGAGTGAACCTATGGTGCACAGTCGAGTGTACCGATGGTACACCACCTTGTGTACCTATGGTGCATGCCGGTACTGGGCATACGCACCGATGGTGCTGCCCTAGGCGCACCACCGGTGCCCGCTGCCGGCCATTTTCCAGCCGGCAACTTGGCTGGAAATGGCCACTAAACCCTACTTTTTTGCCTAATTCAAACCCTAATTCTATACTTAAACACTAAATTCTACCCTAAATCTAACCTAAATCCTAAATTCATACCTAAAACTAACAAAATTAACAAACAAATTTAGATTAGGGAACTTACGTAGGTGGTGGTGGGGGGTTTTTGTTCTTCACCATAATGAAGGAGGAGGAGGAGGAGTGGTGGTGGTGGTGGCTCGCTGGAAAATTTGAGAGAGAAGTGAGAGAGTTTGAGAGTTAGAGAGAAGTGAGAGAAGTGAGAGAAGTGAGGGAAGTGAGAGAAAGTGTAGGGAAAAATGTTGTGGATGGAAGTTAGTAAAAAAATTAGCTTATATACCTATAAAAGGGTATTTTTGGAAAACATTGGGTATACTTAGATCAACTTTGGGTATACTTAAACCTGAATTGAGTATATATAGCTTGACCAAATGTTAAATTAATATTTATAGATAGACGGTTGAATTTATTTAGAGACAGGCTAAAACGATATATTTTTTGTTGGAATATGATTGATTGGATTAAAATTCGTTTTTGTTGTATTACAATCTTTAATATTTATAAGGCTTTTATTGATTTAAATTTTTTATTTTCTCAAAATCTAGTATGAATTTTATACAAATCCTAAATCTCTAAAAAATTGTATTTAAAAAATTAAGATTTTCAAAATTTGACTTCACAACGTTGTTAAGGTATGTATTTTTAAGCTATTGGTGTTTTTTCGATTTCTATATACATTTTTTGGTGATATTTAGGGTTGAAATTTCTGCATGAAAAATCACTCTTTTTTGTATTTGTATTTGTATTTGTTTTTTCCTAGTTAGTTTTATAATTTAGGTTAGTTCCATATCTACGATTTTGTTGTATTTTTGTTGGATTTGGTCAAGTATTTAAGGATATATTAATTGGGGGCAACCATTGTTGTCGATGTAAATTCACACATCCTATGTGTAAAAATTTACCGGATGCACGCACACATGCAACTCAATTTTTCATGTTGCACTCTTAAGTGTGATGTTTACAGTTTTGGTGTTATTCTTGTTGGAATTGATTAGTGAAAAAGAGTTATTGACAACACAAGTAGAAATGAAGAACAAAATCTATTATATAGGTAAGTGACAACACCTGAGCAATTTTGCTTGTGTGTTATATATAGAGTTTGGTTAGATCTTCATATATACTTTGTTTAGTCTCAATGTAATAAGCTTTCAATTGTTCATAGTTCATCTCGTGAACATGAAAAAATAGATGACAAATATAGAGTGCAAGAACCTAAACAAGTCGTGGTTGAATTTATATAATGGAGATCGAATTCCTAAAAAGGAAATTCAAAGTAGTTTTAAGAAGAACGTGAATTTGTATAGACTTGTATGTATTTATTGTATTTATATCACAAATGTTCATCCATTAAACAATCTTAAAAGTTGTAAAGTATTAAGATATTTGTATGGATGTAAGCATATTTTTTTGGTAGGTTTAATGTTTCACTTGGTAGTAATAGTAAGAGAAGAAAAATGTGGGTAATTAAAGTCAATTTGGTTTTTTTAAGGTATGCGTATTTTAGATAATTCATGTTTAAAAAAAAAAATTGGGTTGTAAGTTTTGTTCTAACAAAAATAGATCTCGTTTTAGCTAGTTTTTTTAAATATCAATATATCCTCTGCCATTTTATTTCTCTTATTTTTTGTGTTTTTTTTAAATGTCGTATCTTTCAAATCATATTTCCAAAAAAATGTATGAAATTATTATTGGTTTTATTTTTTAAGAAAAAAACTAGATACATGAAATATATATTTTATTTTATTTTAGTTGTGAAATTGCATGTAAAATGGTTGTGAAAATAGAAAAAATAAATTTCCAATATATCACCCATGGATTTAGTTTTATTCCTTTAAAAAAAAATATATGTATTTTTTAAAGGTTTTAAAGATATGGAGTTTTGAACGTTAAAACTAAGTGCAAATGTCTTGTGTTATGTAAATAAGAAGAAAATAGATGCGAAAATAAGATTTCGGTTGCATAATAAGTATGATTGAATGATTTTCTCTCTCATATTTTTTTAAAAAGTCATATCTTTTAAAACAATAGCTCAAAAAATATCCGAAAATACGTTCGACTTTGTTTTTTAATAATATCCATAAATAATATTTGTTTAGTTGTGAAAGTCCGTGTAAATCGGTTACAAAATAGAAAAAAAAATCTTGAAACATATTACTCACGATTTCGTTTTGTTCGTCTTTAAAAAATAAAAACTATATGTGTTTTTCGATTATTTTTAAGTTAAGTTAGGGTTTGAAAGATATGGAGTTTTAAATGTTAAAAATTAGAGTTGCGTAAATAAGTGCAAATGTGCTGCATAAATTAGAAATAAATAGTTACGAAAATATGATTTGGTTGTCGAATTAGTGTGATTGTATGATTTTTCTCTCCCGTTTTTTTTTATTTTAAAAAATGTCATAACTTTCAAACCATAGTTCCAAAACAATATCCAAAAATATCATGAGTTTTGTTCATTTAAAACGAAAAAACTAGATCCACGAAAGATATTTTTTTATTTCTTTGCTTGTAAAATTACATGTAAAGTGGTCCGAAAATTAAAAAAAATCTTCAAACATATCACTCATTGATTTCGTTTTGTTAATCTTATGATGAAACATAAGATGAACAACTTCAACTCATGTAACATCATTAAGAGTACTGCAAGAACATACAACTGAAGATTCCAGTTTCAACTCTTGTAACGGCATAAAAAGATGGACAAGAACATTTAATCATTTGTGGTTAAACAAAAGAATCTATATTTTAATTTTGTAACACTATAAAAAGTGTTATAAGAACATTAAGAATTTTGTGATATAAAAGAGAATTCAATTTAAGCTTTCATAAAATCTCATATAATGTAAAGGTTTAATTGTGGTATATGGTAATAAGAATAAAAATTATAAGATAATTCAATTAAGATATACAAAATAGGTCTTATACAAAATATGTCTCATTCAACTATGAAAATATTGACCTTTTGAGAGAACCTTTATTTGAGCTAAAAAATAACTATTTTAAGATAATCATAATATATATTAGACACTTTATCATAAAGCTTCATCAAATGAATGTTAATATCAAGTCTTTATGAATGGTAACATTAAGAAAACTTAATATATACCTTACAAACTACATGGATCTGTTAATTAAGAATAATATGTTACCAAATTTAATCGACCCACAAGAAGGTTACCATGTTTGTCACAATCATATGAAGATTTAATAGAGTTAATATTTTGTACCAATTACAAAGTCATTTATAACATATCAGTTTAAGTATCTCATTAATTATATCTAATTTTTCACAGTTGACTTTATAAAATATGTAAATAAGCATTGATAAAAAAAATCACCATATCTCATGAAGGATCATGAATATATAGCCATACACAATAAACTTTTGGTTGGATAAAGACTATACGAGTTTTTTATAGTCATTAATGACATATATAAAGCAGTTTAGCGAGATATCTTGAAACAAGATCCACTTCATTTAGTTGAATGAAACTATGGAATTGTGAGAATATAGATAGTTATACTACAAATCTTAGAGCCAATAATCATCATTGAGGTTATTCCATTATCACGAGAAATCAGAATGAGGCTATCGTCAAAATCAGTATACTTTAAAAACAAACCAGAATCAAGAAGAAATGGAAAATAGATATTTAGAATCTAGTGGAATATAGTAAAATTCATCATCACATGAGGAGAAATCAAGCTAAAATATACATATTGTGGAATGCACAAACATACCAATGATATCAATCATCATCAGATGTTTGAGGACTTGTAGCGTACTATAACAAAGATTTGTGTTATTTGTTGATGATTTTTTTTTTTGCATAACTTAGGTATACTATATAAAACATAAATTTGAAGTGTATTTAAAATTTGTTGATATTTTCCAGATGCTCCAAACCCATTCAACCAGAAAATAAAAATTCTTCGATCTGATAATGGGGAGAAATATGTTATGCATGATATGATAACTTTTTGAAATGGTCTTATTAATAAAACCTCTTGCTCAAATATACCCCAATAAAATGGAGTTGTGGAATGGAAAAAATATATTCTTCTTTAAATGATTAGGGTTGTGATGATTGAGTCTAATATTCATAAAAAACATTGAACTGAAACCATTGCCACATCAACTTATCAACTTAACCGTTTAACCATAAAAATTATTGGCCATAAATCCTCACCTCAAATCATGAAAACCCAAACCAATATACCAAATACCATAACTTTATCACCTTGTATCTTTGGTTATTCCTTACTTTTTCATGTTACAAAAGGTGATTGGTCTAAACTTGATCTTTGATCCATAGAATGCATTGGGCTATGCATTTTATCAAATATGGTATGAGTGTTATAATCAGCCAATCATCACATATATATTACCATGGATTTTGATTTTTTTGAGTCGTAATTCTACTACTAACTTACCCAACCCTATGTTCAGGTAAAGAGCACAAGTGACTCACTAGGTTGGTTAAGTTCCCCGATCTTTCCATATTTTGTATCCACAAAGTCACCCATCAACGTAGAATGGGCCAATGCCTTTATACTTACCAATGATCAACCTTCAAATTATGTTCAACAAGATATAAGTGAACCACTAAGTTCAGTTACTTCCTCTGTAATTAATGAAACTAGTGCGAAAGTGCCCGAAGAAAGTAGATATGTTTTTCTTTGCAAGAATAATCATGGACTGCCACTTACATATTATTCACCCGAACATGTTTCCCAAGCCACCATATTTCAGATAGAAAAATTGGTTAGGGAGAGCATGTCAGAAGAGGCCAATGCATTTACTACGGTTCTTTACACCACCAGAATTCCAAAGAATTTTCAAGAGACAACATAAAATAATGAGTGGAGGTTGGTCATGAATACCAAAATGGATGCCCTATCAAAAATTGATACATGAGAGAGATGTAAACTTCTAATAGGAAAAAAATCGGTCGGATGCATATAGGTCTTCACTATCAAATACAAAGCTAATGGAACCATATAAAAAAAAGACTTGACTTGTGGCAAAATTATACACACCAAATTAAGGAATAAATTATTCTGAAAGCTTTTCTTAGTGGTAAAAGTAGACACAACATTGAGTTTAATTCTCAGTTGCAATAAACAAAAGTTGGCCTCTCCAATAGTTTGATGAAGACTTGAAGGAACAAATATATGGAAGCTCCACCATGATTCACTGATAGGTTTGGGAAAGATGAAGTATATCAACTTTGAAAGGCATTCTATGGTCTCCAACAGTTCCCACGAGCATGGTTTAGAATATTTATTGTGGTAATGAAGTAGTACATGTACAAAAATATTAACTTTAATCATACTTTATTTCTAAAAAAATGTAATATGATCACCTGCTCAGTAATCTTTGTAGATGACATGATCATAAAAAATAGACACTGAAAATATTGCAAGACTAAGGAATAACTTGTTCACAAAGTTGAGATAAAAGATCTATGAGGGTTAAAACACTTTCTTAGGGATCAAGGTTCTATGTTCTAACAATTGGATCTTTATATCCCAGAGGAAATATATTCTTGATTTACTTGCAGAAACATGAATAGTTGATTGCAGACCAACATATATTTGAGTGCAAATTAATCATCAATTCATAATAGTTGAAGACGTTTACCTGTTAGAAAAATAAATATATTAGTGATTAGTTGGAAAACTAATTTCCTTAGCACATCTTGACCATACATAGTTTATTCAATAGGTTATAATTCAGTTTATGCACTAGTTATTATTAGATCATATGAAAATATGGATAGTATGTTATTTAAAATACACGTCGGGAATGGAATTATGATAAAAAAAATGGGAATCTAGGTGTTGAAGCCTACACTAATGTAGATTGTGCTGGTAATCCAAATTATCGCAAGCCTAGATTATTGTACTTTACGCCAGTTAGAGGAAATATAGTAACATTGAGAAGTAATAAGCAAAACGTTGTAGCACTTTCTAGTGCTGAGCCAGAATTTCGGGGAATCAGTAGAAGAGTAAAAATAATCTTATGGATCAATAAATTAAATGTTGAAATTAGATTCCCACCATATCTTCCGAGTCAACTGAAATGTGATAATAAAGCAATAATTATTATCCCGTAAAATCATGTTCAACATGATAAAATGAAACATGCGGAAGTAGATCGATATTTTATATAAAAAAATATAAGATATTTTAAATAAACTTCTTTTGTGAGAGTGGAAAAACAACTAGGGAACATCCTTACGAAACCTATAGCATGATGAATCTTCACTAAAACTTTAAGTAAACTAAGTATTAAAAATCCAACTATTAAACTTGAATGTGAGTATTAAAAATTAATTGGGGAAGATCAAGTGATTAATTGAGCGGGGAAGACCAATATATTAATTTATTGAGAATACCAAGAGATTAGGAAAATGATCAAAAGATTCAAAATATTTATTACGAGAGAGGAAGACTATGAAATCCAACATATCATTAATGTCAATAATTGTTAGTTTCTATGGATGTACTATAAAAGATTAGCATTGTATACACTAATTTGAAGAAAAAAAATATGGAAAGCTTTTTCACCAATTTCTCTTTATAATTCTCTTTATTATATTTACAAAATTCTAAGATAGTATAAATCTATAAACAAATGCACAACATAAAAAATATCCTCACAAAATAGCAAATTTATAAGGGTAAGGCTAAACTGAGACCCCATTTGGCTATAATGAGACCCTTCTATAATGAGATCTCATTTGGCTATAATGAGACCCCGAAAAAGACCAATTTACCCCTGATATAAAAAGCTGTATTTTCAGCCCAAAAGCCTCTTTTCTCTCTTCTTCTATTTTCTCTCTTCTTCTATTTTCTCTCTAGCAAAAGCTCTCAAAATCCCGAAAAAGGGCAAGATTTCTCAAATTCGTCATTACAAACACGTTAAGGTACGAATCCTTTACCTATTCATGTAATTTTTAAACAATTTACTTTAGTATTTTTAGTGATATTTAGAGTTTAGGGTTCTGCCTCAAAAGTCCGATTTTCATGTATATGTTGTTGTTTTTTTTAAAAATAGTTGTAGATTTGTGTTAGTCGATGCATTAGGAACGTTTTGGTACCATTTTTGTTGAATTTGGGTTGTGTTTGTGGGTTTTGGGTTCGATTTCAGATCTAGGGTTTGGGGGCTGTTGGAAGTGCAAAATCGCGAACAAGCACCTCGCAACCCGTGCAAAATCGTGAGGTGCTTGTTCGCAATTTTGCACTTCCAGGAGTGGTGAAATTGTGAACACGGAGCTCGCACGCATACACCTGTTCGGCCATTAATTGGGCACCCAGAATACGCAATTTAACCATTAATTATTTTTTAATTAAATGTGAATATATAGTTATAATTTATTATTTCGTTACTTATCCAATTATGTGTGATTTGTACTAGTCTATTAATTACTTATATTAAATGGATGATTTATTTTTTATTTTTTTCACGGATGGTTCGCTCTTATAAATGAAGTATATATTAAAAACATTGTTTTTAATTTTATATATTGCGTTGTTCTATTGACAAAGTTTAGTTCCTTTTGTCTTTATTACTTCAATAAATCTGATATATTCACTATTTATTATATTCACTATAATAAAAATACTTCGAAAACAAATATATATGTTTAACTCTCTTAAACTAGAATAAAAAATTTAAAATATAATATATTTATTTGACTCTCTTAAACTATAATGAAAATGATTTAAAAAATAAATATTAAATGATAAAAATACAATATATATTTTGACTAGCTTAAACTATAAAAAGATTTAGAAAATAAATATCAAATAATAAATATATAATATATTTCTTTGACTATTTTAAACTAGAATAAAAAAATCAAAAAATAAATATTGCATAATAAGCATGCAATATATATTTTTAAATATTTAAAAAAATTAAAAAATAAATATTACATAATAAATATGTATTATATTTATTTGACTAATTTAAACTAAATATTATATAACTCTTTAATGAAAATGATAGTGATATATTCATCATCTAATAAAAACAACAAATATATTTAAATTTAATGAAAATGCTAGATATATATTTAGTCTTTAATGATTTTTCTAATTTTTGACTCATCCGGCCTGAGTTTTGCCTGTTTTCTAAAAAGGTATGTAATAATTATATCAAAATATATTTAATTTTAATATACTTAATTATATAAACTAAGTATTAAATGTCAAAATCGCGAGCAGTAAGTTCGTGATTTGGAAAAAATCGCGAGCAGTTTGGACAAAATCACGAAGTGAGTGTTCGCGATTTTGTCCAAATCACGAACTACTTACTCGCGATTTTGACAAAAAAAACATGTAATTTTGTGAATTCTGGGTTTGCAGTTCGTCACTTTTATAGCGTAATGAGTTCGAGAATCGTACTAAAAGTAAAAAAATCTCAAAAAATACTTCATCTTGGGTTTCGAGATGGTCCACGAACCAATTTCATCGATATTACAGCTAAAATCATCATTCAAGTTGCTCAAATCCATAAGTTTTAGTTTTTTTTTAGAATTTTTGGTATGTTAGAGAGAGAAAGCTTTATGGAGAAGAAGAAGAAAAGGTTAATTTTTAAATTAAAAATGGGTTTTATATATAAAGGATATAGTGATAATTTTACATGAGTTGAAAAAAAAATGTTGGGTTTGTGGTCTCATTATAGCCAAATGGGGTCCCGGTATAGCCTCGTCCAATTTATAACCATATAAAACAAAAAATAGACAACAATGACGTTAAAACCTTGGTTTATAATGTTTTGTATAAGTTATATTCAAACCAAATCTTATATTTTTTTCAAATATTTATCTATATTTATTTCTATAAATATTATAAATAAGAATCTCAAAATCTAAAACTTCGTGCTCTAATTTTCTTCTCGAAAAACTAATGGTTATGGACCTAAGATGGACAACACCCAATATCATATTTAAACGGTGTTGGTACAGTTGATGACCAAGTTTTCATCATTTATTTTGTTATGAAAATTGTTTAAAAAACTAAAATTACTCACTGAAGTGGTATTTTTAGAATTTTTAATATTTACAAAAATGTTACTCATTAAAAAATCAAAAAATCCTCACATTTTTTATTTATTTGTTGTTTTGTTCATAAAATTTGAGATAAAGGATATATGAGGGTTCAAATACTTCTGAGGAATCTAGATTTTATGTTCGAACAAATGGATTTTTCTATCCCATATGAAATATATTTATAGAATTAGAAATGTTTGGTTGTAACACAACGTAGATTTCAATGTAAATTAATCATGGACTCATAATGGTTAGAGGTGTTTGTTGTTTGAAAAAAAAATATATTACTCCCTAACAATATTTAATATCATCTTGATTTTCGGGAACGACTAATAATATGGAATTTCAACAATTTTCTAAAACGACTTATATTTGGGAACATAGGGAGTAGCAATGAGTTGAAGAACTAATATATTTGGCACATACTTGACCAAACATAACTTACTTTGGTGAAAATAATGAATCTTACGAGGATCAAAGCATTGAAAAACTATGGTGGATACCATTCAAAATTTGGTCAATGACGAAGTTAAGGATGATTCAATAGCTTTAGAACCGGTCACTTAGAAATTGCAAGTGACAATAACTCTTCACAACTTTTTGTTGCAATACGAGAAGACAACGCCTCAACTCTTAAGTGTAATAAGAAGATTTATATATGAACTCAATATAAATTTGAAGTTCAAAAAAAACAAGTGACTGTAGATTATTTTTAAATACAAATTAATTGAATTTGTCAAGCTCATTAGAATATTTTAGTAATTATTCATTTATAGTTTGTTGGAATCAATATATACATTATATTTCAAACAAAGTGATCATCTTATTATTTTATCAATTGATGTGCAATTTTATAGACTTAAACCGAAATTTGAAGAAATATTCATTTATCGAGATTTGGTTATTCATATATAAATTTTTTAGTGTATTCTATAACATTGCTATATTTATCGAGATTTGGTTATTCATATATAAATTTTTTAGTGTATTCTATAACATTGCTATAACATTGTAGTGTAGGTTTTTTTTATTATATATTAATTGATTATATCATTGTAACAAATTATTTGTTTCTGTATTCATACAGAGGGTCTTTCAAAATTGTTGAACTGATATAAAAAAAAAAGATAATAATTATTTTTAATTTTATAAAAATTAGTTATTATAAAAAGGATTTATCAAACTTTCAATGAAAACTATGAACCGGGAAAATAAGAGATAAATTTGTAAAGTTTAAAATACAAAATAACCGATCCAAAATTAATTTATGCTGTACCAATTGTTTTGAAATTTAATGGGATTTGTGTGTTTAGTTCTATTTCGTAAATATATACGGTTTTAATGAAGTTAAAAACGAGAAAGAAATAGGAGTAATGAATAAATAGTGAGTAGAGTGGACAGGACAGGTACCGATGTGATGCGAACATAGAAAAACATGCAACACCTCTTCTCTAGGTCTAGGCGTCTAGGGTTTGGTGTCTTGAATTGAAACGAAAGAAAGAGTGTGTAATCCCAAAGGCATGTCTTGTCTTGTCTTATCAATTCAGTTTCAGTTTTGGTCAAACTAAAGCTAAAAAACACATGCATGCCTCATGTCTTGAGCTTTTCTACTTTCATCATTTCTCAGCCCAGGGTCTCTCCTCTCTTTTATCTCATTGGAGTACTGTTAAAAAAAAGGAAATTGCATTTATTAAATAACACATATTTTTAGGAAACAATATTGAAATAGTCTTATGCTCGTATTCTCACTTCTTCAATTTACGTGTAGTTTTGAGATTTTATATAAATATTAGAAAATGTAATCATTATTTCTTTAATGAGATAAAAAAAAAATCAATATAAGTAATAAAATAATAATAAATAATACTAAGTTTTCTATTTAATATATTCAAATAATATTTGATATAAGATCAAATATATGTTTTTAAACAGCATACAAAGTTGGACAAAAACTAATACTATATTTAGTTCAAGATTTCAAAATTTATACTAGCGTTTTGTAATCGGAATAATAAACACTTCAATTACAATGCAAACCATCTAACAAGTCTCGATCACAATTAAATAAATAAATTATAAACAACAATAATAATTTGTTTTAATAAAAATCTTAAGATTGTGTTGTTTAATCAGATATTAATGCTCAAAGATAAGATATTTGTGAATAAAGTTACGAAGTTCGTTAGGCACTTCTGATTTTCATTTAATGAATAAAAAATATTAATTGAGAAATAATAATATATATAATCCAAGTATTTTTTTAAATAAAAAGTTTGAATAATGATAGAAAATTTAAAAAATAGTTAATGACTACTATATTATTAAAAGAAATATGGACCAAAAATAAATAATGCATAAATATATAAGTCAATAGTACTACAAAAGAAGAGCTAGTACAATAGATCAAGCGGTTGGCTGTTGTAGTCAAATTAAAAAGAATAGTGAACCATGGGTATAATCAACGTTCCAACCGATTCGTAGACATCAAATATAGCATTACTTTAATACCAAACTATCAAATTGACATGTTCATTTACTAATACATTCCAACAAAAATTATAATTGCCGAAAATAAGAAAACGTAAATAGAGTAAAAGATGAAGTAGTTTAAGCCGATCATACCACCTTTGTACCAATATATATATAAATAAACATATGATATGAAATCACAGAGGCAGAATGACGAAACGTCCTTAAACTCTTCTCCCGTCAGATATGATATATAATATCTCCAAAGCACGTTATACCAAAAGCGGTGAAGACGTAAATGCGACCACTTTATAGTCTATTTGGACCATCTAGGCCAATCACGACCTAAAATATATAAGCTGAGCTTCGTTATGATAATGACCCATATACTCCACGAGAGGACACAGTCATATATGATATGATAAACTAAGCCTCAGATTAGTAAATGATGCAGTTGGGAGAGATGTTTAAATCACGACTAATGAATTTATACTAAATAACCAACTTTCCATGCAAGGTAAGCAATAGGATAAAATCATGACGATGAATATTGTATTTATGTCATATCATCATATGGGAGTAGATGTACGGGTCACATAGTAGATGTCCTTAGTATGAAATTAATCGTTCCATTTCTACCAGTCAAATAGTGGATTTATTTATAGTATATACTTAGGGTAAAAAATTGAGTGGACAAGGTTGTTAATCTCTATAAGATTGTTGTAGTTTCTGCGACTATCAGATCTGATATTAGTCGGTCAACATCAATGATTATTCACAATGATAAATGAAACCTTAATACTGATGTAAAGTATGGAATCAAGATAATACTTTACCCATAATGTTTAGCTAGAGAAATCAAAAGCATCTATAAGTCAAATCAAAACGAGATAAACTTCCCATAACCAATCGATAATCTATACAATTTGCAAGTCATATGTCTAAGGTGGTGAACTTTCCTTCATGCTCATGAGGGAAATTTAACAAGATTTAAGTTTCATAAGTTGTTATTTAAAGAAAATCTGATTTAATCCAGTCAGACCAGATTGAATCAATGTTATTGATGACAACATACACCATATATTTGAGGCCAGCCACTTGATTCCAGTTTTTAGATCAATAGTCATAAGGCATCTTTCCAATAAAGGCAATGTGGCTGACGTCCATACCAACTCAACACTTGCGACCTTTATCGCATGGTCAAACCATAGAAAAAGTCTGAGAAACTAAGAAAGTTTTTTGAGAATCCTAGCAGGAATAATGAAATTAGAGACCAATAAAAAGAGCAGACTTATTAAGCGGAAGCCTGCTCACATAAGATATGTGTTTAGAGGTCTAGGAACCGATCCCAGCCGTAATAGTTTTTAGAAGGATCATTAATCCTTATAGGAAAATCGACCCGAGATAAGGGGAACTCAAATGTATTTTACCGGGAGATAGCTAACATTGAACCCAATGACGTTGACTAGGTCACCTCTAAGAGAGAGAGAGAGAGAGAGAGAGAGAGAGAGAGAGAGAGAGAGAGAGAAAGACGAGTCTTCTCGAGAGTGGCTTGTAAACCTGAATGCTCATAGAATTCTGAAGACCATATTTTATAAGATTTATAGTGTTAACATATCCCCAATATAAAATAATTAAATCAGCCACAAAATAGAGGTTAAAAATCTTAAAATTTTGACATTTATAGTGGATCTTGAATTTTATATCGTTAATTTTTTATTTAAGGTCATTAGAAATAAATTTTATAATTAAGACAAATAAAATGGGAATAAAAGATCTCTTTGTCGGAGATCCTTCCTACCATTGAATTTTCCGTTAGGATCTCCATTAATGTTTACATTATGGGATACGATAGCTATACATTGAACTACCCAAGCTATCATATAGTCGCAGAAGTTCATAGCAACTAGGATGGCAAGAATAATGTATCACCGAACATTGTCAAATACTTTCATGAGCTTGATATTTAGAGCACCTCTCAGCCCTTAACTGCTAGTTTGATAACCCCTCAGAAGTTCTTCTGAGAGAAGGATGTTGTCATATATGATCTGGTTGGTCACAAAAGTCGATTGACAATTTACAATAAGGTAAGAAAACTAGTAGTTGATCCTGTTAGAAAGGGTATTATAAATAATCTTATATACCACGTTAAAGCATGCAACTGGCCTGCAATCCTCGACATAAAAAATGAGTCTTTTTTAGGTTTGATGGAAATATTAATGGACTTCCACGAGAGCTCACAATGTCTAGTGTAAAAATATATAAAAATCCCATCGTATATATCTTTACCAACAACATCATAATAATATTTTTAAAAACTCGTGTTTTAAGCATCAAAGCTCATAGATTTATTGATATCAATACTCAAGAGGGAGTTTTTAATGTATTTGCATGTAACAAGCCAAGCCATGATTGTTTTATCCCGAGACATGACTTTAAAAGTAATGCGCGTGGAAAATCTAGTGAGCCCATAATTGGAGATCGTGGAATTAGACCAATGAGATTGGAGAAATATCTAAAAAATATGATGGCCACCCCATTAGGGGTTATGGCCAGGTCACCGCGACTATTAGATATTGAGACAGTTTTATTGCACAAGATACGAGTTTTGATCTGTTATGGAAGAATTTTATTTCAAGACCCCCAAGCCTAAGTCAAGCCTCTTTATATTTTTGGTTAAATGATGATTATTCATCTTTGTTGAGGAAGATAAAAATAAAGTAAGCCTCGATCTATATGGAGACATCAATGAGATCAAGAGAGTCATCATAAAAAACAATTAAGCCAAGAATATGATATTTCGAGCGTTGGACACCTAAGAGACAATATCACTATACTACTTATGATTAAGACTGTAGAGGACATTGACGAGACGAGCAAGTTTATATGATATCATACTCATACCATGCAAAAATATCAAAAGGTTCCAATTAGTGGTGACCAAATATTTCTATGTTGGATGAGTTTGTCACATGTTAAGGCATTTGAGTATTTTAATTCGTGGCCAAATGGACCAATAATAAGATTAATGGTGTGGTGTATAATATTCCATGATGCCCAAAATGGAAAAAACATGAATAAAGACTCATCACAGTCTTGTTGATTAACACTCAATAAATTATCTACATAGTGGGATTCTAAGGTTGTTTGTTACACCAACTGAATTGAAACTATAACGAGCGAATTCCACTCAGCTCATACCGGTAACAACAATGATTTGAATCATCGATGAAACCTTATTCGGAGGTACTGATATGTTTCTCAATCTTACGAATTGCATTGAAATTCCCAATCGTGGCCCAAGGAGAATTCTGAACCCTCTCTCTAATAGCCTCCACATCAAATCATAAAAGGTAACTATCATGCGCGTCAATAAAAGCATAAATGGTAGAAAAAATTGGTGAGTTCAAGTTGGAGACTTTATAATGTATATACCGAGAGGAGGAAAAAAGAATCGATATGGAAGTAACATTAGGATTCAAGATAATCAGATCATACACAATTAGTGGGAGGAGTAGTTAGTGTCATAAATCTGAAATAGAGCCATAAACCTGATACTGGAAGCAACCTTGTGCAAACAAATTGTAGCTCCAAATAGGATTATAATAAAAATACTATTACTAATGATGACGTCATTGATTTTTTTTACTGTGTAGGATCATTCAACCCACGAACATTCCAAAAATCTATATCATAAATTATAATTTATAGATTATAAAGAATAAAAATTCGAAATTTTCTCGTCTGATTCATTTCGTATCTTCAATTCCTATAAATATTTGATGGTCTTTAGTATTAAGAATATGATCATGTTCTTTGAGATAATATTAAATTTATTCTATGTAAGAAAATCATACAAAATGTATAGTATTTTTTGAGATTTTAAACCTTAAATTTCTACTTTAAGGTTTATATATATGTTCTTTACTCAAACTAAATATTGAATCAGTATAATGATAAAAAAAACATAATTAAAATAATTTTATATTATTTATATGACATAATAAACTTAGTCGACCTAACATTTTAACATATTCGTTTTATATTTGATGGTCATGACCTATATGGTTTGTAGATCATGTTATAAATATAAATAAATATATTGGTTTATGATTCAATTTTCATGTAACCAATAAAATATCAACATGATATCTACACAATAATATATATTGTACAAACTCATCATTAACTCATGACCTCAACTTAATTGAATTAGATTGCTCCATTAATTATATTAACTATTTTTAATAATCATTGTAGCTCAAATTTATACATAATGATCCATATGTAATTAAAAAATCTTTACATGTAATTATATAGTTCCCGAGTCTACAATTATAATTGTAAAATATAACATTTGTAACTTAAAGATCCAAAACTTAATGATTTTTTTTCTAAAATTTAACTTTCGGAATATCAAATTATAGATTATTAATTGAGTTATTTTTTAGATTGGAAAGAAATTATGCTCCATTGTTGATCTTTGAATCTTTATACCTTTTATGTAAATATGGATGTTTTTAACAAACGATGATTTTTTTATAATATCGGTAACAAAATTTCAAATAATCACTATTTTTTCCAAATAGCTTGATACATGTAAATGATTATGATTTTTCAAATAAATAGTTTCCATCTTATTATTGCTTACATTTGTCTCTAAGTAATATTTTGAGATATAATAAACTTTAACCTTTGATACAAGCAACTAGGAATAAAAAGTTCAGCGATAAAACAAATGAGAATTTTTTTATGATTGTGTTCCCTTAGTAATCATATTTTATTTATATGTTCCAAATATCTTAAGAAATTAATAAAAAATTATCGGAATCAACAGAACAATGCTGAATAATAACACAAAAAGAGTTATACTTATTTGTCAGACGTCATAACGAGCAACAAATCTCATCGTTGCAAGTCATAAATATAAATGTCCAAGTATCACCTACATTACATGTTGACTCAACAACTAAAATTTTATCGTAACAAATTATCTTGTTGAAATGATGAGTCTGACTCGTTTTCATAGTGAGTTGTATGCAATATGAATAGTAAGTTCTGAAACCTAGACTATTGTAACAATCATTATCGTGACTATGACCCCAAAACTATAAGTCTCTGCAAACATTCATTCTCGAATGCCCTCTAAAGTTTTAAATTCTTTTAGTATTACTTCTCTTGTTTGACCTTATCTTCAAATTCATTTTTTCTCAAACATTTTATTTAATCAAATTCCAATAATCAACTATCATATTAAATGACATATATATTATTATGTTATTGAGAAAATATTTTTCTTAAATAAAATAATAATTTATTTATATTTTATTCTTATATAAATATAAAAAAGTTTTTTCCGAATATATATTTGTAGCGAGTTTGAACTATTTATATTCTATGCAAAGACAATTGACCTCACACACATAAATATTTTTAAAAATTTATTTATCCTTATATTTGTTTAGCATTTTTATGATCATATGTTTATCCGTTCAATAATTTTCTTGAAAAAAGCATACTTCCATGAAGTTCGACCCCTTATGATGTAGCCCAGAAAGTCCAAACAAAAGCCTTGTTTATTTTATTTTATTTTATTCAAATATCTTATGTATTTAAATCAAATCTAATTATATTAAGATTTGATTTGATTTTATTTGATTTTATTTTAAAATATTTATTTTATTTCCTTGTATTATAATTTAGGGTTTTGAGAAGCTATTATATAAAGCCTCATATGCCTTAAGTTATTTTGAAGTTTTTGGAATAATATATTTTTTATCTCTGAAAATTTCATTTTTTGTTAACCTTAGATTAGGGTTTCATCATGTTACCCTTGAATTAGGGTTTCATCTATCATTGATTCTTCTTCTATTTCCGCCAGGCCATCAGTTTGGTATCAGAGCCTCAGTTCCTGCTACGGGTCAAGCATGTTTCTGAATCTTGATTTCATCTGATTCAAGGTCTAAAGGAGAGAACAACATACGGCCATGAAGATCTCAAAGATTGTTTGGTATGCGGGAGACACACTAGGCGTTTTAATGACGATCATATTGACCGGCTACTGAAGGAGTTTAAATTGGCTACCAATCGTCGAATCAATGTAAAAATTGCTTATCGAGATGTTGTCTGAGGCTATGAAGAGGTTTTCAAAACTATTTTTTTTCATCAATTGGACATGGGGATGTTGTCTTCAGGCTATGAAAAGGTTTTCGAAACTATTTTTTTCCTTCAACTGGATGGCTTCAATGTGACTTTGAATAAAGAACACTCGAGAAGAATTTATCTTATTTCGATAAGGTCAACAATTATAATTCCCAATGTGACGATTGAATAAAATAAAATAAATAATTTGGGTTCTTGATGGTGATGGTGCTGTGAATTCGAGGACGAATTCTTGTCAACCAGGAGAGGATGATGTAGCCCAGAAAGTCCAAACAAAAGCCTTGTTTATTTTATTTTATTTTATTCAAATATCTTATGTATTTAAATCAAATCTAATTATATTAAGATTTTATTTGATTTGATTTTATTTTATTTTAAAATATTTATTTTATTTCCTTGTATTATAATTTAGGGTTTTGAGAAGCTATTATATAATGCCTCATATGCCTTAAGTTATTTTGAAGTTTTTGGAATAATATATTTTTTATCTCTGAAAATTTCAATTTTTGTTAACCTTAGATTAGGGTTTCATCATGTTACCCTTGAATTAGAGTTTCATCTATCGTTGATTCTTCTTTTATTTCCGCCGCGTCATCACCTTATCAAGATTCTTGCAGGTATGATCATTTGACTATCATTATTTTTTAGTGAAAATATATGTTAAAATTAGACTACATCATTTTAAAATTTATATAAACTTAAGTATTCAAACAATAATGACCAACATATATTGTATATCATATAAAACTAGGCTTTTTTTATATTCTAAAATATTTTTATCTAATCATTTGTTATTAACCTATTAAAAGATTGATGTCTACAATCGGATTGGTTTTCATCATTAGAAAATATTAATTTAAAGATTTTTTGGTTCATCAATGTAAATAATGACTTTACTCATTCTCAAGATAATAGTTTGGTAAATGGATATCTTAAGTCTCGACTATAACGTATGCTCAAATCAATATAATTTTATTATGTAGCATTATTTAAAACTAATGAGTAAAGACATCATATCACTGATGCATTTGTATTCTTTTCCTAAATTTTCTAGACAATCTATATTTATCTCTTTCTATATATATCATTTTTTTGTAGAAGTGAAAGGTATATCTAGCAATAGGTATCTTAAAATTTTATCATTTTTTGTGTCGTTGTGTCAAAAACTATAAATAACGTATCCCAATATGAACAAGATATACATGTATATTTCCTTGAAACCTAATAAACAGTACCACCTATAGATGTAAACACTCAATCGACACTCGATATGTTATTAGTTAGTTTTGAGATGTAACTTACATAAGTGTACTCTTCAAGTACTGCGGAAAAAAATCTATTAAGTAAAATCTTTAAGTGAAGTGGCTGGAAGATGAAACAAACATAGTAGGAAGTTATGGTCATAACTTTACAGGTTTCAGCTACTATAAAATTTTGAGCCATATGAAAGACTTCAAATTTTGAAGGGCTTGAATTCAGGTTAGTGGGTTTCACCCACTATAGGGTTGTGGCCTTAACATGTAGGCAATTTGCTTATAGAGAAGCTGAAAGCTTTGACTATTATATAGAAATTAGTATGAATTGATTTGTTATACTTGATTGGGCTTAACTAAAGAAAAATTGGTGTGCCAAGGTGATATAAGTTTGTTATAACTGAATTTAATGCATTATTTGATCAAGGTTAATGCGGAATATAGTATAATTTGTTATAATAACTTGTTGTACAAGTTGATGAAATTCATTGGTCTGGATCTTGTTGTAACAGTTTTGATTTGCCATTGTGAGCATGGTATATGTTTGTCCCAACCTACATAACTTTGGATACTATATATATTGATGATGTATCACTTGTACAAGGCATCTTGTCCTAAAAGATTACCTTAAAATAGAGAGAAAATGTTATTATTGAATACAAAGTTCTAGATAAGGAAGCTTTACTTGTGAGAGAATCGACTTAAAGAATTAAGTGATTTTAGAAACCAAAATACTTCTAATGAGAGTTAATTGATATACACTAAGAAAAATAATGTATGCTGTAACATACCGCTAAAACTTTATATATTGTTTTAAGAAGTTTGAACAATGTGTATTTGCTTGTATTATGTATTTTTTGTAACTCATTATAATTGTTTCATCTATAAAATCAAATATATTTATCCGTGGATGTAGGATTTCTCAATAATCCAAACAACATTAATCCTATTTTGGAACTTTTTTCTTTCTATTAAATGCCGAAGTTTCATATCTTAATTGTACAAAGCTTAGATAAAGCTTTAACGTTGAAGCCAAAATAAAATTAGATGCTGTCGATTTTTTTCCACTTCATTTATCTTTCTTATCCATGCATGTGAATTATGTTGATTATGTAGTATCTTGTTAGGTTTTTAGAAAAAGTACTATAGTGAGTGGGAGATCTGATGTGGAAAATCAATTGACTGAAGATGATAAAAAGACTAAAATTTGTGAAGATGAGTACAATGAGATTTGATTTTGATACTTTCACTAGAGATAATGATTTTAATCTTTGGAGAATCAAAACAAATGCTCTTATGGTACAAAAGGATTGTATGTTTCCATTGAAGATAGAGTTGGAAAAGATATTGATGTCGAAGTATTGTCCAAGGCCAATAGAGCTATGATCTCAAGTTTAGAAGATAAGATATTAAGAGAGGTGTCTGAAGAGCATACTTCCATGGATATTTGGAATAAACTTATAGTTATTTACCTAAAAAAGTCTTTATTAAATGAAATGTATCTCAAGAATAAATTATATACTTTGAATGTGGATGGTAGCAAAGAGGTTAAAAAAATACTTGGATGATTTCAATAAAATCATTTATTGATATCAATGCACTTGGTGTCAAAGTAGAATACGAGGATTAAATAATTATCCAATTGAGGTCTTTGTCGAATGTATATGACCACTTTGTTGACATCATACTAATGTTTGATCGAAAACCATCTCTTATAATATCTGAAGTGAAAAATGCTCCGGATTCAAAATATCTTAAAAGGAAGGCAGTTTTGATAGATGTCTCGACATGAGATGTGTTGATTATGAGAGGAAGACATGGAAATATAACTTAAATTAAGAAGAATGAAACTCAAAATCCAGAATTATAAAATCATTAATTGATTCTAGATTGAAATATTAATATTTCAATAAGGAATACCACATTAGAAGGAAATGTCCTTAGATGAAAAAAAGAGATACTCATCAGAAGTTTAGAGTTAAAGATTCTTTAATTGTTTCTAATGATTATGAATATAACAATGTACTAATGAGTTTACTTAAATTTACGATAACAAGTGGTTTATGAAATGTTTATTAAACCATTAAGGATAGTTATGTTCGTGAGTTCAATTATTATGTTAGTTTGTGGGTGAAAATATGTTGAAAAACAATGTTAGAGATCTTTGGAAGAGAAAAAAACTTGCATGTCCTTGTTATCAAACTGAGTGTCGTAATCTATGATGATTATATTGGCACTCTGAACCTACAACATATGTTAGATAAAATAAACTTGATAACATCCTTCATTTTTATTCCATCCAGACGTTCGCCTCTACTAAGTTATAAAAATAATTGATAGTTAATCGCCTTCCGAAAACCATATGCAATTACCCAACTAAATTTATCCCCTTCTGTCAAATGGTAATGTTTTAGAAATTAATTCAACTTGTAATGTTGGCATACGTATGGCGTTGGCAGATATCACACTTTTTGCTTAACTCTTTGGAATCAACCATAATTAAGGTCAATAATATCCATGCCAATAAAATCCTTATTGACAATGTTTTGAACACGCAATGAATTGATCCCTTTTTGTCATGTAGTTCAGATAGTATCATATGTGATTAATTTGTTCAGAGGCATAAATCGTCTTACATATTATTTTATAGAAAACACCTCCGTAGACTGCAAAGCATGTGCTTTGAATCTCAATTTGTTTCCAACACTTTATCACTAAAAAATGTTTTCTTAACAATCCGCCAAAGCATAGGATTTGATTGATCTTTGAGGTTTGAACTCAATGTCGAAGTATCCCAATTCCATTGACCACTTAGTCATCTGACCCGAGATGTCAGACTACTACTGTATATTTTTTAGTGGAAATAAAGTTCGAAAAACAACAAAATATGCTTGAAACCACAGTCTCAGTTTCATAGTTGCGACAATTAAGGACAAAGATATATTTTCCGACTTTAAGTATTTATTTTATGCATCCGCCAAACTCTTGCTTATATAATATAGCGGACGTTGATAATTGTCAACTTTTCTGACTAATATTGTGCCTATTGCATAACCCAATATTCCAATATAGGTGAATAGTTAGTCCCCCACACTTGGATTAGCTAAAATTTGAGGGAAGATGTGTACTATTTTAAACTGATAAAAGCGTCAATACACTCTAGTATCTAATTGAAATGATTCACTTTTCTCAGAACTTGAAAAAATAGAGCACACTTATCTAAAGACCTTGATATAGACCTTTTTAGAGTAACACACCTTCTAGTTAATATTTGTAATATCTTTATAGATCTCTTAGGATCCATGAATTTAAAGCATTTAATTGTATTCGATCAACTTCAATTCTTTTTTTCACTCACTACATACCTCATATACTTACCGGATCATCCCAAAAATGTATTTTTTTTCTGAATTCAACTTTAAGTTTATTGCTTTCAAGTTATGAAAAGTTTTATCGAGATAAAAAATATGATTATTGTATTTAGTATTCTGTACCAACATGTCTTCAAATAAACTTTGGCATATCTTCAAATATGGCTAGAAAAATATTTGTTCACTAGTCTCTGATAAGTTGCCCCCGTATTTTTCAAACCAAAATATATTATCCTGTAACAATGTAACCCTCTATTAGTGATGAATATAGTGTTTTCTTGGTCCGTATAATTCATATTAATCTAATCATACCCCGAATATGCGTCCACAAATGATAAAAGCTTATTACACAAAGTACAGTCTGCCAACTAATCGATTCTTGGAATGAGAAATATGTCTTTCAGACGAACTCTATTTAAATATGCAAAACCAACACACATCTTCCGTTTTATTTTTTATTTTTTCACTTGTACCAAATTTACTACCCATAACAGATATTGGGATTCTCGAATACGATCTACCTTCGACAATTGATCTACCTCAGCCACAATCGCTTCAGATTTCTTAACAAAGAAATTTCTCATTTTTCTTAACTATCAAACGTACGTTACACCACATTGTACGTTTATGGCAGATAAGATCTGCAAGTACTCATGTGACATCTTCTGAACACGAAGCAAACATGTGTAGATTCTTCAATACAAAAGAATATCATCACATCTTTCACAAATAAGGATAATATAGTGCTAATATTTAAACATTTACCATAAAAAAAATATAAGTTTCAATATTTTTATCAGGTGTTACTAAGTTGGGAGTCTCCCTCGGATTGTCTCCAATGTCTGACTCCGAATTTGACCCATGTAATTGTTATTTCTATTTTGAGCTAACAAAGCAACATATCATTCCCTTGCTACTTTTTGGTTGTTTTAAACAATTTCCACTTGTTCTTTATTACATGCTTTAAATATTAGTGTGCGATAGATACGATAATATGAATTATTCACAACCAAAACCTATTAAAAATTGCATTATACGTAGTTGGACCATTGACACCATAAACAATAGTTTTAGTAAATTCTGGAAAGTTATTTGGCATATAAATACTTACCTTCGAACTCTTCGAAAATATTGGTGGTGGTCCTAGTAAACCCCACTATTGTTCTATTGTAATAGAGGATAAGAGGGGAATTTTCCATCTATTTATAAGTAGACTTATATAAAATATTAGCTAAACTACTTGCGTTTATTAGAATCCTCCGTATTTTTCTTCCTTCGACCGTTGTACTTATTAACACAACATCTTCATAGGGTCCAACTACCCTTTTTAAATAACCATCCTCAAAAAACAAGATGGAAAACGTATTTCTATAAAGATGAATCGAAGTTCCTCCTACTAGTTGTGTAGTTAGGCTCACAATGTGCCTAATCTGAGAACATGTGGTAGTGTTTGACAAAATATTTCCACCAAAAATATTTAACGGTTCAAAAACCGTGCACGTAGTTTTGAACTTACCTTCAACCTTTGGTTCATCAATCATCATCACAATTCTTCGATTAGGGTCCCAATCGAAATATTCTAAGGATAAATCAATCTCGTTAAAATATTATGTTATGATCATTGTATATTTTTTACTTTGGAGCATTCTCAACTATTGTTATCACTTGGTTGGCCACCGGAGCCTGTTGTTGTCCCCTTGCTTTCTTCTTATATGATATACTTGCTTTCTATTATTATGTAAAATTCGGGTCTCCTGCTTGAGATTTCCTTGTGCTAATTGCAAGACTTGTTACTATTTTCTTCTCCAGGTAGTTGAATCAGAAGGGGTATCTTGAAGTGGATAAAATTTTGAGTCTTATAAAAAATAATAACAACATTATCTATTAATTTTAGAAAATTTTCAGGTCAAACCTACTAGTTTTCTCTTGACCGTTGCTACTGAGCTTGAGGTTTTTGATTTAATTTTAGTCGAGAAAACATTTGGTTTGACCCCTTAAGATAAAAATAAGTAAAAGTTAGAGGATGAAAACTTTGAATTTTTTGTTGTTGGTGAACCGGAACAAGTACTTATCTTTGTTGAGGTAATGGAACAAGTCTTAATCTCTAACAATCTTCAACCTTAATATCCTCTTCAACGTGGTCTAACAGAGCACCAAAAGTCAAAAAAATTCATCAGAGTAACTTCATCAGCCAATTCTCCGCAGAGAAGACATTATCTAAACGAAACACAAACAACTTGCTCATGACAATCCTTTAAATTATTCTTTGTCTATACTAAATGCATGGTATAATATTTCAAACCTTCTCTGACTGATTATTTGCATTGGATGATCGTATTACCTTTTCCATAGATTTCTTTACCTCATACAAACTATCGCCTAATATTTTTCCTGAACATGTCGAAAGTATTGATAAAACCTTGAGGAAGTCTATTATACAATTACAGAGCACTATCATTGCAAGTTTAGGAGAAAGCACGTCATATAAACTTATATCATCATTATAATTAATCATAAAAATATCAAATTTCTCGATATGGTTATTCGTGTCTCGGTTCCTATTAAACTTCTCCATTTTCGATATGTCAAACCTCTTCGGTAGATATCATGATATAATTTTTGTTGATAGAGGAAATTGTCTCCAATTATGCCTCTGACTATACTGATACCCCGGAGACCTTCATCAATCATTGCATAAAGACCATGCTTGGAAGGATTCAGAAATCGGTTATCGCCATGGTAGTCAAAATTCTCGTCACATGCGGGCACCTATATATCTGCAACTCGTGTTATTTTTTTATCTCGCTCTCGTTGAGAGCATCTAAATGACTAGTATATTTTTATGAATAATGTTGCCTCACGTAATAATACTTCTGTTCAAAAAAGAAGAATGTTCGTTTGAATCATATACAAAGTAGTTTTTGGACTTAAAAGGATTGTACCTATATCTGATTGCACGTTTTTTCTTCTTCAAGAAATGATACATTCGATCCGATTGGACCTGTTTCCTTTGATATCTCTCTTTATCTCTCAGAAACTTGGACTCAACGTCATCACCCTCAAAATAGTTCTCTTTATTTCCATCTTTCTGAATTTCCAATCAAAACCTTCTCGAACGTGTAACTATTGTCTCATTATGGGTATTTAATACAACCATTTCGTTTAACAACTGATACCGATGCCCCTCCAAATCAAATTGATTTCTTTACTTTTTCAGTTGTTGTTGCATTTAAGCACCCTCTATTATCTGATCGGAGCCTTCCTCCACCACTATTTTGTCCGTGAGTATCACATGATCTAACTATATTTGAACCTTCATATCTTATAATAACCCAAAGTAACGCTTAGTATCTTAGTGGTTTTGGATATTATATACGGCTACCAGTCTAAGCTCCTACTATGATCGCCACTGATGGCTTCTAAAATATTCGAAAGAAAAATGGTTCATTAATATTTCAAGGGTCAAACATAAGTTTTTGATACAAATTGAAGACGTGATTTCGAAAGAGAGAAGTAGTAATAAAGTAATAATTGTTATCCTTTTCCAAAAAACTACATTCCCTTTTATAGCAATGATGGTGGGCCTTTGGGCCTATACTATTAGCCTGTTTTTGGTTAATCCACCCAATTAACTTACTAAACTAAGAAATATTTAAACCTTACTATATTAAAAACCTCAAATATGACACATTTGTTAGGCTTATATTACAAAGTAAATTCCGACCTTATGTTTTACCGGTTCGACTCACAGATCAGATAAATCATATCCTCATAAAAAAATATATGGGGCATACCCTGAGGAGTGACATTAAGAATCGTAAAAGAGAATAATACGTGGGTAAATAGGTCGTAACATCGCCAAATTCGAAACAAAAGAGATTGAGTGAAAGTGCAAAAAACCAACAACATTAAATAGATAATATAAT
Source organism: Limnanthes douglasii subsp. nivea (assembly GCA_036936605.1). Lineage (NCBI taxonomy): Eukaryota > Viridiplantae > Streptophyta > Magnoliopsida > Brassicales > Limnanthaceae > Limnanthes > Limnanthes douglasii. The sequence goes on along the minus strand of JAUPFV010000002.1, from coordinate 60,849,151 downwards.
GGAGACAAAAAACATGTGAGCAAAACAATAAACCGATAAGAGAAGGTTGAATACAAACTGCAAAAACATATATAAAAAAAATAGTTAGAGATTATAGAGATTGAATAGACGAGATAACCTTGGTTCAAAAAAATTTGAACCTAAGCTCAAAGAGCATACGATACGAAATCGCAGAGGTAAAAGTCGAAGAGGAACAAACAATTTTGTTGTTCATTTTCCTCCATATATGGTACATAATCGAACCAAAGCATGCACGCCATAGGTCTTGTAAACTGAAGGGAGATCAGTTGGAGGCCTTCTAAAACCAAGAGACTCAATTAACATTATTATTATTATTATTAAAAGAAATTCAAGTTTTAAACTTGCGAAGTCCTAAATGTTTCGAAAAAAACTATAGTCGTAGAAGATATGCTTAATAGTTTTAAGATCAGAATTACATAAAACACAATTTGGGAGAATATTAAACCATAACCCAAAAGCTTATCATGGGTGATCCGTTTACCATGTATAACAAACCAAAAATAAATAAATGACGAAAAATGTTAAATTTGTACCATGTTATTAGTATGTTTACCATGTTAAAGCTCACCGTTCTATTTTTTATAAAAACTATAATCGATTTTATTATTTTAGCGTTTATGTTCCGATTTTAATATTTTATTTATATTTATATTTTTTATTTTTTTGAATTACATATAATTTAAAATAGTAACTACTGACACAAAATTAAATTTTATTATAAACAATCAAATTTTAAAATATATAATAAAACTTTACAATTTGAAGTGGTTGCAGATGGTAATTTAAACAACAAAATCTAAAGTAAAAAATAAAATTAATTAAAACTATATTTTATATCAAAATTTCAATACTACATTTGTGGGTAATGTTTCAAATATTTATTTTTTAGTTATTTTTGTATATTTCTAACCAATCATTTGATTAACCATTAAAAAATTATGTAATAAAATATATAAATTTTATATCTCACCCACTATCCGATATTATACGTTTAGCGTACAAAAATTGATAATATATTTTTTTAAAAAAAGTTAAAAATACAAATGAACATCGATTCTCATCTGTTAGTATGATAATGTTCTCTTAAATTTGAAGACATATACGGTTTTGTTTTAAATACATTTACAAAAGACTCACAGTAGTGCAAATTTTTTTATAATCTATATATTATTTGTTAATTTAAATCTAAACTATATAAATAAAAGATCAAATTATAATATCAAATTTACTCCAACTATATATATACTTAAATAGTAAATATTTATCTTAGTAAGAAATATATTTCAAATCTTAAAACCAAAATAGGTGGAGTAACTTTTAAACCGAATAACCATTTTTCTTTTCAACGTACCATAATATTTTATTGACATCTTAGGATAAATCTAATAAACATGGCCAAAGATTAAACCAAGTAATGTGGTCCTTCCAAAATCATATAAACAAAACAACTCCTTTTCAGTATTTTATTTATAAAATCGGAATCTGGGATGTACTCATGGCCTCCATTACCTAACTAGGTTATGAATTAAAAACATATAAATTTCCCCAAACCCTATAAAAATATATGCTTTTGGTAACCCTAGTAGCCGAGTAGTAGAATAATTAAGTAACTTTGCTTAGTTAATTACAATATTATTATAAATAACTTTGGGTTTAGCAACAACAAAGACAAGCAAATTCAAAACCCTAGGAGGATTAAACTGCACATAAGACCTAGAGATGCATGCTCTCCTCTCTTACCTCATCACTTTCTTTTATTTTATTATTTTCGTTTTTTTATGATATCTTCTCGAATTCGAGATTTGTGTCGTGTGGTCCATGGAGGTCTTGGAAGTTTGCGTTACAAGGGTATTATTGTAAATACCATTATGTTATTTTTATTCGTCATATAGATTACCACGTGATTCTACGTGAGAGATGGAGTTCTATTCAAAGCTCATGGCACATGCAAACTAAATTAAATATTAAGGAAATTCTTTTTGTCTGTATTGAATGGTTTTTATCTATCTCGTTGGATTATTTAATAGGGAATACATAGCAAATTTATAATAAATTTATAATGCTTTGGTATGTACTTCTACCTTTTAAATTATAATTTTCTAAAAATGAAAAATGAAAAATGATCACTAAATGCGATTTTAGACTAGAATAAAAATATCATTTTATAGATAAGTTTATTTATTTTTAACTTTTTCTATTTACAAATAATTTCACTAAAAATATTAGGAGATTTTTTTTAGAATGATTTAGTTCATTACAATAAAATTAAAAGTAGGTAAATACTTATTCATAGTAAGAAAAAATCAAAATTGATGCGCTTGTTTTCATTTGAGCGTGAATTCTTGTTCTAATTCATCTTCATATGATCAAAATTATCTCCATATTCCGAATTTTGTCATTTCTTCTTTTTGGGTTTGCTTTTGAATACTTGAAATCATTTTTAAATTCTTCACTAAGAATCTTATCGTATTGAGATACCTACTCGAAGAGTGACCATATTTGTTTTTGGATTAATATGTATTATCTCTATCAATTTCACTTTGATGTTTTTTTTTGGATTGGTTAATAGCATTGGCATACTATTCTCTATATTGGCTAGAAATAGTTGATGGAAATTTTCTTTTTTTATTAAGCTTATCGAAAAATAAAGATTTTTGATTGAGTTTTTCTTATGAGCTTGCGCTTTCTTTGATTTTGTCTAAACTTTAGTCTTTCACTTCTTCGAATTTAGATGTGTCTTTTGATATCACATGTTTTAAAGTAATCTTCTATTCATATTGAGATAACCAACATCTAAACTTTCTAAAAATGAAATTACGGTTAGATAAGCGGAAGATGTTTCCTTGGTGGAGTCTAATATCTTAGTTAGCTTTAGAGATTCTTTTGCTAGCCAGTCAGCAGCTTGCTTTTGTTCTTTATAGATATGATTTATAGTCATCCAAAAATCTTAATAATTTTATGAAACTATCAATTAATGAAAGCATGTACCTATAAAGCTTTTCTACTATCCAACATTTTTATGATCATGAATGAATTAATATTAATCTCTAGATTAGTATTTTTTTTGCATTGCAGATAGTTATACCATATAACAAGGCTTTGCATTCTGCTAACACAACAGTTTGTTTTTTGTATAATCGGTAAAAAAGTAGGATAATATTACCTTTGTTATCTTTTAGAATATTACCTCCAATAGCTTCTCTTGTTGTTAAAAATAGCCATTCGTGCTGAGTTTTAGTCTTCTATTAATAGAAAGAGATCATTTAATTATTGAGCAATGGATATATTTTTTAGAATATAGGTAGAAACATAGGCCAACAACATTGTTTAGATCACCTTCCGAGTGAGACGGCTTGTGAAGATTATCATAATCCAATTTAAACATTAAGTTGATGATTTTGTTTATGAGGGGTATAGCTGAAGTAAGTAATGCTTGGTGTTTAGCTTTGTTTATAGCCTTCAAAATAGACCAACATATGATAGAAGGTTAGATTGCTCTGATGTGTGTCTCTTGTTGAGTAGACCAAACCCAGGTTGAGATAATGTAAATTAGAGTCATATGATTAGATATATGGATTTCAAATATTCTAGAAAATTATTTCCAAACACTTTAAGAAATTTTTCAATCCACAAATGAATGTTTGATGAATTCATTTTCATTACAGAATTGACACTTGGAGGCTAATGAGAAGTGTCTTTTTTGCATGATAGAGTAAACAAGTAAGAAAGCTTTCAAATTCTCCATAGTACGAAGAAGTTTTGAGATTAATATTGTTCCATAATATTGGACATAATTTAAATGTTTCACTTTTATTTCTAGTTTATGACTAAGTTCTCTTAGTGTTGAATCTCCCATAATTAGAAAAATTCCATTGAATTTTATCATCTGCTTGTGGTTGAAGCTTGATTTTAGAAATCTTGACAAATCTTATGGTAGGACAATAGTTCTGAACATGTTAAGATCTCATTCTCCATCTTTATAATATTTGTCTCTAGAATTCTATGAAGTTTGGTGATGATGAGTATAAATGTATGAATGGAGTCTTGTCACAATATATTTTTATCCAAAAGTTAATGTTTCATCTACCCACTATCCAAAATGTGTATTTTCAGCTATATCTCTAATTTTTAGAATTCTTCTTCATATTTTCGAGCAATTGATTGGTAACTAGGTCAATAGTGGATGAATATTAGAGAAGCAGAAAGAGTTCATGAATTTAGCCCATAATATAAAGTTAACTCTAAATTTGAACCAAATTTTCTAAAAGAATACAGGTTGTAACTCCTCAAAGCTTCTGATGTTAAGGTCACCTTTATTGTAAGGTTTACACAATATCCGTTTAGTCCAATTTTAGGCTTTCTTATCCTCTGTAGAGCCTCATAAGAATCTATTGCATAACTGTTCAATTCTGATGATCACTAATTGAGGTAGTAGACAATTTTCAATATGATAGATAAGGATGACTATTAACGCGGATTATATCAAGATGAGTCTTCCACCAAATAATAGTATCTTGCCATATCATTCTTGAATTCTTGATATAGTCGTAATCACTAGTTGATCAATATTGATAGTTTACCATGATAAAAACCAGACAAAATTTTCATGATGATAATTCTTATTTGTGTCATTTTTGATGGAGTTATAAAGATTGTTTTATCAGTATTGATCATTTGACCTGAGCATGCTTCATATTATTTCAAGAAATTGTAGATTTGGATAAGATGATTGGATAAACCCTTAGTATAAGCCATTATTATTGACATAGAGTTTCTTAAGACCCTTAAAGAGGTTTTTTCAACAATGATGAATAATTTAGGAGATATCGAATCTCATCGTGTTACTCCTCTAGTAGATTTGAAATAACCATTTAGTTTAGGAAGTAGAGTTGATAATATGTTATTAAAAATCTTAGTGAAAATTATGTTGAAAACTGTATATAAGCTTATAGGCCTATATTATCCCATAATTTTAGGAGATGCCACTTTCGGGATTAAGAAAATAACAATCACAAAGACACTTTGAGGGACTGGTTGATTTTGAAAGAATAAGACTGGATCAGAACAAAGATCATTGAAATGATAGGCCAGCACACTAAGTAAAATTTTGTATTGAACCAATCAACACTTGCAATATTATTGGAGATCAAGCTTTTCAAAGAAAGTAGGATATCTTCTTGAGTAGGTAATTCTAAAATCTTGACATTGTATTGGTCTATCACCAATTTACATATAATTTCAATTATATCTTCTAAGACTAAAGAGGGAGATTAAATATTTATAAAGAGACTTAAATGGTACTTTGCAGATTTACTTATTGGAGCTTGTTCAATAATCAATTGATCTCCTCCAAAAATGCTATGAATTTTTTTTAAATAGTTGTGGAATTATTTATTTTTATTTAATCAATAGATTATATTTATATATTTAAAAATTAAAAACAAAAAATATAAATAATTCAAAAATTTATAAAATTTAACAAATAACGATGGAAATTAAACGTTAAAAATAAAAAATATCATAATAGAATAAAATAATAAAACAGATTAAACATATATATATATATATATATATGATCTCTTGTATATATTATTGTCAAAATTGAATAATTTTTCTTCAACACAGGGTATTTATGAATTTTGAAAATATTAATAATCTAAATCGAGATTCGAATACAGTGATGGATACGAATGAAGACGCAATGGATTGACATAAATGTAATCCTAAAAATTGAAAAACAGCTAAATTAAAATTTTGACTCAATTTTTTTTTGGTATTTTACGTTAAATTCAACAAAAACTAAATTTTATAAACTCAACATACATATTTAAATAAAAATATTTTACCACTTCAAACTTATTTAAAACATTAAACTTCAAAAAAATACAATATTTTTAATATAATAAAAAAAATAAAAAATAAACATGATATAATATGAAAATAAACACCGCTAAGATTAATTAAAATTTTCATAAACTTTTAAATATTTATTATTTATTTGAATGGAAAAAAACTCGAAAAAAATATGAAATATATTTTGATGTTATTTTAGTATGTGGATAAAGTAATAAATTGTTAAAATCTGGATAACAAATAAAAATATGTATTAAAAATTATAAGGAAAAATTATACACAATAATTTAGATAATCTCCAAAATATTTTATATTTACAAATAAAATTGTATGATATTTAATTTTTAAACTCTCTAATTTAGGATATAGTTTTGAGGTAATTCATAATATCTTTTATTAATAATATAATATAGAATTTTAAAATTTTACCGTTCGGTGATCCAAACATCATATGTAAATTCTTCTTATTCTACATATTTTTAAGAAGAATTAGTTCAATTTTTTGGTTTAAAAAAAATATATTTAATCAATATGTAATATCTGTTTGATTTATCAATTTCGGATTGCGATGTTTTGCTTCGATCTAAAAGTCCATATAAAAAATCTCATTTATAGCTATGCATGTATTTTACTCTGGCAATCTTCTATATTTGGAAGAGCTCTAGTTTCAAATTGATTCAAAAGAAAAAGCAAAGCGAACCAGTTTATCCCGTGCGCCGCTAAAATGTCTGTTACTTCTAGTATTTTAAGCGATGGTACACATATTAACAACGGTCAAAATGGTTTCTCAGAAATTGTGGTAGACCGATTGGCGAATAGATCGGTAACATATTATACTTTTGAACTCAAAGAGGCTTTAACTGCCATTGAGCTTGATCTTCTTATAATTTCGTACTTAGTAGAATCATTCTTCTAACTGTCGTGGCTAACCTCGTTTTGGCTGAATCATGCAGTTCAATTCAGATCAGGTTATAGTAGACGAAATATGCCAACACAAATAGATTGCTAGTCAAGTTTCAAAAAATATATTTGTGTACCAAAAGTCATAATTGTTACTGTAGATGATAAATTTTTAACATTTATAAAACACATTTTAAGAGATTATTCCCTTATATATTACAAATTAAAATATATAAATGTGGAATAACTTTTTAATATTAATTTTCAATACAAAAAAACTGAATTCACTAGACTGTTTTCTTTACACATAATATTTCGATCAAACAATAAGCAACAACCATATCCCGATACCATGCTGAATAAGAGAAACAATAGACGACTGGTGTTTTATTGATTATAGTAATATGTTATACATAATATCTTAAGTTACAAATATATAGAATAATACCATAATTTCCTAGTAGGCTAAATAGCCAATGATCTATATTACTAACATCATATCTCAAACTCACAATGCAACAGTAATAAACATTGAGAGTTTTTCATAAAAAAAAACGAAATCGATATGTCGACTCAGCTTTCGTGAAGATATCAACAACCTGCAAAGTTGATGAAACAAATGGAAGTGAGATGGTACCGAGCTGAAGATGATGACGAATGAAGTGACAATCAATTTTTATGTGCTTCGTTCTCTCATGAAAAAAATAGTATATGCAATACGCATGACATTTTTCTTATGACAGTGTAAGAAAGTGAATTGAATACTATTAACCCTCATATCTATAAGAAACCAATGTAACCAAATAATCTCATATGTACTCAATATCGATAACACAATACTCAGCCTTGGTAGATGCTTTATAAACAACATGATGTTTCTTGCTTTTCCATGAAATTAATTAATCTATAAGAAAAACATAGAAACCAATAGTGGATGTACAAACATAAGGATAATTATCCCAATTAACATCACTATAGGCACACAACTCGAGTGAAAGTGTTGAAAGAAACAAAGGACTCTGAATCTGAGTGCCACGAAGTTATCTTAAGATACAAAGAGAAGGAATGGACAGAAGCATGATTAATAACAAATTGAAAAACCACATGAATGTAAAATAAACTAAGGTCTTTATAAAATTATGATACAAAGTCGAGTTTGATAAAAAAACATAATTAGTTGGAGAATACTGAGCATTGGTTTCAAGAGCGGTGTTTGTCGTCCTTTTTTGAAACAATAATATTCATTCAAATACATCAAATTGTCTTAAAAATAATATAATACTTAGTACCTCAATGCCATCAACTTCATCATTTATGATAATCATATCATCTATATAAAAATATAAGATAACGCATTATGCAATCGCGCATCTGATAAATACAGTCGAATTACAAGAAAACCAACTGAAAATAATAAGTATAAAAAAATCTTAAACCAGCATAATGAGTTTATTTGAGACCATATAGGCATTTCATAAACCAAAAAAACTTGAGCTTGTTGGTGAACAACACTCAAGGAAGAGTCATGTAAACCTCATCATTAAGACCCAAATCATTTTTGTTATCCACTTTAAAGACCTTCCATTGGCGAATGGATGATATAATTATAAGGATTGAAATTATCGTTATTTTTGCTACTAGGGTAAAAATATCCTCATAATTCATACCATACTTTTGTGAATACCTTGTTTCTAAAATATGAGATTTATACCTCTTAACAGAACAATTAAATTTTATTTTGATACGAGAACTAATTATATGCTTACTAGGTGGAGGTTCAACCATATCCCTTGTATGAGTTTGATAAAGGACAATAAGCTCTTCGTCCATAATCTTTTGCCGACGATGATAAAACAAATAATATTTTTATATGACTTAGGTTTATATAAATCATGTAGGTCTGCTTTAGAAGAAGAAAATATAATAAAGTAAGAAGAATAAACATAATATTAAAGCTTTTTAAACTTACTTGTACGAGTAGATCACCTAAGAGGTTGATAATTTTTAGTTTTACCAGAGGAAAAAATAGACCCATGCATTGATGTAACATACGCATTATCAACTGATGTAGATGTCTCATGCAGTGGTACATCACGAAGCGTATTTGTATCGTTGTCAACACTAAATGGATTAATAACCTGAATATTTGTCTTCATTATGTCATGTAAATTTTTTCGAAATTGAATAAAATGATATATTCTTAAGAAATATGATATGTCAAGATAAATATAGCTTCTTAAATATAGGATCAAAGAAAATATATATTATGTCGAATACCATATCCTAAAAAATATATATAGTTGTTTTAGGAGACAACTTGCTCCTTTCGACATGATGACGAAGGACAAAATACGTACATCCAAACACTCGTAAAGAAGTATAATCTAGAGGTTGTCCATATAACTTATGAAGCATAAAGATCATTGAATTACGTATAATATGAATTTTATTAATAACATATACATCAGCCTCCCCAAAAAGCACTATAAATTTCAACGGATAAAAGCAAGGAACAAGTAATCTTAGCAAAATGATGATGTTTTCTTTTGCAACCCCATTCTGCTGACGATTGTTAGTTCAAGATAACTGATGTATGAGACCATCAAATACAAGTAATTAAGTAAAATAATTAAAGGTATACACACCTATAAGTCGCACCTTAAACACTTAATAATAACAAAATATTGAGTCTTAAGAAGTGATAAAAAACCTCTATAAATTTGAAGGAATTCAAAAGTTTGTTGCATAAGATAAACCCATGTATAGCGGGTATAGTTATAAAAAAAGATACATAATAGGTCAAACCATACTTTATAGAAACACGAGATAGATCCAAAACATCATAATGTATAATATCAAAAGGAACAAAAAACAAAAGACACTTTTATTGAACGGTAATTAACTTTTTTGCTAGTTTACAACTTCTATAATAAGACATATTAAAAATGTTCCAATGAACCAAAAGACCCGTAGAGACTAATAAATTTAAATATGACACATATACATGTCCCAAACAAGAATGTCAAAGATAAAATTTAGAAAACAAAGGAATCAAACAAAATAAAGACAAATCAACACTAAAGGTAGCAAAAATATTAACGAGGATGATGTTTTTGTTGTTTGAAACAATTATTGCCAAAAATATTGTTGTTGTTGCTTTTCTTCTGCAATTGGTATTAAGACTCTGATTTTTTTTATCTTTATAAAAATAACACTCGTCAAAAGCTAAACTTGGTATATGTCTAGGCTGATATGAAGAATTGGGTTATTTTAGGACAACAAGTGAAACATAAACATTAGTAATTTTTACTCGTAGTCAACCTGAGATTTGATTTGAATGTCTTTACAATAATCTCATGAAATACCAAATCAATACTAAGAAGATAATATCTATTAAGAATCACTTAACGCAATCCTTGAAAGTCCGAACGTAAAGCCATACAAAACAACACCAATATTCTCCATTCCCTTGTAGGAATACAAGATTCAAACACATTCAGATATGCAGATTTTGTAAGAGATAATTGATTTCACTAATACAAATATAGTATAATAAAAATCAGAATTACACATATAATTATGTTGTAGAACACATACATCATACTTTAATTGGTAATGATTAACAAAATTAGGTTGGTTTACAATTTCTCCAATGATCTCATTTTTTCATACTTAGTCAATTGAATACGAATAGAATGACTTATAAATGTATTAATCGAAGATAACCTTAGTGTTATCGATTTCCCATGTGTAGAGTAACAAAGCATAACTCTTAGCATTGGTTGTAATCGGAAGATGCAAAAATACTTTGCACGGAAACATATGGATGTATAAATAGAAGAAGTATAGAAGTATAGATGTATCGATGCTAGATGTATAAGCGTATTGATGAAAGATATGTAAACACATTGATGTGGTACACAATAAACAAATGAGTTTCTTGATGTGTAGTGATCCTCGACCATCAATATTGACTTTTAGTCATCGTGACGAACTGATCATTGGTCATTTTTTTATCAATTGAATTTTATTCGTGTTGTCCATATTGATACAAATAAAATGATTGCATCAATTTTTGATGGTTAGGTCGTTAGTTACTTACTGTGTATATAGTGTTGGGAATAAAAAGTACAATTATTATTGCACTGATTTTTAATAGTTCGACCCTTAGTTGTTCAACCATATTTGGTTGGATAGTCTTCATATGAATCTTGTTTTTAACTGGATAAGAATTTTTGTATATTTATATATGATCGGTTCATAGTCTATTGACCGACCTTATGGTATCTTTTGAAAATTTTAAATATTCAGGTTATTCTTTTATAAAGGGTGCGTCGACCGTTAGAAAAAAAGTGTATGTTCGGATTATGCATTTTTTCACATATGCCTTATATGTTTTTATTTGAAAAATATAAATTTAAGATTGAATTTATATCCGACTGAATTTTTAAAGTTGTCAATTTATTCAGACTATAAATAATAACCATTTTTGTTGACACAAGTGTGACAGATCGGTTTACACTTTTGTTTATAACATAATATATTTTTTAAGTGAATATTTTTTGGTAATCTTATTTTTAATGATTCATAAGTTTATAATGTAAATTTTGCCGTATTGAATTTTTAATATCGATGGATTTAACATTAATACACGGATGATTAAATTGGACTAAATTTTTACATTAAATTAAAATTAAAATATTTAATTGAATTTTAAATTTGTTTTGGAAATTGATCTAAAATTTAAAATCAAACTTTTAACTTTATAGTTTATATATTTTTTAAATATTTTCATAAATAATAAAAACAACTCAAAACAAAAAAGAAATTTAGAAATAGGTTAAAAATCAACCAGGTGTTACCAATTTTCCAAATAATCGATTTGATTTGAGTTTAAAAAATTTAACTAGTTATTGAATAATATTATTTTGAATTAGGGGATTTAACTAACACTATTGACTTAAGAAACCACTCCAAGAACCTCCGATCGCGATTCTTCGGTGACTCTCTTCGCCTCCTCCAGGGAAGCACTCTTCTGATCAATTTCAGAGGCGCTTCCCTGTCCTGCCCTTCTTCTTCTTCTTCTCCTTTATTGGCCTCGTTTGTCCTTTGTCATTTTGCTCTGTTTTTCTTCATCCTCTGTTTCCAGCATCTCCATTGATTTCGATCAATGTACATCCCATCTTTCAATATGGAAGAGTTTCTTGCTCTTCTCCCCAGCAATGATAAGAACAACAGAAACAACTTCAAGAAATCGTACTCTGACATCTTGAAATCTATTTCTGATCGTCCTGAACCTACTCCTGAGTTCATCAAGAACTCTGAAGACCATAATACCATACAGTACTTGAAAGCTACTAAATACGTCCTTATGCAACAATCCAGAACTACACTGATAGGGAAATTCAGTCAGGGAATTCTGAAGCGTGCGACTCTCCATAATTTCCTGGAATCTTTTAAATTTAAAGGTTCCTATAGCTTCATCACGATAGACTCGCGATAGGTCCTGATTGAATTCTGCCTAAAAGAAGATGTGGGTAGGATGTGGTCTAAAAGCATCTGGAATGTAGACAGGAAAGTCATGAGACTAGTGAAGTGGTGCTCGGATAACAATAAGAACTACGAAAGCCCCATTGTATTGCTTTGGGTTAGATTTGAGAAACTACCAGAATACTTATATATCAGTACCATTATCAAGGATCTTGCTGCCTCTTTGGGTTCAGTTTATGGAATCGTGGCGCCTGACTCTCATCGTGCCAATACAAACGCGTGTTTTACCCAAGTGGAGATTGATATATCAAATAAGCTTAAAAGAAAGATTTAGATTGGCTTCGGAGAAAATGATGGGTGTTGTGTGGGGGTGAGCTACAAAAATGTTCCTAACTATTGCCGCAGTTGCTATCACTTCGGGCACAATGTTGATGAATGCAGGAAGAGTGATTCAAAATATAAAGCAAAAGGAAACAAAATCAACACAGATATTGAAAAGAAAGATGAAGACTTGATTAAATCTCATTCATTACAAGAGAGTTCGACAAATCACCAAATGCGAAAAGTCACTCAGGTTCAAAATTTTAGCAAGGTTTACAGAAGAAAAGTGAAGTCTATGATTACAGCAAAAGATAAGCCTATTGATCCTAACAACACTGCTAATCCTATGCCTAGTCTGAACAAGGAGGGCAATGCTTCCAAGAATGATCTTGAACTTATAAGTGCTCTCCAACACTTGGACCATGATCATAACTATGATAACTTGATTTTTGAATCTGCATCCCCTTAACATGATAATATAGGGAGTTATAATGTATCCACGACTGCCACCTCCACTGACCAAGACTTCAACACCTTACTCAGCAACAAGATAAAGTCTGCATACGCAAAAAAAGCATCAAAAGATTGTCCATCAACTCTGTCCTTAAAAGAGAGAAATCTTATAACAAATCTCTATTTGATAATGATAAAGATTATTAGTTGGAATGCTCGTGGTGTCAACAACAATCCAACCTTGTCTAGGCTAAAGTATATTATTCAGAATGATAAGGTCAGGGTGATTGCTATTCAGGAACCTATGGCTAGGCTTGATAAAATTGACAATATTGCTAAGAGAATTGGGGTTCTTAATTATGTGGCTAAATGCTCTAACAAGCTTTGGGTTTTTTGGTCTGATGATGTTAACATTACTGTTAATATTGACCATGATCAATTCCTCCATATGGAGGTCAACTTTTCTATATTTACTTGCTACTTTACCTTTGTCTATGCAAAGAATCAAAGATCTATGCGAAAAATAGATCCAAATGTTGCTTTTATCATGTATGAAAGGCCTTGGATGGTTGCTGGAGACTTCAATGCCATCACTACCTCTGAAGACCAGATTTGTTGCTCCACCTTTGATGACTCTAGTGCTGATGACTTCACTAAAGCCATTAGACTTTGTAGCCTTGAAGACCCTGGGTATGTGGGATCCAAATATACCTGGAGCAACAACAAAAACTGGAAAAGATTAGACAGATTTCTAATCAATCCCAAAAATGGCCTCTATGTATCATATCCAAGTTTTCCACATGGTTAGAACTTGTTCTGAACATGCTCCCCTGCTCATAACTCTCTCTAATTCTCAAAGTAACACTCCTTTATATAACAAATGAATTTTCAAATTCATAAATTCTTGGGCTAATGATTCTGAATTCCTAAATAGCGTTAAGCAGAATTGGAATATGCAGTGTTATGGTGAAGCTAATGTTGTTTTCTGGTTCAAACTTAAGAGACTAAAAAGGTTTCTTAAAGATTGGAACTTAAAACAATTTGGTAATATTTTCAGTAAAGTCAAAGAAGCTACAGAGGATGTTAACATTAAAGATCTAATTCATCAAAAGGATAATAACAATGAGTCTAAAGCTAATCTTTCTAAAGCCAACAACATTCTTATTCAAGCCCTCAAGAATGAAGAGAGCTACTGGAAACACAGGTGTTACGATACCTGGCTAAATGAAAGTGACGGTAACACTAAACTCTACCATAATTATGTATCTATGAAGAGGAAAAAGAACTCTATTAATGGTATTAAAGATAATGACATTTAGCTTCTTAACCATGATGAGATTGCTAGATCTGCTGAATCTTACTTTAAAGGGATTCTATCTACTGATTCCTATACTTGCACTGATGTAGCTATGCAAGATTCTATTCTTAACAATATTCCAAAGCTAATCACTGACAGGGAAAACTCAGCTATCCTTAAGCCTACAACTAAGGAGGAGATGTGGAACATTGTTATAGCCATACAGAATGATAGTGCCCTTAGCACAGATAGGTTCAATTGCTTCTTTCTTAAAACCTGCTGGGATATTATTTGTTCTGACTTATGCAATGCTATGAATGCTTATCTTAAAGGTTATAGAATCCCTAATGGTGTGTTTTCCAATGGGATTTGTCTTATTCCCAAAGGGCCTAATCCTATCAATTGGAATAATTTCAGACATACCAGCATGTGCACAATCTTCAACGGGATGATTTATAGTTTACTTAACAACAAAATCTCTAACATTTTGCCTAACATTATTTCTAATAGTCAAGGAGCCTTTGTAAAAAACAGACTCATCCATGACAACATTTTAATTACCAAAGAAATGATGCATAGTATTAATAGAATTCCTTCTAAAAGCAACATCATGGTGCAACTTGACATGTCAAAGGCATTTGACAGGATGTCTCATGCCTTTGTGCTTAACATATTGAAGAGTTTTGGTTTCTCTATTAATCTTATTACCCTAATCAATAACATGATCTCTAATGTCATGCTTTTTATCCTTATTAATGGTATCAGTGTTGGGTACTTTCCTCAGAAGAATGGTTTAAGACAAGGAGACCCTCTATCTCCTAGTCTTTTTATCATTGCTAATGAAGGTCTTATTAGGGTCATTTATAACCTATTTACAGCTAATAATAACATGAAATTTCATCTGAAATCTTGTTATATCTTACCTAGCCTTGCGCTTGCAGACGACATAACTATATTTACCAACAGCACTCCATCCACCAGTGACAAGCTATAATGCATGCTGGACAACTATCAGTCAGCATCTGGCCAAATGATTAACAAGGAAAATACGAGAATAATTACCTCTGCTAAAATTGCTCAGGCCTCTTCTGCTAGACTCAAAACTGCTACTGGATTCAATACTGACCAAGATCCATTTTCATACTTGGGCATCACCATTGCTGCAAACAACAAATGGAAGAATTTCTTACCTTTAATCGAAAAAATTCATAATAGAATTCATGAGTCGGACATGAAAAAACTATCCTTTGGGGGCAGGCTGTCCCTTATCAAGAATGTTCTTCACCCTATTGTCTATTACTGGATGGAGAATAGTCTCATTTCCAACACTATTATTAGCAAAATTGAACTGTGTTTTAACAAGTTCCTCTACAGGTCTAACTTTAATGAGAAAGCCATCCATTGGGCTTCTTGGAGCCAACTCTGTAAGCCTTTTGAGGAAGGTGAATTGAATATCAAAACTCTGTCTGATATCCAACACACTTTCTCTCAAAAGTTGTGGTTTCTTTTTAGAAAGAAATCTTCCCTTTGGGCTGAGCTAATGCATCTTACCTATAGTCCAGACTCCCACCCTATCAAATCTACTTATAAAGATACTGACTCTATTGTTTGGAAAATGCTCAGTTCAATTAAAGATCAGGCTAATCCTAATGTCATCTGGACTCTGGGTAATGGGATGTTGATTTCTGGTTTGATGCTTGGCATGGCATGCCCCCTATCATCAGTAATCCTGATTCTAATAATTGGTATCTATCTGCTAAGGTTAAAACCTTTTGGAAAGATGGTGGCTGGGACAATCCCACTCTTCTTAACTTCTTATCTCATGAAAAAAGTCAACCACATTAATTGTGTTAAGATCATTCATGATCAAGAGGATAGGATTGAGTGGAAACTTTCTAAAGATAAGAATTTCAGCACAAAACTAACATGGGAAAACATAAGACAAAAGAACAATAAATTTTCGTTTTTAAAAAATATGGAATCATTTCATACAAAAGTACTATTTTTTAAGCTGGAAACTCATAAAATGTTTTGCACTAATTGATAAACATCCTTTCCAAAAGGCATTTTATTACTGCCTCGAAGTGCCAGTTTTGTTGCAGTTGTGAAGAGAAAAATCATCTCTTCGTCAACTGCAACTTTGCCTGGCCTATATGGAATTACTATGGCATTCTATTCAAAATTCCCCTAAGACGTTTCATGACTCTTACTCACATTCTTCACTGTTGGTTCTAGTTCTCTAACAACAAATTTCATATCACCCATCTTGTCCCTCAATTCATTTGGTGGACAATTTGGTTTAACCAAAACTACTGTAAGTTTAATAGCACTCATGATAACTTCAAGAGTGCTATTGACGGAATCAACAAAATTATTATGGGTATCGATTCTGGTAATACTCTTAAAGCCAAACACTGGTCTCCTGTGATTGACGCAGGGTCTGCTTTAGGCTATACCACCATCAACGACATAAAAAGAAAGGCAGTTTACCTGAAGTGGCAAGCTCCGAATGCGGGAAGGCTCAAAATTAATGTCGACAGAGCAAGTAGCTTCTTTGGGGAAGCAAGTGGAGGCATCTTGGTCAGAAACTAGCATGAAGACATTGTCACTGGATCCGGTTTACTCTTTGGTAAAATGGATCCCTTCCAAGCGGAATGCAGAGCGTTGATGAAGGCTCTCATTCTTTGCAGAAGAAATCTTTGACATAATGTGGATGTAGAGTCAGATTGTCTGACTCTAATCAACTGTCTAGCCTCTGGCAATGTAGCCACTCTTCATCACCCCATAACTACAATCTGCCGCAGCTTGATCACTCCAAGCATGATCCTTCGTCATATTCCTAGAACTCAAAACGCGGCGGCCGACTGGATAACAAAATGGATCCTGCCAGAGAGTAAGAACCATTCTTTCACTAGCAGCAACGACCCAATTCCATTGCTGGCTACCCTCGAAAGCCTTGGAGTCGGGTACATTGACCCGGGTTAGCTGGTTGCTTGTTCTTCGATTCTGATCTTGGATTTGATTCCTGCTTCGAGGAAGACTATCTGAAGCTTGTTTGTCTGTGGAAGTCGATTCTCGTTTTAGGGTTTATGCCATGAATTGGGAATTTTGTAATCTTTAAGCTGTTGCAATTTGGTCCTCGATCTTTTATTCCGATATCAATGTGAGCCTTTTGTTTGTAAAACTTTCGTTTTAGTAATATACAAATTTATTTGCTTAAAAAGAATAATATTATTTTGATTTATCATTTTAGAATTGTGATGGTTTGAATTCGAGTAAAAATGATTAGAAAAGAAAAAAAGATTAAATTTTACTATGAAGTTAAATTTTACTATGAAATAGTATTTGTCACATTTACTCTAATCAAATATTTTATCATCTAAGTAAACTAAAAAGAATCACATTAAATTTAAATGTTTGGAAGATATAAATATATGTATAACTTTTTAGAAAACAAAGGAACAAATCAGGATTATTATAGCTTATATCTTGGTATGCGAAACCCAATTTATAGCAACAGAATACCAAAATCAGGATTATTATAGCTTATATCTTGGTATGCAAAACCCAATTTATAGCAACAGAATACCAAGGTGAATTACTTTAGCCCATAGGCCGCTAAACTCTTAGTACAAGATAAAAGTCCATTAACCCAGGACATGTCCAAAATATTCGAGGAATATTTATTCTATATTTTATGCTCTTTGATATAGACTGGAGCTTTGTTTTTATTATTTAATTAACTATTTTATTGAATAGGTTTTATGTATCCAAAAATTCCATTTATCATTTCGACAAATGTAGGACTCAGGGTGTAAATATCCGACCGAAAAAGATTTATTAAACTAGTGAGTTTAGTTATTTAGGTGTCATTATTGAATATTTTATCACACCATAAAATTTGCATTTATTATTATAAATAATAAATTCATTTTTATTTTTGTGGATATTGAATATTTCTTTTGATAATTATATTTGTTATTTGCATATGTATTATTTTGTATCGACATAAAGTTTTAAGTTCCTATTTACATTATTTAGTACAATTATATTTAATTAGTTGACGACTATATGTTAGGTTGAAATTATCGATTTTAATAAGGTTTTAGCTAAATCTTGTCACAAGATAATCAAACCCATTTTTAAATAGTCCAATGTATTTTTACTCAATTTTTATCTAAAATATCTTGGCTAGATTTATGAAGTTCTAACCTAAAAAGTCTAACCAGTCCTAAAACTAGCTCCAAGTTTCAAACCTATCTTCTTCTTGATTTTCTCTCACAAAATTCATTAAACAACTTAAATCCAAAATCAAAACCATAATTTAGGCTTACAAAATATTGTTCTTCAACAAGAAATTAGCAATCCAATTTAGTAAACAATATCAAATGACAATGGAAAATAGTAAGTATACAATTTTCTTAGTTTTTGGTTTTATTTATGCTTAGTTTTTTTTTTGTAGATATAAGATATTTAGGGTGTTAGAATATGTAAATCTATGTCTATTTAAGTGTTTGAAGTCATATGTTGATTTTGGATGCTTGGATTTGTGTTAGAATAGAGTTTTTAGGTTGAATTTGTCGAAGCTTTTGGGGGTTTTCGAGCAGGTGTTTATGCTGGGAACATGTATTATTTACAGATTGTTCTTGGTTCCCACCGGGTGAGTCTAGGCGCCCCCAGCGGGGGACATGTTTTTTTGGCAGGTTTTACATATTCTCCACCGGGGATGCCCAAACTCACCTGACGTATACCTAATTGTTTACAAATTCTTATAGTTCCCTATTTGTTGTCGAAGGAAACAAATTATGCGACCGAGGAAGGAGAAATGACATAAAGGAGGACGATGTGAACGGAAGGAGTCCCAACGTTGAAAAGGGTTCGCCACGCCGGTAGTGGTAGCGGTAGTTTCCCGAAGGGAGATCGGCCCAAGATGAGAGGGCGTACTGATCATTCTGAGTGATCTGCACGCCGCAAAACATTTACTAGCGTGAGAGAGCGTAACTTAGAGGATCCTACCCTTAGGAACTCCGGAGGCGGGGAAGAGAAAGAAGAGGATGTAGCGGAGCTACCAGTGCATAGCCAAATACGTCCCACCGATCCGGATGGCTGGATGAACCTCTTAATTTTGTAGAATAATATTATTTTGTTCCCGGACTACATATATCACGAGGCCTACAAACCTTTTATCGACAACGTAAGTTATTTAATTTACAACATTTTTTGTTATTTTAACTAATTTATTTTAAGGTATATTATTATGTTTTTATTTGTTTTAGCGTTGTTCCGACATTACGGTCAAATCTAAATACGACCTACTAGGTCAATGGGAATTGAGCAACCACCAAGGGGTGAAGGCTCTCTTATAAGGTACTCTATTTTGGCCTCTTATGCGCCACTTACCGAGATTTAATTCCAACTCATAGTTGGACGAGGTCTTCATCAAAAGGTGGCATCAGGAGACTAACACATTCCAGTTCCGCTTCAACGAGATAATATCAAGTTCGACGACGTATTTGTCATTACGAGCATTCTGATTGAGGGGAGAATTATCGAACCCTTCAGGACCCAAACGACAGATCAAACGTACGATCGATATGCTAAGTTGTTGGCAGTTTCGATCAGATATGTGCAAGAAGATATGGCGGCACAAGATGGGAGTGGTTTCATCCTTCGATGACTAAGGTCGACCTTTACGAAAGACATGTATATGGATTCGAATACTGCACTTACGGATGAGATGCAAAAACATGTCGCTCGTGCGTACATCTTTTTATTTTTCGGATGTACCATATTCATCAACACAAGCCAGAAATCAAGTGCAATTTTCTCGCTCATCTCGAGCACTTGGAGAAATTTGATCAGCTTGCGTGGGGTAAATGCATATTTATGTGGCTGTATAAGAGCTTGAGAGATATTTTGAAGAAATCTTTGAAGATTTTAGTTAGGTTCTTGGTGTTGTTGGACTGCTGGGTGTATGACCACTTCCCGAACTTTCGGGTTGTGGTGAATAATGGTTACAGCCCAACCATTTTGAAAATATTATCGTGGTTGTCCAAAAAGCTTATTGGGATAAATATTCGTGGGAAGTCGTACTATCGTGACCTCCTTGCTTCTTAAGAAACAACGAATGTAAGTATTTGTTATATATACATTAACTTTTAGATCATCGATGAATTTATGTGTTTATTTATTACATGTTTACGTGCTTGTTTATTTGTAGGTGCAACCCTACGTTCATATTCGACAAACATTTCCGTAGCAGGATATAGGGTTGTATCGCAACGCTATTCGCCTTATGTTTGTTTCTGAGACATATCATCCAGATCGAGTGATGCAAAAGTTTGGTTTGATCTAAAATAATCAGTTACATCCCATTGCCGCTAGATCTGGTCTGACTAGACGCAACAATCTGCTTTATATTATTGACGCTAGGTATTGGACTAATTGGAGGGAGCACTTAATCTTGATCGATATGTATTCACGACCGTTGGCATAAATCCGTAAGACATTCACCCCTCGGTACGTAGCTTATGCTGTGAAATATGGTTGGTTTAACATCACGCCTCATATCCTCGACAAACACTCCCCGGTCAGTGTGATTAACACAATAAATCGTGTTCGCCCTCTCGACGAAAGTATGGAAGAGCTCATATCTTTTGCAAGAAAGGTGCTTCAAATCACAAGTCCAAGGCTTCTTATCTTGCTTGGTTTGTTGACTGTGTGTTTGTTTTTTTGGTTTCATACTTTATCGAACAATTTGTTAGGTATTTTGAATGTTTTACAACATAAAAATGAAAGTTTGTATGTTGTATCCGATTTTAATTTTATCGGTTAATATATGTTGTATTCGATATTTTTGTAGTTCGTATGTTGCTCTATGTATGTGATGTATGTTCGACTTGTTGGTTCCGTGAACTCTTTGAAGATAGTTAAAACTTGCTAGATACTATATGGTTGAAACACTTCATCTTCCCGCCCGGTAAGAGCACGCGATTTGGTGGTTGGAAATTTCTCAACCGGGAGAAGTTTCCCCCAGCCAGGTGAAAACTATCCCCCTCCACGCCGAATGATTATTCAATATAGTTTCAAAAGAATTCAGAATATGGTCTCCAACCCCGCCAGTTGAAACTGTCCTATTTAATTCTTTTTTGTATATATCATCAATATAAAAAAAATGTTAAAAACATTGTTCGCAATCTTAAAAAAATAAAGATACAATATATATACTAAAACAAAACAAAGTGGAATCAATCACAAAAAAATTAATGATATTGGATTTAATCAGTTGGTCTTAAAATTGTCAAATCTATACTATTACAAATTTAATTTTCACTAAATTTTGCAACTTTATTCCAACTAAATTTGAAAATTTGTATTTAAAAATGTTATTTCATAAATTCACATGACTTTTGTTTTGCAAATTTTATTTTGCATTTTATATTTTGTAAAACAAATTTCACAAGTTATTTAAAATTATGCTTATAAGTTTTTGTTTTGCAAATTCATAGTTTTACAAAAATGATTTCACAAGTTAATTTGTAATTTATTAATTTAATAAATATTATAACTAATTTTAAACTCAATTAATTTATCAACAAAGAGATTGTGGACTCTAGAGAGAAACACTATTCTCTTTCTAAAATTTTAAAAAGTTTAATATTGGTTTTCAACTTCAAGCCATAATTTTTTTTGTTTTGCCTATTTTTTCATCCGTAGCAACTAAATCATTTTTGTTTTCAAACTTTTCAAAACAAAGGCCGCTATACCTCATTTATTTTTCTCTCTATGCTTATCTGAATATAAACATTGTATCAGGACCATTAAATCCCTCTATTTGGGGATTTCAGTTGCTATTTTCCTATGCTAAAGGATCTCAGCACTATGCCTAACCTGCTCGTGGCATATGATCATCATGTTGGACTATTGTTCATCACACCGAATTTTTAAACATATTTATTTTCATCGTATTAAAACAAAATTTGTTAGATCTTTTAGTATAATTAGATCGAATAGTCGACCAATTCAATCATAATATATTATCGAATAAGTTGTAGAGTGCAAAGTGCACACTTAATAAAATATAGTATGATTTACGGGGTCAAATGGTGGAACCCCTAACGGGATCCAAATTTGGATGACTGAACTATTGTTTTCCGGTTTTTTAAAGTAAATTGACTAGCGCATTCACCACAATTGTTATCGAATCCCGTGTTAGCTTAACTGTTACCCCTCAATTTGGGTCTGGCATGTCTTTTCGAGAAATCAAACTCTTCACCTCAGTATAACGACACCCATCCTTCTTACATTGCGTATGTATAACCGTCTCGGCTCTTCTGGATATCATGGATAAGCCTTCGATTTCTTCCCTATTTCTTGCATCACGTGTTTGGCTGGCTGTACATCACGCCACCAACAACCAACTTCATTGTCGCTCAATCACCCTAGCCGTCTGCAGGAGTGAGGTTTCAATTAATTTACTTTCATCAAATTTTATTCTGATATCGTGAAATATTGGTTGGGAATAAACTATATTTTATCCAAATGTTTTATTTTATCTATTTCGAGATATGGTTTAGTAATTAGTTTGATTTTAATTTTAATAATTATTATATTATAATTATTTTATATTGGAATGTGTGTGATCTTAGTAAAGATGTCAGTCAACTGAAGTCTTCAAATTAGGTAAATTTTATTTATTTATTACAAACTAAAATACAAGAAAACAATATAGATAATATTATCCATACTATGCTTCTGTTTTGGAAATTTAAGACCAACCATAACATACACTATTTAGGTAAAATATGGTTGGTTTAGAATCCTAGTATGTTTAGAGTATCCACGGATGATATCTCTCTTTAAATTATATATTGTACCATTAAGTATATCTTGTTCAACACCTAATTATTTCTCTATGCAGTCTATGACTTCAAAGATACCTCTGACCGTGCCCCTCTTTGGCATGATATTTCCTCTATCTCCCTTCATCGCTAAAGCATTCCATGGATCGCTCTTGGCAGCTACGATGCCATTCGTAAGCCATAGAAGAAAATAAGTAATTTGGACCTCTGAACTGCTTTCATTAGAGAATTTATTAGCTATTGATAGAATAATGAGCTCAATGATTTTTGTGCCCATGGTTTCCAATTTTCCTGGTCTAACAAACAACCTAGTAATCCAAGAATCAATATGGTTCTCGTCAATAGTCATCAGGATTATCGTTTCTTAACTCTTCTCTCACTGCGATTATCCTCGTACCTTAGATCATACCCAGTCACCTTCTTTCTTAATACCCCTAATAATTTTTGTTATTTCATTATCTGAAAATCCCACCATGATTATCAGTCCATTATGATAAATAACCGGAACATCCCTATTGATGCATCTCTAAAGTGGTCTTTCAAGCTTCAACAAGTTTGAATCTAGTAACATCAATTATCAGACTAGCACAACCTAATCGATCCATTTTCATACCCAAGAGGCCTTTGTCCATAATACTCTTAAACTTGCTCTGCTCGAGGCTGAAATCTCCACTTCTAAGAACTATGTTTTCTTTAGTCGTCTGGAAGAATTCTTCCTTAAGCATAAATCTTGTGAGTTTTGGCTCAAATTAGGGGATCATAACTCAAAGTTTTTCCAAAGCAACATTAAGTCTCGTATCTCAAGAAATAAGATCTTGTGTACTTTAGACTCCCACAATAACTTTATATATAATCCAAAGAATGTACCTGACATATTCGTCACCAACTTTACTAACCTTCTTAGGGTAAAAAAATCCTGACCTACTCGAGTCTTAATAATGTTAAAATTATAATCATAACTAGACGTTTTGACTCTGATAAGTACCACATTATATGACCCCTATCGGATGAAGAGATTAAGAGTGTGTTGACAACAAGGCACCCGACCCGAATGATTATAACACTAGTTTCTTTAAGACTTTATGGTCTAGCATCAGCTCTGACCTATGCAAAGTGGTTCATCAATTTTTCCATTATAGTCGTATGAACCTCAATTAGAATAAGATCATCATTTAATTTATTCAAAAGTTGGATAACTATTCCTCTTCCTCCGATTTCAGACCCATTTCTTGCTACAATGTTATTTACAAAATTATTTCCAAAATCCTAGCCAACGGGTTAAGGGATCCATCATCTCTCCCATTGACCCTATCAATCAACATTTGTCTTAGGTTAAAGTATATTCAATAATATTCTTTTTTCTCATGAGCTTCTTCATGGTCATCACACCAACATGAAAGGCCCTAAAGCTTCTTTAAAAAAATATTATGAAGGCATTTGACAATGTTTGTTGGCCTCTCTTTCTTGATGTTCTAAATGTCATAAAAATCCATACTAGTATGATTAGATATACTTATCAATATATCTCATGTCCCTCTAACTCCATTGATATCAATGGTAACTTGTTTCTCAATATTCGCGGAAAAATAGTTTTCAACAATAGGATCCATTCTCCTATTTCCTCTTTGTACAGATCGTGCAAGTGCTATTTTGTATTCTCAAGGAGACAAGATTTCATCCTTCCTTTAAATTCCATTGGAAATTCCAGAAGCTCGAAATTATTGACCTCTGGTTCGCGGATGATTTAATGATCTTTTTTCGCGCCAACCTCAACTTCAATAACCTCATAAAATGGAATTGAAGAGTTTGATGACCTCTCAGGCCTCTGTGATAATCCTAGAAAAAATAAAATCTTACTATCGAGAGTTTCTAACTAGATCCGTAATTTAATCACCACCTCCATAGGTTTTGAAGAATATGAATTTTCTTCCCACTACCTAGGCGTTCCCCTAAACACACACCGACTAACACACCATAACTGCAGACCCCATTTTAATAAGGTCACTAGACAGATTAGCTCGTGGACCTTCAAACACATATCTTATGTTGGTAGGCTACAACTTATCAAATCTGTTCTATTTGTTGGTCAAGTATAATGGTCTTCTGTTTTTATTCTTCATGTTCGTACTCTTAACAAAATCTTCAAGCCTTTTCTTAGGTTCTTTTGGTCTGAACTCGACTTGAAAATCAATGGTTCAAAAGTCGCTTGGTATAACGTTACCTCATCATTATTAGTGGACTGCCCCTTCTCCCAAAACATGTGAGAGGGATGTTCCTAGAAGTAAAGGGTCCCCACTTGATCCCAGACTGGCCCACATGACTATAAACTGCTATTTCTTGGACTTCCGCCCCCTCTACTCATGGTCATTTTTTGTGTGCGAATTTTTGCACAGTGGTCTACCATTTGTGAAAATAGAGGAATACTAGGATCGTCACTGAATATCTCTATATTGAGCTAGCTTTATGCCATCAGATCCTCTCTCACCTCTATTATAGATTTCACGTCTCAAAAATCTCTTAACTATGAATTTCCTTTACTAATACTCTCCTCTATTTGATTGTATTGCAGGCATGTCACTCTCAACCCATTTATGTTGTCTCCCGATCATTTATTGTTCCCCTCCGATATTCTACACCGATGCATTTTTTGTTCTATCGTCTTGATATCGATTTATTTCTGTACTTTTGTTGTATTCCACGACTCAGACACTATTTTTTTCAAACATTCAAATTCTCCTCTATGAGTTTGTAATCAAATTCTTTTTACCTTTTTATCTCCTATAAAATTTTGTAAAAATAATTCGATTACAAACTCTTAGAGGAGAATTTGAAATTTTACAAAAAATAGTGTTTATATCTGTTCATGATTATTGTTCCCAGGTATTGTCCATTGTCAACCAATTAAAAATAAATGGGGAAAATTAGATGATATCCGTGTAATTGAAAAAATTCTACGCTATTTGAATTCAATGCTTGATTATATTGTGGTTGCTATTAGAGAATCTAAGGATTTAAACATCATGACCATTGATGAATTAACAGGCTCATTGAAAGCTCATGAAGAAATATTAAATATGAAAAAGAAAGAAGTAACATTAGATCAACCATTACAGTCAAACTTATCTCTAAGTGAAAAGAAAGAGTATTCCACAAATCAGAGTAAAAAAATTATGGTCATTCTGCAAGAGAATGGAACTGAACAAACAAAAATCATAATTTTAGAGGCTCACAAAGAGGACGTGGAATTCAAAGAGAAATAAGCTTTAATACTTATGGAAGGTTTCATTATGAAAATCAATGGAAAGAAACAAACCAAAATCAGAACTTTAGATGTTTACAAAGATGACATGGACGTGGAAATCAAATAAGAAAACGTCGTGGTTATTTTGAGTGTTTTTATTGTTACAACCCTAATCATATGGAAAGCGATTGTTGGTACAAAGAAAAACAAAAATACGAAGCTAATATGGTGAAAAATAATCAAGAAACTTTATTTCTTGTGAATCATGGTGGAGATACTGATGATTTCTGGTACATAGAAAGTGGTGCTAGCAAACATATGACATGTAACAAAAAAATTATTTTCAAAATTATTTGAAGCTTATTGTGGAGAAGTAAAAGTAGGAGATATAAAATCTTACAAAATTATTGGTTTTGGTGAATTAGAATTTAAAACAAAGTAAGATGAGATTGAGAAAATGTCTGATGTTTATTTTGTTCCCGACCTTAAAAATAATTTTCTTAGTGTTTTGCATCTACTGAAGAAGGGGTATGATATTTATTTTCATGACATTGCATGTAATTTTTCACTGAATAATCGGGTTTTTACTAAAGTTGGAGTAACACAAAGTAATATTTTCTCACTGACTCTTCAAAATCAGAATATGTCTTGCTTGATTATTTCTCATAAAATAGTTACAAAATCATGGCATGATTGGTTTGTACATTTGAATTATAGAAGTTTGAAGATGCTTTTAAGAAAGATGATGGTCACGAGTTTAGCAAATATTAGTCATCTCGATGATGTATGTGTAACTTGTTAGTTTGGCAAGCAACATAAGATCTCATTTCCGTCTAAATCATCGTGGAAAGAAACAAGACCACTACAACTTATTCATTCGGATATTTGTGGTCCAATGAAACTTCCATCTTACAAGGGTAATCATTATTTTATATGTTTCATTGATGATGACTCACGAAAAGATTTGGTGTATTGTGTCAAATAAAAATCAGAGGACTTTACTGGATTAAAAATCAACACCTTATAGACATATCGTGGAGGTGAGTATTTTTCAAAATAATTTAAGAAATATTGGAGAGACAGTGGCATTCAGCATGAGATGACAATCCGTTATACCCCTCAGCAAAATGGTGTATCTGAAAGAAAGAACTGAACAATAATGGAGATGGCTAGATGTCTTTTTTAAGAAAAAGAGGTTATCAAGAGGTTTTTGAGTTTAAGATTTTGTCTGTGCAGTTTATCTTATTTACAGATCACCAACAACAAGCTTAGAGAATTGCACGCCATATGATATGTAGTGTGGTAGAAAGCCTGATGTTCATCATCTAAGAGTATTTCCGGATGAAATGAGAAGCAAGTTAGATGACAGGTAAAAAATGTGCATCCTCATTGGTTATAGTGAAATAAATAAGGCATACAAGCTATATAATTCGGTAACAAAAAAGACTGTGATAAGTCGAGATGTCCGATTTGATGAAAATTCATTTTTTGAAGAGATGGCAGTTGAGAAAGATCCTTGCAATTTTTTCCACTTGAACTTGAAGGGAAAAAAAGAGTAATACTCCAGCAGAAAGGCCTCATGATTACCCAATTTTTTCATTAAGTTCTTCATCTAGTCTAATCAGAAAAATGAGAAGTATTCAGGAACTATATGATGTAACTGATGATATTGTCAACACAATATTGTATTTTTTT
This sequence comes from Limnanthes douglasii subsp. nivea, assembly GCA_036936605.1. Taxonomy (NCBI): domain Eukaryota; kingdom Viridiplantae; phylum Streptophyta; class Magnoliopsida; order Brassicales; family Limnanthaceae; genus Limnanthes; species Limnanthes douglasii. The sequence continues at coordinate 60,821,019 of JAUPFV010000002.1, read as the reverse complement.
GCTTTCTTTGCAGTAGAAGATCCAATTTTGTTTAATGATGTATATGAAGAAAAATTGCGGAGAAAAACCATGAACGAAGAGATTTGCTCAATTAAAAATAATGATACATGGGAGCTTACAAATTTACCGACGCACAAGAGTTATATCAGATTAAAATGGGTATACAAGACAAAGATGAGTCCAAATATTTTTATCAATGAATATAAGGCAAGACTAGTTAAAAAGGGATACATGCAAAAAGAAGGAGAAAATATTACAGAGATATTTTCTCCCGTTTATAGACTTGAAACAGTTCGGTTACTCATATCTCTTGCTCTTCAAAATAATTGGAAGATGTTCTAAATGGATGTAAAGTCCGCATTCTTGAATGATGTTCTCAAATAAAAAGTCTATCTTGATCAACCACCTGGGTTTATCAAGAAAGAAGAAGAAGAAAAAGTTTACAAGCTAAAGAAAGCATTGTATGGGTTGAAGCAATCACCCCGAGCCTGGTACATCCGTATCAATTCTTATTTTGAAAAATATGGATTCCAAAAATATCTATATGAACATACTCTCTACATAAAAAAATGATTCCCAAAGAAGATTTATGGTGGTTAGTCTCTATGTCGATGATCTTGTTTTCAGAGGAAACTATGTAAAAATGTTGGAAAAATTTAAACAGTCAATGATGGCAGAATTTGAGATGAGAGATTTAGGAAAACTTCATCATTTTCTTGGTATTGAAATTCATCAATCTGAGAAAGGAATTTTTACTTCACAAGAGAGCTATGCAAAAGAGTTTAAAAAAATCAAGATAAAAGCTTATAATCCAGTCACTACTCCATGCATCACAAGTCTGAAGTTATCTAAAGAAGGTGAATGAAAACTTGTCAATTCAACCATGTTCAGAAGTCTAGTTAGAAATCTGATGTATCTGGCTTCGACAAGGCCTGACATTGTGTATGTTGTTAGTTTGATAAGTAGATTCATGGAAAAACTTTATTATAATAGTGGGAGACTTCCAAAACAATATTGCGATATATGAAGGGAACCATTGACTATGGAATTTTTTTATGAAGCTAATCCATAAGTTAATCTCATTGGTTATACATATAATGATTTAGCAGGAAACATTGACGATAGCAAAAACACTTCTGGATATGTGTTTCACCTTGGTAATTGCAGTTTCTAGGAGCTCAAAGAAACAATCAGTTGTGGCGCTTTCGACTACGGAAGCAAAATATATTGTTGCATCTTATGCATGATGTCAATTGATTTGGTTGCGTGGAATTTTGGAGTCTAAAAATAAAGCAAGTCAAAGTAACCATTTTAATTTGTGACAATAATTCTACTATTGTAGTCACAAAGGATCAGTTTTTCATGGGAGAACAAAACATATCCGGATTCAATATTATTCTTTACGTGAGAACAAAACATATCCGGATTCGATATTATTTTCTGAGAGAGCTCGTGAATAATGGTGATTGTTCAAGTTGAGTATTGCAAGACTCAAGATCAAATGGCTGATATCTTCACAAAGCCACAAACTGCATAAGTCTTCAAAAAAAAATGTTGAAAGTTTGAGAATCGAGAGCAAACTTAATTTAAAATAGTCACTGTTAGGAAAAAAACAATTAAGCGAAATATGTTAATTAAGTTAATTCACTGAATTAATTTATTAATTGGTAAAAAAATTAAAAAAAAACATTAATGTGATCGTTGAAAATATATTATTTAATTGATAATATTATTTCCTATTTTATGGAACTAAGTTATGGAAAATTTGAAAAGGATACTCTTAGAGGAGATGATCATCTTAATATTCTAACTAATACTCGTAGGGCTGATTTACTTGCTTCTCAATTCAAGTCACTGATAGTGCGTGAAGGGTATGACATGGTACATGTAACAATACTTTAGCATGTAACGATGAACTAACAATTGTTGTTGCATGCATATCTATAAGCTGACTAACGCAATAAATAAAATATGCAAATAGTACGTATATGTAATAGTTCTTTCATTTGTTTTGCTTGTCTGATTTGAAATGTCAGAAATCAATCTGAAGTCGGCATGAATGTGGACAACATGGCGGTGGATGCAAAGCCTTAGCACGGGCTGGCTTTGGCGCTGGAAACAGAGCTGGGGTGGTTTTGATATCCAGCTTGAGTTCAGGCTGTTGAAAACACTACTAGAGTGATACACAATCGTCTAGTAGGATGGAGTTGAGCCCGACCAATCTCAAACATATCTGAAACCCGATCTCCAGCTGAAGCGGCTTTTTCGAAATTCTCCTTTATTGTTGTTGAATCACCAGGACAGTAGCATACCGGAAGACAGTGCACGACTAAGTAGGATGCAAGAAACAGCCAGAAAACTGACGAATCCCTGATAGAGTAGGCTAGAGCCGTACCCGTCGATCGATGGATGAATTAATGTAAGGTTTCGGCGAGAAGTATCGGGAGGGGGTGAAGGTGATGGCGGTGGAGATGATTCTTCAACACCGTTTACGATGCTTCTGGTCTTGTACTGGTACCCTTCATGTTTCTGTTGGTGTAATGCAGGGAACGGTTAATTAGTTCGATACTTCTGGCTTCGAAAATCCTTAGCAACCTGAGTCATTTTGCATTAGTCCCGGTGAATATATATATTGAAACGGCGGAGCCTTTCTGGATATAACAAGTTTTTAGGGTGATCTTCATGGTCATAGAGGAAGTGAGATCCCTTGAGGCCTTCTTATTGTTCTCCAAAGCATCATGGAACCATGATCCAAGACTATTAACGAACTTTCCGACATCACATGCATCTGCTAGGTACTTTATGCATTTTCCAAAAGTACCAAACAAAGGTTTCAATACGATACCCGAAGAATATGATTGGCAACCGACTAGTCATCATCCAAACTTATGAACAACAATCACACATTCAAGAGACTGTGGTTGAGATGCCTACTGGACCCGTTTCTGCTGATAAAGGTGGATTTCTAGGAAAATCTCTTCATTACCAATGAGCTTATCCAAGAACTGATAGAGTCTCTAACCTCTCTTTCGAATTCTTTATCGGCCTCTGCCCTATTTTCGTTTCCTCCATAGATAGTTCATGCTTTTCTTGTAACTCCACTAAATTTTTTTGACATGTTCAAGTTTTTTCATTGAGTTGGACCATCACATGTTTTATTGATGTGTCGGACTATCGTTAATATTAGTCCAATAAAAGTAATCATAAAGAAAAGAACAGACTAATAGATAAAATATGTATTATGGAGGTAATTGTATAGATACCAGGTTTAATTCTGAATATTGTGAAGGATTGGATTCGGAAATAAACAACTTAAGCAAAACGTAAAGTTTTGGGGTTATTTTGTAAAACAAAATAATACCGGGTTATGGTCCCTAAGAGTGACAATTTGATAAGGAATAGTCTTCATTAAGTAAATGTCTCGAAGTTACACACAGTTAAAAGAGAAGAACCGTTTTCTCACTTCACTATTCTATATAAGAAGTGAGTTTCTCACTTCTTGAAGAGACGGTATCAAATACAGAGAGAAAAAAGGGCCTTTCAGAAAAAAAATATTGATTTTTCCTTCAGAATCAATCATTGGGTTTTGGTTGCCATCTCTTAGAAGATCATAATCTAGCAAAGGATTCAAAAGATCATCTGCTGCAAGTTCGGAATCTGAAGATCAAAGAATGTCTACATCTTGTAAGTATTTTTTCCGTATTATTACAAGATTAGTTAACTTCATGGTTTAATAAGTTAGATAAGAAATCCGAAAAATATTTCTTACAAGTGGTATCAGAGCCACCATGAAGTTAAAATTCTTAAATTTTCAGATTATGAAATTATGATCTATGAAACTAAATATATTTGTTTATAAACAAAGCATGTTTAGATTTTAGTTGCAAGGAAAAAATTATAAATATTCAAGATAGTTTAAGCATGTTAAGTCTGCAAATCCAAATAAATCTTTACTATTAAGTTTTATATGAATCTATATGTGGTTGCCGAGGCACCAACGGCACTCTCATCCAAACCGGCGGTGACAGAAAAGGTGAACGCGTGATTCTTCACCCCCTGTGATGACGATTCTTGCGATTGGGTTGAGCCGTGAAATATTTAATAACATCAGATTTATCGCGAAAAGTCATATATATAACTGATGTTAAGTTAAGTTAGATATATTGTGAATTATAAACCCATGAATCACGACGTTCATCCATATAAAAAGCTTTAAAAAGCTTAGTAATAATAATAAAAGATTGCAATAGTTTCATACATATATTTTATTCCTAAAGTACAAATAAATAAACAGCAAAACCAGTCAACGAGGACGTGCACCGAACGAAAAAAGAGTTAATATAGTGAAATAAGTATATCAGTTATTTGAATATATGTTTCTGGTGCAGCATTGTATAGTAATTATAACGGCTTAAATCGTTGTCTAGTCCCTCGACTATCACGTGTTCTGCCATTTAGTCCCTCGACTAAAAAATCACTGGTGAGGGTCCCTCGACTATCCTATTTTCTTTCATTTAGTCATTCGACTTTAAAATCATCGGTAAGGGTCTCTGGACTTTGCAAAATCTATAAATTTAGTCCCTGAATCTAAGAAAAAACCCCTAAACTAGAGATTAAATTTATAAATTTTTGCAAAGTCTAGGGACCCTCACCGGTGATTTTAAAGTTGAAGGACTAAATGAAAGAAAATAGAATAGTCGAGGGACCCTCACCAGTGATTTTTTAGTCGAGGGACTAAATGACAGAAAACGTGATAGTCGATGGACTATTTCCTGATTTAAGCCTAATTATAACTGTTGTAATCCTCAAGATGTGGATAATTAAACACGTGAATAATTGGTTTATGGTGTAAAGTGGTATAACCGTTATAGTCGTTTTTTAAACGGCTATATTTAAGACTAGTTACCCGAATTAAATGTCACGTTAAGTAACTACCGAAGAACCGGTAGGAGTAATATATATATATATATATATATATTATACTATATAATTAAAGATATATTATAATTACACCAAAAAAATATATATTATAATATATATTAAGATTATATTATAATATAATTAAAGATATATTATAATATAATAAATTTAAAGGGTAAATTTAATTCTATTAAATTTATAAAATAACTACAAAATAGTTTGGATCTAAAATGAAATATGTAGTAGTATAGTATTTTTCAAATTAATTAGCATGTTTTAAGTTGTCCGAATTTGGATAAATAATTAACGATCCAATATATCCCCAAAGTAATCTCTATTGGTGAATTAATTATTTTAGAGTTTTGACAAATCTTTGATTAAAAAGTATGTAAACTTTAATCGGCCAAAAGGAAGTTTAAGGTTTGACATAGTTAATCTTAGACAGGAGATAATTATTTGTGATTTGGTCATTAAGAAAATTGAACTAGGAAAATCGGCCCAAAGGAAGATTTTCTTAATTAAGTCAATTAGGAGGATCAACATTAATTATGCTCAAACTCATGCATATACAAATTAATATGCTTGCCCAAATGTATCTTATTGATGTTGTAAGAGTATGTTTTATTATGCTATGTTTATTTGTTAAATATTATGAAGATTATATGTTAAGTGATGTTTTTGGCTATTTGTTTTTTGTTGTTTGTTGTTCTTTATGTTAGCAAATTTGTATCTCTACAACTTGGAAGGCAAAAAAGGAACCCATACTTAATGGGAGAAACTTTGAGCTGTGGAAAGAAGATATGTTGCTGCACTTGATATGCCATGATTACGGCTTAGCATTAATGGTCGATGAACCTAAACCTCTGGTTGATGACAGTTCTCCTACGGAGAAAAAATAGTCAGAGGCGTGGAAATCTTTTTACAGGATAAGTCTATGGATCATGAAGTAAGCAATTCCATTAGCATTCCGAGGTGCAGTTCCACCTGAGATCACCAATGCGAAAATGTTTCTCGAATGGGTAAAGAAATATTTTTCCAAGAACGATAAAGTAGAGATTAAGTCGCTGCTTATTAAGCTAGCCTCTATGAAATATCATGGCAAAAAGACTATTCGTGAGCACATCTTAGAAATGCCAAACATCGCTTCCAAATTGAAAGTACTTAAGATTGACCTTCCCGAAGATGTTGTGGTAAGCTTTGCTTTTCACTTGTTCCCTCCTCAGTATATAAGAACTTCAAAACTTCAGATAACTGTCAACGCGAGAAATGGACTCTCAACGAGCTCATCTCTCAGGCAGCGCAGGAGGAGGAAAAGATAAAGCAAGAACATCCAGAAGTGTAAATGGTGAAAGCTCAGGTGGATAAAGAAATTAAAAGAAAGTATGAAGGTTCAGATTCACATACATCCAGTTCGGGACAAAAGAAGCATAAGGGTACGTCTAGTAAAGGGCGTTGCTTCCATTGTAAGAAACTGGGGCACTTTAAGAAAAAATGTGAAAACTAGAGGGCTATGATGAAAGCCAGAGGTATTTTCTCTTCTATGGTCTTTTCTCAGATCAATTTAGTTTCAGTGCCGAGAAATACTTGGTGGTTTGATACATCAACAATAACTCATATTTGTATTTCTTTGTAGGGTATGATAAAAAAGATCGAAGCCTGAGTGATGGTGAAACATTCATCTATACAGCTGATGGTAGTTCGTGTTTAGTTCATTCTATTTGTGATTTTTATTTGTTTCTTACCAGTGGATATTTTTTGTATTTAAAAGACTTATTGTATGTACCTTATTTTAAAAGGAACATAATTTCCTTTTCGTTGTTGGACAAATTAAGTTATTATTGTCTATTTGGAAATGAAAGTTTATGTCTTTATTTACATGGTAATGTTGTTGGTTCTGGAAAGTTAATAGGAAACGAGAACTTGTATTTATTGAATACTATAAAGGATTACAAAGAGATAATGATTGTAGATGTAACTAGAAAACTAAATTATAAATTGGAAAATTCAGCAAAACTTTGGCACAAACGATTAGGTCACATTTCTAAAAATAGAATTGAAAAGCTTGTTTCAGAAGGCTTATTAAGTGAACTGGATTTTTCAAACTTCAATGTTTGCGTTAAATGTATAAAAGGAAAACAGACTAAAGTGAAACGATTAGATGCATACAGAACGAAAGGGGTCTTGGATTTGATACATATATAATACCGTTGGCCGTTCCCTACAGCATCATGGAACGGCTAACAGTATTATATATCTTTCATTGACGAATTTTCACGATATGGGTATCTATATCTTATTCACGAAAAATCAGAGGCCATTGACAAGTTCAAAGTCTTTAAGGTCGAGGTTGAAAAAAAACTTGGTAAAGACATTACGTGCGTTAGATCACACAGTGGTGGTGAATACTACGAGAGATGTGATGGTTCAAGTGAACACGCCATGGATTGTTTGCAAAGTTCCTAGAAGAATGTGGGATAGTCCCTCAATATATGATGCTGGGTTTGCCCAGCATGAATGGAGTATCTGAGAGACGAAACCGTACATTGAAGGATATGGTTAGAAGTATGAGTAGTCATTTAACATTACCTATATCACTTTGGGGAGAAGCAATAAAATGTGCGACCTACCTACTTAATAGAGTTCCGACGAAAGCAACTACTAAGACACCGTATGAACTTTGGACTGGGCGTAAACCTAGTTTAAAACATTTACATGTTTGGGGATGTCCAGCTGAAGCGAAGCCTTATAGACCGAATGAAAATAAATTGGACTCCAAAATGGATAGTAGTTATTTCATTGGATATCCCGAGCACAATAGGGATTTTAAGTTTTATGATCCTTCTACGAAGAATATATTTGAGACATGTATAACGATTCTTTAAGGATATAGAATTTTAGGGAAAGAATTTAGTAACGAACATTCATTTTGAGGAAGAATCTGTATAGATTTATGAAGGTTCTAACAATGATACTATAGTATCATATGATAATATGGTAATTAGAAGGCCAATCATCACTTCAGATTCATTAGAACATATAGATACTCAAGATGATGTTAATCCTCCTCCCGTGGATGTTGTCCAATGGAGCAAAATGAAGTTGTTCAAGAATAACAAACTATACCTCCTCAAGAAGTTCAAGTGCAAAATGAATAAATTATACCTTTGCGTAGATCTACTAGAGAAAGGAAGAACGCTATATCTTCAGACTATATAGTGTATCTTCAAGAACATGAGGAATTTTATGGTACAACAGAGAACGATCCTTTAAGTGTTCGTGAAGCCATGAAAAGTTTTGATTCTCAGTTGTGGATTAAAGCAATGAACGAAAAGTTTAAATCAATGCAAGATAACGCGGTGTGGGCGCTTGTTCCATCACCTGAAGGAAATAGCTGATTGGTTGTAAATGGATTTTTAAAACCAAACGAGATTCTAAGGATAATGTGGAGAGACATAAAGCGCGACTTGTATCTAAGGGTTTTACTCAACGTGAAGGGATTGACTTTAAAGAAACCTTCTCTCCAGTTTCATCGAAGGATTCTTTTGGGACAATCATGACATTAGTTGCACACTTTGACCTTGAGCTCCATCAAATGAATGTAAAGACCGCTTTTCTTAATGGAGACATTGAGGAAACGATCTATATGTTACAACCTGAAAACTTTGTCTCCAATGATCCAAAGTCGACAGTATGCAAACTAAAGAAATCTATTTATGGTCTTAAGCAAGTGTCTCGACAGTGGTATCACAAATTCCTTGAAGTAATTGTCTCATTTGGTTTCGAGATAAATTCAACGGATGTGTGTATCAAAGTTCAGTGGGAGTAAATTCATATTTCTAGTGTTGTATGTTGATGACATATTATTGGCCACGAACGATAAGGAATTGTTACATACGACCAAGAAATTTATTTCGGGCAAATTTGATATGAAAGATCTTGGTGATGCATCATTTATGTTAGGAATTCAAATTCATATGAATCGATCCCATGGAATTTTGAGTTTATCATAAAAGGCGTATATTGAAAGTATGTTACAACGTTACAGGATAGCTAACATCAAAGGAAAGGAAACCCCTATATCAAAAGGTGAAAATTTTAGCCTTAAGCAATGCCCAAAGACAAAACTTGAGATTGAGGAAATGCAAAAGGTTACATATGTTTTAGCTGTTGGAAGTCTGATGTATGCTCAAGTTTATACACGGTCAGATATTGCTTTTGTGGTGGGTTTTTTAGGGAGATACGTAAGTAATCCGGGGATGAAACAATGGAATGCAATCAAAAGAGTTCTCTGGTATTTGCCACAAACAAAACATCACAGGTTAACATATAAGAAGTCGGATAAACTGGAGGTTATAGGGTATTCCAATTTAGATTTTGCTGGATGTTAGGATTCTCGTCGTTCAACCTCAAGCATTATATTCCTTTTAGTGGGAGGTGCAATATCATGGAAACGTGTTAAATAAACACTCATTGCATCTTCCACTATGGTTTCAGAATTTGTTACTTGTTTCGAGGCATCCAATCAGGTGCTTTGGCTACGAAAGTTTTCCATGGGATTTCGAATCGTAGAGGGGATAGAAAGACCTCTTAGATTATATTATGACAATAACTCGGTAGTTTAGTATGACAATAACTCGGCAGTTCAGTATTCAAACAGTATCAAGAGCTCGGTTAAGTCCAAACATGTAGATATCAAGTTCATGTCTGTTAAAGAGAGAGTACAGAGTGGTCAAATCAGTGTGGAGCACATAAGGACAAACTCGATGTTTGCAGATCCTCTTACAAAGGCATTAGTGCCTAAATATTTTATTGAACACACCATTAACATGAGTGTTATGTACTTAGAGGATTGTAAGTTTCAGTGAGAGTTTGTATTAAGCTATTAAATTTGTTTGTATTATGATAATCGCAAACTTAAGGTCATTAATGTAAACATATATATATATATATATATATATATATATATAAGTTTTCAGTGTGCTCTTATCTTTGATGATTCGTACTCTGCTGTAAGTAGACCTCCATTTTAGTGGGACCAATTAAGAAGAGATATGTAAGATTACATTTTATATTATTCTTATGCTATGCACCATGATAGATTCATGTAGTTGATTGTTGCGATATCGTGATTACTGATGCATCTATTTGCGGCTCGAAATGCATTAATGATGATTTTATTCCTATATCATTAATGGTCATGTACAGGATTGTTAAGGTTATCTATGTAAGGATAGAAATTAAGAACGTTCATTAAGTGGATAGATCCTATAGTAACATATGATGCTCCAAGTGGGAGATTGTTGGAATTTCTCCATTGAGTTGGACGACTATCGTTAATATTAGTCCAATAAAATTAATCATAAATAAAGGAACAGAGTAGTAGATAGAATATGTATCATGGAGGTAATTTTATAGATACCAGGTTTAATTCTGAATACTGTGAAGGATTGGATTTGGAAATAAACAACTTAAGAAAAACGTAAAGTTTTGGGGTTATTTTGTTAAAAATAATAATATCGGGTTATGGTCCCTAAGAGTGGCAATTTAATAAGGACTGTTCTTCATTAAGTAACTGACTGGAAGTTACAGACAGTTAAAAGAGAAGAACCGTATTCTCACTTCAGTGTTCCATGTAAAAAGTGAGTTTCTCACTTCTTGAAGAAACGGTATCAAATATAGAGAAAAAAGGGTCTTTAAGAAAAACAGATTGGTTTTTCCTTCAGAATCAATCATTGGGTTTTGGTTGCCATCTCTTAGAAGATCATAACCTAGCAAAGGATTCAAAGATCATCTGTTGCAAGTTCGGAATCTGAAGATCAAATAATGTCTATATCCTGTAAGTATTTTTCCGCATTATTACAGATTAGTTAACTTCATGGTTTAATAAGTTAGATAAGAAATCCAAAAAATATTTCTTAAAGTTGCTGTCATTAATCTCATGACTTTAAAGGCAAGTCCGACAGTATTGATGAAAATTATGTCTTTTTTTATGAAGTAAAGCCATAGAATGTCTCAAGCTGCGGTTGAAACTCAATACAAAACTGGTGACAAAGGCTAATGAGAATGTTGCTTGCTATGGTACCATAATTTATTGTATTACGTAGTTACACCTGCCACACACAATCTGTATGCTTGTGCAACTTTACTGCTCTCTATAGAATGCAACCACACTTGGTGGAACGCAACCATACTTGCTAGACAAATATATATATTTTTACATGATTTTTTCAAATTTCGAAATTTATAACATCAACAAGTAATACGTTTAGGAAACACTTGCAAACGCTAATTTCCATGAAAAGTGATACGAGATGTATAATCAATAGTCAAATTTAACCATATGATTCTACTTTTTTTGGCTGTCACATAATGCTTGGACCTAGTGGCACCAAATATCTCATTTTTAATCAAATTCAGTGATAAATACTTCTTATTTTTTAAATGATCACGTTTATGCTGTCACAAATTAGTGCACTCTTTAAATCTCAGTTACAAGAAGCAGACATAATGTACCCGTAAATTCCCCTCTTTGTACCCGCAAATTCTCCTCAAAGAAGTAGACAGTTCTTATCAATTCTCAACTATTCAATGAAGTTAGTGGAGTAGTGAGAGTTACATTAAGAAGTCTGAAAGTCTCAAATTATTACGTGATGTTAGTGGGTAGTGTGAATCATATTCTTTATAAGTAATGAACTCTTTTGTTTCATTCTTCAAGTAATAAAAATCAAACTATCTGTCTGTTCAAATTGTTTTATTTGTCTGTTCAATTTGTTTCATGGTATCAGAGCAAGGTCTCGGCATATCAAACGTTTGATTTTATTACCCAGTGAAATAAAAATCATGTCAAGTATTATTACTTTTAAATCAATATGAATGGAAGTAATTCAACTTCTCCTATGTCTACAGAGAAGCTTGTTGGAACCAATTACCAATATTAGCAGTTATGTATGAAGGTCTTTCTTCAAGGATAAAATTTATGGGATCTTGTTTCCAGTACCGAGATACTTCCTAATAAAACTCCGGAAAATGCTGAGTTAAAGAGGAAATGAAAAGGCTTTATGCGTCTTGATAGGGATTTATTGATCATGTTCGTGCATTGGATTCTCCAAAGAATATATGGGATACTCTTGATAGGTTATTTACCCAGAAAAATACTATGCATCTTCAATACTTTGAGAATGAGCTTGCTTCGTTAATCCAAGCTAATATGTCAATATTCGATTACTTTCTTAAGGTTAAGAATGTATGTTCGGAAATTTCAAGTTTGGATAGTGATGAACATATCATTGATGCAAGGCTAAGACGTTATTTGATTCGTAGATTACGATATGACTTTATGTTGTTTATATCATTAATACTGTTAGGTGCGACCAAAGTCCCATATCCCACATCGGTTAAACATGGGAAGAAAGATCAGTATATAAGTTAAGAATACATCTCCATTAGTGTGAGGCCTTTTGGTAGTGGACCAAATGCAAAGCCGTAAGGGCCTTCGGGTGCCAAAACGGACAATATCATACTAGTATGGAGATCGGAGTATTCTTACTTATATACAAAGGCGGAATATGCGGACCCAATATTCCCTACAAATGGTATCAAGAGCAGACCCAATATTCCTTACAAATGGTATTAGAGCACCAGGCCCAAACGGAACACGATGTGGTGGGTTGTGATGTGGGTGAAATTCTCAGTTGCAAACATCATACCAGAAGCCAGGAGTCATACTCAAGGTGAATGATCTGCTGGATAGATGGAGCGCCAGATGGCTCATCAAGCAGGTGGCTTGATCAAGGAGCGACGCAGATTCATCTAAAGATAGAGTGCCTGATAGCTCATCAAACAGGTGGCTTGATCAAGGAGCAGCACAGTGTGAGCAGATAGATCCGCCCTAAAGCTCTAGAGTTCAAGTTTCTCTCCACCTGACTAGAGTAGGCAGATGAAATTCAATTGAGAGGAGGTTATAGTGGTACTTTGTTCGAGAGGAGGATTGTTAGGTGCGACCAAATTCCCACATCCCACATCGGTTAAACATGGGAAGAAAGATCAATATATAAGTTAAGAATACATCTCCATTAGTGTGAGGCCTTTTGGTAGTGGACCAAATGCAAAGCCGTGAGGGCCTTCGGGTGCCAAAGTGGATAATATCATACTAGTGTGGAGATCGGAGTATTCTTACTTATATACAAAGGCGGAATATGCAGACCCAATATTCCGTACAAATTGTATCAGAGCAGGCCCAATATTCCTTACAGATACAAGGATGGGTTAACCAACCATCAATTGTTGAGTTAGAGAACCTACTCTCTAACCAGGAAGCATTGGTTAAACAAATTCTTGGTAAGTATTCAGTTGATGTTGAAGATACACTATTTACTAAAGATAGGTCAAGATGGAAATACATACAAACTCACTTTCAAAATGGTAATAAGCAGAAAAGGATTAAGGGGGAGTCAACAATCCACTTTAAACAAACATGTTTTAGATACGGAATGACTGGACACATGAAGTCGGATTGTCGTGAAAAGCTTATTTGCAAGAAGTGTGGAAAACCATGCCACATTAAACCAAACTTTTATTCGAAAATCGTTAAGTTAGATGCAAATGTTGCATATGATGTTGAAGATATCAATGAGCTATAGTGGGAAACTTGTTTCTCATTTGAAGTTATTAATCAACCGGACAACATGGCTTCTGCTACACATAGATCTAAAAGAAATCAGAGGTTAATACTAGTTGTATTGACTACAAGAACGAGTGGGTCGTTGATTCGGGTTTCTCACATCATGCTACCAGTAATGCTTCTATACTCTCTAATATTTGTCCTCATTTGAGCAAATAAGTAATTGTGACAACAAACAACTCATTACATCCAGTAGTGAAAGAAGGTGATTTAAGTGTGAAGGATGCAAATTTAGATGATGAAAGTCTTACACTTGAAAACGTATATCAAGTACCGGGTTTAAAGAAAAATCTTGTTTTTGTCTCTCAAATCACTAATTTCGTTAAGTATGTTCACAATTCTTAAATAAGCAACCATTGCTTAAAGAAGAAATCATAGCTCCAAAAAATATATCCAAAAAACTATTGTTTTGTTTTTTAAGATGGAAAAATAGATCGATGAAATATGTTTTTTTTTTGTTTTTTTACTTGTAAATTGATTGCCAAAATAAAATAAAAAATCTCCAAATATATCACCTATACATTTCGTTTTATTCGTCTTTAGAAAATACAAATATTTGTGCATTATTATTATTATTATTATTATTATTATTAATAAGTTAGAGTTTAAATATATGGAGTTTTAAATGTTGAAACAAATTGAAGTTACCGAAATACGTGCAAACCTATCGTAAAAATAAAAATTAAATAGTTATAGCAATTAAGACTTCTCGTGCGAAATAAAACTCATTGTGTGATTTTCTCTCTCCTTTTTTAAAAAACAAAATCCATATATTTCAAACTATAGCTATAAAAAATATTTGACAATACTATTGGTTTTGTTTCTTTAAGATGAACAAAGCTAGATCTATTAAATATATTTTATTTATTTATTTTAGTTGCGAAATTATGTCTAAATAAGTTACAAAATTTAGAAAACAAATCTCCAAATATGTCACTATTTGATTTTGTTTTGTTCGTCTTTAAAAAATAAACTGTATGTGTTGTTGGATTTTTCAAGTAAAGGTTTAAAAAATATAGAGTTTTGAATGTTAAAAAAATTAAAGTTGCAGAAATACAGGAAAATATGTTGGGAAAATAAGAATAATATAATTGCAAAAAAAAAGACTTTGATTGCAGAATAAGTTTGATTTTTTTATTTTTCCTTTCTTGTTTTTTTAAACGTCATATATTTTCAAACTATAGTTCCAAAAAAATATTCGAAAATATCATTGATTATTTTTAAGACAAACAAAAGTAGATCAATAAAAGATATTTTTTAGTTGCGAAATTACATGTAAACTAGTCACAAAAATAATGAACAATTTTCTAATTTTATTTTTGAGGAGTTTAATTTTTTATTTGTCAAAATAAAAGTTATTGATTTTTTATTTGTATTATTAATCAATTTTTTGAGAATGTTAGATTGGAAAGTTTGGTGCAAGTTAGAAGTTCTTTTTTAATTTACAGACAATTCGAATGATGAGTATTCGAATAGTAATACTGTAGTTGTTGTTCATTTTTGGACCAAACTCAATGTAAGTTTTTAATGTTTATAGCTTCTTGGAATATGCGTAGGTTAAACAACCTCATTAGACAAAATTATGTTACTGATTTTATCATTAGAAAGTATCACAATTATGATTCTGGTGAAGACTAAGATCCATATTTATAATGTTAACTCCATCGTTAGAAATATTGCTATTTTTTGGAATTATGTCACTAATCACTCTTCTCATAGGCTGGGTAAGATTTGGGTTATTTTGAACCCTAATGTCTTTTCCATCTCAGTTCTCTCATCTTTCTCTCAATCCATTCACTGCAAAGCTTATAGTCTTAATTAACATATCCATTCTTACTCTCGGTTATATATGCCTTCAACGATAGACTCGAGCGTCGCCCTTTGTGGTCTGAGCTGGAGACTATTTTCACTTCTTGTTGCAATTATCCTTGGGCTGCTCTCGGAGACTTCAACGCTATCCATAACCGTGTTGAACGTACTAGCTTATTCTCACACGACGAGATCGACGACTTCAGTATATGTTGCTATCATTGTGAGTTTAGTGAAATTCGGTCGTATGGTTCTCAGTTCACCTGGATCAATAAAAATCCCTTAAAACCTATTGCTTCAAGAATTGACCGAGTTCTTGTTAATAGTGCTTGGGATTATTATTTTTCTATGTCTATAGCCCATTTTGGATATGCCCACTCTTCTGATCACTCCATTGTTAAATATATTCTGGGCTTTAATAAGCCACATATTAATAAACATTTTAAATATTTTTCATATGTGGCAGATTCATCCTTCTTATAACGAGTTAGTGTTTAATTTCTAGAACCTTCCGATCTCTTCTCACGGTATGAGATTGGTTTCTCAAAAGCTCACTCGGCTTTAATTTTCCCTCCATGAACTTAATCGTAAGGAATATAGTGATATAAGCTCTAGGCTGTTAGGAAACACGACAACTCTTGGAATCAGATGGTCGTCCTCAAGCATTTGTGGTCCATCGTTAGAAAACACGACAACTCAATCTGGTGTGACTGGATTTATTTTGAGAAGATAAAGACAAAAAATTATAGTCTTTAAAGATTGACTCTTATTCTGCATGGACTTAGATAATTTTTTTAAAACTTAGGCCTATTGTTAAGAATTAGTATGGGGTTTAATTGGTAACAGGGAGAATACCTCATTCTCGTTTGACCCGTGGTTGTTGTCAACCTCCTTGGTCAACCTCCTTGGTCAACCACTATGGTATAATATTATTAATAATTCTCGTATAGGGAACAACCTCAAGGTCTCTGATATCATTCGAGACAGTCTCTGGAACTGGCCAACTCATTTAAGGTCTGCCAGTGCTAAAAATATTTGTAACATCCAGGAGATTAACGATCTCATCCTTTCATTCTCTCCTCCCAACATCTTTCATAATGACGCCAACTATTGGATTTCTAGGAGAGATGTATCCCTAAGTTCACTATTAAGGATACCTACAATGTCATTCGTACACCCATCCCAAATATCGTATGGGCAGGGTTAGTATGGTATAAGTTTAATATTCCCCGCCATACTTTCATCTTTTGGAGTTGGGGTCGAAGCACCGCTCCTGAACTATGTCTTATGCAATTCTGCCTTAGAAATCATTAATCATATCCTCCATGACTGTAGTTATACTCAAAGCATATGGGGCTTTTCAAGCTCCAAGCTTGGTTTTTCTTTAAGCCATAATAAAAATTGGGACTCTTGGATCCTTTATGCGTCCAACTAACCTCCATCCAGTTTACGATACCTTTGGCGTGTCTGCTTCAGCGATGTTATCTACCACATTTAGAGTGAGAGAAATGCTAGAATTTTTAGATCATCTCCTTCTTCCGCATCTGTGGTATCTTATAGCATGATTTCTGACCTCCGGTTCACATTCCTTGGTACCAACATTGTCTGGCCAATCTAGTCCCATTAATTTCTAACTTAATTTTGTTTTATGTTTTGATTGAAGCATCTATCTTTCTTTCTGGTTCGCTTTCTTTGCTCGCTTATGTTGTCGCTACCTAGCCGCTTTGATCATATTGGTATTAGCCCATTCACATTGCTTTGTATACGCTTGTTTGGCCAACAACAACATCAAGAAAACAATTTGGGGTTAATCTATATTTCCGCCTTTTTTATATACCTTTTACCCTTTTCCCCAAAAATTAAAAACTCAATGGAATAAAGAAAATTATGTAACATTTTTTGAAGGATTTAATTGTAGTCTAAAAATTTAATTACATATAAAGCTTCAATTTCTTTCTTAATCAAGTAACCTCCAATTTGACTTCTTTGTATTAGGAATGGATAAGCAGAGTTCATAAACTTCGCTTGCTAATATTGAACAGCTTCTTAACCTTCTTTATGATTGATTTGGGAATCAGTAGGTGATCACCAACACGCATTGCATTGGAATTTAAAAAAAATAAAGCATTGGGAAGGACCTGACAAATAGTTGAGAAAAAATATAATACAGATTTGATTAATCATGATTGATATTGCTAATCAAAATTTGATCAAGACAACTGAATTAATTATTTGATCTCAAATAACCACTAAGCTTTCTAATAATAAAATAGCTCTAAAAGGGTTTCGTATTTGGTTATTATCAAAGTCAAGTTTCATTTCACATTTTAGGGTCCAACGAGCAAGTCAATCAACAACTTGATTTTGGGTCCTAAAGATGTGCCTAAATGTCATTGATGCACCAATTAAAGTTCTAAGATATTTTATAATTGAATTTAAGAACGATGGAGCATTTCCCTTAGCAAACATTTCAATTAGAATTGCAGAGTCAGTTCCAATGTCTACATGATTGAAACCTTTTAAATAACACATTATTAGTCCATTTATTAAAGCCCTAATTTCAGCTACTAAGGGGGAATTTTTTTCCATATAATATTCCATATGCAATAATTGTATCACCATTCTTATCTCTCATAATGCTATCATCATTCTTATCTCTAATAATGTCAGCGGTACTAGCCTTCCCATGTAAGAGGCATGGGCCATCACAGTTTAATTTAATTCGGTTATCCTTGGTAGCTAACCATCTAAGAATATTTACCTTATTGGCTTTATGATTATGAAATAAACAACCTAATTTGTTTACTATGTTAATATCACCAATCCAAATCTTCCCTTTAAAGATGTTAGCATTATGAAGTCTAGATATAATGTAATAAATTTTATGTAGAATAATTTTAGTAGTAACTTGAATATTTTTATGTTTTATTTTGTTCCTAAAATGCCAAATGGTCGAGCATATTATAGCCTGAAGAATTGTTCTAATATGTATTGTTTGTTACCAGACCATAACTAACATCTTGTTAGATGTTAGGTGATCATATATCTACCAATAGGTATTCCAAACAAAATAAATAAATGTTTCCAGATATTCTAAGATATATGACAATTTACAAATACATAATTAATTGTCTTTATATATTGGCAGAACTCACATTTAAAAGCCAAGCTGTTTTTTACAAGTTTGTGTCTACATAAATCCATGATTTTATGGTCTTCCATTGAAGAAATGAGAATTTTTTAAGGATAATATTATTCCACATCTTAGAAAAAAGGTTTGAAGATTAATTTTTATGTCTTATGTGATTCCAGGTTGCTTTTGTGTTAAACTCACCAGTTTTTCCTAAATACCAAATTATTTCAATCTTCTCTTTCAATGGATTTTAAGATTTTAAGTTTTATTAATATAATATGGGGTAATATTTTATTTCAGTTTAGCTAAATCTGGATTGTTGTTTAACCAGAATGTGTTAACCTTTTTAATAGTTTACCATTCATTATTTCTCTCATTTGACATATTGATTAATGGTTAATTTCCAAACCATTTATCTAACCAGAAGTCTATGTTCCCTTTCTCAAATTCCATAATATTTGAGGTTAAACAATATCTTTAAATGAGATTAATCTTTTCCATACCCTAGACCTTTTTGTGTTTGTTTTAAGTTGAAGAGGGTGGTTATTTTTACAATATGTTGAATGCATACACTTAGCCCATATAGATTTATTTTTACAGAATTTAAACCATGATTTAAACGAATAGGTATCCTGTAAATCAGATATTTTTCTAACATTAAATTCACTTTATCTATAAGGTTTACAAAAATAGCTCCACTTACTGTAGTGAATAACATTAGAAGACTCTTTAGACCTCACATGAATCTATTAAAGAGTAATTTAATTTTGTTATAACATTTTTAGGTTAAGTATAGCACTGGACATGTTATGAAGGAATTGTGATTAGTATTGATTCTATCAGTACTAATCTTCAACCAGAAGAACGGAACTTATTGTCCATTTCTTGAACTTTGGATCTAATTTTATTAATTAAGTCATCATACTTGCTAGACTTGAACTGTTTTGTATTAGGATTACTAAATATTTTATAGGCAAAGTCTTATTTTCAATCCAATGACATCTTCAAGGGTCTTAACTCTTTGACGACTAAGGTTTGAATGGGTTATTAGACTAGATTTATTATGTATTGATGGTTTGACCAGATATATTCTGATACATCTCTAAACAATTATTGAACTTATTGATATTATTCTTGAAACCATTGAAAATTACAAAGTATCCACAAAGGTAAGGCAATTGATGTTTATTTCCCTTATAGTTTTATATTTCATTTCATGCTAATTATTGAAAAGAAAGTTTATACCTCTAATGAGCTATTCCTCAACTATAATGAAAATGCTGGAAGAGATGGGATCCTCGTGCCTTATTCCATTTAGACCTTTGAAATACCCGTAGGTATCACCATTTATTAGAATTGAGAAAAACATAGAATTCATACTATTGCTGATGAGTTTTATAAAGTTGTTATAAAAGCCAAATGATTTCATAACATTTAAGAGAAAACTGTGGATAATTTAATCAAAAGCTTTTTTAATGTCAATATTTAAAATAATGTTTCCACCTTTTGTTTTTTAATTTATATCATATATAGTTTCTTGAGATATGAGGATTTCCTCGTAGATACTTTTTCCATGAACAATAAAATAGTTCTATCTAATATTTAACCATATGATTCTACTTTTTAAAATAGTTCCTCATTCGAACATTGATCAAAATTCTATCTAATATTTTCAAATTTCTATTATTTGTCGAGGTATAAGATGATCACATAAATCCAGCATCTTCTAAGGAGCAATAAAAATTATGTTGTTAAAGGTATCTATAATTTTTAAACACAAAGTTTAACATGAGAGTTGTTCAGTTGATGTTGTTATCCAGTTAAAATCACCCATAACAATCCATTTTAATGGATTATTGGATAATTTTCTTAGCTGGAACATAAAGAAAGTCTAATTATTCTGGAACACTTAGCATATTACAGTAAGTATGAAGGCATTGTTAATGTTTGAATGATAGATTTTTAAGTGGATGAGTTTTTCAAGTTTACAAATCATATCCAAAATAAATGATCCTTCCTATTGATCCATATATTGTTGTATGCGTTTGAGGTTCTATGATTAAATCCAAGGTATTTTAGAGTTGTTTCAATTTTGGTTTCTGAAATCATAGGCTCTTACAAAACCAGAAAGTCTATGTTCTCAGATTTAGCTAAAGATTTTATTCTCCTAATTGTATTTTTTTTACCAACACCTTGAATATTCGAGTTTCAAAAAAATTATGGTCATTTAAAATTTGAGGGGTTTGGGTTTGTGACTCTTTGGGAGCTATTATTTTATTGTTAAAAGACAGTCTTTTAGGATTTGTTGATCTTTATTTCCTTGTTTATTTCATCTGTAATTCCATGTTGTTTATTAGTGTTTCCGTATTTTGGAGAAGTTGGAAGGCTTTTGGTTAAAGTATCTTTTGGTAAGTTTAATACTAGTTCATTCTTAGATAAATATTCAAGACAACTAAATATGTTTCGAGGAGCTTCTATTATTCCTGGATTTAATTCTCCAATTAATGTTTTATTTATTGTGAGTTACTCTATTGACTTTCCATACAGTCATGTTTGGCTTTATTACTGGTATTTATATTAGTTGTCTTATTATTATATGTAATAGTTTTAGAATTGTCTTTAATATTTTTTTTATTATTATTAGTACAAACTTTAATTTAGGAGTACAAATTTTAGTTACTTTAGTGGCGAACTCTTTTTTGTTGTTTTTATCATGTCTTAAACTTAATTTTTTAATCAAACCTTGTTTATTAGAGGATTTTTTTAATTCTTATTACATTGGTTGATATTATGACCAAGATGGAAAGAGTCCAGACAATAGAATGGTTTGTCACCATATACAATATCTATCCAATATACATTTTTCATCCCAAATTTTATTACTGAGAGGCTTAGATACATTCAATTCTATCCAAGCTCGACAGTAATTATATTTAGCTTTATTTCTGTTAGAAATCCATATATCTAAGAAATTTCCAATGGTATCGTGAATGATCTTGATAATGTACTTATTATATAAGAACAATATATTTTTTGGGAACTAACCCACATATGAGTTATTGGAGATTTCTTTTTATGGTTAAATTTAGGTTCCTATTTGATAAGTCTCATGGAATGCTGGCCAATTGACCAAACATTGTTTTCCTAGAGGATTTCCAGGTCTTCAATTTAGTCGAGTTCTATAAATACATGCCATTTGTCCCAAATAGATAAAGTATATCCACATGTTAGTTTTAATTTTTCCAGGATTGTTTATATGATATTTAAATGTGATCTTCATATGGAAACTTTTCCTACTAAGGTATATTTTTTCAGTGTTAAGAGATGGTAACTTATCTTTAGTAGTAAAGTGTATTTCTTTGAAATTGCCTTTGGTTGAGATATGCACATCCTCGTGTATAATCTCATTCTTGATGAAAATAGGCATGACTGGTTTTTTTTGTATGATTTCACCTTACCGTTGGGGTATTGATTGATATTGTTGTAAAGAAATAGGCAGACTGTGTGAGTACTGGAAATTGTTCTTTATATTGTTGCAAAGAAATAGGCAGACTGTGCGAGTACTGGAAATTGTTCTTTATATTGTTGCAAATAAACCCTATTTCTTTCTTTTCTTCCAGTGGTTGAACCTTGTTTTTATTATTTTCCTTCAAGGATGCTCTACTAGCTGGTCGTCTTTGTTTATTGATTTGACGTAGTTTCTGGTTCTGTAGCAAAATGTTTCATTCCTTGGATTGATTGATCCATAGTCTTCAATCTGACTATATAATTTTGACTTGTTTGTTCTAGGAACCCCTCAAGACCGATTTAAAGTTTGCTAATTTTAAATCTTGAAACCCTCGATTATAAAATCTTGTCTTTTTTTATTACAATAAATCTCACTATAGTTTATTCTTCATTTGCTTCTTCTTATAATGATTTCAATTGTATCGTGATTTTCCTCTGAAAAAAATCTCGATCCATCAAGTTTGTATTTTTAACCGTAGATCCTCTTTTTGAATTTTTTTAATCAAATCTTAGATTTTTCTTTTAATCGAGAGCTTCGATACTGGATGATAATCTTGCTCCAATTTGGTTGAATAGATCTTTAGAAATCTTGATGGGGAGAGGAAAAGATTTCCTAAAAAGGGAGAGGTACCCTTTCATAGAGAGATTTTCATCATTTGGATTTGTTACCTAAAATTTTTAAATTAAAGTTTTGTTGATCATTTAAAAAATTAATTTTATGCTTCAGTTCCAAAATTAATTTAAAACAATGTGTTACATGGTCATATCTAGCCATCATTGTCTAATCTAGCAATGCTAAAAACACTAATTTTCTATTTATCTTCTATCTATCTATTTTCATCCAAATATTTAAGCATTTAGTGATTTTCAGATGGTGGCATAAAAAGATTGATAAAAAGTGATACCTTACGATAAATGACAACTTTCATAAATTTCACAAAATTCTCACAGATCTATGACTTTTGGACAATAACAAGAAACGTAATTTTTCTGATAAAAAATGGTGTCTTATATGACTTTTAATTCATTTCGTTGTGTATCGTCCAATGTCGATCAAATTCATCGCGAAGCCTGTGCGAGTAAAGAATATTTTATTTATAGTTTATAAATAAAATAAAATTAAGTAACTAAAAAAAATAACGACTTTTTGTTATGGAAACAAACTCTAATCTATTTTAAAAAGTTATTATCATTTCCTTTTTAACACTAGAGACATATATGACATACTTCACAAAATTCAGATTTAATAACATCTAGATAAGAAAAAAAAAAACTAGAAAACAAAATATATAACTGTAAAAAAATCCAAAAATTAAAAATTAAAAATCGTAAATAAAATATTTCTGTTATCACACTCTATACCAATGAATAGAGTGGATATATCGTGTTAGTCGTAATTTTTATTTTATTTTATTAATAATTCATAATTAAAATGTGAATAGAATGATGGATACTTAACATATGTTATTTGATGACACATTGATAAATCTAGTAAGATTCTATATATTGTATTAATCTATAAAAAGAATTCATTTTTATCTTGTTTTTAGTAATATAGAAGTAAAATATGAATAAAAAATTTATGGCTGTAAATTATTTGACTCTAAAAAATAATATATATATATATATATATGAAAATTAAAATTTCTAATTTTGTTGTTTTATTAGAGATTAATTTTTTTTACTTTTTTTAAATAAAAAGATAAAAGCGAGAAAAAAAAGGGGAAAGTATGAAAAAAAACCTAACCTAAAAATCTAACTCGGGTTATTAATAGGCCAACTAGAATTTATTTGGATAAACCAAATCTTACTATTTTACTTCAGGTTATTTGTTTTACTGCTTCGTCAAGTATTCCAGTTTCCAATTAGGAATTAGGGTTCTCTCTAACCCTAGAAGGTTAGGGTTTTTCTCCGATTGAAGTTGTTGCTTCGAATTTCAAGGGGCTTTAAGTTAAGCATTAGACAATCAGGTGAATCAGGAGCACTGGTTCCCATATTTCGATTTTTTTTCGAAAGAATAAAAATGGAATCTAAATTGTTTGTTGGAGGCCTTTCTCGCCAGATCAGTGAAGATAGTCTGGTGGAGCATTTCTCCGTTTACGGTGTGGTATCAAGCTGTTTGGTTGCTAGAGATAGGAATACCGAAACCCCTAAGGGTTTTGGTTTCGTCTCGTTTTCTGATGCAGCTTGTGCTACTAGAGCTCTTAAAGACACTCATGTCATTCTGGGAAGAAAGGTCAGTTTAAGCTCTTACTTCCTTTTTAGTCTCTTATTTATTTTTTAATTTAATTTATTATTGCTTAATTGTGAAGCAATCGAAATATAGCTTCTGTGTGATGGTTACTTATATATAAAAAGAAGACAAATATTCATATAGAATCCGAATTGATTGAATTATAGAGCTAAACAGTAGTATAAGGGTACAAGTTTTTCATTTTCAAATCCAATTTATGTTTTCTAGGGTTCATAATTCAATTTACTAAGTGTAGGGCTTTTATAGCAAAAATGTTGGGTTGTGTAGATGCTCCTGTTTATAATTTGGAATAAAAAGTAGATAAGTTTTGTTGATTTTCGATGTCATTTGAAGGTGGAAGTGAAAAAAGCAAATCCTAAAAGGCAGCAGCAACAGCTGCAATATCAGGAAGAGATAAATGGGTTATGCGAGAAAACTGGCAATGGAAAGGATATAAATGGTGGTTTTAGGACTAAAAAGATATTTGTAGGGGGGTTACCTTCTACTATAACCATAGAAGAGTTCAAAAATTACTTTGAAAATTACGGTAAGACAACAGATGTTGTTGTTATGTACGATAGCAAGACTAACAGGCCTAGGGGATTTGGGTTTGTCACGTTCGAGTCAGAGGAAATCGTTGAGAATGTTATGGAGAATCAAAATAACAGGTTTGTAGAGTTGTATGATAAAAAAGTCGAAATTAAGAGAGCAGTTCCTAAAGATTACAGGAGTCACTACGAGGGTGTGGAAAGAAGTCCTGTTGTTTATAATTGTTATCAGGCTCCTTATGGTCACATCTATAATGGTTACCATCCTCATGAGTTGGTGTACAGTAATGCTAATGTGTTTCCTTATCCCACTAACTTTTATAACAATGGATACTTTGGTAACGGTGTGTGGCCGGTTGCATCTTGGTACAACTACAACATGCCTTGTCTTCTTTCGTATTATAATGTATACGATGGTGTACAAAGGTTTGGATTCGGAGGGCGTCAGCAGGATTTCTGTGAGAATCTGAGTTTGCCTCAGTTGGTCAAGGGAGACACATTGTCTGTATTAGACAATGATGTTGCTGATGATTGACGGACAGAAATCAGTAAACTGCCAGGAACTTCGGGTTTGGATTAATTCTGTCGTTTAAGGTTGCTGGTATGTAATAAATTTTATTTTCTATTTTGGTACAGTTCTTTTCCCTTTTTTGTAATATAAGTTTATTTGAAACTGGTAATTTACGTTTCCCTTTGGTCACGTAATTTTTATCGTGAACTTCGATTTTGGGCAGTAATAAGTTTTTTTTGCACATTCGTTGGAGATAGTCTTTCGGAGATAGTCTTTTGATTAAAAAAATATCTAGTTTTAGTCTTAATTATGTATTTGGATTATATTGGACGAAGTTAGTTGCCTTTGTGCTGAAAGTTAATTAGTTTTCTAAGCTTGTGACTAGTTTTATCTAAAATAGATAGTCATTAGACTAATGGATAGTTAATGAACTCGTTAGTGTTTATAACTTGACTTTTGGTATATACGAATTCACTTGTTTTACTAGGATACAATATGTTTGATCAATTTTGTTATGTAGTAATTAGTATATATATACACTCACATCTGAAATCCTATGTTCTCAGGTTGAACAATGTACAAATAAGTCTAAAATTTCAGAATATATATCAGAATTCAAAAAAACTGATCGAAACTGGGTTGGATATAAGCATAGGTTGAATATGGATATTTCAATTTCAATTTAATTTATTTGTTTTCAAAGTTATATTAAAAAGCTATAATTTTATATTTTAGCGTAAAAATATTTAGTAATATGGCATAAAACTTTGATAGCCTTTATAGTAACTTGAATCAACACAGGCTCAGACATACTTATCTTTAGCTCCTTTCCTTTGTACCATTGGTAAATTGAGTGGACGGGGGTGGTCTGACTGGTTACTTGGGCTAGACTTTTTATTTTATGGGCGATGTGGGAACAGGTTCCGGATACGGATTGAGACTTCTGGTTCTGGACCAGAAGTTCTGGTTGTGTGTTCCCTGTCTTATAAATTTGTGCTTTGTTGGAAATTTTGGTAAAACATGAGTGGGTTATTAGGTATTAAGTCCATTCTAACCTCTGTCATTTAGTATCGAAAATGGCTTTTATTGATATCTGGGACATACACCTCAAAACAGTATGAAGTCGTTAATGAAAAAGATATGAAAGTAAATGGTTGGACTCAAAAGTCAAAACTAAACTAGGGTATGAATGGAATGTTTTTATTAGATGTAGGCATCTAGCAGAGGTTATGTACATTCATAAATGAACTTTTTAGTCACCTATAACAGGATGAAAACTTATTACTCCATTTGATTCTTAGAAGCTTAACAACTTTCTCCTTTTAGACGTTTAATATTTCTGAGTACGTAGACCGTCGGGTCGAGCTCCATCGGGTGGTATTATATGCGGGAACAGATTGATATTCATAAGTCTCTTAACGAAGGAAGTTGTGAAGTACTAACACTAGCCTATATAGCATGAAATATCTAAATAAAACTGTATTTACAGTAGAAGCCGGAGTTGGTCAGTGAAGGTTGGAAAACCATATCGACATGGTATCCTTTTAACTATGGAAAGCAATAGGTCGTCATGGATGCGGGTATAGCTAAATTCATAACTATATCGTCTATGGTTTTTTTAGGTTCGGGTACATATGGGTGCTCGTTGAAACTATGATTTTTTTTGTTTAATTTAGGGATGCAGTCCAAAAGAAATAGCTAATTTATCTTCTTTATATCATTTTCTTTATATCATTGATTCTAAAATCTCAAGCATATAATTTTTTTCTTTATGTAAATTATGTTTCATAAATTATAATTTAGGCGGTATTATCTTTATATCATTTTCTTTATATCATTGATTCTAAAATCCCAAGCATATAATTTTTTTCTTTATGTAAATTATGTTTCATAAATTATAATTTAGGCGGTATTATAAATATTGAAGAGAGAAGTGAATAATTAAATTAATAATAATGTTTTGAATTTGACATTCATACATAGTATAAAATATTATTTTTCAAAATATAGTGTATTTACTATTTATTGTTAATTAGCAAATGTTCTGTTATGTACTAATAATTAGGGAAATGATACTAGAGGTACCTACACACAAACAATTATTTATTAAAATCAAAATTTGATCGTTGATTTAAAAAACGGATGTTTTGTTATATATGAATGATTAATGGGTCAAGCTATATATATCCAAATGTGGTTTAAGTATACCCAATTTTGAGTTTACCCAAAGGTGGTATAAGTTTATCCAAATTTTGACAAAAATACTCTTTTCTAGGTATATAAGGTTTTTTTTACTAATCTTATCCACCTCATTTTTTCTCTTACACTCTCTAACTTCTCTCTAAAACTTTCAAGTTCTCTCTAATTTATCCGGCGAACTAAAATATGGAAACTTAGTCTTAGTATCAAAATTTAGGGTTATTGTTGAATTAGGTAAAAAAAATCAGAATTTTAGGGTGTTTGGAGGCCATTTTCCGGCCAGAATTCGGCCGAAAAATGACCATTTGCGAAGGCTGAGCGTACCATCGATACAGAGCGTATCGTACCATAATCCACGATACGCTCTGTACCATCGGTACAGAGGGGGTGTACCGGTCGGTACGCCCCCTGTACCTATGGTACGCTCAGCCTTCGCAAATGGTCATTTTCCGGCCGAATTCCGGCCGGAAAATGGCCTCCAAACACCCTAAAATTATGATTTGTTTTAGTAATTAAATTTTTAATTTTTTTAAAAAAAACTTTAAAAAAACAAGTTTTGATTTTGTGTTTTTATTAGAAGAAGTTTAAAAAAATTAAAAAGAGTTTGAATGTTCTTAAGGCAACTTTGAATGTTCAAGAACAATTTGAAGAATTTCACAAAATTGTAGTAATATGAGGTTTGATCTAGTAGAGAGTTGTGTTTTTTTGGGTATACATAGGCAAATAGATTGTTTTGTTTTTTGGGTGTATCTAGGATATACTTAGTGTTTTTTTTACTTAGTGACAATTCGGATATTAAATGAAAGTTCAAGGGTTTTTTCGTCCTAAAAAAGTCAAACAAAAGTCAACTGCGTTTTTTGGGTATACTTAAACCACATTTGGGTATACATAGTCATACCCATGATTAATATATGGTTGTGGTATATGTTCTATTTTTTTAAATTTAATTAATAATATTAGACTGATTCTGAAAATATAGAGAATAGAAAAAATATTGAAAAGAAGGAATGTGCAAAATCAAATTTAATGTTTAAATGTAGAATAATATTTAAAAATATATATTATATATATCAGTAAATAATATATGGTTTTATTATTATAGAATACATATACTAATATTAATAACTTTATTTTCAATTTTCATAAATAATATTAAATAATTTATTATTTTATATAATATTAATTTAGTGGGTATTAGTCGGGTATCCCCCAGTGGGTTAGGTTCGGGTTGGCTACCTGTGGAAATTTTTTAAACCCATAACCCATCCCAAACCCGACGGGTAGTAAACTTTCAAACCCATTATCCATTCGTGAGAAAACTTTAGAACCCATAACTCATCCCATCAGGTCAGCTCGTGTTGGGTACCCGCAGGTTCAGAAAACATTGACATCTCTACTTTTAAATGCAACTTGACGAGGTTCGTCACGCCAGGGTTACTTAGCTTGCCAATCTTTAGGGACTAATTGAAAACATAGATCCAAGACCTCCGATGTTGAGGTCAAAGGTTCATAGATTGATGTCGAAGAAGGGTTGATGGAAGGTCAAAATGGGGTATCCGATTTGCTACAGAGGCTCAGACCTGGCCAAACATAGGATATATATGGAAGGGCACTAGGTATTGACACCATTGATATCCATCTTCGTTTTAAAAGCAATGTGCGGTCCATTGACCTTAGTTAGGAGTCAGAATCACTCGGAATGTGGCGTTATTATCGCTCACACTCCATGTATCATAGTCGAGCAAAAAGTTTGCATCATCAAAATAAGGTACAAGCATGACATTTCCAGTTGAACCTTAATGGTATACATCTTTATTTGTCAAGCGTTTATTATCCAAAAATTTATGCGCTTTATCTAAAAGTCCTCTAATGTTATAATTATTTCTATACAGAGACTCTATTGGGGGACTTGTCTCTCAAGTTCATTGAATATAAGATGGATACATATTATAGGGTTGGAGATCCAGAGTATCAAATTGAGAAATTCAGGAATGAGATGTTTGCTTCGGTTGTGATGATTAGTTTTTTTACCGAGGTTTTCCCATGATTTTAAGATGAAGTACATTAACTTGGTTTATTCTATTGTTGTGGGGGATTATCCAAAGTGTTGAAACGTTGTGATCTTTATTCATAAATTAATTTATTATAAGTAAGATAATTAACAGTGATTGTGACTGCATCATTCATTACAATCAAGAATTAGACGAGAGCTTAAGTGATTATACTCGACATTGTTTTCCAAACTAAGAGCAACCTTAAAAATTTCCATGAAACTATGACATGTGCTTCCTACCAACAATGACTTTTTTCAGGCTTGCTAATTGAAGATATAATGAAAATAAAGGCTTTGAACTTCGATGTTTTACTAGATCAAGTTGAATCACACATCAACGTAGACGAGACAATGTATTTTTTAAGAAACATGTCAAAATTTCATCTTCATACTCATTAGAACACAATTAGAATCTCGAAAATAATTCCTTATTAGGATCGTCCTATCCATATTCAATAATTATATCACCCTCTGTTGATCATCAGAGTGAATTCCACTCACGCACTTACAAAATAAAATCCCATGGGTCTCAAAGATGAAAACTCTTCAAAAGGAGCTTGAGTTGAGTGCAAGAGTATGTAACGTAGGCGAGGTAAATGCACAGAGTTAAACGAGAGTAAGTCAACTATTTATGATAAAGAAAATTATTTCGTGCGTTTTTGAAAGCTTATTCATATGACCAAACTTTGGGAATAGAGGAACCATTTAAGTTTTAAAGTAACATAACGATATCGTCTATAGTATGAAGGATTGTAGTAATTTAAATGAGTAAATTCAAAATTTTATTAAAGATGGAAGCTTATTTAGTTTCTTAAGAGACAAGACGGGAAAAGGAAAAAATAAGTTAGAGTCAGCCTTAAAGGTCTGAGCCAATTCTAGAGACTATGACATTCGAATCCCCGATAGTACAACTGAAGCAAGAGTATACCCTAGTTGGATAAATCTGAAGACTATTTAGACCTCACCACATCGTAAACTATAGCTAGAAGAGACTCGTTCTTTGGAGCTACCAAGTCCTAAAGAAAATGTATTCTTATAAAATTGTGTTTCAGTACCCAGGCAAAACCTCTGCACATTTATACCGAACTTCATACCCTTAAATTATATTTGATGTTAAGGACCTTCAAAAGGTAGCATGTCGTTATAAGGATGTCGTGCTCATACTGGCTCAGATTAAAAGAGTCATGGTTGATACGTGAAGCTTAACAAATTTTATTCAAAATAACATTTAATAAAATGAGGAACCCATGACTCTTTGGAAGTCTCAAAGGAAAATGATTAGATTTATAATATCTAAATTACCAATATGTTGGAAGTTTCAGGTCGAGGTTACTTTAGGTAGGGGAGAGTTTAATAATTCTGTAAGCTTTCTATTTATGGCTCTAGACTCAATTGCTTTCTATAATGTTACACCAGGACATAGATTAAAACTACATGTTATCACTTCTACCGTGCATAATGCTTGAGTTATATTGTTGGTAACAAGGTTAGAGTTATCAGGAGATATGCTAATATTGTTTTTGAATTCTATGCATCATCTCTCTCCTTAAAAATAGTAATTATAGGGGGTTTCGTTCGAGATTGAGGGAGTAAAAGACCCTCGTGAGGTCCTAAGATTAGCACTACTTGGAGAAGATATAAAATTTATTGAGCTTGCCAAGAGGAAGTGTTTAAAGTTGTATTCACTTTATCACGTAACCACCAAATTGTCTTGTTTTATTTTTATCTAACAATTTGAATTTTTTTACCTAAAAACCCAAATATGCAACACATGTGTCGTCTGAAATAATTTTCCATAAGATATTTGTCAACCTAAAGTATATGCTCATAGTGATGGCTACAAGATCATTGCTAAAGGATTGACTTCGTGTCAAATGCTACAACTTGGTGTGAAAGTTGTAACTTGATATGGAAGTTGTAACTTGGTGTCCTAAGTTGTAACTTAGAGTTGAAGCTGGATGTTAATTTAGGATTATGTACCGAACACTGAAACTAAGGGATGAAGTTGGAACTGAGTGCTGACACTAGAACTAGTTACCAATAGCTTGAACTAAGTGTTATAGCTAATAAAATATGATCGGTGCAGTTCAGGTAGAACTACTGACTTTGTATGCGATTAAATGCTCAACCAGAGTTAGGTGTAAAATGAGCCTATTATAACCTAAGAGTTTAACATAGTTGAAACATATATGTTAAACCAAAGCATGCTTGCACGAAGCATACTGATCCAAAGAAGAACGGGTCTAAAGAAAGTTGGTCAGAGGTACTTTGTCAATGCAACTTAAACGTTATGTTTGATCTGATAGAGCTGTGCTTGAAATCTTGATCGAACTAGGCTTCTTCTATTTGCTGGAAGGTTCCTATTTAATTAGGTCTCCTATTTTGGTTCTTTTATATTAATTTGAATTTTATTTTAATTAGATTTCTTATTAATTGAGTCTTCTATATGAAATAGGTTTTCTATTAGTTTGGATTTTCGATTTATTAGGTTTCTTATTTTATGATTAGGATTTTGTTATAGTCGTCAATTAATATGATTTAATCTTAAGCGTCTTTTGTAAAATTAGGATTTTATCCTAAGTCTATAAATAGAGGATGCACAACCTGTGGTAAAGGTGCGACATGTTAAAAATCCAGACAAATAACGATACAAATGAGATCAAATAGTATGTTTGCATATAGTGTAGTGGGGTATAAGATAAACACTTGAATATGCATTATGATTACAAATTATTTATAAACTAATAAGAGAGTTTTATAACAATTGAGTGATTCAATATTTAGTGTTTGAAAGTTTGTTTGTAACCTCTTATATATAAATTGTGTATGTTACCCAATAGAATCATTCTTGATTTAAATATGGCATGAAGGTAAAAGATGATGATCAAGCAATTATCCTCTTGAGATCTCTGTTGGTACTGTATGAGAACTTTGTTGACATCATGCTCTATGACAAAGAGTCCTTCATGATGGTTATGGTAAAAGTAATTTGAAATTAAAGAATCTTCAAATGAAGTCAGTTCTGAAGAGAGACTTTGATGGTGTTAGACTGAATGTGAGTGGAAAGCTTGAATGGAGAAATTCAATAAAAAAGATGATGGTTCTACGATGAAATATTGATGGTACTAGAAGAATGTCATATCTGTAGGAACTATCCTAAGAAGATGAATACATATAATTATCCGAATGATGAACCTAGATATGTTGGGATCATATCAGATGACTATGATATGATGATAGGTTAGTGGTTTCTTCTTTTTGACACAATAACAAGTGGGTTTTCGATTTTAGAGCATCATTGCATATGACTTCCAACAAGTATTGGTTTAAAATCTGAAAGTGTTTAAATGTGGTGAGATCATGTTGGGGAATGATGTGTGTTGTACAATAAATCAATGAGGAGTATTATATTCAAGATGTCTACAAGACTCACATATTGTTATAGATGCTAATCAGACTGATGGTGTTGTCTTGGATGGGTCTATTGTAGAAGGGGCATCTAGTGTTAGCAGTCTGTCGGGAGTCAGCTGGAGGCCTTTGAGGGCTATCGAATCATGTGAAGATTTAATCTGTAAAGTACATGAAGAGTCTTACGTTTGGTATGCTTAGGTGCATAATCTGGAAGAGTAACCCAAATCATGGACAACTATCATCGTCAATATGAGCCCCTAGACGTGTAGAGCACCACAAATCATGGAATAACTGAAAAAAATAAGCAGAAGCAGAGTATGTCTGAAGTGAGATGGTCTGAAACACTTTGTCGATGCCACTAAAACATTGTGTTTGATCTAATGGAGTTGGGCTTAAGCTCTTGATAGAATTGAGCTTATCTATTTGCTAGAAGTTTCCTATTTAATTTGGTATTATTATATTAATTGTGATTTCATATTAATTAGATTTCATATTAATTTGTTTTTCTATATTAAATAGGTCTCCTAATTGATATGGAAGTAGGATTTTGAGGACTAAGTTGTAAATAATGTAAATTTAAGGATTTAATTATAAGTAATGTAAGTTTTGTCATTAAATTGTAATTGGTGTAAGTTTTAGAGAGTATTTGTAACTATGTATAATTGTTAAGGACTAAACAGTAATTAGTCCAATTTTGTAACAGATTTCAGTTTGAGACTAAGTCTTGGCTCCTCTATATAAAGGGCAAGGCTACTCTAATAAAGAGGTTCAAGACTTTCTCTGGAACTCATTTGTACTTGAACTTTCTCTCTCTAAAAACTCTCTAACTCTTTCTCTCTCTAGATTTCTCTCTTAACAATTTACTAAGGCAAAATATTAACTCATCACTAATAACTAGAATTTCCTATTTATTAAGTTTTTATTTTATGTTTAGGAGTTTGTTACGGTCGTTGATTAATGTGATAAAGCGTAACGACGAGCAACTGTACAAAGGAGATCGACGATTCTATTTGCATAAAGTGTGGTAATGTAAATGATAAACACTTGAATATGAATTTTGAGTTTTACGGATTCTTCATAAACCCAAAGAGAGTTTTGTAACAAATGACTGACTGAGTCTTTAATGTTTACGATTTTTTTTGTAACCTCTTATATATAAAATGTATTTGTTATCTATTTCTTTATGATATTAATCATGTTAAATCTCTTGTTGTGGGATTGATTTATTTTTTGGTTCTTTTTTGTTAACTTTGTTCTTGAAATAAGTTCAGAGCCAAAAGTCATTTTTTATTATAAACCCTCTTTGGTAGGTGGTCGCAAACTATTGGCCACTGCTTCGGCTGAGTGGCAAATATCAGGCCTAGCGAAATTATGATCATGCAAGGTTTTGGGCTATTTGGTTAGTGAAATGGGTATAATGGTAAACATATCACAGTTTGCAGCCTTTTCGTTCCATGCTCCCCTACACTTGGTCAATGAAGTATAGTTAGTGGCATGAAGAGTCAAATTGATGATGTTCGAGAAGGTTTTATGATGGTCGATAGTTGTCAAAGACAAAATATATCTATGGTTATTCATGTGAACGATAAAAATAAAGTCCTATAACTAATATTTATAAGGTAACACTCGACTTTATCTGTCATTACAACTTGTAGAAATGTGAAGAGTCAAAGCCTAATCATCTACATGCATAAGGTTATCAAGGGACCATAGTAAATGTAACAATTAATAAACTCTGTAAAAACTATAATTAGGCTACTATATGTTTTAACATGGGAGGCTTCAAATGAAGAGTAATGAAGGAATAACTAATCAACATCTGAGATCAAGAATTAATGGTCAGGCGGCCAAGTCATTTCCCTCAAATTTTATATTGGGCCTCCAGCTCGGTACCGTTGGACAATACCATAATCAACCTCTAGCTCAGAACCTTTGGGCAAGCTCATAATCGACCTCCAAATTGGAACTCTTGTGAAAGTTTATGCTTACCATCCAGCTTAACACCCATGGGGGTATCACATATGCTCTCCTACTCGGTCAACCCCAAAGCTCTCTTAACTACCACTCCGTCAACCAATATGATGTTCAGATGCAGAGCTCTATCTGCTTGTAATATTTTATACTTTTTAAAATAGAAATTCTTTCTCAAGAAATAATTCTGGATGACGAGAGTTTTGATGATATAAGGTAAGGAGAATATTATCCAGATGATCTTCTAAAGCTAGTCGAAATTCAGGCAAAAAATATTAAATCAAATGTTCATCTATAGGACAAAACTCAACTTCTCCTTTAACCAGTTCGTAAAGACTAGAGGGTTACTCATAAAAGGATTACTAGTCGGGATGTCACCCAATTTTAAATAATAATTTGTGTGATATAAATAAAACGTTTAAACCTAGAAACTTATGTATTTATGACCCTCATTTACCCAAAGCCACAAGCATAACTCTAAATAGACTTGTCACTCACTTAGAAAAACTTAGAGAGCGGTGAATAATTATTATTTTATTCCTAAAAATTTAATTACTTTCTATATTTAGACGTGTTATAATTTTAAGTTGGTAAGTTAGCTATACGAGCATCATCAATAATAATAATAGTAATAGTTTTTTATTTTAAAAATTTATTATTTTTATATGATATTATGATTTTAAATATTTATGACTAATATGTATATATATAATAAAATATTCTAAAGTAATATTATAATTTTATAGTTTATAATGTTATAAACTAAACAACAATTATTTATCAAAATCAAGATTTGATCTGCTTCAAACAAAAGAAAAAAGGGGAAAACCTTAGCATGAGTCATGCATCCCAACCATGCCTTATTTTTTTTAGAAATATTCAAACATGAAACCTAAGTGTTTATCAAGCAAATCATGACCAATAGTTGAGAACAAGCTGGCTGTGACATATACGACTAGTCTAGAAGAGTCTAACAAGATTACAATCCAAGAAAATTGAAGCCTGTTTTCAAGAGTGTGGTTGGAGAAAACAACTTCACCATCAAAAGTGCCAAGTGGAGTTTCTCCAATTATTAGAAACCGAAGATAAACATCATTTCTAATTGGATTTTTTTAAACATTAATGTTTAAATGTAGAAAATAAATCAAATAAAGAGAGAATAAAGTATTTATACACATAGGTACAATTTAATTAGAATCGTTTATCTTACCTAGTTTATGCCATTAACTTCCAGAATAACATTTTTGGATCCAAAGAGACTTGGAGGGCCATGATTGCAGAATTTGAAAAGAGTGTACGTACGTCATTAAAATAGGCAAATTTCAACACATGTAGTATTTTTGCCATCCACTTGCGTTTTCACCTAAATAATAAACACAAGCACTCCAAGTTAAAATATTTTACCATTTGTAAACAAAAGTAAATCCAAATATAGTACCTACAAGAAATACTTTGCTTAGAAATACTAACCACAATATAACTTTGTCAAAAAAGGTAAACCTTGGCGAATTAATAAAGCAAATAAACCTCTACCTACATATTTATCCATTAACCACCGTCTCCAACAAGGAAAAACACGCTACTTAAATAATCTCATTAAAGAAACAATTCAATTCCTACGGTATAAAAGAAACAAAAAAAATATGTATAGGCTTTTCATCTTCCTTCACTAATGGTTATGGGCATACCTAAAATTCCTTTATATCAAGGTCGGACAAACCATATCTCTAACAACAAAAAGAAGTTAAAAAAATAACAACGTTTTAGATAACATGATAGTTCTTACTTCATCATATACCAAAAACTATGGGAGCTATTCAATTACGGTCAACAAAGATTTGATTCATGCTAAAGATAATAAGTGATAAAATAATATATAAAATATGAATAGTTAGTATCCTAGCATCCTACGTTAATTAATTTTACTTCTTAGAAAGATTATCATTCTTTATCATTCTAATCTGGAGTCGAACTTCAGATTCGTGTCAGACATATTACATAAAATTATCCAAATCACATATGAACTCCATTCATAATTTGGTTGTGATGTTTTTAATATCAGGAATGCTTTATAGCATTCCATATAAGATTTCTGATTTTCTCTGATCACGACCACTTTGCTGTTTATAGGGTATCTTAAGAACTGGTGGACTGTAGGCACTAAGACATGCATTTGGTGGACCAAAGATCGCTCTAATATAATATTATAATAAGATGGTGCATCTACCACCATAAAAATATATTGTACATTTTTTGAACTCTTGCTTCCCTAGATTAATATCTATAGTTAGCTCCCGTATGACAATTCCATTTACTCTAGTGAAGTCAGTAAGTATTCTTTGAGTTAGGGCTAACATTCAAGCTCTTATACCTATTTTATAGTTACATTTATGCAAAATGTTTTTTGAGCTGACAATGTCAATCATCATCCTCTTGATCTATACTCCTGACAGTTCCACTGTTATTAGTACTACATCATTATGTGGAGAAGTAATTCTTCTTATATTTTTATATGAGAATGATAGGTTTAGCTACAAGTTTTGATATACATATGGGGATATATTCTCTAACACACTATCTCGGTCTCTTCTGTATATAGTTTTCTTGATTTTTTGCAAACTCTATAGTATATGTCTCATTTAGAAATCACTCTTATAATATGCCTGTTAGGATCTAGGTCCAAATAGTCTTCATCTTCCACAACCTTGGTCACTATGATAACATTGTATTCAACACCCTTTATTTTTTTGGTTAGGGCCGAGGCTAGTTTCACAACATCATCATAACCTTGTCTCGATTCCATTTTTTTACTTAGCGAACTCATTGAGTTTACCCTTATTAACTAAAATATGGACATGATTATGGAAAGCCCAATAATATCTAGTCAAATGGCCAAAATTAACTTATAGTATTTGATTTTATCTCGATTCTCTTTTTCTCCAAGAAACTTTCAAGGTCGGTTGTTATTAATTGTATCCTTAGTATTTTCATAAACTGATGACGTCTCGGTCAGCTCAGTCAATCATCCTTTCGGTGGGTATGTAGGTCTTTTGCTACTACAAGTATTGAACCGTTTTTAGAATCATCATCAATTAGTTACATAACATTAAACCATAGTATGAAGCTGATAATTGGATAAATTTTTGAGTATTTACCATGACCCCCGAGGAACCGTAATACAATGTTTCAACAATATCCTAAAAAAGATGCATGGAAAATTATAAGATGCTTCATACGACATGCAGAAATAATTTTGTAGGCTCAAGATAGATCAAGAGATATGAGGTTTACATAATTTATTGTAAGCAGAGAGCTAACTAAAGTTTGACGGAATACATAAAATGTTTTGCTATCACGCTAGGACTGACTAGTTCTCGGTCTTTCTGAATTTGAAGCATCATTGTTCATCGACGTGTTATTCTTTGTGTAGATTTGTGTGATTGTGTCTGTTTTGTTGGTCGAATGACATAATGCTAGAGTTTCAGTGTCCCTTACTTTTTTGTACTTTGTACACTTTATCTACTTTGATATATCACTCTAAATGAGCTAGTAGATTATGAACTTCAGAGTTTTCCTCTTCATTATTGCATTTGTTAGGGAACCTTCTCGGACTCATTGCCCGAATACTGCTACGACCCCAGATCTCAGCAATTTTGTAGGTGAGACTTTGTAGAACTTGTGGGTTATCGACTTGAAATTGTATAAAAATAAATGTGCTTTTGGATTTTCGCCATGAAAGTTATTGGATTGTCTGGTTAGTAAAAAATGTATAAAGGTAGAACCATCAGAGTTAGCAGCTCATGCATTCATGCTTCTCCCGGGTTAGTCAAGGAAGTTTAAGTGTTGGCTGGGAGACGGGTAGCCTGATTTTGGAAATGAAATTTACCAAGTGTTTTAATGTTCTAATTAGAAAATATGCCATGTTTTTCTAAAAGAATGTCTCATGGATTACCATCATCGTATATGGCTCAATTTTAACCTCTTTAATCTAGTCCCTATATACCCCACTTAACTTTCAAAGTAAAATGAAAGGTAATCCATTACCAAAGTCTAATAGATACAATGGTATACAGATCTCCTTTATCGTATTAATGGTCCATCATGTGGTTATCATAAAATGGTAGCATTATCCCATACAAAAACTCAAGGGCGAGTGGGGACTATTCATTAGAATAAACATCACCATCCTCATAGAAACTATTTAAAGGGTTCATGAATGAATATACTTGTTAAAATCTTGGTCTTTTCCATCTTTCGGCCGCCAAATTTGTATCGCGTCTTGATCTATATGACGGATATTCTGGATCTGGGTTGATGTATCCTTGTGGGTACTACAGATAACACTGAGGCCAACTAAGTATATTGTTTGGTTACTGTTATTATCCATGTACCTTCTCGGCGGGTAGTCTCGTTGCGCTTCATAGAGTTTTTAGTGCATCCACGATTGGGAGGCCAAGATTTGATGGAGGTTGGGAGGAATCCATGGTTGGACAACTTGATTATGCTGAAGTATTTGGTGATAGCCTAAGAATTGATGGTAACCAAATCGAGGCAATGGATCACACTGGAGGAAATGAGTATAAAGACTATGTCCCAATCTAACTAGTAGAATTATTGGGCCCTCGTTATTCTCCTCACGAGGCTCTTTACCCATATTCTCTCTTCGATCATGTTTGGAAGTACGAGTTCACCTTCTTGTTTTGTTTTGAGTACGTTGTCGTCGTTTTATATTCCAGTTGGAGCACTTATGATTCAAATTTTCTCTTATTTTCTCGCGAGACGTCTTAGAGGGATGCTTCTCTTATTTGGCTTATTTTCCCAAGATGTTCTCTCAACATCCGATGACTTGCATCATTTTATTCCTCGTAATCCACATCATTGACTCTGGGAGCTTGTGCATTAAACGAAAACCAATAGCTTGTTCTACTTTTGACTGCTGAGTCATTTGCTCAATTTCAATATGAGGCATTATTAGATCATTTGTGATTGTTTGGGCCTTAAGCTTTCCATCAAGATGTTTAATATCTAAATCTAATATAATAATTAATATTATGGTTTCTAGTTGATTTTTTTTAAATTCAAAATCTAAACAGTCCACTAAAGTATTAAAAAGAATTTTCATTATAAGATATAGGAGGACTACTATATAACTACTAAAATAAGATGAGAATTAACATTTAATGTCAAATATTATCATAATACATATTTAATACCACGTAAAAATGAAAATATATAATATATGTTTATAATGGTGTATGTTTTGTTTTAATAAAAACAGTTTTTTTGTTTTTTTTGAGTTCGCGTCTTTTTTTTATTATAATTAAAAAAACTAAACCACTACTATGTTCATTTTTATGAGATGGATTTGACAAGTGGTGTGGAGGAAATATAATCCAATTTTTTTTCTAAAAGCATTAAAAAAAATTAAATTTACGAGTGTTAAAAATTTAATATTATTGAATTTTTAACAATATTAATTTATTACTATTAAAATTGTACTTACCTCTAAAATTTATTATAATTAAATAATATATTTTAAAAAAATAAAAATTTACTACCCCAATATAATTTATTTTCGAAACAAATAAAATAAGCAATCTTAATGATATGTTTGGAGACCTCCTTTTTAATCCTTGGATACCCAATAAAAAATTTGGTACTCAATCTCATCAATTAGACATGATAATTAAAACACTTCTTGCGTCAAAAAATCAAAAAGAATGGAGCAACGACTCTTTTGTGGTGATGGTATACAAAAATCTACTCTTAGAGGATTATAATGAGATTTTACATTCATTTGCAAAATTTCTTCAAAATGTCTCTGATAAAGCATAAAAAACTCATAACATCATTTTTAATCCCTTGAAATCTTGTTCTGAAGGGACCAACCCCCTCATTCATGAGAAAGTGTCGGTGGATGGATATAACTGACATAAATATGGGTATAAACTTGTTAAAAGAAATAAATAAATACATAGCTATTATAGATGTACGCATCCAACTCAAAAGAAAAATAATAATTAAAATGGTCACATGGCAAACAATTCATTGAGATTGTTTACTTTGGTCTGCAAGATCATCCAAAGCTTGTCAACGGCCACTCATCTAGTATTTTTTGCACCTATTTCTGAAGAGTGGCCAAATATGAGGTTTATTGAGCAACTACGAAAGGGTAGAACTAAAACAAAATTTCACATGATATTCATATGTTTTTGTACATCATGATATATCTCATGACTTCATATTTGAAGATAAGTCATCTGATGCGCATGAAGAAAAACCTAAATCGACTGAACGAGCGAATTCTCATAATGGACTCCAGCTTTCAGCTATTCCATGTGGTGATGTAATAGATGTACCTTTTTTTTAGATAGGATCCGAGATGATGCTGATAGGGATGATACTTCAGATTCGAACGAGATATATGTTATTTAATATTATAAA
Source organism: Limnanthes douglasii subsp. nivea (assembly GCA_036936605.1). Taxonomy (NCBI): domain Eukaryota; kingdom Viridiplantae; phylum Streptophyta; class Magnoliopsida; order Brassicales; family Limnanthaceae; genus Limnanthes; species Limnanthes douglasii. The sequence goes on along the minus strand of JAUPFV010000002.1, from coordinate 60,779,600 downwards.
AACTTTTTGCATATGGGTATCCTTAAGTTGAGATTATCTTACAAAATATATTGAATAAAGAAAGATAGTTACAATACTGAAGCAGTCTAGCTAAAAATAAGCCAACTCGTGACTATCGTACTGTTGTTCAGACTCAAAATTTGTTTGATCTTGTCAGTGATGGGGATTATTGGGCTAATTACAGGTGGAAATCAGTGAAAACCATATCATACCAAATAAATTTTGCATTTAGAAATGATTGTAGATCTTTTTTAATATGGTTACCAGATGGAAAATTTCCCTCTTTTTGCATGTGCCTTATCTGACGAATAATTATCATTGTAATCACATTTTTGTCTGTGGATCTTCGCTTATTTTAGAATTCAATTTAGTTTGACATTTTGATTTTCTTTTTCTTTCCAGGAGCTACTATAGATGTTCAAATACTGGATGCGTAGTAAAAAACATGTAAAAATGGCATCACATGATCCAAAATATACCGTACCACATATAAGGGACATCATGACCATGAGTTGCCTATTGGAAAGACTGTTACTCACAATGGATCTCGTAAAAATGCAGACACAGAATCAGACTCAAATGCTCATAGAGCATCTAGCAATGGAGGAACATGCTCTATAATAGATGAAGGTGGCACTTTATGGCTCAACAACACTATCCAGGATAGTAGCCCTAAAAGTAAATCAACAGAGCCACTTAACTGGAAGTCAAGTATGGAGTTAGAAATTATTGGTACTCTAACGCACAAATTAAGTGGCACCAAGGGAGAAAAAGCAGTTAGCCAAGTTGAGTGAGGAACTACCACTCTATAAAATAAAAATATTGTTTGTGTTGATCTTGTGATTTTTGAAAAGCAAACTGTCGAAATATGGGTCGCCTCACTTTGATTATGAAAGTTCGCACAACTTTTGTTTTTGGTTTACTTCAAAAAAATCCCATACTAGTTGAGATATGTTTTTATTTATATATTACTGACCCCATGTTTAACCGATGTGAGACTTTGGTCGTCACCTTAACAAATACTCCTCTCGAACAAAGTACTAGTTTAGTCAGCGGATATATTTGCTCATTCGACCACCGTGTCTATTCCTTAGCTTCACTCCATAGGAGTTCCGAACTAAGTTTTACTATCATTTTCCTTGAACACGACTATTGGCTCAACATGTTCGACCGCCCACATCGCGTTTGGTCTAAGCCTGAAGACCTGGTACCATTTGTTAGGAAAATGGATACCACATATTCTGCCTCTTTATATACTTAAAAACAATCCGATCTTCACACTAATACGATATTATTCGCTTTGGTCCCGAAGGTCCGCACGACTTTGTTTTTAGGTCCACTTCCAAAAGGCCACATACTAGTTGAGATATGTTTTTACTTTCATATACCATTGATCCTTCCATGTTTAACCGATGTGGAATGTAGGACTTTGATTGTCACCCTAACACAAACACCCAATGTTTGAATATGTCCAAAGCTAAAACTAATTTATTGAACTAATTTATTGGTTTAGTTGCGAAGTAATTATGATACCCTAAATTTAGTTATTGGTACAGTTTAAGAGATGTGCACGGATTGAAGTAATAGAATAAGATATTAAATATTAATAGACGTTTAAGGGATGTGCACGAATATTAAGAAAAACTATCATCATTTCTACTTTTTATAAAGTTTTTTTAAAAATTGATTGATCTAAAATAATAAAAAATACATCTGTTTCATAAAAAGCGAAAAAGCAAACAAATTTAATTGACTATAAATATTTAGCATTAGTTAAAAGTATACTGGTAAAAAGGAACGCTAATTGATTTGGAATTAATATAATTTTCTAAAACGTCACTTATTAGTGAATGGAGGAAGGACCGCATGTATTGTTCATGATCGAACACATTTTGTCACATCCACGCATAAAAAATATTAATTGATGTAGTTAGGAATGCGGATAAATTGGTTTTTCGCTAAGGTATCGAAAATGGGTCAAATTGGCATTCAAAATTAAAGATTTCGACGAGCTCGTCAAATCTAAAAAATATGACTTGCCTAAAAGTTTGATACCCAGTTCGATCTTTAAAACTTTCAAAAACCGGTGTTTATATTTAGTCGTTATATTTATTTATTTGCTTTATTTTAAAACATTTATATAATTTTCCTTATTTGGAATTAGGGTTTTGGGTAGTGATAAAACATCATATACCGTACTTTACCGTCAGACCTTAATTAATTGAATTTTAAAATTATTTCTCTAATCTTCCATGATGCTATCATTAATTCTATGTTGATCCAACCAAGATACAATGCCACGTCTCTACAAAAGTATATTTATGTTCTGCAGCTACAAATTATTGGTAACATTAATCAAAGAACTTAAATGATATGGACTATACTATGCCACCGTGCATCGTGACCTCCAGTTCCCCACCAATTCATGGCGTATCACTTTCAACACCTTTAGACCCTATAACATTAACAAAGACCTTTGCTAGACAGTGTTACTCGAAATTGATACGCTTTTTATGCTTCCTTGGCAGAGTTACATCAAGCGACTCACTATAATAACTCAAAGTCCCGAAAAACCTGGAATTGAATGGAACTTTTTTTTATCAGAAACGATCAAGTAATCGCCGTAAATTTTAAGAGAAAAGTACCGGAAAATATCCACTCAACTATCTTATTACCCAGTAGTATCCAAATTTTGGATAGTGTTACTTAATACCTTGATTAAAAAATTGGACAAAAATACCCCTCGACTATATATACCTATTTTCAGTTCAAACCCATTTTTTCAACCTTCCCATCATCCTAAACAAACTCAAAACCAGAAACCGTTCGACTTCGTGATACTCTCTCTCTCTCTCAAACCCAAAACCCCTACAGCTTCTCGTCGTTCGAAATCAGTCGCCGTTCGCACCGGTCACCGTCTTTTACTCAGTCCAACGAGTAACCACCTTTTGTTCGAGGAAGTTGCCGTCAAGTCTTCTCCGACCGGTGAATAGGACAGTGTTTAGAAGGAAACATGTATGCATTATCGTGGAGAGTGTATTTTTTTTTTGCGTTTTTGATGAATTCGAACCACTATTTTCTGTTATTTCACGGTAGGCGTTGCTTTTTATACTGGAATGAAGTATCTACTAACGATAGTTGCTCAGTTTCTGGGTTTATCGTCGAACGCAGGGTAGAAGTTTAGTTGCATGTAATGCTAATAATTTCCCGAGAACTATTATGTATGTTAGATGTGCATTAGGTAGTTGATTGTTGATTTTGGTGTTGTTTCAATATTTCTCAGATCCCTGCAACGTGCATGTAAAAAGTAGAACAATTCACATCTTGATCACCCATTATGCAAGCAATTCGCAGCTCGATTCAATTTTTATGTCGTTTATTTACAAACAATTCGCAGCCCAAGCTGCGAATCGTCTGTAAAAACACTCTTCATATATAGGCAATTCGCAGCTTGTCATGCGAATTGTGTGTGACATTTTAACTAATAATACATGAAATTCGCAGCTTGTCATGCGAATTGTTTGTGACATTTTAACTGATAATACATGAAATTCGCAGCTTGTGATGCGAAGTTTGTGACACTCCAACTGATTTGTGTTTGTGCAGGAAGTATGACAACAAAACCTAGTTATTACAGATCAGGGTTGGTGAGCCTTCTGAAGCTACTTAAAGAGATGCGTATTACCAGGGCCCACACTGAAGCTGCAAGAAACACACCCTTCTACACGCTTTTGAAAACGGCTTTCGAAATCCGTAATGAGGCAGAGCTGCCAAAGAAGAAATTCTACTCAATCATTCAGTATGTCGTCGAGCAATTCTCTGTTGATAGAGACGCCTTTAAGATTGGAAACAAGTTTGTAAAGATAACCGAAGACAATGTGAAGGTCATATTCGGGTTGAGGCATGGCACAGAGAAAATGCGGTTAACGAAAACCGGCGCATTTCACAACAAATACGCACCCGGCGAGGAGGACGAATCGATGATGATGAGGAAATACTTCATGGGTAAAACTGGCATGAAAGTAGCAGCTAGTAATACTAAAACAATAACAAATTCCATTATAAAGGTACGTATAAAATCGACTTCATCTTTATAAAGCAAGATTCTGTACTTTTCTAACATAACATGTTGTCGTTGGTTTTACAGGCAGGTATAGAGAAGGCCATAAGCAAAGGAGGGGAGCATGATTTGGACGACATTGCGAGGCTGCTGATACTGCTTTTGTGCTCCACCCTATTCTACTCCATATCTGGAGATATCCTGGGTTGGAGCACGGTTTATTATGTTGAAGACCTATTCAAACACTCCTTTCTTAGGTTATCGACGCTTGGATTCGAAAGATGCTTGAAGAAGCAGACTTCAAAGTTCCATGCACTAAAGCTGAAAGAGAGCATCATGACACCGTACTGATTTCGGGCATGACTACGGTAAGTTTAGCTCAGGTAAATTTCAAAGTTTCAGAAAATATTCTCATTGTTATGTACTCTTGCTTGGATGCAACATCAATTGAAATTAGGCTGGCAAGTAGCAAATTTGGTGGACGCAGCTTTTAGCAAGGCGCCCAAAGATCCCAACATCATCATGATTCCAGTAAGCACCGAGACAAAGGACCAAATAAACCACTGGACTTTGGTCGTCATTGACGTCGACGGCAGGTCAATTTCAAACTACAATCCACTTCTGCCTAAACTGAAAGCCATAGACTACACCACAAGGACACCTACACAACTGGTAAATATTCCCAACTATACACTTACGTTTAAACACATTTTAAGTATGCATGATCAACGCATGTTGTGAACTGTGATCGAGATATGCTGCGAAATGTGAGTAAATCAGTTGCATTTCGCAGCCTATCCATAACACATTTCGCAGTATAGGATGCGAATTGTTTTGAACGATGCATTTCAATAAAACAGGCTGTGAAATGCAAACAAAAAAAAGGATTGGATATCAAACAATTTGCACGATATGCTGCGAATTACTTGCCATGCCCATGTTGGATTGGTTGTCACACAATTCGCAGCCTAAGGTGCGAATTGTATGGCACCAACTGTTGTTGTTTTTGTGCTGGTTCCTAACACTAATTATTATAAACAGATCAAATATATGTTGGAGAGAGGATTCCTATCTAAATCAAAGACAGGATGGAAGGTGAAAGCTGAAAGAAAAATCCCACAACAAAAACCAAGCACCCTGGACTATGATATTTTTGTCTGCAAATACGCCAGAGATATTATCCAGCATGGATTTGTGCAGACAGAATACGATGAAATATGGTCACTACCTTCAGAGCAGAAATCTTTGATTACTTTTTAAATAACAAAGACACCGTCACATATGGGTGATTCGATTTAAAACACTATGTTTTTTTCTTGAAAATACATCGATTGTAATTTTTAGTTTGTTGTGCATACATTAACAAATTACATTTTCAGAAATGTGCATATTCCTTACCAAATAGTTCGCATCATAACCTGATATATAAGGGTTGGTTAATATTCGAATAATTCCAACCAAACAATTCGCAGCAAATCCCTAGTATGTCTTAAAACAGGATACTCATCAAACAGTTCGCAGCCTAACCTGATAGATGCTTACTTAACGTTCCGGAGCGTCTCTTAACGTTCGGAGGCAGAACTTCAACAAACGAAGGATCGTTAGCGCTGGACCCTTCCCCGAAATCCGTTATAGCTGGTATGCTGAAAGAGTAACTTTCCCTGTAATTCTTAACCGTAAAGGAGGGCTCTATTACAGTCAATGGATCTTGGTCGGTATATTGTAATGCCGCTAAAGCATGAGGACATGGAAAACACTCTTGTTGCCATGATCCGCAAGAATATTTGAAATCCAACAGATTAACAACAGCGAGAGGATTCGAAAAGACTTCGAACATGGCGGTAGAGGACTTACGTACTACCCAAGTTCGGCACATGTCAACATTCTGCTTTAGCTTCTTCTCGTACTCGGGAACCAAATTAGTACTCCAGCTGAGACCCTCTTCATATCTTCGTGAAACTTGAGTCATAAGCAAGACTCTAATCCAGTCAATAAACTCAATAATTGGTAGGCCGCAATATTTTTTGATCTGATTGTTAAACGATTCAGCTGGAGTAGAAGCCATAGAGCTGTATCGCTTCCCTTTTACGTAAGCATGCGCATACTTTTCAGGGGGTAAATTTGCAAGAAAATCACTCATTCTGTCACCACCTTCACATAGAAAAACTGTTAGTATATCTTTAAAAAGCTCTCGACTGGGAGCATAAGCAAGACGATGGAAGAAACTCAACATCTGTTAGTATGTTCCAGTTTGGCTTTCAAATTCTGCATGAGATGGAAATAACAGTATGCATGATAGCAGTTTGGATACAAGACAGAAACAACATTAACGATACCAGAATGACGGTCTGAAATAAATGTGATCTAGCGATCCAACAAATGTGGTTTCAAACACCCCAAAAACCACATCCAATTGTCACAATCTTCAAATGAACACTACAACAGTACCCAAACGTTTAAAAATTGTACACATTTCGCATGCTGTCCTGGTACAAGCACAAGCTGCGATGTAAGCACAGTTTCAAATAATACCTAATTCGCAGCCTCAAATGCGAAATGTTAAGATCACAACAACAAAAGGTTTGCATATATAGGATGCGAACTGTTATCGCATAATTCGCATATTCACATGCGAAATGTGAAGATTCGAACACTGCTTAATTCGCAGCCTCGGATGCGAATTGCATCAGCAATTTCACACAAAAACATCATTCAGATTAACTAGATAAATGTAACTAACCGTTGTTTCCGTCCTTTTCTACAGAAGTGAGCAAGGTACCCTTGTACTTGCCATATAAGTGGGTTCCATCGACAAACAACATTGGACGGCATGAATGAAAACCCCGAAGGGACGAACCGAATGCTACAAAACAGCGCTTGAATTGGTTTCCAGCTGACAACTCCAACTGGCAGTCTGAAGTAATATCCCGGCTCTTCAAGCGTTTGAAGTATCCGCTTAGTAAACTAAAAGAACTTGAACTATCTCCGAAAACTCATTTCCTAGCATTCTCTAAAGCATTCCATGACAAACAGTAAGAGATGTCAAGACCGTAATCTTGTTTGACAGTCGATTGTATGGTTTTGGCTGTCAACGAATGACAGGTCCGTAGAGAATCTTGAATTTCCTCTGCAATCAAATCTGATGTCAAATGCCTGTGCCACTTATGCTTATGCTTCAGGGAGAAAACAGGACTGCAAGTATGGTGCGTGACATACTTCTTGATTGTCATCAAGTCGGTGCTTGAATCAATAGATGCATAAAGCCTCCATTTGCACCCGCTTGTGAACTTATTTTCACAATAAGCAGTGATCTTGGTTGCTGTGTTGTGCAGGTATTTGAAAGAAAAACCATGCTCTAACGCAAACTTGCACAAAGATAACCTCAGACCGGCAGCACCTTCTTCAAAAGCTTGACCCACTCCTGTAATAGCATCAGCCCAACCAGCAGTAGCAAGTTATTTTTTTATCTAATCAGAATTAACTAAACCGTTACTACTCTCCCCGCTAACTAGTTGATTGGGAGATGGTTCTCCCAAACTCAAGCTACACTCTTTACGCTTTACACCACAATCCTTACTGCCAGAGCTCTTATCAACAGAACTTTTATCACCAGAAATCTTATCGAAGACGTGTTGTTCTATGAGAAAACTAACCCGTTTTAAACGCTCCAAATCAAGATATAACACCAACCCAACAAAATCATTGTGGTTATTAAAGAAACAATTATTGTGATCCCCGCAGGAGTAGGTAATTAGGTAGTCACCTGTGGCAAGCTCCTCCCATGTGTTCTCCATATAAGCTTGGATACTTTGAAAGCTTTCAAACTCCGTGAAAGGCACAATTGCGGTTTGGTGACCATATTTAAAAATACAAACTCGTGATTTGGACATCTCTTACCATGGACATAACAAGTTATTAGTTATTAGTCACAAAAACTATGTGCAAATTATTTATTAATGCATCAAACAATTCGCATCCTATCTTGCAATTTGTGTATACCTATATCAAACAATTCGCATCCTGTCTTGATACTTGTTTGTAAAAAAATTCCTGATATTTGTTTTGAAATACAATACTCTAAAAAGTTTTAGATAGTTCGCATCCTAGCATGCGAAACATAAAAGCAACTAAAAAAGTACTGATATTTGTTTGAAAATGCAATACTTTAGAGTTCTACACAGTTCGCATCATAACATGCGAACTGTGTAGAAAATTAACTAAAAAGTCCTGGTATTTGTTTGAACATACAGTACTCTAGAGTTTCACATAGTTTGCATCATAACATGCGAAACGTATGTACTTCGCACAATTTGCAGCATATTTCTAAGCAAATTTTGAAATTCTTTCATGTGATTCGCATGTCACCATGCGAATTGATTATACAATTAGCATCTTTCTCATCGAATACATCAAACAATTCGCATCTTGCATGGAAGGCCTGGACAACTAAAACTCGTAATCTACACATGAAATAAAAATCTAAAGCAATATAAAATTAGTATATAACATCAGAAAACAAGGATATAAGTATATAAAGAACAATATTAACAAAACAATAACACATCACTGTAACAAAAAAACAGATAAAAGCTCGAAATCAGGCTATGGCGTCTAAAATCAATAAAATATAACCTATTTCAACTGATAAAACCAAGAAAATAACTTCGAAATCAGTAGTTAATTGATCAAACCTGGGACCTGAAACACGATTACTTGCAAAATAACAGATTCATGTACGTAGAAACACGATCAGTTCCTATATGTAGAAAACATTGGTTAGATAGGTTTTACACCACAAACTACATAAATAAATAGTGGTTATATAGGTCTAACACTCCGATCACCAGAAAATGTGATTTCAAACGGTCTTCGTGGTGGTTCGTAGGGTTAGGTGGTTAGAGCAGCTAACAAATTCAAATCTTCAAAAAGCTAGAAAAAATAGAAAGAAAACACAAAATTATGTTTATATAGTGGGTTAAGGGTAGTTAGGGTATTAAAATAATTTTAGGTGACAATAAGGTAGTTGAGTTGGGTATTAAGTAACAATTGATCAAACCTTGGGTAGTAAGTGACAATTGAATAGTTAAGTGGGTACTTTAAGTGCAATTTCTCAAATTTTAAATTATCCAATGGAATATCCAAGAAGCTCGTCGAATGAAAGCTAATAAAAACTTTCATTTTCTCGTATTAGAAATTAAATATTAAAAATAATACTTAGATGACTTACTGATTAAGATCCGATAAAAAAGAAGTCCGAAATTTTCAATTAGTTAACTACCAAAATTATATGTAAATTATATCTGATATAAATAAAATTTGGAATGAGAAAACTGTTGTTGAATGTTGCCATCACCTAGAAACTTTCTCTCTACTTATCACCTCCTATAATCATTTTCCTTACAAATTGATCGATTCCGGCACCAAAATCAACAATTTTTCAGCCGTTAAAATAACAAAATTGTCTTCAGTAAAAATCTCGATTAGTATCCAACAACTTCTACACTAAATCAATAAGAAATTGTACTTGCGGTCATCTTCTTCTTTAATTTCCAATTCGATTTTCTAGTGTTTATTTATAGAACTAGGGTTTCAAAACGAACCTATTTTGATTTTTTTATTCCTAATTAGTAATACACATCATCGTTTTCTTCATTTACATGTTTTTCTAGTGATATTGTTAGTTCTTAGTTTTGCAGAAGCTAATTACTATTGTATATCATCTATCAACATATATAATTAGTTTCTCGGTCTTTTGCTTACTCGTGTTCTCTTTAAAGCGAGACACTGGACGTGCATTATTCAATCTAAGTAGTCGAAAAATAATTATTGCAAAACATACTCACATCAATTCTAGTTTTAGAATTAAATTTGGACAGTCTTGCATCTATAAAAAAAAGTATCAATCGGTTACTTTGTATGTCGTCCAACATCATTTCATGACTTTACATTAATTTTGTAACAAGTCTCGCATCTATCACAAATGTGTTCCTCATCTACTTTCTACATGGTCCCACATTACTTCATGGATTCGTATTAATTTTGTAATTAGTCCCACATCTATCAAGATTTTATCCCTCATCTACTTTGTATGTAGTCTCGCATCACTTCATGGCTTCGAGTTAATTTGTATTTGAAAATAAAATAAGCGTTCAAATTAGGCACAAAGATATGATGATGAGAAACAAGCGTTCAAATTAGGCACAAAGTTGGTATCACTTACAACCAACGATGTCAACTTTATATTTATTTTGAAGCACAAAAAATAACACATACCATTAAAAAAATCAAATCAAGATATTAAGAAACTAAAGAAGAAGAAAAATTTAAGAATTGTGAAGACTTATTTTTTGATGAAACTCCAAGAAAACTAAATAAAAATCAAGCAAAACCAATTACAAATAAAATAATATAGGTATGCATTTCCTTGTTTGTTACATAGTTTTACACTATTATAAATGGCCCACAGATATCAAACATTACCTTGCGTCTATCATGCCTTCCACATATCCCATTCTATCATGTCTTCCACATGTCCCGCGTTTTGCACGCCTTCTAGTTGTCCTGCATCTATCATGACTTCCGTATGTCTCGCGTCGATCATGTAATTATATTAACTAATTTTTTCGCGTGTTTATAGGATGTAATTAATAAAGAAGTTAGAACACATGGAGAGCAAACAATAAAAGTTGTTATAATACTATTTATAATGTTAGCTTGCTCAACATCAGGTTTTTTTTTTATATATATAGGGATGTATTAGCTTGTAAAATCGTTTCTTACAAATAAAGTCTGGAAAAAATAAATAACTATGATTGGGTTGAAGCAATCAAGTAGAAGCACATGAATTCAGTACCCTTATCATGAAACAAAACCTGGTAAAGTAGTTGGATATGTTGCTTAATTACTAGTTAGTATTTTTTTATATATTAAAAGTATTGTATCTAAAGAATCCTAAAATGTAGCCATTCACCATGGAACACTCAACTATTTTCCAAGAAGATGCAATTGAAGGAAAAATTCCAAGATGCTACAAATGGCTAGATCTTGAAGAAAAAATAAAATAAAATTTGATTGACGGTTTAAAAGAGATATAGATGAATACGTAGATTTACACATGTAATTTTCTAGCATTGTTTTTTGGTATGTTTTTTTTGCATAATATATGTCTCCCACATATTTTTTAATATATATCCCGCATCTACCGTAAATTATAATTTCCTACGTCTACATTTAATATATTGTCCCACGTCTATCATTTAATAAAATGTCTAGATATATGTCTTTACTTGAATTTTTTAAAATTCTGTAGGTTTTAATAAATGAAAAGAAGACGAATTCGGTGGAGAGGTCCAATAAAAAGAAGAAGTTGATGATGAAGAATATTCAGAAGAAGAAGATGTTGATGTGGAGAAAAATGAAGATCATATTCTCGTGGAGAAATAAAAAAGAGATGCTGTTGCAGTCGAAGAAGAAACAAATGATGGCGTTGTAGTGAAGGAAAAAAAAAAGATGATGTTAATCTTAACAATGATGATCGAGGTTCAAATTGAGATATTCAATAATACTGAGATGAAAATGATTCTACTACTGTAAAGAAAATAATTGATCAATTCATTATCCAAGAACGTACATATAAATAATCAACATGAACTAAAAAACTATAAATTGAAGGAGATAATAAGTAAAGAATGTTAAAATGCAACAGAAGTTGTTCATATACAAAAACGGAAGCTGGTACCGAGAGAACATGTTGCTAGTTTACCAAATAAAAAATTAATATCCCAAATTCTTAGTAATCTAAAAAAACCTGAAATTAGTAAACAAGAAATCTACAAACAAACTAGTTGACATAAAATACCATTTGAAATTAGAAAATAGAATATTGAAGAAATTATTGTAACAACAAAAGGTTAAAATATCCCATGTATCATCTTATAATAGTCTATCATGTATCATGGTTGTTCATCTATTATGATACATGGTTTCACATCATTTACATGGTTGTGCTTCTATCATCGTTTACATTAGGTTTCACATCATTTATATGGTTGCGCATTTATCATCATTTTCAATGGTTTTGCATCATTTACATGATTCTGTATCTATCATTATTGTGAATAATTTCACATCATTTTGAATGATTCCATATCATTTCGAATGATTTCATATTTTTTAATGATTTCACATCATTTACATGGTTGCACATCTATCATCATTTACTTTAGTTTTGCATCATTTACATTATTGCGCATCTATCGTTATTTGAATGGTTATGCATCATTTACATAGTTGCGCATCTATCATCATTTTGAATGATTTCACATCATTTACATGGTTAGACATCTTTTTCATTGTGAATGGTTTTGCATCATTTACATGGTTAGAGAGCTACTTTTCATTTTGAATGGTTTCGCATCATTTACATGGTTGTGCAGCTATCATTATTTACATTGGTTTCACATTATTTACATGATTGCACATCTATCATCATTTTGAATGGTTTTGTATTGTTTACATGGTTTCGCTTCTATATTGCAGAGGATTATCATGAAAACCCCAACATCAATTGAGCATGTGTCTAGCCAGAGCATAGATTAATCAGCACTAGATCGAATAGAGAAATATGAAATTCCTCATAGTAATTTTGAACTTCAGATAGCATAAATAAAAAAGAAAATCACTTAAAAATACTACGTTATTCAAGAATTAAAAAACAGATAAAGGAAGTTAAAGAATCAATTGGAGCAAATAGAAAGATGAAACTAGAAAAGGCAGTTTAGTTGCTTATGTTAAAGCTAAACACAGAGGTTGAACTTCAAAAATACCTCAAAAATATCTAAAACATATAAAGGAAAAACTAACACACACAAAATTACAAAGAATCACCAAATAACAAAAATATATATTATGGGCTCTTCTACTGATATGTAACTTGATAAAAGACAGGAGAACCTTATTATTGTTGCTAATATAAGCCAAGAAGTGATTGGAAGTCAGAAGGATAATATTACTGAGATTCCAACCTAGGAGAACCTTATTACTAATGATTAACACCGTCTCACATCTATTATATAAAAAACCAAAGTTCCCACATGAGATAATTATTGTTGTCTCTCATGACATTAAAAAAAGTCTCTCGTGTAATAATTACTATTGCCTCTCTTATCGCACATGCGATAAGAGAGACATGAGATTTATAACTGACACAATTTTGTAACTTCATCTTCTTTATGCCAACTTATATAAAATCATGCTTTTAAACTAAATTTATTGGAAAATCTAAAAAAATGAAAAACGAGTAAAAGCTAACTCAATCACACGTTTCAACTATATTTTATTGATAATTTAAAACCTAAAATCGAGTAAAACCAAAAAGTGTAGAACTAAAAAAAAGAGAACCTGTAAAATCGACTTTAAAAAGAAAATAAATTCAAAATTAAACGACGAAATCAAATGAAAATTGACAATGAATCAAAATATATGAAGAAAATAAACTGATAACAAGGAAAAATTAAGATTCAAACAGAAGTTGAATCATCATAACCTGCAATTGCATGTAGATCCAAAGAAAATATAGATAAAAAATAATATAAATCACTATTATGATAAAGAGAGAAAAAAAGGCATGTCAAAAACAAAAAAGTGTTTATATAACGCATTAAATATATTTTATGTATTATGAAAAATAGCCGGATCTTTAGATAGTAAACAGAAAAGTTAATTAGGTTTTCTAAAAGATATTTGAAAACAAAATTTTGGGTTGATAGTAGTTTGATCTTTATTGATACTTAATCCTTAAAAATAAATAAATGATATCAAATATGATACAAGAAATTAATTTTTTTATAAAATTCTTTATATTTGATGAGTTATTGTTTTGCCTTAGTTAATTGTCAAGAGTATATTCTAGAGAGAGAAAATGCTAGAGAATTTTTAGAGAGAGAAAACACAAGTACAAATGAGTTTCAAAGTAAAAAAAATTCAACTACTTTATTAGAGTAGTCTCAAACTGAATCTGTTACAAAAAATGGACTAATTGCTGTTTAGTCCTTACTAATTATATATAGTTACAAATATCCTATAAAACTTACATCAGTCATGAATTAAGGACAAAACTTACATCAATTACAATTAAATACTTAAATTTACATTATTTACGAACTTCAAACTTCTCGACCAATGTTCATCCTCTCCGATCAAACCTTACTTGGTTTATGAAAAAGAAACCAAGAACCAAAAAATCGAAGGCCATTCTACTAAAAACACCAGAATCCTCTGATACTGATAATAATTTAGTGTTCGGATCTTACGATTACTTTTGTATTACACAAAGGGCTGAAGAATATCGAAGAACTGGATTAATTCGAGGAGGTCCAATCGGAGCTACTACTAAGACATTCTATTACAATAACTTCAATCATAATAAAATTCCAAATGTTTTACCTTCCCCCATAATCGAAGAATAATCCTCATCTAAAATCTCTAGGCCTAAAACACCTCGAGTCTCCTCATCTCAAAGTAGAATTTATCCTCTAAAACCAAAAACAAATAACCCTTCTTCGGAACACTTTTTCAGTAACTAGATGAAGAAAAAATTTCATCGCCATGGGAGATGAATCAACAATTATCCGAGCTCATTCTCCTTCAAATCCAACTACTAACGATCCTCCTCAAAGAGAAGTAATAGAGGAAGCGCCTCGAATTACTAACACCTCTACATAAACGATTATCACAACTTCTCAAATCCTCGAGAAGAAACTTCAAAAGCCAACGAAGCTGACTCAGAAGCTACAAAAACCGATCTGGAGGCTGACTCTAAAAAAGAAGCAGATGCTTGCTCCATCTCCGAAGAAGAAAGGGCAAAAATTGGGAGGAACCTCTAAAGCAAATACATTATTGATTCGAAAAAATTCCGCTACATATACTACAAGGAAAGCTAAGCGTCGGCTCTTAAGAAACAATGGGGAATGGGAGAAAATATAACTTTTCGTCTACCAAAAGAAGGAGAAACTCCCATGACTGCAAGGATGATGAACTAGTAGTATACCCATAAATAATCAACTCGGGTCTTTGATTTCTACTAGATCCAATAATCGTGGATTACTTCGAACTCCTCAGTTTATGTCCTACCCAGGTGACACCGAATCAATGGTTCACCCTTATGTCAGTGATCATGACATCTCGTCTATCCAAAATTCCCATTAGCATTAAATACTTTATCTCACTGACTCAACTTTTAAAAGGTCTGAAGCTTCCCTTTTACTACCTCGCATTGATGGATGACCTCAAGATTATCGATGATCTTTTGGAGGATGAAAAATTCTGGAAACATAAATTCGTCTTCATATCAGGAGCTTGGGAAAACGGTAAAGTGATTTCCGAAGCTAACCCTTCAAAACTAACTCTCGTCTGGAGAAGCAATCGTAAGTTCTTCGAATTTTTATGTTTGGATATGAAATTTATCTTCCTTTTTTTAAAATTTTGTTTTGTTAACTTATACTAGAAATTTCGAAGCGCTACTCAACACGTCGAGAAGCTGCTAAGGATATTTTTCAAAAACTCGCCGCCTGGGCTGAAAAGGAATGGAATAATGCATTTCATACCACCTTTCAGCCCATCAATTTCCTCCACAACCATATGTTTCCAATCAAAGAAGGTGGGTTGCCACCTGAAGATTTATCATCTGAACCAGATCCGAAGCTTGTGTGCCAACGAATACCTCAGCCTGACTGCAAAGTCTTTCTTCCCATTCGTAACAGATCGGATAGCCATTTGCCAAAAAAAAGAAAAACAATTGTCAAAGAAAAAAAGAGTAAAAAGGGAGCTAGCACATCTGGTGCTAACCCTTCCACGCCATCAAAACCAAAGCGTCGAAAACGCAAAATTGCAGAACAACCTTTCTCACCCATCAAAGAGGGAAAAGATCAAGAACCATCGTCAAAGAAAAAGAAAGTTTCCTCTGGTTCCCTCGGAAAGAAAAAGAAGTAGATGAGAATCACTTTGTACACTTTGGTTGATGAGGACGAAGTCAATATTGCTGAAAACCCACAAAACCCTTCAATAGAAAATCAATCAAACAAAGACAACCATTTGATAGTCATTGAAGATAGCACGTCCAACGAAAATCAAGCCACTACAGCCTTTGACCCTGACATGTTTATCGGCTTCGAAAATACCGAAGCACTTACTGGTGAGGAAGATCATGTTCTTCAAGTAATCCAAAACCATATGCTTAACTTTTGGAGACTAGAACCAATTGAAACCTCTTCATAAGCTACTCGCTCTCTTGAGCTCATCCCCCCAATGGTCCAAGATCCTAGCACATCCGAACTTCGTGTTCTTACTCCAAATCCTGCCATTTCTATCGCTCTTCAACCATTTGCCGAACTTGATGCTGCAACAAAGAAACTTGCTTCCCAAGTCAAAGCTTCACAAAAACATCTAAAGCAGCTGGCCAAAGATATGGTTTACTACAAGGAAGCTTACGAAGCTGAGAATAATCTTAAAGAAATTATGCATGACAAAGTATTCGATCAATTTCATGCTTATGAAATGGCACGGTCCGAACTAATCAAATGTGCTCTCTGCATAAAGAATCATTTGCGAATCAACCACCTTGTGGAGACTAAATTGATGATGAACGCTCATAAAGCAGATTATTGGCTTCCTGTCCCGAACTACCATTGCCACTGTTATTACCATTTGAGGGCTGCCCCTGATTATTGGCTTCCTGTCCCGAATTTTTCGGAGTGTTAGCTGGTCCGCCTCGGACTCTACTCAACTCCTCCACTTTGATTTGATCCTCAACTTGAGCTATCAAAGCTCTAAAAGTCAAGGCCCTTCTCTTTGTTGTTTCATTAGCTAAATCCCCTGGAAACAATCCCTGGCGAAAAGCTGCCATTGCCACATTTTCCTCACAGTTGTCCAAACTAGCCTTGGTGAACACAAATCTCTCGGTATAATCTTTCAATTTTCTCCGGGTGCCTGCTTGCACTGAATAATAGTATCACCATTTACTCTCATCTCTTTGCTTCCAACAAACTGCCTTCGAAAAGCAGTATAAAAATCCCTCAAATTTGATATGGACCCCTCGGAATCCTGTTATACCACTTAAGAGGTGTTCCCTTAAATTGTTCGATGTGATCATCGGAATCCTGCATCCCATCGAACTTCTCCACCTTTAAAATGTCGAAACGCTTCGGAAGCGCCATGGATCGAATTTCATCTGTCAAAACCTTGAACGAACTGATCATCAGTTCCCATTGTGATATATAGGTTCCTATCAGTTTGAGCATACTGATTCGAAGGATTTCCTTCATGTTAAGTTGAAGGAGGAGCATTCTTAGATTTGCTTTCCTTTTTATACTTCCTCGAATAATCTCTTTTAGATTCTCCTTTTGAAGAACCTCTATGCCTTTTAAAACCCGAGGCTGAGCTTTTGACCTCCTCGTTAGTGGAAGTCACTAATTTCTGTTTATCCTTTCTCTTCTTTCGAGACAAATACCGCTCTTTAGGAGCCATAAAACGTACTTTTTTGTGTTCAGACTTAGCGCGTCGATCATCGAAAGATCGATCTGATTGACCTCCCACCTCAGTCTTTTCTACTTCATGTTTAACCTCGGATCTGAGCCTTGCTGAAAGTATCACTTGCTCTCTCCGTTCATATTTCTCATTCAAAGTATTATTTTATCTAAAATTTGATTCATTCGTGCATATTTCTCATCTACAATTACGGTCACATCTCTTCACCAAATCTTTAGTTACTACCATAATGGTAGGCCAATAATATCCTGCTAACAAGACCCTTCTAGTCAAACTTTTGTAGTCACGATCTGTTGATCCTTATCCATCATGTAGTTCTAACAGAATACTTTGACAATCATTAGATCCGAGACAGCATAGCAACGGCCTGCTGAAGGATTTTTTTGTAAAAGAACTCCCATCAAAACTAGAAATCCACGAGCTTTATTTTTTTATTTTTTTGGCCAATAGGTAAAAATAAATTAATGATAAACTCTTGAATCTCACTTCTCCAATGTTTAAAGAGCATGTCTGATACATGTAGACTTTCTCCCACTTCACCCTTCATTCTTGCGGTTGAGGCTATAGAAGGGCACTCTTGCGTGAGAATCCACAGACATGCTTCACAATAAGGTATAGTGGCCAATGAGCCAGCCATAGAATTTTCCGATCTTGGAACATGCTCATATTCAACGTTTTTAAATCCAACTATGATATCTTTTAACACTTCTAGATACTTTATCAAATGATCTCCTGGTTTTAGATTGCCCAAGTGCTTGATGAATGAGTAGTTGTGAATCATTTATCAATCAGATTCTTTTGGCACCGCATATCTGAGCTAATCTCAATCCAGCTATTGATGCTTCATATTATGAGTCATTTTTGGATGCTCTGAAGCCAAAATGTCTGGCCTGATAAATGAAATCAATATAGGGAGAGATTAGTCACATCCTATTTTACTATATCCACCATCAGTTCGGATGACCCATTCCTTCTTAAACTTACTTATTTGAGCTTCTTGGCGAGGCCTCTTGGAGTAAAATTCTACTAAAAGCTTAGCCACGGCTTGCGCTTTGATTGCAGTTCAGGTTGCAAAGTCAATATCAAAATCTCCCAGTTAACTGATCACTTGGTCATTCACTTTGCTATATTAGCTTTCTATTATACATTCTTCAATGAGAAAGAAGTTTGGACTGTGATTGAGTGTGCTTGAAAGTAAGCCTTTATTTTTCTGGCACCTATCACCAATGCCAATGGTATTTTTTTATAACTTTAAGTACCTCTCCTCAGCTTCTAACAAGCTTTTATTTATATAATACACAAGGTGGGGATAATTATCTAGTTCTCGCACCAATACTGCACTCACAGTATGCTACAATATTTCCAAATACATATAGAGTCTTTTCCTATCTACAAGTTAAATAATGTTTTGGGTGAGGATAAGTTCTGATTCATCTCAAGCAAAGCTTGGTCACAATTCGGAGACCAATCGAAATCTTTAACATTTCTTAAAACACGGAAAAACTACGCACATTTGTCCGATGACCTTGAGATAAATATGTTCAATGCTACCAGTCTTCCAATTAGTACATGAACTTCTTTAGTATTCCGAGGTGGATCCATAGCTAACAAAGCATTTAGCTGATTTGGGTTAGGTTGGATCCCATTTTCACTTATAGTGTATCCTAGAAATTTTTCGGATCAAAGACCGAAGGTACATTTCTCTAGATTTAATTTCAGTTTGATGGTTTCTAAGGTAGAAAACGATTTTTTTAGGTCAGATATTTGGTTTTCCTATTTAGAGATCTTAACCATCATGTCATCGATATAAACTTCGACATTTCTTCCAATCTGGCTAGCAAATGCTTTGTAATCCAAGTGTTGATAAGTGGCTCCAACATTCTTCAACCCAAAATTCATCACTTTATAACAATGAAGAGCCCTGTCAGTGATAAAAGTAGTGTGATCTTGATCATTCGGATCCATCTGTAATTGATTATAACCTGAAAACGCATTCATAAATGATAACAACTTGTTTCCCGATGTAGAATTTACTAGCTGATCTATCTGGGGTATTGGAAATGAATCCTTGGGGAAAGCTCTGTTAAGATATGTGAAATCGATGCACATTATTTCCCATTTTTCTTCTTGGCGAGAACCGTATTAGTAGTCTAAAGAAGATACTAAGATTCTTTGATATGCCCCACTTTGGCCAACCAATCTACTTCTTGGACTATGACTTCTAATTTTTCTCTAGAAAAAACTCTTCTTCTCTGTACCACCGGCCCTACATCAGATCTACCAGATATTTTGTGATTAATCACATTTTCGGATACTCTAGTTACATACTTGTTACACCAAGTAAACACATGTACATTGTTAGATAAAAAGGATAATAATTTTTCCTTCAACTTCAATGATAATTTAGATCCGACCCTAACACTTTTAACTTATGCCAAGCGATGAAATTCAACTTCTTCAACTAGGATTATAGCACTATGAGCCTCAATTGGATCATCTATCTCGTTCAATTTGGCAGAAGATTCTATTAACTGCTACTCTTTGTCAACTCTCACTACTTCTAACAACTTTGGAGCAAGAATAATAACATAACATTCTCTGGCTATCTTTTGACTACTTTGGATGACGCCTACTTGGCCTCCTATGCATATTTTGAACATTGGTGGACTGTGGATGCTACATCATGCATCTTAGATAGCCAAGACATACCAAATATAACATTCTAAGATGTTAGATAATCAACTACCACAAACAGAATTTTTACCAACTTCTTGAATGACCCTTTTCCCAACAAGACCTCTCTTTCAAATTCCTCAATCACATCAATCGAATTACTAGAAAATCCTACTATAGTTCATTTGAATGTTGGATGACTGAGGGATTTTATTATTTGCTTGTAGGTTGATAAAAATGGAATGTTTGCCGAACTGCCTGTATCAATCAGGATTCGACGTATATCATTGACCATAATGGATGCTCCTATTACCACATCATCTTCATGTGCGCCTGGAATGTTTTTCGGGTCATCTTCATCAAAGATAATGAATGGAGTCGGGCCCTAATAAAGATGTGTAGACATTTTCCCTTCTAACTGAGTAGTTAGACTGTTTAAATGAGTTTTTCTTGAGTAGTTTGAGGGTGCAGTTATAGTATCTCTACCAAAAATGGTCAAAGATTCAAAGAAGTTGCACATATCGGATATTTTTATTTTTTTCCACTATCACCCCAACCTGATTCCGATCTTGATTAGGGTATAAATAGTCCAGGTCTACATTAAACCTTTCCACAATCGTTATAAAAACTTCTTGTCTAGATGCCCCCATAATCTATCCTGGAATATTTAGTTATGTTGCTTGTGTTGTGCTTGCACTTGGCTGAGAGTGAATATTGACTTATGTGTTGCATCCTTGATTTTCTAACAAAAGTGGGCATTTTTCCCTTTTCAATCAAGGTTTTTACTTTTTACGTTAATGCTATTGAATCTTGACTATCATGACCCATATTGTTATGGTAATTACAGAAATGAGTGCTTCAATTTTCTTTTGGGGATTGAATTTCTGCCAGGCTTCGGAAATGCACAACCTTGTTATTTATGTCATAAATGGTGGCCATATTTTCATTTAATTTGGCAAACCGTTGAGGTTGGATCCATTGACTTCTTCTTTGTCTAAATGGTTGACCCTGATTTGATTGACTTTGCTTAGGCTGATGTGAATCCTGTCTGGAATATTTAGGTCGGTAATTGGTTGTGGCTTCAGATTGAGTATCGGCTGGAGGGATTGAAAGCCATATTAAAGCCATATGTTATGAAATCCATCCAGAACATATCAAAGCTTTTAATAGATCACTCAATTTAAAAGTCCGCGAGAAGGCTTGGCATAATAGTTTATCATCATCATTAAAGTTCATAAAAATTCTGAACTGTTCAATGTGGTTATCAGGATCTTTGCTACCATAGTCTTTCTCTATTTTAGAGCTATCAAACTGTTTGAGCAAATGTCCAGAGAGAATCTTTGAAAACAAAGGTGATTGTCTCTAATTATGGCTACGACTAAACATATAGTCTCCATCAGGAGTGGCAAACATACCTGGTTCGGATTGGATAACAAATTTATCACTTAATAGATGATTAATTTCGCGGTCTGCCGATCCTTTTATTTTCCCTTGATATTTCTTGTTTTTCCTTTTACCTTTTCTATCCTTCTTCGTTAACATTTTTTTCTTCTTCTGACGGCCATGGTCACTACTGGATGAAGAAGTAAAAATATCCGAATCAAATTATGTGGCAGAATTTTCAACAGAGTCTGATGTGTTCATTAATTACATAACCCGATGTTCCTTCTTTGAACCTATGTGCGCCTTCAGAGATTGATCACTTTCATCATGTTTGGGGTTGTTACCTGGTTCATCTGTAACAACACATGCCGCAGTGAACTTCTTTTCTAATTCTATTTCACATTGTCTTTGGGCCCTTAAAGCATCAATTTCAGCCCTCAGTTGATCACGCTCGTCTTGCATGAACTGCATTTCCTCTCTATTATTATTGACATGTGAAACGGTAGCATGCTCATTTTCACCTTTTATCCCCTCATTGTCAAGAGGGGTGATTTCTTGCATATCGATATCCATGCCTCAACGAGTTCCGAAGTGGAAATCCACCATCGAGGTCCGATCCGCAACTATGGTTTTGAATAGAGCTATTCAGGAACCTTACGCTCCCACTATGGTCGCCAATGTGGTGATAATAAAATATAAATTAGGGGAAATTATGGAAGATATGTAGTTAATTTGGTATTAAGTTTTTGATAGAGTGTTGGGAGAGAAAGGAGGTGCTTGTATTTAATACTTTTGGAAAAAAATCCAAACCATTTAATGTTGTTGGTTGAGCTATTTATAATATTTTTTAGATCCATGAGAAATTGGTTTCAGTTAATTTATTCGGGTCAATCCTGTGAGCCTCCGAACCCATAAACAATACGGTAGGCACTTACTTGAGTAACTTTCACTAAACTTGCTTAGATAACTGCTTATTCATCAAGTTTTATACGGTCTGAACTACCTCTTTAAATAAATTCCTACCCACTTTACTAAAAAAGACATCTAAAATTATCCAATCCTATCGACTATAATTACAGATAAAGCAATCTCAAAAAAATACCCACTTAAATCAATTTATCCATTGATAAAATTAAAATTTGTCACGACAAGTAACCCATGCCAACTAAAACTCCAACATAATTGCGTGTTTATATTGTAGAAAACAATGTTTTGATTCCGGATAATCTCTGAAGTCTTGTAAACAATTTCTTATTGTAATATTTTTGGGGTTCTCCAAAAAATTTAATTCGATAAATTCGAGATATTCTATTTGAACAGAGAGTATGAATTGATGTGTCTGTCATTTTTCAACGGAACCCATCTTTTATCAATTCGATTAATTTGTATCAGTTTGGCAGTTAGGATAGTTAAGGTCTTTAAACGGGATTTGTAATAAAACGGATTCAAATTTGAAATTTGAATAAAACGGTCAAATTTCCAATTTTGTAATTTTGTTGACTTGCAACAATAGCCAATTTAACCAAAATAAAAAAATTCAGCCAGAGACTCTGCCCCTTGGACCTCGCCAGGGACTCCGCCCTTTCACCCTGTTAATCATGATATAATCTAACAAGCGTGCACTCCGCACTCTACGACTTGTTTGATAATGTATCATGATTAAATTGGTCGACGAGTTTATCCAATTACACTAAAATATCTAACAATCTTCCCCCATTTTAGTGTAATTCATGATCTACTAAACATGATCACAACAATTAACAAATTTATGCATAAATGAAATATTGTAACGATTGAATTTCACATTAGTATATTACACATTCCAAATATTCGAACATCAAGGTATCACTAAAGATTGAACCTATACTATTCACAATGAATACATGAAAATAATATACACATAAATTTACATACTCACTTGTTCTTACTTGACACTATTTTTACTAGCCTTGTGTCATTATTCTTATTAAGCATATCAAAACCAACTCCTAGCTTCTTGAAGCGGCTAAACTTCATGCTCAAATAGGTAGTTATTTTCCTCTTGCACCTGCATATGCAATTTTCCAAAAGAACTATTAAGAAGATATTCTTCAACCTTCAAAACTTGCAGGTCTGAACACATACCTTGGGATGATATAAAAATATCTTCCAATCTCTAGACGTTAAGCTTTCCACATTGAATTCAGCACGTAATTTCATATTAGATGGGAATTGGGTATCAACATGAGAAATTTTATATGGAATTTAATCTGATCCCTATAGCCGATTTGTGCACAAGATCTCTACTTAACCCTTTGGTTAAATGATCGGCTAAATTATATTGAGTTCTCACAAACTCTACTGAAATTACATCATGCGTGATGCGCTCACGAATCATATTGTGTCTAACACCTAAGTGTCTAGACCTGCTTTTGTAAACTTGTCTATAGACATTCGCCAAGGCAGATTCACTATCACATCTGATAGATATAAGTGATATCGGTTTGGGACACAACAAAATTTCATAAATTAAATTTCTTAGCCATTCAATCTTTACCAGCTACTGCTAATGCCAAAAACTCTGATTCCATTGTTGAATCAGTAATACAAGTTTGTTTCTCAGATGCCCAAGAGATAGCACCTCCCCCAAGTAGAAATACTCATCCACTTTTGGAAGAATGATCTTCCATATTAGAAATGTAACTCGCGTCTGAATATCCTTCAAGTACAGAATGAAATCCGGTATAAGTTAAACCATAATTCACGGTTCCTTTCAAATACTTGAATTCTCGATTTAAAGCTTGCCAATGGTGCGAACTAGGATTGCTAGTATACATACTAAGTTTTCAAACAACAAAGGCAATATCCTGCCTAATGCTAGTCATGGCATACATAAGACACCTTATGGCTCTCAAGTATTCAAGTTGAGATACAACAATACCTTTATTAGGTAGAAGCTTAAGACTAGGATCTACAGGTGTGCTTACCGGAGAACAATCTTTAAAATTAAATTTATTTAATATCTTCTCAATATATTGAGATTGAGAAATCGATATACTATTGTTCTTTCGGTTGATTCGTATACCAAGAATCATTTTAGCTTCCCCCAAATCCTTCATCTCAAAATTAGATGATAAGGATTTCTTCGTTTCATCAACCTGATTTTGGTTAGTACCGAAAATAAACATATCATCCACATATAGACAAATCATAACTCCTTTACCAGAATTATCAAATTTACTATATACACACTTGTCTACTTGGTTAAGAATAAATCCATTAGACAATATCACATTATCAAAAAAATTATGCCAATCTTTTGGTGCTTGTTTCAAACCATACAAATATTTTTCAACTTGCATACCTTGTTTTCACAACTAGACATGACAAACCCTTCCGATTGTTTCATATAAATCTCCTCATCCAAATCACCATTTGAGAATTCAGTTTTAACATCCATTTGATAAGTTACAATATTGTATACAGATGCAAGTGCAATCAACAATCTAGTGGTGGAAATCCTAGCAACCGGAGCATAAGTATCGAAGAAGTCAATTCCTTCTCTTTGTCTAAATACCTGTATAACCAATCTAGCTTTATACATTTCAATAGTACCATCTACTTTCATTTTTCGTTTAAAGATCCATCTATTTCCCAATGATTTGCACCTAGGAGGTAAATCAGCCAATTTCAATGTATTATTTTGCATGATAGACTCTATCTCATCTTGGATAGCTTCTTTCCAGAATGCAACATCCCTTGATGTCATAGCATCACTACAAGTATTTGGATCATCTTCAATAACAAATCAATATTGATATTGATAGTCAATCTTATCTCTTGACCTATCAACTAAATAAAGTTAAAAATCAGATCCGAACGACTTAACTTTTCTGGCTATAGAACTTCTCATTGGTTCAGAAGGTTCAGGTACACAATTGGTACCACTTGATATATTTTCAATTTCACTTGAATTCATATTCAAAGAGTTTTGAATCAAATCTCTAGGTATAGGTATAGAAGTAAATCTCTCTTCATCAAATATTGCATATCTGGACTCGATAACTGTGTTCACTGACACATAGTCATTGGATTCTAACACATGGAACCTATATGCAATGGAATGCTGAGCATACCCAATGAAGATACAATCTATACCTCTTTGACCCAAATTTTTCCTTTTAGGTTGAGTGAGTCTTACAACTGCTTTATAACCCCAAAATCTCAGATAATTGAGTGTTGGAGGCTTCTTAAACCAAAGCTCATACGGGGTCATCTTATTCCTTTTAGTAGGAATATGATTTAATAAATAACAAGCTGTTAACATAGCCTCACCCCAGAATCCTTCACTCAAACCCGAATAGGATAACATGGAATTGACCATTTCTTTCAAAGTCTTATTCTTCCTCTCAGCTATACCATTTTGTTATGGTGTATATGGACTTGTGGTTTGATGAATTATACTCGTAGACTGAAAATATATAGGATCATAATATTCACCTCCTCTATCCGTACGTAAATTTTTAATTAAATCATTCTTATGTAGCTCTACTTCTTCCTTATATATTTTGAACTTATCAAGAGCTTTATTTTTAGCATGCAACAAATAAATGTAGCAATATCTAGATGCATCATCAATAAAAGTAATTACATACTTTTTAATTCCTAACGAAGGTGTAGCATGGAAATCACATAAGTTACTATGTACTAGTTCCAATATTTTGGAAACTCGGTTAACATTATTGAAAGGCTTTCTAGTTATCTTAGTAAACATGCAAGTTTTACATTTTTTTGTTTGCATCAACAGGAGGAATAAGGCTCAATTTCGACATATTTATTATTCTTCCATAATGAACATGTCCTAATCTAGCATGTCATAACTCTGTTTTATTCAAATTTATACACATATTAGTAGAAGTCATACAAACAGAATCATTTTGAAACGAAACATTAATATTTAACATAAACATACCATTACACAAATATCTAAATCCTATAAAAACACCATGTTTTGACAATATATATTTTCCACTTTCGTACACTTGTTTGAAACCACAATTGTTTAAAACAAAACCAGACAAAAGATTCTTTCGAATCCCGGGAACATACAATACATTGTTTAATAATATGTATTTTCCAAAAGTAAATAGTAATTTAATATTTCCTAGTCTTTTAATTGGTTCGGTTGCAACATTTCCCATCTTAAGTGAAGATCCATCTTCAATTGGTTGAAAGTTACTGAACCATCGAAGATCCTTACATACATGATGTGTTGCTCCCGAATCAATCCACCAAGCAACATCGTCATCCTGCACATAAAATGCCTCAGATATTAGAGATATATAATTTTGACCAGAATTAAATTTTGAATTAAATTCTAACCTTGTTGCTTTTCAGGATCCTTAAATGCACTTGAACCAGCAATGTTTCCACTTGAACTAGCATTATTCCCACTTGGACCAATATTATTTTTGCTTTTTCCAACTCGACAATCCCTCATAAAGCGACCAGGTTTGCCATATTTCCAGCATGTCATTTTAGGTTTTTTGCTCGAAAAATTGTTGTTTTTTATTGTTACCTTTAAACTTTCGTTTATTCCCATTATCTATATTTCAATTCTTAAAGAATCTGTTGCTTTCAACCATATTTACAGATAATTTTCCCACTTGGTTTTTACCCTTAGGGTTACTTATTTCATCTTGAGCCCTTAGAGACTCTTCAATCTTAAAATGACTACCAAGTTCGACTAAAGTCCTTTCTTCTTTGGTGTGTTTCAGTGTGTGTTTAAAATCCTTCCATGAAGGAGGAAATTTGTCAATAACATAAGACACCGAAGTACATTCGTCCATTTTCATATTGTGTTGAACGAATTGACCCAAAATTCTTACTGTTTAATATACTGTTCCATTACAGTTATAGAATCAACAATTTTATAATTTATGAAATTACTAACCAAGAACTTCCTACTAGAAGCATTGTCTGCCATGTATTTCGATTCAATAGAATCCCATAACTCTTTTGCACATTCGAAATTTTGGTATACATCAAACAAATTATCAGATATACCGTTTAATATGTTGCCACGACAAATGTAGTCATCATTCTCCCACATGTTACGCCTCCTTGTTTGTTCCAGCGTTTCATTCTCCATGATCTCAAGACAGGGAGTACTCAGGACATAAACAACCTTGAGGGTAGTCAACATAAAATGCATCTTTTTCTGCCAGCGTCTGAAATCATGCCCTTCAAACTTGTCAAGTATAGCGAATTTGCTTGTCATCTCCTTCGATGATTCTCCTCCGTTCGTCATCTCTGATAAGTTCGGATTATCCAGTCACAGCTCACTGTGTTATCCGGACAAGGGAAATTCAGACATAAACTTGCCACTCAACTATCCGGACAAGATAAAAGTAAAGAAACACCTAAACACCTTTTGACTAAGCTATGTGCTAATCAGCTTAATAAGTAAATGGGTCTTTAAACTTGACCCGGTTTCATAACTTGACCCGAAAGCCTATGGGTCCTTAATTAAGGGTATAAATACCCCAACTACTTTCATTAATGAGAGTAATGAACATTTAATGCAACCAAGCTGCTAAAATCTCTCCCTACTTTATACCAAAATATTTAATACTCAAAACACCTCACAAAGTTACCCTCAGCCCAAAATAAACCACACCAAATTAACGACCACAATGGGAGAAGACGGTGCCTGAATCTTGCATTCAAACCCGACAAAAAAGACTTGTTCTGATGGATCCGAATGAGCAAGCGATTTCACCACCTATGGTGGAGGTGGTGGGGGAAAATAATGAATACACCATCGAGGAACGAGACAAGTTGATAGCAGAATTAGAAGCGTTGAGGGCCATTAAAAAGCAGAAATGAGTTTAAAAAAGAAGTCAAATGCGTCAGCCATCCATCATACTGACAATCCTAGGGAGAATGATCCATCAGGAAAGACTTATTTAGGTACAAAAAATAGCAATGTCAGTTCTAAGAAGTCTCACCGGTCTAAGCCGATGGAAAGCTCAAATTCTGAGTCCTCCAGCACCTCTTCGAACGAGGCAGAGCTTGAAGAGTCTTTGTCATCATGCAGTGATGAAGGGAGGTCCAGGAAGAAACAAAAACTAGTTAAAAATATTCAAGAAAGAGAGATAGGCATGGGAGACTTAAAAGGCAGCCACAATCACAGGTATGTGGATCAGTTGTTAATCGATCCTTTTGCTTTCAATGATGAACCAGGTATTTTTGCAACACCTAATAGAGACACAGTTTTTAGTCGTAGTAGGAATTAGAGACAATCACCATTGTCTGCCAAGATACTGTCCGGAAACCTACCTAAAAGGTTTGACAATACTAAAATCGAGAAATATGATAGGAGTAAAGATTTGGACAATCATCTGGAGCAGTTTAAGAACTTCATGATGAATTTTGATGATGATGATGACAAACTTCTGCGTAGAGCCTTCTCCTAATCGTTTACGGGGAGTGCTCTCAAATGGTACAAAAGTTTACCCAGGGATGTATCAGAAACTTTGATATATTTTAGGTTGCCTTTCGAAGGCCGTTTGTGGGAAGTAAACAGGTGAAAGGAAATGAAGATATTATTATCCATTGTGCCCAAGAGCCAAATGAATCCTTAAAAGCCTATATAAGTAGGTTTGCAAATACTAATAATGAGTTATGATATTGCTTCGAACAGGTTGCGGTTGCTTCTTTAAGGCAAGGGTTGAACCCTGGGAATCTGGCCGATTCAATGACAAGAAAGAAGGCCATGACTTGAGGTGGCTTGTTAAATCAGGTGGGAAAACATATTAATTTCGATAAAACATAGAAAACCAGGGTGCACCGTCAGGTGAGGTCCGCCCCGGCAGCTTAAAACCAAAACCAGTCCGGATACAAGACTAAAGAAACCGGACAAGGGTCCAACAGGGCCAAACAAACTCAATCCAACCCAAACCCGACTCATAGCCAGCAGTCAATGAGTAAAAGAGGTCATTGGGTTCAACCGGAGTGGTTTGCAGAATTAAAATAAAATGTGGCTACCATTTATGACAAGACTAAAGATGAGGTGCATTTCTGGAAACCAGCAGCATTGCAATCTCCTAAAGAAAGTCGTAATACTTGTTCTTGGCAGTATCATCATGATATTGGCCACAATACCCAAGACTTTATCGCTTTGAAGCAGGAAGTCCAGAATCTCATTGAAAGAGGAAAGTTGGGTGCCTATGTCAAAAGAAGAAGTGGAAACATGCCTGAAAATGCTCCTCGAACTGGCCCTAGGAATAATACGGGAACATCTGCTCCGGAGGGGGCAATGGTGATCCTTGAAAGATTTGATGTTGATTCAGAGTATCTGGAGCCTGATCCAACTCCGAATAAAGTGGGGGTCATAACAAAACACGTCAAGACGGTGGTCGGACTCATTAGTTTCTTTGAGTCACTTACCATTTTCGGAGGGGACATCATGACAGCACCCACTCCTTCATCAAGGAAGAGGCATGTTCACAATTTGGCTACTCAATTGGAAGGAGACATGTCTTTCCTATCACTCCCAAACCCTTTTTCCGTTTATAGTCTTTGATGAGGATGATTTAAGAAATATTGTTGGTCCACATGAGGATGTTATGGTGATAGGAGCATATATTGGGGGCAACGATCTCAGACGAATTCTGATAGACACGGGTAGTTCGGAAAACATTCTCTTTTTGAGTTCTTACAAGCAGATGAAAAATCTGGCCGTTATTCAACGGTCAAACAGAACCATTGTGGGCTTCACAGGGAGCTCTATGGATGTAATCGGGGAGTTTGAAGAAGAGATGCTGTTGTGCAAGGGGCGTTTTAAAATACTGGTCAGAGTGTTATTCGTTGTGGTAGATTGCCCCACATGCTATAATGCAATTTTTGGTAGTCTAGAATGCATGTTGTAGCCTCAACAGTCAACCAATGTTTGAAGTATATGGTTCAAGGGCAAGTAGGAATTGTGCGGAGTAGTCAAAAGATAGCAAGGGAGTGCTATGCAACTGCACTTGCTCCTAAAACTTTGGGGGCAATCCGGGTAAATAAAGTTTAGCATTTATTGGGGCCTTTTGAGGGAGAGGGTGAAATTGATGACCCCAGAGAGGCCCCTGGTGTGTTAATACCGATTGAAGAAGTTGAAACCCACTCTTTAGCAGAAGGTAGAAGTGTTAAGATTGGCTCCAAGATGGGGCCAGAGATAAAAAAGAAATTGTTGTCCTTTTTGGCAGATAACCAACATGTCTTTGCTTTGTGCAATGCTGATGTGACCAGAGTGCCTGTAAGTGTTATATCACACAAGCTGTCCATTCGAAGTGATGTTGCACCTATTGTGCATAAAAGAAGAGTTTTCTCTAAGGAGAAAGGTGATGTAATAGTCCAAGAAGTCGACCGACTTACCAAGATGGGGCACATAAAGGAGTCGTAATATCCTTTATGGACTGCCAATCTAGTGTTAGTTAAGAAAAATAATGGGAAATTGCGTATGTGTATTGATTTTACTAACCTCAATAGAGCTTGCCCAAAAGATCTTTATCCAGTCCCCCGGATAGACCAGTTGGTGGACTTGACATCTGGAAATAAGTTGTTGTCCATCATGGATGCCTTCTTTGGGTAAAACTAGATATAAGTGGATCTGAAGGACCAGCATCACACTAACTTTGTTACAGATATGGGTCTCCATTGCTATAAGGTGATACCTTTTGGGTTGAAGAATGCTGGGGCTACTTATTAGAGGTTGGTGAACAAAACATTTGTTGATCAGATTGGCACGAATATGGAAGTGTACATCAATGATATGATGGTTAAAACCTTAGACGAAGATTTTCACATAATTGATCTTCAAGAAACTTTTGCCAACTTAACTAAGGTAAATTTAAAGCTAAATCCAGAAAAGTGTGTCTTTGGGGTGCAGTCCGGAAATGTTTTAGGTTATGTGATAAGTGAGAAAGGGATACAGCCTGATCCAGATCAGCTTGATACCCTGTTAAAAATAGATTCCCCTCGAAATATTAAAGAAGTCCAAAGGCTGACAAGAAGGTTTGCTGCTTTAAATCGTTTTATTTCAAGGTCTTCGGATAAGTGTGCTCCGTTTTTCAGACCTTGAAGGGTGCTAAAGATTTTAACTGGTCTCCACAATGCAGCCAAGCTTTTGATAAAATAAAAAAGCACTTGTCTTCACAAAAAACCTTTTTTAAGCCTGTAGAAGGAGAAACGCTTTATGTATACTTTGCTATGTCAGAATATTCTATAAGTGAAGTGGTGTTAAGAGAGGTGGACAATTATCCTCGTCCGGTGTACTACATCAACAAGAGCCTGATAGATGCTGAGAAGAGGTACATGAAGCTTGAAAAGCTGGCACTAGCCTTAGTGATTGCTGTAAGAAACATAAGGCCATATATTCAGTCTCATTCCATCATTGCCGGAACGTCTTTTCCATTAAAGAATGTTCTTCAAATAGCAGACATATCAAGCAGGATGACCAAGTGGTCAGTAGAGTTGCGTGATTATGACATTGATTTTGCCCCATGAACTGCTATCAAGGCTCAATCTGTTGCTAATTTCTTAGTAGAATTCCATTCGAACATGAGTTCTAAACAAGCTTTAGAGGAGAAAACTAAAAAATAATGGGTAGTCCCGACTGATGGTGGATCAAGCACAATGGGTTGTGGGGCTGAAATTTTCTTAACTTCTCTGTATGGTGATAAACTATACCAGGCTATATGTTTTGGGTTCAGGGCCTGTAACAATGAGTCTGAATATGAAGCAACTATAGTTGGTCTTAAATTAGCTTTCCTATGTGGGGCTAAAAGAGTTAGGTTGATGAGTGATTCTCAGCTTCTTATCCACCATGTCTAAGGTCAGTCTAAGGCCACGAGAGAACAGCTGATCAAATATTTATTCATCATTACAGAGGTGGCAGCCAACTTCAAGAATGTTTGCTATGAGCATATTCCTAGATCAAAAAATACGCTGGTAGATTCCTTGGCAACCATATCATACTTTGAGTGCTACCCTTGGATTCATATAAAAGAATTCCCATCCATACAATCAGATCAGAACAAGGAAGAGGAGGAGAGCTTAAATATACAAGTAGTTCAATCTAAAGATTCGAGATTTCTCCTTCTTCAATATATCTCTGATGGGGTTTTGCCTATGAAAAAAGCTATGGAAAAAAACATTAAGCACAAGGCTCTTGATTTTTTTATCATAAGAGAGGTTTTATATAAAAAATCCTACGTTGTTTGGGGGTTGAAAAATCCCAAACCGTTTTATTTGAACTACACGACGGAGAAGGATCAGCACATTGTCGCTACAGGACACTAACCCGGAGGGTTTTGTTGGCTGGATACTATTGGCCATCCATAATGGCAGATGCTAAAGAATTGGTGAAAACGTGTGATCCATGTCAAAGGTACGGTAACAAAATTCATGTCCCAGCAGTGCCTATGGAGTCTATTTCTGAGCCAGTACATTTTGCTCGTTGGGGATTGGATTTAGTTGGGCCTCAACCAATGGCGTCCAGAGAGTGCAGGACTATCATTGTAGTTATTGATTACTTCTCGAAATGGATAGAAGCATCTCCTCTTGCAGGAACCACTTGGAAAGCTTTTATAAAGTTTATTTTATCCAATATATGTTGCAGATTTGGGATTCCTCAAAAGATTACCACAGATAACGGGCCACAATTTGATAACAAGAATATTGAGAATTTTTGTGCCTCCAGGGGCATTTAGCATTGCTTCTCTTCTCATTTCCACCCACAAGAAAATGGCTATGTTGAAGTGGCAAATAGGACTATGTTTCCGGATTAAAAAAGAATTTAGAAAGGACTGCAGGAAAGTGGCCAAGCTATCTGCAAGAAGTATTGTGGGCATATCGAACTACTGCTAGGGCTGCTACATAAGAATCTCATTTTTCCTTGGTGTGTGGGATGGATGCTATTACTCCTATAGAAGCAACCTTACCATCATACAGGGTCCATAACTATTCCGAACAATCCAATGAAATGGAAATTAGGAATCGGTTTGATTAAATAGAAAAAAGAAGGGTTAAAGCTCATCGTAGAACAGCCCAGTACCAAGGCTTGATGAGGAGCAGATTTGCTTCCAAGATCAAGAGAAGGGATTTTCAACTGGGAGATAAAGTTTTGAGAAACGTTTTCTTACATGCTAAGGACAAGCAGTTCGGTAAGTTGGCTCCAAACTGGGAAGGCCCTAATGAGATTTCTGAAAAGCTTAAGCCTGGGACATATAGGCTTCAAGACAAAAAAGGAAGGGTTTTGAAGTACCCATGGAATGTTGAACACCTCGGGTTATATCTAAAATAAAAATTGTGTAAATATTTACTTGTTAAACGTCAATGTAAATATTATGGGACATACTATTTCCTACCCTGGTGGCGCGGGGAAGTTTTAATGAGGTGTCCGGTTTTTCATTCAATAAAATATGATTCCTTCTTAAAAAATCTGATGTGGTTTAACTACAATTCTATTCAAGTACAAGTCTTTGATTTAACACTTTGGATCTTTGATAGATCGGATTAATCTGGTTGAGTGATGACCATTAAATACATGTCATCGGAGATATTAAACACTCTCACTTTAATACTTCTGAAATAGTTGGGGGCAGTTTAAAAATTGGTCATTAAAGTTAAAAGGAAATAAAGTATTAAACAAAGCAAGATTTGATAAAAAAAACCTGTCCGGACTAAAACCGGATAACGTTACCAAATTACAAAATATGCATTGGCCATCCAAGGAATTTAAGTATTTTAAAAGACTTATCCGGACTCAAACCAGATAACATTACAAAAATTCCTTGGCCATCCAAATACTCTAGTAGTTCAGAGAAGTAAGAAAATTAGAAAAATATTTAAAACCACAGGGTTTGTTCCCTTCGGATTGTCCTTTATCACCTCCTTTGTTGGGACTTTTGAGTTCGGCACTCGAACTCTCACCGGTTCCTTCCTCTTCATCAGTGGTAGAATCTATTCCACTGCTATAATTATGATTGTCACCATCTGCCATAGTATGAAAGGGGAGGTCTTTGTACTCCACATATTTACATAAGGGACCGAGGGTCCTCTTCGGAAACGTTTCATGAAAGAGCAACACTATGTCAGAGTTGACCTCAGCATACCTTGCTTCCAATGAGTCTATCACCTCATTGGTGTATTTATCAATGCTTGCCTCAATAGTTTTTTCCTGCTTTATCACCAAGTCTTCTTTCTCTTTGATTACCTTATACACAGTGCCTTCTAAGGAAGTCTTCTCACCGGACAAGGTTTGAATGGTGCCATCTTTGGTCTTAAAGTCTTCATTTAGTGTTGTGATATCTTTTTCCAAACCAGAACACTTAGTTTGAAGTTCGGTATCGGCCGTATTTGAAGTGGAAAGTTTGGTTGATAGATCTTCTTTGTCCTTCCTCAGTGCTTCTATCTCTTTCATCAATTCTTCTATGCTCTCATTAGCATTGAGAAGATTGGTTGACAGAGACTCTTTGTCAGTCGTGAGGGTATTGATGAGTGTATTTTGACTCTTCACTTGTATCTCTAGATCAAGCACTGGCTGGATGTGACCACGAAGGGAATGGGCCACAATGTCTTATTCTCTGGAGACAGAGAACGACTTACCCTTGTAATTCAACATGTTAGAAGATATTGAAG
This sequence comes from Limnanthes douglasii subsp. nivea, assembly GCA_036936605.1. Lineage (NCBI taxonomy): Eukaryota > Viridiplantae > Streptophyta > Magnoliopsida > Brassicales > Limnanthaceae > Limnanthes > Limnanthes douglasii. The sequence goes on along the minus strand of JAUPFV010000002.1, from coordinate 60,744,277 downwards.
GATGGAAGGGACCATCAAAGTCATCCTTGTCAGATTCGTTGAAGTATAAATCGATGTCTTGAAGGGCACTAATGTCCACTCCATCAATCCCTCATCTGGTACCTTCTCTGGACTGCAGACCTGTTGGAATCTTCTCTGCCAGGGTGGGGTCAACAGGGGCTGGCAGAGGTAGAAGCTCCGAAGGGCGAAAAATTATTTCTTCTCCTAAGGTGACCTTTTTTATTTTTGGTAGCCTTTTCATCACTGCTTGCACCTCTTTTCCGATCCTTTTTGGGAGGCCTTGGTGGATTTTGTGATTCTCCTACCTCACTAACTGATGCAGATAGATTAGCGTTAGAATTTATGAAGACAGGCGATCACCTGAAGAATGCAGCGAATCGACAGTTTCTGAGCTCCATGTGTCCGATTTTGACCCACAGCATCTTATTTCGAAGAGAACGACGCCACGATTACAAAGCACAAGGTTTGCTCGTGACATATGGCATTTTTTGGGCATTCGGAGTCGTTTACTATTTTATTTCGAATTTTTATTACTTTAGGGCATCTTTGGTATTTTCATATTAGGGTTTTTATTCGAACTCTTATTTAAACGGACTTTCTTTACAATGTAATAGAGTTGAATTTAGATAAAGAAAATTAGGGTTTCCCCTATATTGGCTTCTCTGCGTTTACTCTGTATCATAATGGTACCAGACACAGGCAGTCCTGCGAGATGGTGCGAGGAAGAACCAGAGGTCGCGGCGGCGTTGCTGTGGAAGGAGATGCAAGTGATTTCGGAGATCGCGAGAATGTTGACCTGCGTTGTCAGGTCGAGTATTTTTCCCGTCAGATGGCTGAACTTACTGCCAGGAAACCGGTGTGGAGGCTGAAAGTCCCGATAACCTTTTGGAGAAAGGTCAGAACGGAATGCTTATCCGGACCGCCGCTGGGAGCTTGGATTTAAGGTCAACATTCCTGACTTTGATGGTGGCCTTCAGGCGGAGGAGTTTGTCGATTGGTTATCTCAGGTTGAAGAGGTGCTGGACTTCAAGGAAGTTCATGAGGAGAGACGGGTAGCTTTGGTTACCATCCACCTGCGCGGCAGGGCACAAGCTTGGTGGCAGCAGGTGAAAAAGATCCGTGCGAATGAAGGCAAGGAGCAAGTACGTAGTTGGGAGAAGTTCAAGAAGAAAATCCGCAAGACATTTTTGTTTTACAATTTCGAGCGAGAATTGTTCCAGCATTTCTAGAATCTTCATCAAGGGTCACGCTCTGTGGACGAGTATACAGAGGAGTTCTTTCAGTTTCTTGCTCGTACAGATGTGAACGAGTCAACACATCAGCGGGTGTCCCGCTATATTGGGGGGTTGCGCCCTCAACTCCAGGATGTGTTAAACATGTTCGACCCGTTGTTTGTTTCTGAAGAACATCGACGTGCCCTCCAGGCAGAAAAACAGTTGGCTCGACGGACCCAGATTGGCATACGAACTGGTGCTCCTACAGGGACCTCAGCGCTTGCACCAGTTCCACGTCCAACCGTTCCCATTGGTGCGACCAGCCGTTATGCTGGTAATTTACGTTGCTTTGGATGTGGTGAGTTAGGGCATCGTCATGTAGAATGTCCGAATGCTGCGGGTGCTAGGGGTCTTTTCTCTCACGAGGCGTTTGAACCGATCCCCATTGTTTCTGCTGGTCTCCCGAAGTTTGATACATATGATGATGTGATTGAGGTCGTTGAGGAGGTTGTGACGGGTGATGTTAGTGCAATTCTGATGGTACAACGTACTTTTTATTCCCCTCGTGTTCCTGCTCAGAGTGACTGGCTGCGGAATAATGTGTTTCAGTCCACTTGTACGATTGGCGGTAAGGTGTGCACCTTCATTATTGATACTGGTAGCTGTGAGAATGTAATTTCCGAGATAACGGTTTCGAAGATCGGGCTGAAATCAGAGTCGCACCCCAAACCATACAAGCTGGCCTGGTTGAGTAAAGGTACTGATATCATTGTGTCTCAGCGTGTGCTTGTATCATTTTCCAGTAGGGCAGACATACCGGGATGAGGTGTTTTGTGATGTAGTGTCTATAGACGCTTGTCACTTATTGTTTGGCCGCCCTTGGCAGTATGATTTGTCTGTTGTGCATGATGGTCGTGCGAATACTTATTCATTCTTTTTTCGGGGTAAGAAGATTGTTCTAGCACCGCCAAATCCTCGGTCCCTCAGCATTGGCTCTGGTCCTTTCACAACGACCTTGCTGTCCCGTGCTCCTTTTCAGGCGGCCATGGAAGAAGCTGGTGTGGTCTTCTTGTTTTCCTATGATCCAGTTGTGACTGATGTGTTTGCAGATGTGTTTCTTGTTGCTAGCCCTGCAGTTCAGTCTCTTTTGCAGGAGTTTGCAGATGTGTTTCCTGTTGCTAGCCTTGCAGTTCAGTCTCTTTTGCAGGATTTTGCAGATGTGTTTCCTGTTGCTAGCCCTGCAGTTCAGTCTCTTTTGTAGGAGTTTGCAAATGTGTTTCCTGTTACTAGCCCTCCAGTTCAGTCTCTTTTGCTGGAGTTTGCAGATGTGTTTCTTTGTTGCTAGCCCTGCAGTTCAGTCTCTTTTGCAGGAGTTTGCAGATGTGTTTCCTTTCCAGGTGATGTATGGTGTTGTGCCCCGGGGTCCTGTCGACTTGCTCGCCCTACCCAGTAAAATTCGTGTTCACACAACTGGTGAGGAGCTTGTCTCGCAGATTCGCCAAACCCACTAGAAGACATACGATCAGCTTGTCTTAAGCACCGCCAAGTATAAGTCTCGGGCGGATCATCATGGCCGTCCTGTACAGTTCGAAGTTGGTGACAATGTGTGGGCAGTTCAAACCAAGGCTCGGTACCATGTTGGTGAGTACAACAAACTGGCTGCCGGAAGATTGGCATTGTGGATATTGTGGAGAGGATCAACCCAAATGCTTATCGGTTGCGCTTGCCTAGCCATGTTCGTACGTCTGATGTCTTTAATGTTAAGCATTTAATTCCTTATGCAGGTGACTCTTCTAACGAGGAGACTGGTTCTGATTCGAGGGAGAATTTTTTCTACCCCGGAGGGGATGATGCAGATAGATTAGCGTTAGAATTTATGAAGACAGGCGAACACCCGAAGAATGCAGCGAATTGACAGTTTCAGAGCTTCCGGTGTCCGATTTTGACCCACAACAACTTATGGCGTTTTTTGGGCATTCGGAGTCGTTTACTATTTTATTTTAAATTTTTATTACTTTAGGACATTTTTGGTATTTTTGTATTAGGGTTTTTATTCGAACTCTTATTTCAAACAGACTTTATTTACAATGTAATGGAGTTGAATTTTGATAAAGAAAATTAGGGTTTCCCCTATACTGGCTTCTCTGCGTTTACTCTGTATCACTAACAGTCTCAGCTTCTACTACCTTGAGCAAGACAGCATCGAGTCCCCCTTGGTTCCCCGAATCGGTCCCCTCTGTGGTAGCTTGAAATGCCTTTGTTGCATCTTTCTTTTTCTTCCCTTTCATCTTGCTGGCAGCCTTGGCTCTAGAGGGGAAGACCAGTTTACCATCTTTGGCTTCTGTCCGTTTTTGGATTACACCAGGAGGAGGGGAGTAGTTAGTTCTTCCCACATAAGATCCCTCCGACCCGTGGTGTTCCACAGATGGGACCTCACTAGATTACATGAGGTGAAGAAGTTGTGGAAGGCATCCGCCCAACGCTCCGCATCCCATGCGTTCAGTTTGGTACAAACTGTTTGCCCCTTCTTCAGGTGTCCGGAAAACTCCTTCGGCAGCACTAAAAAAAATGTGCCAAGTAAATCAGAAGAGGAATATTTGTAAGTTAAAAAAAAAAGAACATAAAAGACAAAGATAAAGAGCTTACCCGTACTCTTCCATATGCTAGTTAACTTACTTGGGTTGGTATTGGCTTTGATCTTCCTGTCATTCTCCCAAGACCCATTGATGAACAAGAACTGTGTCCTACAGTTCTTCTCAGAGTCCAGTAAGTCATCTACCACCTTGAAGTTGTTCCCCATATTATGATGGTAGAAGGGAATATGGTGATTCTTGCATAGACTTGCCACAACGGCAAATTGGTCCATTAGGAGAGGGATTTTAGACAACCTCGATGCCATTATGCAGGCGAGGAGAGAGTACCAGGCTTCCGGACTCAATTGGCTTAGGCAGAGCTTCACTAGGTGGAAGTACCTGACAATTTCTGGGTCTAGTGGGAACCGAAGTCCCTAGTTTAGCACCTTAGTGAAGATAACCACCTCATTGAGTGTACAGTCCATCGGAGTCTCCGGTGTGACATGTATCCTTACCTTTACTGACTCTGGGATCCCCCACTTTGTCTGGATCCGGCCCAACTCAGCGGTATGGATGTAGACATAATTTATATTCTAGAGGGCCAGCAAATATTTAACATTAACATTCTTAAAGCAAGGCCTTACCTTACCCTCCAAGCACTCCGGGAGATCTAGATGAGCCACACAAACTTTGACTTTGCTTTTACCCTTCCTATCAAAGGCAGCATCCCCGGTTTGACCTGATGCTTCAGTTTCGAAGGAGGCCTCTTCGATACTGTCCTCCATCACTTCTTTCATCATTGTGGAAGGTCTATCAGTTTATGAGGATGGGAGGGGATCAGCTTCTGGCACCAAAGGCTCTCCGGATGAATGAGCGCCTGTTGTTTCTAAATGCATGGTGTCGGCTTGAGGTTGAGATCCGGAGGACTTCGCCTTTAGGTCTATCTTAGATGCCTCTGATCCGGAGGGCTTATCCTTTGGTGCTATTTTAGACACCTCCGATCCGGAGGGCTTATCTTTTTATGTTACCTTAGATGCCTCCGATCTGGAGGCTTTTGACAGTGAAGTAGTTGCTTTGGATTTTCCCAGACGAGCCGTCCGGCGTGGAGTTGATTTTTCTGGGGACTTCTCAATATCTGAACCCATGGCTAAGAAAATGGAGGGTTTTCTGACACTCGAGACTGCTTTTTCCTTGGCACTGGAAGGTTGGGACTCCTGAACAGAAGAACCTCAGGGGAGAGGAGAGAGACTTGGTTTAAACAACTGTTTGGGTTTTGGATTTCTGGATGAGGATGACCCTTGGTCAGTTTCCTAGGGTGGTTCACCATATTTTTCGCTTGGGGAAACTGAGAGACCAACAGCAATACGATTCTCCCTTTCGACTCTTCTTGCTTTTTCTAACTCTAACAAGTTCAACCAGCCATCTTTCACAAGAGAGTTTCTGGCCGTGAACATAAAAGTATTCAAGAACAAGTTTGAAAACAAAGGTGAAAATGTCTCTAGAAAGTTTTTGAGTGATGAAGACAATGGAATAGTGAAAAATGATTTATATATCACTAGAGAAAAGTAACTATTACCTAAGAGGAGTTGAAGAGGTTTGGAAATGATTAAAGACGGCGAAGACGTGTGAAAAATTAAATGCCAAGGTCGCTTTCTAGGCATAGTGGGAGCGCCGATCTAGGTAGAAAAACGGCTAGTAGGTCCAATCGGATTGTGACACGTGTTCCACGATCCAAGAAGAATTCTAGGAAAATAAGTTAGTTCGAACATACTTTGAACTAGGTGTACAGGCAGGTCGGACAAAATCGTCACTGGCTAAGTAAAGTTTTTAGTCCTCCCAAAGATATTTGGCAAGGCCTAAAAAATGGGCTACTGGTGAGTTCGGATTATCGAGTCACGACTCACTGTGTTATCCGTACAACGGCAATTCGGACATAAACTTGCCACTGAACTATTCGGATAGGACAAAAGTAAAGAAACACCTAAACACATTTTGACTAAATTATGTGCTAATCAGCTTAATAAGTAAATGAGTCCTTAAACTTGACCCGGTTTCATAACTTGACTCGAAAGCCCATGGTCCTTAATTAAGGGTATAAATATCACAACTACTTTAATTAATGAGGTCAATGAACATTTAATACAACCAGACTGCTCAAATATCTCACTACTGTATAACAAAACATTTAATACTCAAAACATTTTACAAAATTACCCTCACCCAAAATAAACCTCACCAATCTCTATCTTCATCAACAAGACCAGAATATTTCAATAATTTGCAGAAAACAGTGTTTTCATTCCGGATAATCTCTAAGTCTTGTAAACAATTTCTTATTGAAATATTTTTGGGGTTCTCCAAAAATTTCAATTGGATAAAATCAGAAATATTCTATTTGAAGAGAGAGTATGAATTGATGTGTGTGTCATTTTTCAACAGAACCCATATTTATCAATTCGACCAATTTGGATCAGTTTGCGAGTTAGGGTAGTTAAGGTCTTTAAACGGGATTTGTAATATAATGGCTTCAAATTTGAAATTTGAATAAAATGGTCAAATCTCCAATTTTGAAATATTTTTGACTTGCAACAATAGTCGATTTAACCAAAATAAAAAAATTCAGCCAGGGGCTCTGCCCTTTGGACCTCGCCAGTGACTCCGTCCCTTCACCATGTTAATCATGATATAATCTAACAAGCGTGCACTCCGCACTCGACGACTTGTTTGATAATGTATCATGATTAAATTGGTCGACTAGTCGATTCAATTACACTAAAATATCTAACATATATTTGTAACCAAATACTAATAAGCCAAAAAAAACATTGAATTCAGGTGAATTGTACACAAAACCAGAAGATCAGACCAATTCAAAATAGAATTAAACGAGATATAAAGTAAAATCACATGGATCGTTGCAAACCAACCACTATGTAATTTTCATATCCTGAGCGTAGCTAATCCACCAAAAGTAACGATCAGAAGCTAAATTAACCTACCATATTGTGCATCACACATCGGTAGAAATTAAATTCATGAACTTCTATCGAATATATATAATAAAACCAATAACGACAACCATTAAAATCCAAAACCGAATAGTAACTTGAAGAATAAAAGTGTAAAGGTAAGAGAGAAATTGAAATAAATTAGAAAATTATCCCAAAAGATTAACACGGAAGTGAACACTAACCTAAAAAAACCGCACGTATGATCGATATTAGTTCGGTTTTTTATTGAAGTAAAGCAGCGTAAAAATCATCATCGGATAAAATAACTATATTATGTAGAGACAAAAGGGAGACGATTTAAGAAATATCAGATATGGCCAACCGTGAAGCGTAATTTCAAATCAATGTTTAGCTTAATTTGATAAAAGGGTATAGGGGTTGTTGGTTCGGTTCCGTCCGGATTTTGAGAGAATCGGACCGAACTGTTAAACTTATCGGTTCGGACCGGACCGCTAAACTTTCGGTTCTAATTTTTGGAACCGGACCGGACCGCTAAGCATTCGGTTCGGTTTGGTCCGAACCGATTCGGTTCAGTTCGATTTTATCACGTAATAGCTCTAATTTTCGCGTGCAATGCTTTACTCTTGTAGCATGGTGTCCTTCAATCAAATGACTGATTGTGCATTCATTTTCTTCTGGCATAATGAAACCTAATTGGCTGTTTCTCAAATAAGAAACGTTAAGTTTAGCAATTACATCTAGTTGTTGTTGTATGTAGTTTGTGTTGTATGTAGTTTGTGCACAAAAAACCTATGGTACGTCGTTGTTTCTTTTTATGGTCTGAAATCGACGAGGATATTATCTCACTATCTCAAGCCAACATCGGTTAAAAGTTAACATTCTGATCGTATATATATACTATTAACAATAACAACAGCTCAATAACAGAGGATCGTAACTCATTAAAATTGATTTAAGTTTTTTAATGAAAATTAATTGGGATATTAGGTGGGCCAGATCAGGTTATTGAGTGGGCTAGGTTATTAGGTGGATTCGATCGGGTTATTGAGTGAGTTGGATTATCAAGTGTATTGGGTTGGATAATAAAACTATTAAATTATAAATATTAATTATTTAATTCTTTGTCGCGTCCTACGTCGAAAAGGTCAGAAGAAATAAATAAATAAATCTTGCATAAAAAAGACTGGTTTGTTGTAATTTTTATAGCTTCCGGTACCAATTTATTATACAAATGAAGGATGAGACTAATGGGAGACAAGTCACAGATATGGAAGCTTGTCACATTTTTAGTCATTGTATTCTTATATACTAATGTTTAAAATCATAAAACTTTGATATGTTTATTGCGTATTTTTAAAATTTTAATATACTTCGTTGAGTTATTCTCACTATACATATATATCAGGAAATATTAAATTATATTAAACTCAATAGAATTATTACATCATGTCATAAAATTGAACATATTACAATAATTACAAAGCTTTGAATAATTAAGCTAAGGAAATAATTTCTTATAAACAATAGAAGCAACCATTCCTTTGATCAGATATCTTTAATATCCTTTGAGTTTTCCATCCCAAATAAGCAACCATATACCTGCAAATATGAAATCAATTGGTCAAGTGTTAATCTACGAAAAAATATTAGTAACAATGTCATTCAGAGATCCTAAGATAACCAATGTTTAAACGTTTAAGATGAAGATAGATTTTAGCTGAGCATGGGAATTGGATGAGTTAAAGATACAATTTTACTAAGAGCTAATACCCCATTTAGCCACCCAATTGGCAGTATGATTTTGGTGACTAACAATATATTGTATTAACTTTTTTTTGCCCCTCGACCCGTGAATTTTTTATCTTTAACTAGACCACGTCACGGTGTCGAATCGCCTTGCCTACAACGGACGAAGTCCTTGTTTGAACAACAAAGGGAGTTGGATAATTACTTGATGCTGGTTCTCCTGAAACAAGAGATCCCGATCTTTCTCTATACGCATAAGCTTTCGCCGAAGGATGAGTCTCAAGATCCGAATCCTATTAATCATCTGGATCAATATTCGCAACCGGCAAGGATAGTATGATTGACTGGTTGCGTTTGGATCATGGGCCACAGGTACTTGGGTAGAGATCGCATCATTTGGACAGGATATATGGGCTTAGGCCTAGCTGTCATGGGTTATTTGGATGGACTCAGATCCTGAGATAGATGGGCTCGGATCCTTTGCATGATTTCATGAGCCACCTTTGATGGGCTTTGAATTTGGACAGATCTAACGGGCCATGTATTTGGGCTTGCTTTGATGCTAGGTAGGCTTGTTGTGCTTTTGCCCTTCAGTTATCTTCTGTGTCTATTCCTAGTCATTTTCAGGACCGGGGTTGTTGATGTAGTTGCTTGTAGTTTTGTTTGATTTTGATTAAGTTGCTAGATAGAAAGAATATATATATATATATATATATATATATATATAGTTCTATATATACATAGTTCTATATATACATAGTTCAGGAGAGAGAATCAATGTTCAGTAGTACACACTCATGTTTGAAGTAATTAGAGATCTACAAAGACAAATCAAATTGTTACGATACCAATTAGCAGATCCTGAACCAAGAATTTCTTTTAAAATTTGGGAATCAATCTCAATATCTAAATAGAAAATGTTTTTAGAATTTCACTTTAATAGACCTTCTAAGAAGGCTTTAGCCTCATCTATTAAGGGAGTATTTTTCCCTATAAGAGTACCTTGGGCATGGAAAAGATGGTCAGTGTGACTCCTAATGATGAATCCTCCACTTGATTCACCATTAGTAAGGCACAAACCATCACAATTTAATTTAAACCTAGATATATCATGAGGAATCCGTTTGATATAAGAGAGGGGTTTTGAAGAAAATTTATGATGAAAATAACCAATCATTTTAGTAGTATGTAAATCCTCATACCACTTTTTATTTTTTAACATCTTAGCACAATCTAGGTTTAAAACAATAGTAATGATTCTATTAATTATATTCCTAGAAGATGACTTAATATTGTTATGCTTAAGATTGTTCCAAGCCGCCCCAATGACCCAACAAATAATAGGGGGAGAATAACTTTAATGTGAATAAGTTCTGATGTAGAAGTAAACCAGTTGTTGATGATGTGGGTGATACTCATATATCTAAAATTAACGATGCCAAAGAGGCCTGCAAAGTATTGTCACACCTCACAAGCAACATTACAATTAACAAAGACATGAGGTAAGGTTTCTAAATTGTCACAATGTTGACATTTAGATGCTAAACTAAAGTTTATTTTCTGAATAATCAAGTCACCGGGGATGAGACCATTGAGAATCCTCCAAAGAGTGGAAGAACACTAATTCGGAGTGATTCCACTCCAAAGCTTCTTATGAATCAGGGAAGAGGTGTTTTGTGTCTTATATTATTCCAAGTATTCTCAACAGAAAAAATCACCATCAAGAGAAAGATTTCAAATAATTGCATCATCGAGGTTATTGTTAATTTTGAGCTTCTTGATTCTTTTGATATCAGAGTTAAGAACATTTTCATTTAGTTTAATGATATTCCAAGAATTATTGGTCCAAAGTTCATAAACTTTATCTTGAGTATACTACTAGTTATCCAAATTTGGAGTTATTCCAGTTATCCAATAAAAAATCAATAATTCTACCATTACCAATTTTCCAAAATATATGTTTTTCAGTAAAAAAAAATTATTTTTAAAAATCTTCTCTGGACTTTTAGAATCATTAGATTTAGCTTCCGATGGTAGAAGAGGAGAATTATGACGATAAAAAAATTGCACGAAGAGGTAATAAAAAGACTTATGTTTTCTAAATATATCCATAACTTAATATATATATATATATATATCATTTTAATATACATCAATTAATAATAAAATTAATATTATTTTGATATTATTTTACCTGCAAGAGATGATAAAATTTGTTCAAATTAAAGTAAAAATATATGTTTTAGTTTTCTTTGCACTTTAGAAAAATTGAAAACAAAATGATATCTGATATTTTATTAGTTGTTATTTTACAGTTATATTTATTTTCAGTAGATAATTGTGTTAATTTGCTGTTCTCAATTTCTCTTTCATTTAATTTTTTTTTTAATAAATAAATAAATAGGTGACAACATAAAATTGAAGAAGGTAGACATGCAATAAAGTAATTGGCATAGAAGTTGGTAAGTGTGTAAATCTTTATCGGTAAAGTCAAGTTACTTTATAGCTACAGGCCGTAGCCTTATGATATGAATAAGTGCATTTTTAGCATTTAGCAAAATTATTAAATATGCTCCGATTTGAAATTTTATATTTATTTCTAGGAAAATGTATATATATTAAAAGATGGATTATCTAAAGATATCCTCAGTTTTTTCATTATAAGTTGCTCTTTAAAATTAGTGGATATTAATAGTTTTACAATAATAATTATTATACATATAACATATTATTATAAGACTGGGTTTTCTAAAGATATCCTCGATTTTTTTTATAAGTTACTATTTAAAACGAGTGGATATTAATAATTTTACCATAATAATTATCATATATATTAGAGCCGGAAAAAAAATTTGTCGATTTTATTTTATTTAGACAAATAAAATTTGATCAAGGAATGGTAATTTTTATTGTTATTTTTTTATAAGATCTCGTTAGGTTAGTCTCGTATTATATTTTGTTCGATCTCGCATCTCGTACATAGTTATATAGTCTTGCATCTCACATTTCGTTTTGTTCTGTTTTCGAATATCGTATCTCACTTTTTTTTATTGTAAATATAATAAATTAAAATAAAAAGGTTCTTACATATACATGAGACATACCGAAAAAGAGGCCTTAAGAGCTATGAAATAGACATGGAATGATTTGGCCAAAACTTGACCGAAAATATACAAGCCAACAAATCATAAAAACCGAGATCGATATGATCCACCTAAGCTTTGCAAAACGAGTAAAACAAAACGAAGAGTTTAAGACGGGTATGAACAAAGAGATTATTGAGCCGCGACGAGGGTGAATATAAGACATTAAATCAGAAGAGGGAGATGGTTGATACAATAAAAAACAAAATACACTTATGTTAGAATTTTAGATTGGACTTTATATACCAGAAAACTTTGGTGTTAAATAATCTGAATCGAAGGTCAGAAATCAAACGGTAAGATAAAATAGAGAAGAAGGTAAAGGAGGAACTAGAATTTCTAACATTTCACTCACACCATATGTGGTTGATAACAACACCAGTACATGTACGTTAAAAGTACCGAGATCTGGATGGAGGCCAGTTAGACACATCATGGATAAAAAAGAACCAATTATTATTGTGACATAAGAGACAACCATATTTGGAGCTTGCGTAAACTAGATGTATTGAGTGTAACTACAGTCAAACTGAATATAATTAATGGTCTCATATGCGGAATTGCATAAGATGTTGTTTGTCATGAGGTGTTCAGACTAGTCTCGCACGTCGCACTTAGGCATACAAATCCATTTTAACCCTCATCTTGCATTTGCATTTTATGTCTAGTCTCATACTTCGCACTTAGACAAACAAAACAAATTAACATTAGTCGTGCAAAAAAAAAATCAAAGTTAACTATGGTCTCGTATATATGATCTTTCATCTCATATCTCGCATTTAGATACAAATTTCTTTTTAACAATAGTCTTGTAATTAAGGTAAAAATAAATTTAACTCTGGTCTCACATCTCGCATTGCCTGTAAGTCTCATCTCGCACCTTGCATTAAGTAAAAAAAATCAATTTTCACTATTTTCTCGTACTTAAGGGAAAAAATCAAATTTAACTTTGGTCTGCATTTCTCATATCATGTATCGCATTTCATGTAAGCCTGGTCTCTTATTTTGCACTTAAATAAAAGAAAATCAATTTTAACCATAGTCTTGCACTTAAAACAAAAAAAGTTCAAACCTAAACATGATCTCGCATCTCACATTCTATGTAAATCTAGTCTCGCCCTTCACATTTAGGGAAAAAAATCAAATTTAACTTTATCCTCGCATGTTTCATCTCGTATTTCTCGTAAGCATTGATCTCGCATCTCGCATTTCCTATAAGCTTTGTACTTTCTATTTTTTTTAAATTACGGTTTGAAAATACGAATTTTAAAATAATAATGTGAAATGTGATAACACATGAATATTTAATATATTATAAGACAGTATATAATAGATAGAAATTAAATATTAGATTAGATTTTTAAATAGTTATTATTGATATTCAGAATAATAAGTAATACTGAATTTTGAGTTTAGATAGAGTAATATATATAACTATTAATATTAATTAATAATATATAATCCAGTTTGTAAAATAACTTTTATTAGTATACATAACTAAACAACCATCGCTCCCAAGGGATAGCCGAGTGGTTGAGTAAGGTATGTTCGTGACCAAAGGTTATGAGTTCGAGTCCCTCTACATACGCTTTCTCGGCTGAGTCTGTCACTTTGTGTGGTTTACCTTCTGATGTTGGTTTCTAGGCTGTTGCGTTAGACTGAGGGTTTACGTTGTGCGCATTCATTGCATTAATCTAAGTAATGTTGCACTACTCTAAGTAATGTTGCGTTAGACCGAGTGTTTATGTTGTGCACACTCATTGTACTACTCTGAGTAACGACTTTAAGGTTTTTGTTAGACTGTGTTGAATTGACAGAAGTGTTATTTAATCTGTAATATCTAGTTATTTATTTTAATATTTTTAATTTATTTTATTCACTATTTTTCATTTTTATTTGAGTTCACTATGACTATTTTTATTATCGAAAACTCATTACTTTTTAATTATTTTTTCTTTTCAATTACTTTTGTACATAAATTAAATAAAATAATTAAAAAAATTTATTTTATTTTATTTTATATTTTCAAAATAAATTTTAAATTTGTCATCAAAATTTGTAAAATATTTAGCACACTTACTGTTAGAATATTCACGCAATAACATGTGTTTAGTGCGCTAGTATATAACACATTCACGCTGCATAGTATTAAAAATGTTTGTCATGTTTGAATATTGTTAGAATATTCAGTGTATTAAGTTTCCTTGTATAGGCCTCTAAGTTCTCTATATATTTAGAGCCTTACTTAGGTTTATCAATATAAAAAAACAATTAATAAACACAAAACCCTAGCCGCCTCCTGCGGCTACTTCTCTTTTTGTTGTTTAACATGGTATCAGAGCACGTGTGATTCTGGGAATTCTGAACATCCTCAACAAAGATGGCTGGCAATGAAGTCGTGGTCAGTCAAATCCCTGATGAATTAACAATACAGATTGCTGCCATTCTGAGAAATGGTCTCGGAACACAACAACAAACAACTAACCCCGAGAATTTATCCCTATGGATTAAACTCGGTGGTGACAATTATGCCCTATGCGCAAACCTGATGAAGAAAACAATTGGGGGAAGGGGGAGAGGTTCTCACATTACAGAGGAGCCGACACCTCCATCCAAAACTGACAACACATATACAAGGTGGGAACAAGATGATCAATGTGTTTTCACATGGATTATCCAGAATATTGAATCCAGCTTGGTGAATAATATCTCGCAATATCCCACTACAAAAGCCCTATGGGATGGGTTAGCCACCACATACGGTTCTGGTACAGATTCGTTACAGGTGTTTGACCTTTATAAGAGGGTAATTCATTAAGGCAAGGGTCTGATACACTAGAAGACTTGTGGAACAAACTGCAGAACATCTGGATGTCTATAGATAGGCAAGATCCGAACCCTATGAAAGACCCAGAAGACATTCAGATCTACAATAAGAAGACTCGAGAACAAATACTCTATCAATTGCTAATGGCGATTAATGACAAGCTTGAACAAGTCAAGAGAGATATCCTGAAAAAGGATCCTCTTCCTTCTGTGGAAACAACATATGCTACAATGCGAAGGCAAGTGGCCAGGCTTAATATACAAAAATCAAGTTCTTCTGATAGTGTCTCGATTGAAATTGGAATGGGTTTGGCTGCTAAAGATTCTGAACAGAGGTTTAAATTCTGATCCAAAGAGAAAGAAGATAAATCCAAGTTGTATTGCACTCATTGTGGGATGAAGAAACACATTAAAGAGACATGTTTCCAGCTGGTTGGCTATCCAGAATGGTGGGAGGACGGTCATAAGGAGAAAAATAACCAGTGTTTCAGATCTAATGTCGAACGGGCTTCGTCTACAAGTGGCGGTGAAGATCCAACTAAAAATGAGCAAGGAAGTGGCACTGTTTTTGGAGGAATGGCGGCGAACTCCTATGAAAAACTTGGAGGTAAAGGGTTTGAGAAATCAATGAATTGGATCTTTGATTGCGGGGCTACGGACATCATATCTTATGATCCTAAAGACTTTGGTGACATGTCATCTCCAAAGAAGTCCCATATTGAGACTGCTAGTGGAGAAATTTGTGAAGTCAAAGGGGGAGGTTCAATTATTTTTTCGGAAAAAATGGAAATTAAAAACTGCCTCTACATTCCTTTACTAAGCTTAAAGTTATTATTTGTTAGTCAAGTGACAAAACAACTCAATTGTGTGGTTCTTATGTATCCATTTTTTTGCATTTTACAGGACATTCGTACGAAGGAGATCATTGGGCGTGGTACTGAACAAGGAGGTCTCTATTATTATGATGAGGTAGTTCATAAGGGACATGCCATGCTTGCTCACGGAACAACCGAAAGGAAAATTTTGTTATGGCACCGGCGACTTGGTCATCCTTCTTTTAGCTATCTTAAAAGTTTGTTTCCTAGTCTTTTTTTAATAATTACGTTTATGAGAAATATCTGTATTCTTGCAAAAAATCGTAGGGTCTCATTTAATCAAAGTAATACTAGAGTTAATTATGCTTTTTCGCTAATCCATTCTGATGTTTGGGGTCCATCACCAAATTCGACTAACAATCAAATCAGATAGTTTGTTTTATTTGTGGATGATTTCTCAAAAATGACTTGGATATACTTCATGAAACATAAATCTGAAGTACCAGAAATATTTGTTTGTTTTTACAAAATGATTTTGACTCAATTTGAAAAAAAAAATACAGATTCTCCGTTCTGATAATGGAACAGAGTTTGTCAACCAAAAAATGTATAATTTTTTCAAAACAAATGGTCTTATCCATCAAACCACTTGTCCAAACACACCTCAACAAAACGATACTTCAGAACGAAAAAATCATACTTTACTTGAAAAAACTCGTGCTATTATGATTGAATCTAAAGTTCCTCGTTCTCTCTGGCCAGAAGCTCTTGCTACAGCCACGTATCTTGCAAATCGTCTACCAACCCGATGTCTAGGAAATAAAACTCCATTGCAAGTGCTTGCCACCCAAGTTACAATTCCATCTGTTATGACCTTACCACCTCGTTTCTTTGGTTGTTCGGTGTTTGTTCATATCCCTAAAACTAGTCGAAACAAACTTAATCTGTGTGCTGAAAAGTGTGTATTCGTTGGGTACGGTTTCCATCAAATGGGTTATCGGTGTTACAATCCAGTTACTCGTCGAATCCATGTCACCATGGACTCTGACTTCTTAGAATCTGATTAGTTTTTTTACCACCAATCTCGTGCTCAGGGGGAGAAAGTAAGTGAATCACTCGACTGGTTGCTATATGAAAGTTACTTTGAGGATGTGCCGATAGAGTCGGTAGATGGCGCCACCGAACACACATCTTCTAACAAGACTAACGAGGCAGTTCTTACCACCAATGATTCTCCCGAAGACAATGTCCAACAAGAAATAAATTCCATGGCTACTACCAGTGAATCAACCGAAGAAAATGTCCATCAAGAGGCAAACAATTTACAATGTCATAATTCACAAAATGCTACTGACCATGACATTTCAGGAAGTTCATTTGTTGAAACTCAAACTCTGGTTCTTCCCCCAAGAAAAAATAGAGGGGTTCCTCCTGACCGGTATTCACCGGAACACGTTCCTCGTAATTCTACATATCTGGTAAAAACGGACAGGAAAGGAATGACGAATATTACAAAGGAGTTTTCAACTACTATTCTCTTTGAACAAATCCCTAAAATAGCTCAAGAAGCTAAGAAGATGACTGAATGGCATGAGGTAATGAATACCGAAATGGAAGCTCTAAAAAGGAATGGTACATGGGAGAATTGTGTGTTACCACAAGGGAAGAAATCAGTCGTGTGTAGATGGGTGTTTAATATAAAATATAAATCCGATGGCACCATTGAGCGACACAAGGCAAGATTGGTTTCCAAAGGATATACACAAACATATGGTATAGACTACTCTGAAACATTCTATCTGGTTGCAAAGATTGACATTATCAGAGTTTTACTTTCAATAGCCGCGAATAAAGATTGGCCTCTTCATCAATTTGATGTAAAGAATGCTTTCTTACATGGAGACTTGGAAGAAGAGGTATATATGGAACCCCCACAAGGGTTCTCTGATGGTTATCAAGAAAATGAGGTATGTAAACTGAAAAAGACATTATATGGGCTCAAACAGTCTCCTTGTGCTTGGTTTGGGAGATTTACAATGGCAATGAAGCAGTATAGCTACAAACAGAGTAATGGGGATCATACCTTGTTTTACAAAAAGTGAGGAGAATTAGTCATTTGTCTTATAATATATATCGATTATATGATTATAACGTGGAATGACAAAGAATAAATTAGCTCTCTTACCTCTTCAAGGAGTTCGAAATGAAAGACCTTGGGGATTGAAGTATTTCATAGGAATCGAGGTTCTTAGGTCAAGAGGAGGGATTTATATCTCCCAACTAGGGATGGCAATGGGCCGTCCGCGGGCCGGACCCGCTCCGGGGCTCATATTTTCAAACCCGAGCCCGTCCGCTAATGTCCGCCGGTCAACCTGGTCTGACCCGCGGATATTAATTTTAATATTTTTTTTAAATATTTTTTAATTTATTTTAAATATATTAATTTATTTTTTAAATATATTATTTTTATTATATATAGAAATATTATTTTTATATATTTTTTATGATTTTCGGGCCGGAACGGGCCAGACAAATTTGAAACCAGAACCCGGCCCGGCCCAGATGCGGGTTACAATTTCTGAACCCGGACCCGACCCGTTCTAAGTTCGGGCCGGACAAAACCCGGTCGGGCCGGGACAGGTCGGGCCGGACAACACCCGAATTGCAACCCCTACTCCCAACGGAAATATATATTGGATTTATTAGCTGAAGTTGGCATGGTGGATTGAAAACCAAATGAAACTCATATGGTTGTGAATCACAAACTAAAGATAATTGAAGGGGCCAGACCAGCGAGTAAACAAAGGTTGGTGGGAAAATTGATTTACCTGGCTCACACTCGACCCGACATTGCATACGCGGTGGGAGTAGTTAGCCAGTTCATGCATAATCCTCAGGAACACCATATGGAGGCAGTAATGATGATTATTCGATATCCCAAAGGCACACCAGGCAGAGGCATAATCTTTAAGAAAAATGGACACCTTGATGTTGAAGTATTCACAGATGCTAATTGGGGAGGGAATCCAAACGACAAGCGATCAACTGCTGGCTACTTTAGTCTTCTTGGAGGTAACTTGGTGACTTGGAGGAGTAAGAAACAGAAAGTAGTATCACTGTCAAGTGTTGAGTCAGAATTTAGAGGAATCGTTAAGGGGATTACCGAGATACTTTGGTTAAAGAAGATAATGAAAGAAATCGGATCCCCTATGAAGTATCCAATTCAGTTAATGTGCGATAATAAAGCTGCGATTAAGATTTCAGAGAACCCGGTACAACACGATAGAACAAAGCACATTGAAATAGATAGGCACTTCATAAAAGAAAAGATTGAAGATGGGACGGTCGAACTTCCGTTTGTTAGATCTGAAGACCAACTGGCAGACATCCTGACAAAAGCGGTTGCTGCAAGAACATTCGAATCAGTTTTTATCCAAGTTGGGTATTGATGATCCCACTACAAAATTTGAGGGGGAATGTTAGAATATTCACGCAATAACATGTGTTTAGTGCGCTAGCATGTAACACATTCACGTTGCATAGTATTAAAAATGTTTGTCATGTTTGGATATTGTTAGAATATTCAGTGTATTAAGTTTCCTTATATAGGCCTCTAAGTTCTCTATGTATTGAGAGTCTTACTTGGGTTTGCCAATATAAAAAAACAGTTCAATACAAAAAGGAACATTTTTTAAATAAACACAAAACCTTAGCCGCCTCCTACGGCTACTTCTCTCTTTGTTGTTTAACACTTATAAAAAATAATATAATATACTAAAATTAGTTTTAGGATCACTATGTTTACATTAATATATAAATAAGTTTTTAAATTTAAAAATGTTCAAATTGTTTGGTTAGTTTTGAGTTTGCGACCAAAGCGAATAACTTAAACATATATTTATTAATATCGTTTCAATGTTGGGATAATAGATTGGATCGATACCCAAAATTATTAGTTTTGTTTAAAAGTACAATTATATATACTTCGTCAATTATTTTAATAAACGAATATTGATGTTATGTGTTTTGGTTGTCATAGATCGATTTGAAATTATCATTTATAAATCCATGTTCACGATAAAAAGTTTAGGATAAAAAATTTGGAGTACAACACGTTAGTTATGGAAAAACTTAATTCCTCCGAGGAAATCAAGAATTTTATCTTCAATAATCTGGATTATTCTGTGAGATTCTTTCTCTGAATATGGCTGATTGCTGGGTTGATGGAAGAATGTGAAATACTTTTACCTAGTAATGTTACCTTGCTGAACAAGACTGGAATCAACCTTGATTGAAATTTTTCGTGTTACAACAAAAAATAGAGCAATGTTATAACTCAATATTTTACATGAATGAATCGCATCTTCATTCAAAATTAGGGAATATCACAAATATTAGAAACAATCCAATATATAAAGCAACAACAAGCTAAGACAAAGAATCCAATTTCTAGAATTTGATAGTTACAGAATACCTTATTAAATCCGTTGCTGACTATTTTAAACCTAAAACCCAAGGGCTATACCATGAAAATGTATCCATTTCCTGTAATTCTGACCATTTCGTTATCAAATTCGATCGTAAGGACAAAGAGAAACTTCTGGGTATTTCTAAACATACAATTGTGGGAAAATTTGAAACTGGAAAAATCAATATGGAATCTATAAGAGCTTTTCTTGGAAGTTTCAAATTTAAAGATGATTTCAATATCACTCAGTTAGATTACATACATATATTTATTGAATTTGAGCTGAAGGAAGATTTGAGTAGATTGTGGTGCAGAAATGTACGGGTTGTTAGTAATAAAACTATGAGAATCCTAAAATGGGGGCCTTTCTTAAACCCTAATCGTGAATACTCTATTACCCCTGTTTATGTTAATCTGCCTAACTTGCCAGAATATATGTTTCGTGAAAACACTATAATTGAAATAGATAGAGCCTTGATTCTCCTTTTGAGTGTTTGGGTTCCTCCTAAGAATAGTGCAAGGCATAACTACTGCAGAGATTAGAGGGCTAAAAAACTAGTTATGGATTATCCTAATTCTAAATACAAGAACAAATGAAGTATTAATATACCTTGCCTAGATTTTACGATGATCTCCTTATTTTTTGCAATGGTTCTAGCTCTTCCATCTCACAAATTAGTAGTTTTCTATCACATTATGAAAAGAAATCAGGGCAGCTAGTCAATAAGGATAAGTCTAAGCTAATTGTGGCTTCAAAGATGTTACCTCAGAGAATTGTAAGCATGGAAAGTCTAATTAGTTACAAACACAACTTATTGCCCTTAAGTACTTGAGAATTACAATCAACAGCAACAATAGGGTTAGCAACTTTGATGAATTGGTCTTCAAAATCAGAAACAAAATTTTTGAATGGGATAAATCTGTTTTGTCTTTTGGTGGTAGACTCACCTTAATACAATTTATCATTTCTACCTATCCTAATTATATCATCCAAAATATTATTATCCCTAAAGCTGTCATTCAAATGATTGAGAATCTTTATAATAATTTTGTATGGGGATCTAAATGAAGGCAGAGTACTATCAGTTGGTCAAAGTGGGCAAATATTTGTAAAATTTATGAGGAAGATGGACTAATTGTAAGGGGTATTGCAGATATTCAAGAGGTATTTTCACATAATTTATGGATAATATTCAGAAGTCAAAGATCTCTTTGGGCTAATGGGGTTCTTTATTTATTGTAAGGAGCATCATCCTATCATTGCTCCCAAATCTATTAGAAGCTCTAAAATCTGAAATAGACTATTGAAAGTCAGAGATAGTGTTGATAGATTCATTATTTGGTATCCTGGTATTGGCATGGTGGACTTCTGGTTAGATAGGTGGTGTTCAACACAACCATTTATTTATTTTAATTAAGGTGATTACAGAACTGGCTGTGAAAGAACTGATATGAGGGAATTTTGGGACAATGGTATTTGGAGCATGGAGATGCTGGAAGACTCTCTTACTTATTCTGATTTGCTAAATATTCAGAAGGACTTTCACTGATATCCCTGACTATCCTAGATGAGCTCTAACTTTAGATGGTCATTTTAATACTAAAGCTACATGGGAAGCTATCACAAGAAGAAGTAATAGTTCTAACCTCTACAAGAAATCCTAAAATTCAATTACTCCATGTAAGTTCTCATTCCTCTTATTGAGAATACTTCATGGATGGCTACCAATTGATATTGTCCTGCAAAAGAGAAAATTTCAGTTCAACACTGTGAAAACACAGAAACTATAAATCACACTTTTATTAATTGCCAGAATGCTTGGAGTGTCTAGATTTATTTTACTAACTACTTCAACATTTATATCACAAGGGATATGAATTTTACTCATCTAATAAGGTCTTGGTACTATTATTCAAACAAGTTTGTTCATCTATCATATTTTTTACCTTATATTATAGCCTTGGTGATTTGGTTTTCAAGGAATAAAAGAAACACAATGATCAGTTCATCAATACTAAAGGTATGTTTAATCATGTTATATACATTATTTTTTGCCTTGACATATCTAATCTACTCAAAAGAAAGAATTGGGGTAAATACAGTAGTGTTGGGCCATCTATTGGTTGTCTGAATCATCTCAACAAACCTAGGATTTCTTTATCTCTTTGCTGGATTAATCATAAGTCAAATATATACAAACTCAATAATGATGGAGCTTGTAATCTATTTAACGAATCTAGTGGGGCAGGTTTAGTCAAGAACTGTAATGGACTCGTTAACTTTGGCTATGATCATCTATGTGGTAAGCATTCCCCTATCGTGGCTGAGTGTAGAGCTTTGCTAGATGGATTGATTCTATGTCAGTCTAAGGTAATCATTAATCCTGATAATAAAATGGATTCTAATCTTCTAACTGAGATGATTCTTCGTAGAAGAACCCCCTAGTTTCTTATTCCTATCATCTCGTGTCGCTGTAAACGTAACTCTCCAAAGATGACTCTGATTCATATCTTTCGGGAACAAAATGAAGCGACAAACTGGATTGCTAAGGAAACATTAAAATCCACTCAAGTCATGGATTTTAACCTAGATCATGCACTTAAATATCTCATGGCTATTATGTTATTTGAAGGTCTGGATACTAGATACTTGAGAAGAGATCCTAATCTATGAGAAGAGATGATTTAAAGAGATTCGTACCTTGCTTCAAGCTGTTTCCAAGAAAATTGGATCATTGACCCTTCACCGAGATTTGTCTGAAATTGCCACAATGGGAGAATCGATACAAGATAAAATTGAATGGTGAGGAGCTTTGATTTTGAGATGGAGATTATGATATCATAATTCTAGATTTGAATTGGTACTTAATAAGTGGTTTTTCTGTATATATCTTGTCTATAGCTTTGTTTGTGCCCTAGATTGAAGAACCTATATATCGTTCAATCTGTGAAATAAATCATCTCATTTTTTGTGTGAAATAAATAATCTCATTTTTTGTGTAAAAAAAATCATTTATAAATCAATGCAATTATTTTAGACTTACCACTTTGAATGTTAATTTCTTGCCTATATGAGTTTTTATTTTTTATTTAATTTTTATTAACTTTATCATGTTTTTATATGTTTTAATTTTTAAATTAAAAACTTAATCTTCCCGTTTATTCATGGATCTTAGTCTCCAAATCTGTTATTAGTTTAAAATTTTAAAGAGTTTTTTTTTAGTTTTTAGTTTAAGATTTTGTTGAAATATTTTCTAGTTCAAAAACATTATTCAAAGAAAAGTTTAAATTGAAAAATATTTACATTGTATCCAAAAAGATGTGGAGGGATAGATAAAAAAACAGAACAATTCTCGTTCTAAATATATAACGATGGATAATTTTTTCTATCTAGAAAAACATGAATTATTTTGATTTATATTGTCTAACATGTTTTTTCTAAATTTATGAAAGAACACAAAAATTGATTGTTATAGGAATCTTATTTCAAATTTGATTTTTTTAAACGAATTACTATAAAAACAAGTGTATCTACAATAAAAGAATCCTAAAATAAACATAAACGTTGGCTCATTACGATATCTCTCTAAAACATAGAGAACTTATATTTATTTCAAAATTAATTATTTTATCAAATATAATACTTTGAAAAAAACAGTTTATTACATTCCTCGTATAACCAAAATAAGTAAAATTTTGAATGAGTTCTGTTATATGACAATCTTTTATCAAATATTTATTCGATGAACCATAGAGTATTTTCACAATCAAAACTTAAATTATTTTATCACGTGGGTTCCTTGTAATGTTTTTGTTTGATTTCTTGATATGGAAACTTCCAATGACGAAAAAGAAGATAATGTCAATATTGAGACCGCGAATATTTCTCTGGGTTATGTTACTATGGATGATTTTTTTACCATGCATTCGATCAAACCATAAATCTTGTTATGTTTGTGTTGTTTATATTTTTGTTTTATTTATACTCATAATGTGTTTTTTCATTATATTGTTTATATTGAAAATCGTTTATATTTTATATTTTTACTTTTATATTATATGTATTCAAATTTTATTTTGATTAATGGTATTATTCATTTTTTTCATTTATATTAATGATTTTACGTTTTATAGTAATTATTTAGTACTTTCAAATTGTTATAAAACATCTGATTACCTCATCGTCATTTAACGGTCTCAAAATTGACTTCTGATGATTGTGTGTGATTTCTACAGTCTCGTTTCGGTTTCTGACTGTTTTATATTCTTGGTTTGACTCGTGATTATTTTTAATTCGGTTGTTGATATTTGGTGGTTTTATTACTACTTACTATTTAATTATACATATTTAATATTTTGAGCTAAAAAAATACTACAAGTAAATATAGTTGGACAATACGAAGTCTTATTGATAAATTTTTACAAGTTTTTCATTAAAAAACATTATAGGCCATGATAAATTACACTTAATTTGGCGTACTCTTTTTGTGTTTTAGAAAATTTTTTCAAAACCTAATTACCAGTTTGAAAATTTTAATTAAAATTTGACTTTTATCGACTCTTCATGAGATTTTTGAAATGTTATGCTCTTAACTATGCATTTTTTCATTTTATATACTTCTACTTATTTTTTATAAGGCCAAGGCAAGATAAGATCGTAAAACGAAGGCCCCTCATATAGGATGGGTTAACCACGAGACCGAATGAGAAATATCCAAGAAGGAAAAATGGTGCACCCTCGTTCTGAGGATAAATAAATCAAAACCGATCGCTGCAGACGCGCATGGACCATCCATCAGGATACGACACAATAGTTTACCGAAGGGTCATACGCCTTGTCGATGTCAACCGTAAACGATGCGACCCATGTTTCCTTACAATTACCAATCATATAACATAATTGCTCGAGGAGAAATTTATTAGGTATTGAAGACTGTCCACATTTAATGAAATTGGTCAACGTTGAAATGAAACCGGTATACGATTGATGCGAGAGAGAAAATGTTCTAGAGACCGTATAAATAGAATGAGGATTTTTTAAAATATATCTTTTTTTCATGGACTAAAAAGTTATTTATTTGACATACACTCGTGAATATTGATCTTAACAAATTTGGCACTGTCTATGGTAATGATAATCACCAATAAGTATAGAAGTTTTTTCCAATTGTGGTACAAGATTCGGGATTGAAAGGGAACTACCGCAGGGAAACCTCATAACCGATGGTCAAGTTGTTGTCTCATAAGTTGTCGACAACCTAACCTCTGTAACCATCCCAAAAGAAAATCCAGATATAACCCGCCGGCTCATCGTCGTAAACAAAGCACTCACTGGAGAGGACTTGCGGTCTGCTGGTATCAGCCTTCGTATCGACCCAGTCGGTGAGAACGACACACTCGCTTAGGTTCATCCCACTTCTAACCAACGTAACCCAATAACCACCTCTGTCATTCGTCATCTGGAATCATAGATCAAGGAAATATAGTAGGATCAGTTTAAAGTTATCCAGCTGCTAGAATCCATGGACCATGAGTCCAAGGCTACGCTAGCCAAAATGGGTGACATCTTGCAGGAAGTAACCGAGAAGGTGTTGGATATCGGTCAAGGTAAGAAGAGGTCAATTTCATAAGCCAACAAAGCAAGACGATGAGGTAAGTCTTTAAAGTCGAGGGTGAGGGAGAAGTAGTGGAAAAAAGAAGCAATCTGGGAACAAGGGGCAAGCTCGCGAGATGAGCCAAATAGTGCCCAAGCAATCTAAGGAAAAAAAACATTATCTAGTACGACCACGTTCATACCAAAATAATAGCCTATATCCTCAAAAAATCCATGTTCGTGAAGAATATATTCAAGACAGAGCTCCCATGTAAATTCAACTTCTTCCGAATGGAGGCCTACGACGGTCCTGTGAGAACGAGATATACACTTAGAGCAGTTTTGAAACATGATGATGGCGTTTAACGCAGACGATGCCATGCCCTATAGGGTATTCTCTATGACCCGTAAAGGTAACAATATGGACTGGTTGAATGGTTTCCCTAAGGGGTTTATGCATGATTTTACATAACTCTAAAGTTCTTTCAGATATTAGTTTATCTGCAACAAGGAACCTAGACGTGGATGTGATTAAATTATGGAGTTGCACCAAAAAAAGGGGGGTCATTAAAAAGTTACGACATAAGGTTCGTCTATACCATGAATGTTTTGCCTTATTTGAAAGATCTGGTAACAGTAGCATCTTAGAAGCAGGGTTTAGGCTGTAGAGGTGAGCTCTATGATGATCTGGTCTGCTTTCTAGTAACGAAGATGGGTGACCTCCTGGCCCAAGAAGGTCAATTAATTCGGGTGGATGATGCGCAGAAAGATGACTCGTCTTACTGCCCTGATGGAACACAGCCAGATACCAAGGCAACGTCATCAAAGGGTTGACGACAGTGGACGTCGCGATGGTCTAAGGAGTTCTAAAAGCTGCAGGACCGCTTACTATGATAATCCAACATTTCAGTTTAAGCCTTTAAGAGAAATGATATTAGTGATTTACGATATAATTAAGGGTACTACCTGATACCAGGCCCCGTGCAGCATTAGCGCTCTCGATTATAAGTACTCTAATCGACACTTATGCTCCTATCATTATTATCATGATCACTGAAACGAAGAATTTTGACAACTTAAAGAGGAAATCCAGTGGCTCATCAACAATAGAGAGCTAGTGTAATTCATCAAACGATAAAAGAACGAGCGACGTGAAGAAATGAAGGTTGACAGTCAACCAGAGGACACTAGCATGTAGTGGCAAGATAAGATGATGAATTATGGCACCCAATATTGACTATTTATGATCTCCGGTGGGACCTTCTAGGGCGATGCCCATACCTCCAAAAAGAGGCCTAAAATGAACCACAAATCCACGATGTGGATGGATCTTCTTACCAGAAACACTGTGACTTGGTGGCCGACTTGTGACACCCCATGAGGATGCCTTAACAATTAATTTGGAAAGTAACAGTCTAATGGTAGCACATGTTGCTGGAGGAAGTTCACCAAACATAATTTTCAAGAAAAGCTATAAAAAAGTGTTAAGGGTTCCCCTGTACAAGTCCACTTACCAATCCCTTGTAGGATATGCAGGTAAATCATCCCAGTGCGTTGGGGAGGTCGTCATAATGGAAAACGTTAGCCACAACAACACCAATAAAGAACTCAATATATGATTTATGATCTCGGACGCCACCAACTCTTACCACGCCATCATTCGTCAACCATAGTTGCACCAGATGGAGGCTATCTTGTATACCTTTCGACAATGCGCCAAATACCTTGTCGACAATTTAGTGGGGATTATCAGAGGGAGCTAGCGGACGACAAGAAATTGTTATGCCGTAATCTTCGACCCATCCAAAACCCTACGATAGTAACTAGCTTGTGATGGGGTGGGGATCGGCCGACAAACCCTATCATGTTACCTGATGTGATAGACGACCCTCGTGAGAATGATGTGGTCGCTAGTGTTGCTGGAAATACAAGTTAAGAAGCCTTGGCCGAGGTTCGGAAGCTTCGTATCGGTAATAAAATCGACCCTACGTTCAGAAATTCTTTAACAAATTTAGTGCAACAGAACATGGATGCTTTTGTGTGGAGCACTATTGACGTGTCAAGATTGGAACCCTCGGTTATTTTCTAAGAGATTTTCATCAATAGGCGAGCTAAGCCGGTTCGACAAAAGCGACGATCGTTTAACAGAGAAGGCTGATGCCATCACTAGAGAGGTGGACAAGTTAATACATCTTGGGCATATCCGCAAAGCAAAGTACACAGTCAAGATGGCGAACCTAGTCTTAGTTAAGAAGAAGATGAGGCAATGGAGAATCTGGGTATACTTCAGTAACCTCAACCAAGCCTGACCAAATCATGCATTCTCGCTCCCATATTAACCAGCTTGTGGACTCGGTATCGGGTTGCGAGTTCTTCTCATTTATTGATGCTCATTCAGGCTAAAATAAAATTCACAGGCACCCTAAAGACGAGGAGAACACCACATTCCAAACTGAGATGGGGCTTTGCTGCTACCATGTCATGCCTTTAATCTTAAGAATGTGGGTTCAATATATCAGCTTCTGATCAATCAGATATTTGAGAACCAACTCGACAATGATATGGAGGCATATATCGATGACATGCTCGTAAAAATCACCACAAGGAGTCAGCTAATCGAGGTACTAAGCAACATATTTTCCACCTTGCGGTCATTTAATATTAAGTTGAATCCCTTGATTTGTTCATTTGGTGTTCGAAGTGGTATATTACTTGGGTACGTCATTAGCAAGAATGGGAGTGAAGTTGATCCATACAAGTTAAGGGTATTATACCTCCCATGAACATCAAGGAAGTGCAGTGCTTAACCAGGTTCCTGACGGTATTATCACGATTTATTCTTAGGCGTCAGTTAAAAGCCCTCTTTTCTTTAAGGTCTTTAAGGGAGCTAAAACATTCGCTTGGAACGAAAAGTGCAGTGAAGCCTTCAACGTGCTTAAGAAAATCCTTACCTCACAAAAGATCATATTTTCTCTTACCCCAGGTGAGCCAGGGGGTGTGTAGAGGCCGATCTACTACATCAACAAAAATTTACCCAATTCAGAAACTCGCTACCTTAATTTGAAAAAGTTGGCCCTTGATCTGGTAGTGCAAGCATGCAAGATGCGACCATACTTCTAGGGTCACGACATTACCTTGTGCACCTCCTTCCCCCTAAGGTATTTATTGTAAAACGCCCCGATAAATCTGGACGAGTAACAAGAAGGTCTTTGGAAATATGAGAGTACGACATCAAGTATGAGCCATGCACCGCAATCAAATACTAAACCATCGCTGATTTCATTAATGGGTTATCCACTTCACGAAGCGATGGTAGCTCGACGGTGAAGTATAAATCAGTTTTAGGTGGCATGAAATTGGCCAGTATTTGTGGGGCATGCAAAATATGAGTCCATTCTGACTCCTAATTTTTTATCA
Organism: Limnanthes douglasii subsp. nivea; assembly: GCA_036936605.1. Lineage (NCBI taxonomy): Eukaryota > Viridiplantae > Streptophyta > Magnoliopsida > Brassicales > Limnanthaceae > Limnanthes > Limnanthes douglasii. Next base: position 60,715,510 of record JAUPFV010000002.1, on the reverse strand, counting down.
ATCAGGCAAAGGGCCTCTATGATGCCAAAAAGGACGCAACCCGTCATTATCTAGCAGTCTTGAAAGAATGAGAAGCTAAATTTAAGCAAGTCATTTATGACCAAGTATCATGTAATGAGAACTCGGATGCTGGTGCTTTGGCCAAGACTACCGCTTCCAGGGATAGTCATTTATAACAAAGTATCACGCCCACGATAGTGCTTAAGTAGGTGAAACATCATCAGGGACGGAAGCAACATTGGAGACTTAGCATGCAAGTCCTTTGTTGTCTCAAACTCCCCATGACCAATGTTAGAGGTGCCTCCCATTTTAAAATCCTTGGGTAGGACTAGGTTTTCCATCACGTTGGTGACAAATGATGACCCATATCCAACATCCTTTACCAATGATTCTTTTTGCGACACCCTACCCTCTGAAAGCTTACCCTCTTATGTAGGCCTCGCTGTCACATCACCCTTCTTCAGTTTATCCTTGGTACATCATCGACCTACGCATCAACCCTCGCCATATCCAATATCACCACTTGATGTGGTGTATCTTCTTTCCTATTCCCCTCAGACAGTGGGGAAATATTCCTATTTTGGTATCCAATGAATCCTCATCCACCAGTACTAATGTTGGAACCACTTTCTTTATCTATATTTTCCTTTTTAATGGGGGATCTTCCCCTCCTCCATCTCTTTTTTCTCCTCTTTTATAGGTACTACCGCTTTGGACACCCTAATTCACTCGATTTCTTCACCTTTTTCAGAGGCGACCGCTGGTGCCCTTCCGATGGCTACCATCGCCAGTCTTCTTAGTTACAATATTGTCTTCTTTTCATACCCATTTTATCTTTGTAGGAGAGTCTGCATCAGTATCATTCCTCTTTCGACTTTGTAACACTTCTAGACCAACGATATTGTAATTCATGTCTAAAACTCTACGCGCATCAGCGCGTGTAACAATTCAGACATAGAATCATCCCGAGTGGCTCTCAATTTTAATTTGCTTCCTTCGGTCATCTCGAGATCGGGAATTGGCCGCAAGCCTACTTACAGAAAATTTAAATGCATAAACAAATGTAACTCCTTGAGCGTTGACGCAGCGTACATGAAAACCGATAACTTTTTTAAAGGGTTCATGGTACCCTCCTTCTTACCTCTTTACACCAGTGTTGATGTTTACCTTTGCCTGCAAAAAATAAAAATTGGTATTAATTCCTAATATCATGAATTAAGAATACTAAATATCACACGTTAAAAACCATCACTCCTTACGCTTCGCCATCCACCGCCTCCCGACTACAGATTTTCTAGGGCACTTTCATGGTCCAAGTTCCCCGAGATTCATATAGAGGTATTTTTTTTGTCCGACTATGGTAGGTTCATTGGTTTAATTACCCCCATCAACTACAGATAGAAGAAGGGGGAGCGAACCCACTTTGACATGTCGGCCACAGCCAGCAAATCGGCCAAACAGACGCAGATATGTACCAGTTTGAAGCTTAACATTGTGATCAATAGCGTCCTCTAATTGTTTGTTGTTAATTGCGTCAGATATATATTTATAAAACTAAAAAATTCTCGAATACATGAAAGGAACGGCAGACGAATACCCCAATCGAACAAGCTTGTGCGAAGGCACGACTGATTATTCCAAGCCTGATAGGATTGTCATCCGAGGAACGACACATGCCTAATGATAGGATTGTCTCCATAACACCACGATGGCCATTTATCGTTAAATACCCATACTTTGAGGTAATATGTTTAAAATATTATTACAAAAACACCACAATACCCACCTCATCCTTCGGTGGGTCGCCAGAGAGGGTGACCTTTTTTGCTTTCTTCTTCCATACCTTATTAGGGGTCGTGACAATAGTAGAATGACTCCAAGACACCAACAGGGATAATAAGAAAAAAGTAAAAGCCAAATTGGCTTGCCAGTGAAGAGCTACTAGCGGGAGGGTATTAACGTTGACAGGCCAAGCGAGGAAAAACGATTAAATATAATCCCTGGTGGAACCTAAAACCCATCACCCTTAGAAATCTAAAAAAATGATATGAAAAATAAAGTAGGAGTCGTACGTAGCTATTAAGCATCATTTTTTAAGTCGGAGATGGTGATAGTGCACGACGATCTTTCGATAAACAATTGGTACCCTTTGCACACTCTCTCTACTTAGAAGAAAATAAAAAAGCTCTACCCATATAATAAAGCGTGAATAATGGCCCATCTTTGTATAATTAGATACAAGCACAAGAATCAAGGACAAAAAAAAACAATTTTTTTATTCTACAGAGAAATACTAGCCACCTTATACTTTGAGAAAATCGAGATGCCACCGCGACTTACCTGCACACGTAATAGTATTTCTCCAAGATTTGATATGATCGACACCATCGCTTTCAATGTGTGTCATATTTATACTTACCCTCAATGACATCAGCCTAGACATGTATACTTGGCCCATACATCATATTTTGCCACCTCAGCCTTTTGGACACTTTGGTTACCATACCTATCGTTTATATGGATTTGATATTTCCTTTTAGTAACCCAACACTTCGACATGTGTTATTAAAAATACAATGGGAGAGCTCTATTAAGACTATTACCGTATGGTAAAGATAGGGTCGTAAGACGAAGGCCCGGTTAGGACGGGTTATCATCAAGAGCGAATGAGAAAGATCCAAAAACAGAGAAGGGTGCACCCTTGGTATGGGTTAGAGAAATCAAGACCAATCACTGCAATCGATCAGGAACCACCTAATCGGGAAAAACACAATAGTTTGACGAAAAGGGTCATACATCTTGCTGATGCCAACCGTAACCAATGTGATCCAATTTCCCTTAACGTTACCATCATGCAGCATAAATGGCTGTGGAGATATGTAATAGGAATTAAATACAGTACACGTTCAATGAAAATAGTCCATGTTTAAATGAAATATACGATTAATGAGAAAGAGAAAATGTTAGAGAGACTGTATAAATAGAATTAGGATTTTCAAAATTGTATATTTTCTTCTTGGACTACTAAAGTTATCTATTTGGCATTCACTTGTGACTATTTTCCTTAACGGTTTTTTACGCATTCTTATTAATAAAATTTAACTATGTGACTCGAAATCACCACATATACAAAAAAATGTATTTATTCATAAATCATTCAGAGCAGTATTTCATGCATAATAATTTTTATTTTGTTATATATATGTACATAACACCTCTAGTAAGTATCTTAACCATTTTATCCTAGTTGATTCTAGATTTCTTTTGATACCATAAATATACGGTTTTCTTTTCAATTTTACTTGACCATTTGTCAAAGAGTGATATTGTGCTATATTTTTTGCTTGATTTTAAAATCGTTAGACATAACGCAAACACTCTCTCATTATAGAACTATTACAGTTCAACTATAATCATATATGTGTTGTGACTGTGTGAGGTACTACTATGTATTGAAAATTAATATTAAATCCAAGAAAATTACAAAATTCTGGAGAATGTATTTGAGCCAAAAGTTCTTTTTTCCCACTTTATAAAATACTATACGACCACTATCAAATATTATCTTTTTCTATTTTTTTATAAGAATTAGTCCTATCAAATCGATAAACCACCAATTAAATAAACATATTATGGGTATAAAATTTAAAGCTTCAGTCTTAATATATGTATAAGTAGAAAATCATTGCAATATATCATAGGTTTTGACAACATTTGAATCAACATCAAGATTTGGACAACAATATAATAATAAAATATCATACGAATTAAACCTCTAAAACCATATTGTGCTATGTACTTCTCTTTTAAATATCTCATAAAATAAAATCACATTCTTGTATTTCAAAGTGTTGTGAAAATGCTCGATTTAAGTTGTATTTAAGCAACATATCTTCAAATAACACATACATGGTTCATTTTGTCTGAAGATCTTGGATGTATGCCTTGTTATTCATCATTTTTTTGTAGTCTCATACCTCTTAGGACTACATTATCGTAGCTCTAGCGAGTTCAATTAAATGTAAAAAGTAGATTTGATTGATGAACTTCAACCCAATGAGAGTATATCATTATAACTAAATTGGTTTTTCAATTAAATTTAAAAAGTAGATTTGATTGATGAACTTCAACCCAATGAGAGTATATCATTATAACTAAATTGGTTTTTGAGATTATGTCAATTTACACATAGATCATTCCATATGAAAATTCTATCCGAAACTTATCTCCATAATTTGATATGATATTTACCATATTTTTTTAGTAACAAAAATGATTATAATAAGGTTTTTTAGATATTATGGAAAAATATTTGCTAATATATTTGGAACGAGGATTTATGTATCTGATGGGTGGATAAAAGATTCTGGAACGGTTTTTAGACATCATATATGTCTGCAGATTTGGCTCAAACATTGGCGAACATGTCTTTTCAATATGAAAAATGAGAAAAAAATCTATTGTTTATGATATAGTGTTTTACATAATTGTGACTTCATGTTGGTTGAACTTGATGGTGCAGCTACGACTTTAAAAATTGTTGGAAAAAACATTAAGAGAGTAAGATTTTAATATATTTCTAATATTCTCGTGAACATTTGTACTATGCTCATGATTTCAGTATGGTATATTAAAAAATTGTTTGAACATATGCATTTATGGCTTAACTCATGCTTGTTTTAATTACAATATAACGAGAATATAAATCGACGACTACATGTATGACAAATAAAGAATTAATGAAAGAAAAATTGAATGAGATCATTGGAATATTATATCTCTTCAACTGAAATAATTTTATAAAACTTGATTGGAAAATATTACGGTATATTCAATGGTTATATTTATACTTGAACTACATGTGACAAAGAGTTATATAGTGAAATTAGTTATTAGGTATGTTCCTTCGGTTCTTTGGTTCGATTAATTCTGTTCTCGGCTCTTTCGATTCTTTAAAATTGGTACCCATTTAAAAACACATTAAAATTCGCTTCAGTTTGGTTCTTCTTCGTTTGGTTAGGTATAATTACTTAATCTGAGAACCGAGAAGAACCAAAGAAATTTGGTTAAATTCAGGTTTGGTTCCATTTAGCTTTGGTTATAATATTTATTTTGTAACCAAACAAACTCGATTGGAGCCGAACTCGAATGAAACAGAATTTTCATGGAACCAAATCCAAATAGAACCGAAAAATAAAATAACCGAAAAACCTTTCATTTAAGTTACAAGTAACAAGTACAATAATCGATCTATAAAAAAAATTAGGGGTAATATAGTACTAACATAGATTGTGACAAGATAATTAGTCATCATTAAGGGTATTAATACATTAATATAGCAAAATAATCCCTTCACACAACTTTAATAATTAAAACTATTAATATAGTAATATAAGTTCCAAAATTTAACAAATATTTAACATGCACAAAAAGTTTAGTATGTAACTACATTTGGCCTAACCGAATAATGACCTGAAAGCAAAGAAATATGACATGTGATGATCTGTAACCCGATGCTTAGAATTGTGGAGAAATTTCACAACAATATTATTGAGAAAACAAAAACAAAGTTTAAGTTATTAATATACTATAAATACTACCAAATGAGAGCTGCAACACATCCCAAAATACCAAAACCAGCCTCTATTGCTCAAGACCGAAACTGGCACACCAATAGGGGAAAAATCATGTTAACCAAATATTTTTAATCAACATAAATTGATCACTCAAACTATCTAACTCAAATAGTGATGTATTACTGATTTCTCCCAACTTGATTCTTGGAGGAGTAACAATGGTTGTAAGACTAACATTATTAAGAATTATTATTTCTAATAGAGAGATAAACTATTATTCCCAGTTCATATCAGACTACCAGTACATCAAATATCCATATTCGAGAAATGATAATAAAGACAACTAAAAATATTAGAGTACCTTTGATATCATCACTATATATGCCTATAACATTCAGAGTTACCTTGATTATGTACATTGATACTAAACCTGGATGAACTGATGAAGTCGAGAGATTATTACCTTAATTATGTTTAGCTAATCAGAAATAAAGATATGTATGAACACCTGTTTTTATCTACTAGTGTCTAGAATATGTAATAATACTATACAACTACGAAATACGATAAAGCTTATTAGCAAAAAAAAATAAAGTTGCAGTATGGTGTTGTTTGGTGTTATTAAGAAATAAGAAAAAAATATGTTTGGTTGGTTTGACTTTTGGGGTTTTATAATACCAAGTTACCAATTATAAAAATTGATATTTTTTTATCATGACCCAAAAAAATCTATAACTTTATGAAAAAGTTATTTTTTTTACTTATAAGTTATTGTTAATTTTTCTCTGTCCGCTCCTAAGCTTATAAATTGGTGATCAAACAACTCATATTTTTCTAATATACTCACTACTTACTGTATCTCCCTCTCTGAATTTGAAAAGTCTGTACTTAGTTAGAAATTTCAGTGAATGTATATTGTTGCAGAACATGAACAACAACATTGATAACAAGAATTAGCATTAACTTTACATATTAAAGAAGGGTCACTAGCTTATTAATTAATTCAAATCCAATCTTCTTATCGAAGACTCACCATTGTAATATTTAGTACATATCCAAATTTTTGCTAAAAACAAAGTATTTTACAAATTGAGCACCGAAAGGTCCAATCATCGTCATATCATATAAAAAGTTTCTCACTTCACCTACAGTGTTAATGTAAGTATATTTTGAAATATCTAAACCATCCTAATTTAAGTAAAGAGGCATCATATACTCTGATATAAGACGGTAAACTTAATTTATATTAACTATGATTATTATTCTATTGTACCTTCTATTATAAAAAGTCCGTACCTCAAACACAATATTTTGGTAGGTTTTTATTAACCAAACTACGAAAACCACTACCAAGCCAACTATAAAAAATAACACGCATAAGGTTGAATAAGGAAATTGATTTGAAGATGTTAATCTGATAGATTCATATAGCTTGGTAAAAATATTGTTTATCATTTTTATAATCACACGTTGATGATGAAAGAAAAGTGTTTGACGAGAAATAATCGGTAATATATTTTAATTAGATTCGTTGAAAATGGTGAACGTCCTTCTTTTAAACTCAAAGGTAAAGGGTGTAGTAAAATAACAAAAGAATATAGTTTCACTGAAATAAAATTCTAGGAGATAAAACTCAAAAATATATCCTTAACAAAGATAAAAAAAAGGATGAGAGTATATCTTAGAAAAAACTAAAAAAATTAAGTCATGGTCTAAATTCCAAACTAAAGCACAGTAACAAGAAAACTAATATATGAGGTCTTCAACAGGTAATGTTTACTTTATAGAATATAGTAAATTATGAACATAAATATCTAACCAAGTAGCATATGCAAATCAAAACTCAAGATTGAATATACTTTAATAACATTGAACAAACAAAAAATTGATGAATGACAAAACAAGAACCAAAGTCAAAAAGTGATATTACACTTATCAACCAAGTACAGAGACAACAACACAGACATTCCTACATCGAGAGTTTATCAAGATAATAATCACATCACATTCAAGTGGAATATGGATAATATACTAATAATATTAGTACGTTGCAAAGCTTTAAACATTTCTTCAGTGTAATTTCGTGTGCAAAATCATGATATATATGACCACAAAACTACTCTTCATAATATTAAAACTTTCTCTAAGATAATTCTATCAGCCAAAATATGGATACCAAATTTTTGTCAGCACTAAAGGAATAACTGTTGAAAGCAGTACTTTTGAAATTTGCAACAAGATATGTTATTGAAATATGCAGCCGATTAATAATCTGCCCCACAAAACAAATATTTTACATTTAATATCACAAAAAAATCATCAAGCTAAACTAACACTAAACTCTCTCGATTAGTGGAGTAAACATCCAAACGTAAACTAGAATCAAGAATTCGACAACATTGTCACTAGAAGGACATATAAACAGTGACAATAAGAAAAACTAAATTAAAGTGTGTTCTAAGTTAGAATTTTCAACACAACCATTATATAAAGTCATATAATAACATGTAAGTATAAATACATCATAAAATCCCGAAATTAGTTTTATTATTTGTACAAGTACAAACCATTAAAGACATTGTCACTAGAATAACATGAACAAAGAAAATAAAGAATATTCATCTGTATAAAATTTAGATGAGATGAAAATAATTTAGAAACCTCAATAAGCTCTATTGAGGTTGAGTTAGAACACAAAAGGAGAACTAACCAGCTTTATCATGAGTTGGGTTTAAGACTATAACTTTTACGCTAGAGGTAGGGTGCAGAAAGAGTTAGAAACGAAAGATTTCTTTTATTATTCACTAATTATAATAAATTAAAAACTAAAGTACTAAGGTAAAATCGTATTCAGTTTTTTTTGCATCATTTGGTTTTTGGATCCTTACCGAACCGAACTGAGAATCCTTTGTATTTAAGATAAAGAACCACAGGAATATTAAAAAGTATCTGAAACCTAATTGAATCTTTTATTTTGGTTCGGTTTTTTCGGTTCCATATCCATATACCCAAGTCTAATAGTTACTACTCAAAATCGTTTTCAACTTTATATTTGGAATCGCTAAACAATACATATCGTGAAAAAATAAACACCATGAAACTAAAAAAAATATAAATATTAGTTAAAAAGTATATTTTATAAATGTAAATTGCATTGATATTAGTGGTATAAATTTGATAGCATTTGTTTTTTTTTTGTAAAGAATCGCTACAAAATATATCTTGAAAAAAATAAACACCATGAAACTAAAAAAATAAATAAAATATTAGTTAAAATATATATTTTATAATTGTAAATTGCATTGATTTTAGTGGTAAAAATCGAGAGCATTTTATTTATTTGTTTTTAAAATATATTTTGCTAATTTGAACTATAAAATATTATATTTTTATAATAATATTTCTATCGTAATTGATAGTTTTTGTTTTTTTAGAAAAGTGGCTATTATCATGCCATTTTCATCTACTTATTTTCATATATATATATATATATATATATATATATATATATATATATATATATATATATATATATATAATATGCCTCATACACAATTACATATGAGTACCTAATAAAGAATAAAAAAATTAAAATTATATTTTTCTAATGAGGTCCAACCATATATTCGGAAGAGGCCATATTTAGTTTTTTTAATATCATTTGGTTCTCAGTTCCTAACCGAACCGAGAATAATAGATATTTAGAAAAAGGAATCATATGGATATTAATAAATAATTAGATCTGAACATAATCTTTTATTTTGATTTGGTTCCTTGATTCCAAATCTATATACACATGTTTGGTAATTACAATTCAAAATCTCGTACGATGTTACATTTGAAAAAATAGTACACGAAACATATTTTAAAAAAATAAACACAAGAAAACAAAACTCGACAAAATTTTAAAAATATGGGTTTAGAAAATATATTTTAGAAATTCAAACTGCGTCGATTTTATTAGTTAGAATCAATAATCTTTTACTTATTTATTTTTAAAATAAATTCTGCTAACTCTAATTGATATACGACTGAATCATACACCTAATTGATAGACCTCTCACATAATTTTAGACAAATTTACCTCTCGTAGAAACACGAGGTATATAAGTTAATTGTTAGATCTCTCATTATTTTTCTTCATTTTCTCTCATAAACTCTCAACCATCCTAAATAACCCGAAAATCAAAGAACCTTCTTTAAACAATCCAAACTCACAACAAGATACACGTATGCCATACAATTGTCTTACTCTATTTGTTTTCTCGATTTCGCCGTGTATATGTTGCAGAATAGTAGGTTTTGCATTCTGTTTTCAAAACTTGGATCTTGGTATGATTGTAGTTGTTGGTTTATTAAATTGATAGTGTAGATTTGTTTCTTAGATGCAAATCTTGGATTTTGGCTTTGATATTGATGAGAATGGTCTAGTTCTAGGGTTTCAAATTGCGAAACTTTTTCATCGCATGACATATGTGAGCAGGTTTGTTTTTATCACATATTTCATCCGAACATGGTAGATGTGTCAAATGCAACACGATAGACTAGTTTTCGCATGCAATTGGCCTTACCAAGATCGCATGCAAAAGTTGCCCAAATTTACTAGTTTTCTATGAAATGATATATAATTGGTTGATTTTACATGTATAATTTTTTATATTTGTTCCATTGTTGATATTGTTATTTTTTGAGGGATAGTACGTATTAAATGACTATTAAGAGGCACCGCCGCCATGAGATGCCCCCCCGATACACCAGTTTCTAGAGAGATTGTCATTACCAAGGAACTCTCCCAAACAAACATATTTAATGACGTTTGCGTCGTGGTGGTGCAGCGGATGATACCAACCATCACCTTGGTTGGGCTGCAGCTGGCAGCAGCGGTGCAGGTCCATCTTCACAAGCCACACCTGAGGTGGATACAAAATTCGACGCTGTTTTTCCCCACATCCCAAGTCTTATCCTGATTACACCTTAGACAAATCGTATAATTTATATCACGAAGATTTAAGTTTTTCTAATAAAAAACTTTATTATTTACTTTTAACTTAATATTAATAAATAACTTTTAGATTTACGGTTCTTGATTTTTATACATATTGCAGGCGAGAGTAAACATACGTTGCTTATGGATGTACGATAGTCTCCGTAAGTGGGACTTTAAGCACGAGATTTAGTTACGGGCTAAGTCATAGAGATGATATTTGGGTCCCTTATTGACGCACTATCGCGTTGGTATACTAACGTCCACCTTATGAGGAGACGCTTCATTTCACTTCTCATTCAGAGAGATGATCGTCACTCTTGACAACGTCCACGTCATCACCCGCTTGCCGATTATAGGTATGACATTCGACGTTCTAACTTTTGATGATGAAATGGAAAAGTGCTTGACTCACACCCATATATTTGGTGTACCATCATCCGAGTTTGTTAAACCCCTAAGGAACGATACTAGTTTAATATTAAAATAGATGCGTACTATTTTTACACATGACCGATACAATGATAGTAGGGCTAACGATAGTTGGGTTGATCACGCCACGTGAGCGTATATATTACACCTCTTAGGATCTACTATTCACGACAATAAAACTAAAATAGTATTTACCTAGATTACCTACAGTTTGTTAACCAATATCATCGTATGGGTCGATAAATCTGGGGTAAGCTGGTCTTTGCACAGTTATATCACTCCATCGGCTAGGGTTCTATGCATGGCACCAATCCTATATGTGGGTTTACCGAACTATAAAGACATGGATTTTCAATTTATTTTAGGCCATTTAGTGCTCTCTTGTACAATGGGTACGCTTTCGCATCACCACATATCTGCCGCTACGCGCCACATAAAGTATGTTTTTTCTAGGTGGTCCGCTTGGAATTGAGGCACACACTATCGATGTGCACCGTACTAGATATAAGTTATATTAGTTTAGTTTAATGTTAACTATATTTGTATTATTAATGTATGTTAACTATATATTTTCTTTCAGGTGATATTTTTTCCCGTATGTTTATTTACAGAAAGTGCGTTTATACCTTATGATTAGTTTGGTTGAGCTTACGCTCAAGGAGTTTGACGTAGTCGTGCATTATTACCCAGATTGCGTCACCCGTCAGATGGTCCACATTCAGTTGATTCCATTTCATACGTCACACTGCTACCGGAAACCAGGTAAGAACACTACTTAAAATTATGCTTGAGCTCCTTTGTTGTGGGTGAATTAGCAGCACCATCTTTTCACCATTTTAGGTGCGTTATACGAGGATGGGCACAATAGTATGGACCCGATGTATCATGTTTGGGTAAGGACGAACCTATGGTATATAGGGTCAAACCCTGCTTCTGTAAGTGATGATATATATGTTGGTGGAGGGTCTCAGGTGCACACTCAGGATGGTGTTGATCTTGAAGGATATGCTTAGATTGCTGAGTTTGGGCCACGACTAGCAACGATTCTGTATGAGGAGTTGTTAGACACTGCGAGTGAGATGGTTAGGATTGCTGAGAGATATAGACGTCGTTGGCTTGTTTGTTTGTATCACATATATTATTTGTTTGTCATTACGTTTTCATGACTTATGTCGGGATGTTTTATGTATATATGTCGTATAATATTTATGAATTTTGGTGTATGATTACATGTATTTTGAGTAACTTATTATTATTCAACGAGTTTTATGTTTACGTATTATGAGCAAGTTAGTTTGAGTAAGCCATTATGAGCAAATTAGTTTGAGTAGGTTATTATTTTGACAATTAAGTAATAGTAAAATATTATAATCGTAAACTATGAAACTACCAAAATGACAAATATTGGTAAACTAAAATAATTATAAACTAACTAAACAACATAATAAGAAACATACAAAATAATATTGGAAAGAAACTCCTAGTCTAAACATCGTCGCATGCATTACGCGAATACTTTGCCTAGACTTCACACACATTGTGCAAAATAATCCTTTCTGTTTAAATATCAGTGCCATTTTTATTGAAGCCGTCACAAGTGCGACAGGGATGCATTTGGCACATGCTATATGGGAAAACACATCTTTTGTTGAATTTAATAAGCCAAATTTTAAATTTACGGTCAAACTAGATATGCGACGAGAGACTATTTTATCTCACACTTTATGCGAATCGAAAGAATTAGGAGAAAATAAACTGAAATTGATCAATAATAATTCAAATATTACATTTGAGAGCATCTGAAGAACAAAACAGCGTACATTAAAACTCACAAATAAAAACAACAAAACGTAGTCTAATAAAACATAGAAGCAACAATACATAATGGGATTAAAAGTTAGAAGTCGAAGTCGTATCTCGTGTTGTCTTCAACAGTGAGCAGTTCGCAATAGCATCCTCGTTTGCTATAATCTTATCCTTGATATATGCTACCATATCTCTATTAATGAAATCTGTAACTTTCATATTCCACACTTCTACAGCTTCTTGCTTAATTTTGTAAGGCATGTACAGCAGACGTTGCAGTGGTTCAGATTTCACATGATTGTACATTCTTTGACATCGTCACAACTGTACGGTGGAGGATTTGGTACTCCAATTCGGTCATAATTGATGAGTCCGGATTCTCTCACCACCCACTGTAGAGACCGGACAGGGGAAATTCAGACAAAAACCACCCACTGAACCATCCGAACAGAACTAATGTATTAAAAACTAAATCACTTCATGACTAAGCTAATTACTTACTTGCTTAATAACTAATGGGTCTTTGAACTCGACCCGAATTCATAAGTATGACCCGAAAGCCCATGTGGCCCATAATTAAGGGTATAAATACCCAACAACTTTCATTAATAAGGGTAATGAACATTTAATACAACCAGGCAGCTTAAATCTCTAACTACAAACTACCCAAACATTAAATACCCTTGAAACATCATAAAACATCTGACAAAATTACCCTCATACCAAAATTATCCACAAAATTGGCGACCACAGTGGGAGGAGAAGGTGCCTGAATCTAGCATTCGAAACCATCAAGAAAAACCAGTTCGGATGAATCAGGGATGAGCAAGAAGTGCCACCAGCTTTGGCAGAAGTGGTGGGAGAAAATGATGAATATACGATTGAGGAGTGAGACAGGTTAAAAGTTGAAATATAAGCTTTGAGGGCTGCCAAAAGGACAGAGATGGGCACAAAAGAGAAGTCTAAGGTGTCGGCAGCTCATCATACTGACAATCCAAAAGAGCATGAGCCATCGAAGACTCATGTGAGTGCTAAAAAGACTCATGCTAGCTCAAAGAAATCTCACCAGTCTAAAACGGTGGAGAGTTCATATTCGGACTCAGAATCTTCTAGTAGCTCCTCAAATGAAGATGAAGTTGAAGAATCCTTGTCATCCAACAACGATGAAGGCCGTTCTAAAAATAAACAAAAGTTGGTTAAAAATTACTCAAGAAAGATGGACAGGCATGGAAGGTTGAAGAGGCATCTGGGTAAACGATCGTCTCACAGTCATAGTCATGGCCGGAGACACGTAGATCGCTTGTTAATGGATCCTTTTGCCTTCCATGATGCGCCAGGTATCTTTTTAACTCCCAACAAAGATACTGTATTTAGTCGTGTCCGGAATTGGAGACAATCTCCACTGTCCTCCAAAATACTGTCCGGGAACCTTCCTAAGAAGTTTGACAGCACAAAAATGGAAAAATATGATGGCAGTAAAGATCCAGATAACCACTTGGAACAATTCAAGAATTTTATGATGAATTTTGATGATGACGATAAGTTACTCTGTCGAGCATTCTCCCAATCTTTTACGAGGAGTGCTTTGAAGTGGTACAATAGTCTGCCACAGGGCTGCATCAGAAATTTTGACACTTTTTTGGTGGCCTTTCGGAGGCAGTTCGTTGGAAATAAAGAAGTAAAGGGTAATGGAGATACAATTATCCATTGTGCCCAAGAACCAAACGAATCCTTAAAAGAATACATAAGTTGTTTCGTAAATACCAAAAATGGATTGGTTGATTGCTTTGAACAAGTCGCAAAAGTTTCTCTAAGGCAGGGCTTAAACCCTAGAAACTTGGCAAAGAAAACCAGGGTGCACCGGCAGGTGAGGTATGCTCCAGCTGCACCAAATTAAAACCAGAACCAGTCCGGGAACAAGGCCAAGGAAGCCGGGCAGGGTTATAACAGAGCCAAGGCTCAATCCCATCCAGCTGCATCAGCCCAGAGCCAACAATCTAGAAACAAGCGAGGGCCTTGGGTTCAATCGGAGTGGTTTGCTGAGTTGAAAGAAAACGTATCCACCATTTATGACAAAACAAAAGACGAAGTATATTTCAGAAGGTCGGCTGCATTATAATCTCCCAGGGAGAGCCGTAATAATTGTTTCTGTCAATATCACCATGATATTGGCCATAACACTAAAGATTCTATTGAGCTGAAGCAAGAAGTGCATAACTTGATTGAAAGAGGAAAGTTGGGAGGTTATGTTAAAAGAAGAAGTGGAAATAGGCCTGATAACACTCATCGGATTGGTCCAAACAATGCAGGCACATCGGCTCCGGATGGGGCTATGGTAATAATTGAAAGGTTTGATGTAGAGTCAGAATATTTAGACCCTGATCCAACATGAAATAAAGGGGGTGTTATCACAGAGTGTTGTAAGATGGTGTCCGAACTTATCAGCTTTTTTGAGTCGCTTACAATATTCGGGGGAGACACCATGACTGCACCGATTGCTTTTTCGAGAAAGAGGCACGTTCATACTTTAGCTACCCAACTGGAAGGAGGCATGACTTCATATCAATCACAAATTCTATTTCCCTTCATTGTTTTCGATGAGGACGACTCGAGGGACATTGCTGGTCCCCATGAAGATGTTGTTGTCATATGAGCATCCATGGGGGCAATGACATAAGACTAATTTTGGTGGTCACTGGAAGTTCAGCCAATATTCTCTTTTTGACTTCCTACAAAAAAATGAAGAATCCAGCAGTAATTCAGCGTTCGAACAGGTCAATTGTGGGTTTCACTGGAAGCTCAGCAGATGTGATCGGGGAGTTTGAAGAGGAGGTTTTTTTGGGTAATGGCCCTTTTAAAAAGATGGTAAGAATAATTTTATTGTGGTGGATTGTACCACTTGTTATAATGCCATTTTGGGGAGATCTTGGCTCTCCAGGATGCATGTTGTGGCCTCAACAGTCAACCAATGTTTGAAATATGGTGTACAAGGACAAGTGGGAGTTGTTCGAAGCAGTCAAAAGGTGGCAAGAGAGTGTTATGCAACAGCACTGGCCCCTCGAACGTTGGGGGTAGTCCGGATAAGTGAGGAATAGCAGTTTAAGGTGCCCTCTGGGGGAGAGGGTGAAATTGATGACCCTAGAGAGACCTCTGGTGTTTTAATACCTATTGAAGAAGTTGAAACTCACTCTCTAGTTGAAGGAAAAAGTGTCAAGATTGGGTCCAAGATGACATCGGAATTAAAAGGTAAAATATTAGTTTTTTTTAAAGATTATCAGCATGTTTTTGCTCGGTGCAATGCTGATGTAACCGGAGTACCAGCAGACATTATCTCACACCAGTTATCCGTCCGGAAGGATATCGCACCCGTTGTGCAAAAGAGGAGGGCTTTTTCTAAAGAGAAAGCTGGTGTCATAATTCAAGAGGTTGACCAGTTTACTAAGATGGGGCACATAAAGGAGTCTCAATACCCTTTATGGACAGCCAATCTGGTGCTGGTAAAGAAGAAAAATGGAAAGTGGCGTATGTGCATCGATTTTACAGATCTCAATAGAGCTTGCCCGAAGGATCTATATCCTGTTCCCCGAATTGATCAGTTAGTAGACTCTACGTCTGGAAACAAGTTACTGCCCTTTATGGATGCATTCTCCGGGTACAATCAAATTAAAGTAGATCCAAAAGATCAAGAGCATACTACGTTTGTTACTGACAAGGGCCTCCATTGTTACAAGGTGATACCGTTCGGGTTAAAGAATGCTGGGGCTACTTATCAGAGATTAGTAAACAGATATTTTGCTGACCAAATTGGAAGAAATATGGAAGCTTATATCGACGACATGATGGTAAATAGTGTGGACGAAGAGCTACACTTAGCAGATCTCCAAGAAAATTTTGCCAATTTAATGAAAGTAAATTTAAAATTGAGCCTAGAGAAGTGTGTTTTCGGAGTGCAGTCCGGAAAATTATTGGCGTATGTGATAAGTGAGAAAGGGATACAGCCTGATCCAGACCAACTTAATGCTTTGTTGCAAATGGAGCCTCCTCGGAATATTAAATAAGTACAAAGATTGACAGGGAGGTTGGCTGCTCTAAACCGTTTTATCTCAAGGTCTTCGAATAGGTGTGCCCCATTTTTTCAAACATTGAAAGGTGCAAAAGAGTTTAATTGGTCTCCCCAGTGTGACCAGGCATTTGATGAAATTAAGAAGAACTTATCCTCCCTAAAACTTTTTTTAAACCTGTTGATGGAGAGAGGCTTTACATATACCTGGCAGTTTCTGAATGTGCCCTAAGTGCAGTGCTAGTAAGGGAGGTGGATAGTTATCCTCGACCTGTGTACTATATCAGCAAAAGATTGATTGATACAGAAAAAAGATATTTGAAACTTGAAAAGCTAGCACTGGCCTTAGTAATTGCTGCTAGGAAAATGAGGCCCTATTTTCAGTCTCATTCGATCATCGTTCGGACGTCTTTTCCCTTGAAAAACGTTCTTCAAAATGCAGACATTTCAAGCAGAATGACCAAGTGGTTAATAGAGCTGGGAGACTTTGATATTGACTTCACCCCTCGCACGGCAGTCAAAGCTCAAACTGTGGCTGACTTCTTAGTTTAATTCCATTCAGACAGGGATACTAAGCAAGCAACCGGTGTAAAAGATAAAAAATTATGGGTTATCTGGACTGATGGTCGATCAAGTACCATGGTTTGTGGTGCTGGGATATGTTTAACCTCTCTGTACGGTGACAGGATGTACCAAGCTATATGTTTTGCTTTCAGGGCTTCCAACAATGAATCTGAATACGAAGCTCTTATAGCTGGTTTGAAATTAGCACTTATTTGTGGAGCCAAAAGGGTCAGGCTAATGAGTGATTCACAACTTCTTATCCATCATGCACAAGGTCAATCCGAAGCCAAAAAGGAACAACTGATTAAATACTTATTTGTTCTCAAAGAAGTGGCACTTAATTTCAAAAGCATCACATATGAGCACATACCCCGAACTAGGAAAATACACTAGCAGACTCCTTGGCAACCATAGCCTATTCTAAGTCCTACCCCTAGATTCATGTGCAAGAGTGCCCATCCATTCAAACCGATCTGGATAAGGAAGAAGAAAGTTTGAATATGCAAGTAAAACAACCCCAAGACTGGAGATTTCCTCTCCTCTAATATCTCTCAGATGGCATTCTGTCTCCGGAAAAAGTAGTAGCAAGGAAAGTAAAATACAAGGCCCGTGGTTTTGTCATCTCGAGAGATGTTCTTTGTAAAAAAAATCCTTTAGTAAACCTCTCTTACGATGTTTGGGGACTGAAGAGTCCCAAATAGTGCTCTCTGAATTACATGATGGTGGGGGATCAGCACACTGTGGATACACGGCTCTAACTAGAAGAGTTTTGTTAGCTGGATATTACTGGCCCTCCATAATGCAAGATGCCAAGGAGTTGGTGAAAAAGTGTGATCCATGCCAAAGATACATCAATGAAATTCATACCCCAGTTGTCCCTTTAGAGTCAATTTCTGAGCCAATACCTTTTGCTCGGTGGGGGCTGGATTTAGTGGGACCTCTACCCATGGCATCCAGAGGGTGCAGAACTATAATTGTTGTCATTGATTACTTTTCGAAGTGGATCGAAGCAGCCCCATTGGCAGGAACTACTTCGAAAGTTGTTATAAAATTCATCATGTCCAACATTTGTTGCAGATTTGGGGTTCCATAGAAGATAACTACAGACAATGGGCCACAATTTGACAACAAAGAGATGGATATTTTCTGTGCTTCTAGAGGCATCCAATACTGCTTATCTTCTCATTTCCATCCACAGGCAAATGGTCAAGTTGAAGTGGCCAAGAGAACCATCTTGTCCGGTCTTAAAAAGAATCTAGAGGGAGTTGCTGGAAAATGGCCAAGTTATCTACAAGAAGTATTATGGGCCTACCACACCACTCGTGGGGCTGCAACACAAGAGTCTCCCTTTGCCTTAGTGTATGGAATAGATGTCATAGATCCCATAGAGGCTACTCTCCCTTCATTTCGAGTTCATAATTTTTTCGAACACGCTAACGAAGTGGTAGTCAGAAGTCAGCTTGATTTGATGGAAGAAAGAAGAGTTAAGGCTCACCTCAGAGCCACACACTATTAGGGTTTGATGAGAAGCAGGTTTGCTTCTAAAATTAAAAGGAGTAATTTTCAACTAGGGGATAAAGTATTGAGGAAATTCTTCTTACATACCAAGGAGAGGCAGTTCGGCAAGTTAGCTCCAACTTGGGAAGGGCCCTATGTGGTCATTGAAAAGCTTAAGCTTGGGACATACCGACTCCAAGATAAAGATGGAAGGATTTTGAATCACCCCTGGAACATTGAACACCTCCGGTTACATTTAGAATGAAAACTTTGTAAATATTTACTTGCTTAAAGTTCATGTAAATATTTAGGGGCATACTCTTTCCTACCCTGGTGGCGTGGGGAGGTTTTAATGAGGTGCTCGGGATTTTAAATGAAATTCGATGCCTTCTTAAAAAATTCGGAGTGTTTCGATTGATAGTTTCTTTGATTTTTTTTATCAATGACAGACCGGATTGAATTGGTAGAGTGATGACTACTTCAACATTTGTCATCGGAGAATTTAAATACTCTCACTTTAAAATACTTGTAAAATAACTAAGGGTTGTTTGAACATTAGCCATCGAAGTTAAGAAACTATAAAACGATGCAAGAGTGGTGTAAAATAAAACTACCCATTAAAATGTGTGAAATGCCTTGGCCACCCAATGACTTTGAATTTCCAAACAGAAAGGTTTGCCCGGACAAGGGCCGGACACAATTATAAAAAATGCCTTGGCCATCCAAGGACTTTGGTTCGTACACAAAAAATTAAAAGATAATTGATACTTTAAGACTGGGCCTTCTTAGAGGACTCAGCCTCACTTGGCTTATTCTTAGCTTCAATGTTTTCTTCATTTGGAATCTCCCCGGTGCGTTCATCTTCATCGGTTGCATCGTCCCAGCCACTGGAATAGTTATGCCTGTCACCATCAGCCATCGTGTGGAATGGAAGGTCCTCATACTCTGCAAACCTCCATAAGTCTCCCAGTCTCCTCTTCAGAAATTTCTTATGAAAAAGCAAGACCATATCTGACTTGACTTCGGCATACCTTTCCTCTTGGGAGTCAATCACCTCGTTGGTATAAGCATCAATCCTAGCTTGGATTGTTTTCTCTTGTTTCTTTAACAAGTCAGCTTTTTTTTGTTCAACCTTGGAGACAGTATCCTCAAGCAAAGTCTTGTCATTAGTTAGGGTCTGAATGACGTTGTCTTTGGCCTTCACCTCCTCCTTTGAAGAAGATAGGTTTTTCTCCAGGTCAGATTGCTTTAATTGGAGTTCTTTGACAACTCCCTCCGCAGAGGCCATCTTGGTGGCCAAATCCTTTTGACTTTTCTTCAACTCCTCCATTTCTCTCCTCGACGCCTCAACATTTTGATTGGCAGTAAGGAGGTCGTTAGACAATTTCTCTTTATCAGAGTTGAGTGCGTTGATGATGGCTGACTGGTTTCGCACTTGCTTCTCCAAGGTAAGCACCGGCTGGATATTACTCAATAAAGAGTGGGTGACAATGTCTCTCTCACCTGAAACAGAAAAAGATTTACCATTGAAAGTGACGATGTTCGAAGAGCTTGGGGGGAGGTAGGGGCCACCAAATCATCTTTGTCAAGGTCCTCAAAGTAAAGACCAATCCCTTGAAGCCCACTGATGTCGACTCCATCAATGTTGATGTCCCCTCCGGCACCCTCTCCGGTGTGGAAGTCACTTGGGATTTCCTCTGCTTGAGTTGGGTCTGTTGGGTCAACCGGAGGAAAAGACTCTGGAGCCCGGAAAGAAACTTCATCTCCCTTGGAGGTTTTCTTCTTCTTGGCCTCCCTATCTCCATCTTCTGCTCCCCGTTTTCTATTTTTCTTGGGACCTTTGGGGGCTTTGGATATCCAGCCACCTCTTTGGTACTCTCATTTTCTACCACTTGTAGCAAAGCAGGTTTGCTGGGGCAGCCTCCTCCACCTCATTTGGGTTGACCTCAACCACACCTTGTTTGGCCTTGCCCTTCTTGCCCTTCATTTTGCTTGGGGCTTTAGCTCTGCTTGGCAAGGATAGCTTTCCATCCTTTGTATCTCTTTTCTTGAGAATTACCTCCGGAGGAGGTGGAGTGGTTAACTCCTCCCAAGACAGGTCTCTTCGGCTGGTGGTATTCCAAAGGTGGGATCTGACCAGGTTTCCTCCGGTAAAGCAGTTGTGGAAGCGATTTCCCCATTTATCAGTACCCCAAGCATTTAGCTTGGCATAAGTGGTCAACCCCTCCTCTAGGTAGTCATTGAACTCCTTCGGCAGCACTACCAAAAAACAAAGGAAGAGAAGTTAAACAAACAAACTTGTTATAATTAAAGGTAGAATTATGTGATGAGATTTTTACGAGCGCTTTGCCATCTGCTGGTAAGCATGCTTGGGTTGACACCGACCTTAATCTTCCTCCCGTTCTCCCAGGCGCCACTGATGAACAGGAATTGAGTCTTCCAGTTCTTCTCCGACTCAAGTAGGTCATCCACCACTTTGTAATTATCGCCCATGTTAAAATGATAGAAGGGGATAATGTGGTTCCTGCAAAGGCTGGCCACAGCAGCAAACTGCTCCATCGGAAGAGGGATTCTGGAGAGCCTAGAGGCCATGATACAGGCCATGAGCGTATACCAAGCATTGGGGCTCAATTGGCTTGGGCAGAGCTTTATAAGGTGCAAGTATCTGATGATTTCCGGGTTTAAGGGAAACTTAATCCCCCAGTTGAATAGCTCGGTGAAGAAAACTATCTCACTAAGTTTGCAGTCGGTGTCTCCGGATTCACCAATATCCTCACTTTAACGTTCTCAAGGATCCCCCACTTCGTCCGGATCCGGCCCAGTTCAGCTGTATGAATAAAAGCATAATTGATCTTCTGCATAGCTAGCAGATACTTTACACTTACTTTGTGGAGGCAAGGTCCCACATTTCCTACAAGGAAGATCCGGGTGTTTTAAACATAGCTTCTCCTTGCCCTTGTTTTTCTTGACAATAACAGCCTCACTTGTTTGCCCGGGGACATCGGTCTCAAAAGGAGCTTCTTCAATACTATCCTCCATTACCTCTACCATTACCATGGAAGGGTTATCAGTTATTTTTGGGAGAGAAGAGCTAGTGGTTGGCTCGGTAGGCCCTCCGGATGGTTGGGCATTACTTTCCTCTTGTGGTCTGGAGTCTGGCTGGGACTCAGATCCGGAGGTTTCTTTTCGAAGGCATGAACTGGTTATCTCTGGACCGGACAGCTTATCCTTGGGGACTTTTATAGGTGCTTCCGACCCTGTAGTTTTATCTTTGGCCCCAAACTTAGAAGGCGTAGATTTTGTAGATTTAGACTATGGAGAGACAGCCTTTTCGTCGATTTATCAGTTTTTATGGGGAGATGTCAGTATCTGATCTCATGGCGATGAATGGGGAAGGTTTCTTAGTGCTTGTAACTGCCTGCTCTGGTTCAACAACAGGCTCTGATTCCTGAACCGATGAGCCTGAAACGATTAGTGAAAGATTGGGCTGAAACAACCTTCTGGGTTTAGAACTTCTGGCAGAAGACGAACCCCGATCAGGCTCTGAACTTGGTGTTTCAGATTTGTCGATAGGAGAAACAGGGAGGCCAGCAGCAATGCGCCTTTCTCGTTTGACTTTTTGAGCTTTCTTTAACTCCGACAAGTTGAGCCACCCACGTTTTACAAGGGCGTTTTTTTGTTGTGAACATAAACTTACACCAAGAAAATGGTTTTTTAGAGATAAAAGCTTTGAAGATTAAAAGTGTGGAGATAATGAAGATGGTATAACAGTGAAAAATGGCTTAATTTATATTGAAGAGACAAAAGATGCTTTGAAACCTAGGAGAATACGAAAAGATGGGAGTAATGATTAAAGACGGCGCTGACGTCACCAGCATTAATTAAAGAGGTTACTTTATAAAATGAGTGGGAGCGCCATTCTAGGAAAAAAACCTTTGAGTTTCTGAGAGTTTCACTAGTCTGGATAAAGTCGTTACGCAAGTTCGAAATCTGTCCGGATATTATTACGAGTACTCATGGGCTATATTTTAGGTCTTGCCAAAAGCCTTCGAACATAACCTAAAAAAGGGGCTACTAATGAGTCTGGATTCTTTCACCACCCGCTGTAGAGACCAGACAGGGGCAATTTGGACAAAAACCACCCACTGAACCATCCGAACAGAACTAATGTATTAAAAACTAAATCACTTCATGACTAAGCTAATTATTTACTTGCTTAATAACTAATGGGTCTTTGAACTTGACCCGAATTCATAAGTATGACCCGAAAGCCCATGTGGCCCATAATTAAGGGTATAAATACCCAACTACTTTCATTAATAAGGGTAATGAACATTTAATACAACTGGGCAGCTCAAATCTCTCACTACAAACTACCCAAACATTAAATACCCTTGAAATATCATAAAACATCTGACAAAATTACCCTCAGACCAAAATTATCCACACCAATAATCAAAATACATCATACATAGCACTTGATCGAAAAGAGAATCATTCGAATCATCAGACATTGTTAGGGTAACAAACTTCACTGTTGGAAGCAAATGATAGTCTTCATCAACATTAAACTTCATGCATAAAAGCCCTTATATTTTTTATGTTCAAGAATGTTTGTTGGATGGACTATTAGCCTACGATTCAAATCTCTTTTAAATGAAAATCCAATTTGGCGGCAAGTTAAGTTTTGGCAGGATTAACTTCACGGATTGAAGCAAGTGATAGTCTTCATCAACATTAAACTACATTCATAAAAAACCTTACATTTTTTTATGTTCAAGAATATTTGTTAGATGAACTATTAGCTTACGATTCATGTCTCTTTTAATTGAAAATCCAATTTGGCGGCAAGTTAGGTTTTTGCAGGATTAAATGTTTGGCAGGATTAAATGTTTGGCATGAACCAAAGTTTGGCGGGAATTGTTATAGACCCGACAAACAAAAAAACATAAACATTCACAAGTTAATAAACATCCAATCCATAAACTAATAAACAAAAAATCCATAAGTTAGTAAACATCCACTCCATAAGCTAATAAACATTCAATCCATAAGTTAATCAACAAAAAATCCATAAGTTAACAAACATAC
The DNA here is from genome assembly GCA_036936605.1 of Limnanthes douglasii subsp. nivea. Taxonomy (NCBI): domain Eukaryota; kingdom Viridiplantae; phylum Streptophyta; class Magnoliopsida; order Brassicales; family Limnanthaceae; genus Limnanthes; species Limnanthes douglasii. Next base: position 60,691,500 of record JAUPFV010000002.1, on the reverse strand, counting down.
AAAAAAAGGAAAAAGTCTGAAAACCGAAATAAACATAACATCAAATTTCATCTTTGTTCAAGTCGCTAATATGTGGTTCCTTGTTAAGGTTTACTCTCCTAAAAGGCATAATTTGTGTAAATATCTTGAACCTATGGTCGTACGGATGCACCCATTGACTCGCTTCATTGGTGGAGCGAACACCCCATGCCGAATATAATGGCGGCAATGGTCCATCGGGAGGAATATTAATCTGCAAAATTAAATGTCGAATTAGTGCATTAGGTATGAAATAAAATATGAAAAACTCTACAAATATAATACAATTGATATACTTACACTAACGAAGTGGCAGTCATTTACATAAGTAATTGCAATCTGTATAATCGTTGAAGCATTTAACGATGGACTTTTACAAATTGGTGGATACGTTAAAAAACCTGCTTCCGAGACATGGTATACCATGAAATGATACATTTTCGCTATGACTAATCCTATGTCTGGAAATATCATCCAAGAACGGCTAGTAGGGTTGGATCTGAAGTAATCCAACATACGTACCATATCATTCAAAACTTCGGACGAACTATAAACCTCCAACCATGATGCGCGATTATCATTCAATTCTTTCTATAAATCGGGTCTAACATTTTTCCATTTTTCCTAGTTAAAGTATATCGACATCGATACCGACCGATATCCACATTGTCTTTCCAAGATAACGTCGAGAAAATTAGTGATATAAAGGTGTAGAAACGTCGCGATACAATTCAGATATAAAGTTAACTTCCTTTCCTTAACAATTTTCCTTGGCAGACCGACTTTATTTTTTGCAAGTGGTGGTTTATGTGCTACAAAACAGAGCCAATTTCGAGGCATCCGTGCTTCCTAACGTGTTAACGGGTGTACTACCTATCGAGTTCACGGGAGTGCTAGCCCTAGCAATTTGTTCAATTGGATATTCCTACTAACTAGGGTTTCATTTGGTCGATTTATCCACACCTTGTTTTGAACTACCTTTAGCTCTAATCTCTTCTTTATGCTCTTGAACATAACTAGTTTCAGACCTTAAGATTTGTATAACTTTATTGATAATATGATTTTTTTGGTCATTTCCAAAACTATGAATAAAACTATCTATGATGGATAGTTTTATTTACACGTCTTCTTCGCGCGAAGTGGGAACTCTATGAACAATATCTAATCGTCTCATATATATATATATATATATATCCACATATTCCTTAGAAATACATCTACTTTCTCTCGCTATTGATGTAATTTCACATGAGCAAGGTAACTCATGTGTTTTCCTAAGGACGCATCCGCCATATGTTACCCGATCTACGCCTATATTTCTAAAACGTACAATAGCATGCGTCAATTTGTTGATGCCCGCATGGGATACATAACCTTGAAGGTTCTTGTTCAAAGTACCATTAAAACCATGTAGAGTATGAAACTTACTTCACTCAAACTATTCGAGAATCCCCGTATGCTGCTTCGTTAGGAGGTTTTAAACTTTTTTCCAAAAAAATTCAAAATTGCATTCATTCGTCCCAATGTATTTTTTTAGGGTCGAGCGAGCACTCTCGCACCTACATAAAAGAAATAGATTATTAAGACATATATTTATATTGATATAATAACAAAAAAAATAATTAAAAGAGTTATACTTAGTTGTTATTTTTTGGCCGTAATGTTTGATATTATTTGTTCGATATTAAAGAAACTTGTCACTATATTTCGTTATCCATGCCTGATGAGGTCGGATACTTTAGCTACTGTATCTTTCTTTTATCCGAAGGGCTGTTCGGACCAAACCACTATCAGGTGAAACCAAACAAGATTAATGTAGTGGAATAGGACTAAGCTATGTGTTGGTCACCTCACACAAAATTACTAATGGATCCTTAAACTTGACCTGAATCCACAATCTGACCCGATAGGCCCATCGGTCACTAATTAAGTATAAATACCCAAACAACTTTCATTAATAAGGGTAATCAGAATTTACTGCTAGCAACCAGCTTAATTATCTCACTACTCTCTACCTTAAACATAAAATTCCTAAAACACTTTACAAAATTACCCTCAAATAGATATAAATTACACCAAATTGGCGACCACAATGGGAGCACGACGGTGCCAGAATTTCACAATTCAAAACAAGAAAACAAAGTAGTTTGGATGGATCCAAATGATTAGAATATTCCACCTCATAAGGTGGAAGTTATAAAGGAGAATAATGAGTATACTATCGAAGAGCACAACTAGTTGAGAGCTGAAATAGAGGCGTTGAGAGAAATAAAACAAGCAGAGAATGGGGTAAATAAAAACTTGATGCGTCAATACTTCACCATACTGAAAATCCTGGAGAAATCGAGCAATTCCTGAAGACCCATCTCAGTTCCAAGAAAACACACTGGTCTAAACCTGTGTAAAGTTCTACATCTGAGTCCTCCAGCAACTCATCTAATGAGGCAGAGCTTGAAGAATCAGTGTCTTCATGCAGCGATGAAGGGCGGTCAAAAAAGAAAATAAGGCTAACTAAAAAACATTCAAGAAAAAAGGATAGGCATCGCAGGCTTAAGAGGCACAATGGCAAGGGTAAAGGGTCTGCCAACCAGTATATTAACCAGTTAATAATTGATCCCTTTGTTTTTCAGTCCGAACCATGTATCTTTTGTAACCCTAATGAAGACACTACTTTTAGTCGTAGCAAGAATTGGAGGCAATTCTTGCTACGACTAAAAGTAGTGTCTTCATTAGAGGTTTGATAGCTCCAAGATGGAGAAATGTGATGGGAGCCGAGATCCGGACAACTATCTGGAGTAGTTTAAGAACTTCATGATGAATTTTGACGATGACGACAAACTATTGTGTAGCGCCTTCTTCCAAACTTTCACGGGAAGTGCCCTCAAATGGTGCAATAGTCTCCCTCAGGGATATATAAGGAATTTTGATACATTTTGGGTTACCTTCCGGAGGAAATTTGTGGGAAGCAAAGAGCTTAAGGGTAATGGGGACACCATTATCCATTCTGCTTAGGAGCCAAATGAGTCTTTAAATTAGTACATCAACCGGTTCGTAAATACAAAGAATTGATTAGCAGATTGCTTTGAACAAGTCGCGATTGCTTCCCGGAGACAAGGTTTAAATCTAGATGATTTAGTCGATTCAGTGACTCGGAAGAAGGCTATGACCTGTGGTGGTTTGTTGAATCAGGTGGGAAAAAAATCAACGTTGAGGAGACCAAGAAACTAGAGTACACCGCCAGGTTAGGTCCACAACTACAACAACAACTCCTCCATCTACTAATCACTGCGGTTACAGGGAAAAAAGGTTGGACCGAGATCTAACAGATTAAGGCAGAACTAGTCTAACCAGACTCAGAACCAGCAAGTTAGAAACAAAAGGGAGTCCTGGGTTCAACCTGAGTGGTTTGCTGAATTGGGGGAGAGTGTGGCTAAAATCTACGACAAAAATAAATACAAAGTGCATTTTAGAAAGCCAACGGCATTGCAATCCTCTTGAGAAAACCGGAGCACCCATTTCTGTTAATACCATAATGACATAGGTCATGATACTCATGATTGTATAGCCTTGAAGCAAGAGGTCCAGAACTTCATTGAAAGGGGTAAGTTGGGGGCTTATGTCAAAAAACAAGGGGGAAGCAGACCGGATAATGCACAAGAAAATACTCCCTGAGCTGGTCCTTCGAACAATCTTGGAACATCCACGCAGGAAGGTACAATGGTAATTACTGAAAGGTTTGATACAGAGTCTGAGTATCTTGATCCAAATCCGAATCGAAATCGGGTAGGGGTAATAACAGACATGACCAAAATGGTTTCCGTTCTGATTAACTTTTTTGAGTCATTGCCTATATTTGTAGGGGATACTATGACTGCACCTTCTATTTCATCAAGAAAGAGGCATGTCCACAGTTTGACCACCCAGCTCGATGGAGGGATGTCCACCCACTTGTATCAATACCTATCTTTATTTCTAGTTTTCGATCAGGATGACCTGAGAGACATTGCAATGCCTCATGAAGATGTTGTGGTAATAGGGGCATCCATAGGAGGAAACAGTATACGCTGAATTTTGATTGACACATGTAGTTCGAAAAACATCCTATTTTCAAGCTCCTACAAGCACAAGAGAAACCCTCCGGTTATACAACGTTCGAACAAAACCATCGTATGCTTCATAGGAAGTTCTGCAGATGTGATTGGGGAGATCGAAGAGGAAGTGTTGTTGGGAAAAGGACCCTTTAAGAATATGGTAAGAGTACTGTTTGGTGTGGTGGATTACCCAAAATCCTACAATGTTATATTTGGGAGGTCTTGGCTCTCCGAAAGGCATGTTGTGGCCTCTATGGTCCACCAATGTTTGAAATGTGATGTCCATGGAAAAGTAGGTATTTTCCGGAGCAGCCAGAAAGTAGCCAAGGAATGTTATGCAACAGTCATTGCCTCTAAGTCTTTAGAGGCAATCAAGGTTAACAGAGATTAGCAGCCATTGGAGCCTGCTGCTGATGAGAATGAAATTTATGATATGAGGGAGGCTCCCAACGTCATAATACCTATTGAGGAGGTGGAAATCCACTCCCTCGTAGAGGGAAATAATGTCAAAATTGGTACCAAGTTGACACCAGATTTGAAACACTGGTTATTGTCTTTTTTATGAATAATCAACATGTCTTCGTATGGTGTAATAGTGATGTCACTGGAGTGTCAGGTGATGTTATTTCTCATAAGTTTTCCATTTGAAATTATGTTGCACCAGTTTTCAAAGGAGAAGATCTTTCTCTAAGTAAAAAACAGATGTGATTGTTTAGGGCGTTGATCGTTTGACCAATATGGGTCACATTAAAGAATCTCAATACCCTTTGTGGACTGAAAACCATGTTCTGGTCAAGAAAAATAATGTCAAGTGGCACATGTACATTGATTTTGCTGATATTAATAAGGTATGCCCCAAAGATCTTTATCCTGTTCCTCGGATATATCAATTGGTGGATTCGACTTCTGGAAATAAGTTGTTATCATTCATGGATGCATTTTCAGGGTACAACCACATACAAGTAGATTTGAAGGATCAAGACCACACTACTTTCATCACAGAAAGAGGTATTCATTGTTATAAGTTGATGTTGTTCGGATTGAAAAATGATGGGGCCACTTACCAAAGATTAGTGTATAAAGCCTTTGTTAATCAGATTGGCAAAAAATATGGAAGTTTACATAGATGATATGATGGTTAAAATTTTGGAGGAATATGCACATATATCTGACCTTCAAGAAACATTCTCTAACTTAGAGGCTGTGAATTTGAAATTGAACCCTGAAAAGTGTGTATTTGGGGTCCGATCTGGAAAGTTCTTGGGCTAAATAATAAGTAAGAAAGGAATTCAGCCTGATACGGATCAGCTTAATGCCTTGTTAGCTATGGACCGTCCTCGGAATATCAAAGAAGTTCAAAGACTGACAGGACGATTGGTTGCGTTGAACAGGTTTATTTCAAGATCATCAGACAAGTGCGCTTCATTCTTCCAAGTGTTGAGGAATGCCAAAGACATTAATTGGTCTCCATAATGTGATCAATATTTTATTAAAATCAAGAAGCATTTGTCTTTACCTAAGACTCTCTTCAAACCTGTTCGAGGAGAAAAACTTTTTGTGTATTTAGCTGTATCGGAGTATGCAATAAGTATTGTGCTAGTAAGAGAGGTAGATAATTACCCTTGTACGTTTTATTATATCAGCAAAAGTTTGTTGGATGGTGAAAGAAGATATTTGAAAAAAATTTGACATTGACCTTGGTAATTGCAGCAAAAAAGATGAGACCGTACTTCCAAGCTCATCTCATTATTGTTCGAACATTTTTTTCTCTTGAGGAGTGTTCTTCAGAAAGCTGATGTGTCAAGCAGAATGACCAAGTGGTCAGTATAAGTGGGTAATTATGATATTGATTTTGCACAACGAACGACGATTAAAGCCCAGTGAGTGGCTGACTTCTTAGTGGAATTTCATGTTGATAGATACTCCGGACAGGTGTCAGAAAACCAATCTAAGAAAGAATGGGTAGTTCAAACTGATGGTGGATCAAGTACTATAGGTTGTGGGGATGGAATTTGTTTAACTTCTCTTTATATGACAATATGTATCAGGCCATATGTTTTGGTTTCAGAGCTTCTAACAATGAATATGAATATGAAGTACCGATAGTTGGTCTTAAGTTGGCTCTCATATGTGGGGCAAAGAGAGTCCGGTTAATGAGTGATATCCAATGTTTCATTCACCACGCTCAAGGACAATCTGAAACAAAGAAAGAACAGTTGATCAAATACTTGCTCATGTTGAAAGAAGTTGCTGCAAACTTCAAGAATACCTGCTATGAACACATCACTATATCGGAGAATACTGTGGCAGACTCTTTGGAAACTATAACTTATTCTGAATCTTACTCATGAGTATACTTTTTATTCAACCTAACGACTTGAGGTATGATCTTCTACAATTTATCTCCGATGGGATATTGCCTCCGGATAAAGCTATGGTTAAGAAGGTCAAGTATAAGGCTCGTGGTTTCTTAATATTAAGGGAAGTGTTTTACAAGAAATCTTCCACCAGACCTCTCTTGCGTTGCTTAGGACTTGAAGAATCCTAAGTTTTGTTATCTGAAGTACATAATGTAGAAGGTTATGCACACTGTGGCTATAGGGCCATAACCATGAGATTTTTATTAGTAGGGTACTATTGGCCAACCATAACGGCAGATGCTAAAGAGATAGTAAAAAAGTGTGATCTTTGCCAAATATATGGAAATTAAATTCATGTGCCAACAGTTCCTATGGAATCCATATCCGAACCGATACCCTTCGTTAGATGGGGGTTGGATCTAGTTGGGCCTCTTCACATGGCATCCGGTGGATGTAGAACAATCATAGTTGCTATTGACTATTTCTCTAAGTTAATAGAGTTAGAATCTTTAGTTGGAACCACGTCGAAGGCAATCATTAAATTTATTGTATCTAACATATGTTGCAGGTTTGGGGTTCCCCGAAAGATTACTATAGATAATGGCCTGCAATTTGATAATAAAGACATGGCTATGTTCTACACCTCTAGGGGAATTTAACATTTTTTTTCTTCTCTTTTTCACCCTCAATCAAATGGTCAAGTTGAAGTTGCAAATCGGACAATCTTGTCCAGATTAAAGAAGAATCTTGAGGGAACTGCAGGAAAGTGGCCAAGCTATTTATAAAAAGTATTGTGGGCCTATCGAACTACATCTCGGGCTGCTACACAAGAGTTTCCTTTTGATCTTGTATATGGGATGGATGCAATTAATCTTATATAAGCTACTTTACCATATCACAGAGTCCAAAACATTTCCGAACAGGCTAATGGTATAGCAGTCAGGAATCAGTTGGATTTGATTGAAGAAAAAAGAGTTAAAGCGCATCTGAGAACAGCGCATTACTAGGGTTTGATAAGGAGAAGATTTGCTTCCAAAGTTAAACTAAGATATTTTCAGTTAGGAGACAAAGTCTTAAGAAAATTATTTTTGCACACCAAAGAAAAACAGTTCGATATTATGTGGTATGTGGGAAAATTAAACCATGAACATACATGCTCCAAGACAAGGAGGGAGAGCACTAAAATACCCATGGAACGTTGAATATCTCAGGTTATACTATAAATAGAACTCTCTTGTAAATATTTACTTTTTAAGTATCAATGTAAACATTATGGGGCATACTCTTTCCTACCCTAGTAGCGTGAGGAGGTCTTAATGAGGTGTCTAAGTTTTCAATAATATCATATGCCTTCTTTAAAAGTCTGGTGTACTTTTGTTTTTAACTTAAACCATAATATAAGGTGATCAGATATTAAATACTTATTAAACACCCCAACTCTCAAATGTCTTTGAGTTGATCAGATATATTACATATTCGATCACATTTATTAAACATATGTGATTGAGGATGCTTAATACCATTGTTTAACACCTTTGAAATATTGAAGGCTATCTAAACATTGGTCATAAAGAGTTAAACATAATTTAAACAAAGGGAAATATGATATTAGAATCTGATCGGACTAAAACTGATCTATGATTCACAAATATCTTGACCCTTCAAGGACTTTAAGTTTTATAGGACGGAGATTATACGAACAATACAAAAAACTGTCTTGGACATCCAAGGACTTTGGGTTCTCAACAAAAAACACAAAACAAAACAATGCAACCTTAGGGCTTGTCCCCTTCGATTTTTCTTTCACCACCATATTTTCGGACTTTTGAGTTCAGCACTCGAACTCTCAGCAACTTCTTCATCATCTTCGGAATCCTCCCTACTGGAATAGTTATGCTTGTCACCATCAACCATCGTATGAAAATAAAGGTCATCATAATCCACAAAATTCCACAAATTACCAAGGGTCCTCTTAGGAAAGATCTCATGGAACAATAAGACCATATCAGATTTAATTCCATCAACTTTCTTCTCTAAGGAATCCACTATTCCACTAGCATACTACTCTATCCATGCAGATATTTCTTGAGCTTGTTTACTTACTAAGTAAGGAAGCATTCTCATCAGTCTTCTCTTGGATAGTTTTCTCCAACTTGACTTTGTCATTGGATAAAGTTTGTATAGTTTGTCTTTAGATTTTAATTGCTCCTTCAAAGTTGTGATCTCATTAGAAGAAGAAGTCTCTAGTCCGGAGTATTCGGCTTGTAGGTTTTTGCTAGCCTCTTCTAACTTGAACAGTTTAGCAGCGAAATCCTCATTCTCCTTCTTCATGATTATATACTTTACTGAGCGGCATATAAACCATTTGTCAAGCTCTGTTTCCCTGTAGTTAGAGAATTTATGATGGCAGATTGATCTCTCACTTGTCTCTCCAGATCAATCACTGGACGAATGTAACCCAAGAGGCCATGACTCAGCGTATCTTGCTTGCTGGATATCGCATAAGTCTCACCATTATGGGTCACAACGTCAGATGATTTGGGAGGACGGTAAGGCCCCGCGAAGTCATCATTCTCCAAATCATTGATATATATGTTAATGTTCTAAAAAAACATCAAGATTTAGCTCTACATCAGCAATGGCCTGTTTGGAATAAAGTTTGGGTGAAATTACTTCTTGTATGGTAGGATCAGCAAGAGCTGGAGGAGGCATTTCAGAAGGACATAGAAGTACCTCTGATCCCAGAGTGACTTTCTTCTTCTTTGCAGATTTTTCATCACTGTTTGCTTTGCGATCCTTATCCTTCTTCATAATTTTTGGTGGGTTGTCTGATCCACCAGATTCCTTAACAGTAACTTCTACTGCTTCAAGCAAAACAGTATTAATTCATCCTTGGTTCTCCGATCTGTTGCCTTCGGTGGTTGTATGAAGTGGGTCTGATGTGTTTTTTTTTGTTTTTTTTATTCTTCATCTTGTCCAGATGACTAGAGGATTTGGCCCTGGAAGGCAAGTAAAGCTTAGAATCTTTAGCCTCAGTTCTCATCAGGATAACATCTGCAGGAGGAGCGATGGTCAGTTCTTCCTATGAGAGGTATCTTCTCTCTGTAGTGTTCCATAGATGAGACCTTACAAAGTTCCCCGAGGTGAAACAATTTTGGAAACTGTTATCCCATTTCTCCAAGGCTGAAGCATTTAGCTTGGCACAAGTGTTTTTTCCTGCTTCTACATAATCCGAGAATTCCTTCGGATAAACTAAAAAGAAGTACAAATCAGTTCAGAGTAACTACCTAGTATTTGAAATATTAAAGAGAACATGAATAAAACTTACATATGCTCTTCCAGCGACTGGTCAGCTGGCTTGGGTTAGAGTCAACCTTGATCTTCTTCCCATTCTCCCAAGCCCCGCTGATGAACAAGAATTGTGTCCTCTATGGCTTTTCTGATTCCAAAATATCATTCACCAGTTTGTAATCATTCCCCATATTGTAATGAGAGAAGGGAATGTGATGATTGTTGCACAAATTCGCCACAGCAGCGAATTGTTCCATTGGCATTGGAATCTTAGATAGTCTGGAAGCCATAATTCCAGCCATAAGAGTCTATCGTGCATTTGGGCTCAGCTGACTCGGATATAGCTTGATCAGGTGGAAATACCTGACTATCTCTGAATCCAAAAGAAACCGGAGTCCCCAGTTCAGCACCTCAGTATAGACCACTAGTTCGTTAGGTTTGTAGTCCATCGGAGGAGTGAATGGGATTCTCACCTTGATAGACTCTGGGATAACCCATTATGTACGAATACGACCCAATTTAGCGATATAAGTGTATACATATGATATATTCTTGACGGATAGTAGGTATTTTACGTTGACCTTCTTAAAATTTGGCCCTACCTTCTCTTCCAGGCACTCCGTAAGTGCATCCGGATGAGTCAGCCCCATTGAAGTCTTGCCCTTTCGATCTGCAACGGTGTCCTCTGTTTGTCCGGATGCCTCAAAAGGGGTATCATCTAAACTATCCTCTATATTTTCTTTCATTACAATAGAAGGTTGTTCTGAAGGCTTAGCTTCTACTAGGGGCTGTTGTTCGGATGATTGGTTTTCTGGTAAAGGTTTTATTGTCTTCGAACTAGTGTATTTTAAAGAGGTAGGAGTGGACTTAGCCTTCGATTGGCGAGTTATTCAACGAGGGGTATGTTTTTCAGGGATTTCTCACCATCTGAATCCATTGCAATAAAGGGTGAAGGCTTTCTAACGCTAGAAACGGCTTTATCTTTAGGAAGAGGGTTTTGAGACTCTTGGACAGAAGACCCTGATTGAAGAGGAGAAAGGTTTGGAACAAAGGGTAGTTTTCTAACCTTAGGTGCTTTTGATGATGATGAACCGTGGTCTCTGTTTGCTTCTGATGGATTGATTCCTTCACCAGGAGAAACAGGAAGGCCATCAGTAATTCATTTGTCTCTTGCAACTTTTCTCTCTCTCTCCAACTCAAAAAAATTTAACCAACCTCGTTTTACTAGTGCGTTTCTAGCTGTGAACATAAATGACTCAAACACAAATTGGAAAATGTATTAAGCTTTCTCTCACTAGAAAAACTTGTGGGTTTTAAGACAATGAAATGGTAGAAGAGATTTATATATAACAGTGAAGCGTGAGAGTTACCTAGGAGAAGGTAGAACGATTTAAGCAATGATTAAAGATTACAAAGTATGAGAGTTAAAACCTAGGTAACTTTCTAGCCTAGTAGTTACGAGAATCTAGAAGAAAAACGGCTGAGAGGTCAAACCAAAGCTTGATATGTGTTCCACGTTGAAAAATAAACTCTTGAAATTCTAAACGGTAAAATCAGTCCCACCAAATTTCAAACAGAGTAACTCTTGAGATAAAATCTGAAGTTCCGATACACAAACAGATAAGAAAGATTTGATTTTGATTCTCAAAGGTTAGCTCTTCCAAAGCTTATTTGCAAGGCCGAAAAGGGTTACTAATGAGGTCGGATACTTTAGATATTGTATCTTGCTTTTATCCGAAAGGCTGTTCGGACCAAACCAATATCAGGTGAAACCGAACAGGACTAATGTAGTGAAATATGACTAACCTAGGTGATGGTCACCTCGCACCAAATTACTAATGGGTCCTTAAACTTGACCTGACTCCATAATCCGACCCGATAGGCCCATGGGTCATTAATTAAGTATAAATACCCTAACCACTTTCATTAATGAGGGTAATCAGAATTTACTACTAGCACACAACTTAATTATCTCACTACTTTCTACCTTAAACATTAAATTCTCAAACCACTTTACATAATTACCCTCAAACAGAAATAAACCACACCAATGCCGACCTAACGCAATCAATAAACTTGGGGTAAGAAGTTAGCATCTCGTTCAATGTAGCTAGATTTTTTTCGTAACTTTTGACCGTGTTCGCTTTGGCTACATAGCCATAAAACTCAACAAATTGTTTCATAATCACGTCGCGTGCAATAAACCGTCCCAAAATTATACTTACTAATATACCACGTACATAGCAATTGTGTCCCGGGAAATATTTCCTTGATAGATTGCATAAGATCTAACTCTCGATCGGTAACAAAAACGCTAAAAATGCACTCACACTATCCATCATCAAACCACGAAGAGTACCCAAGGCCATGTATAATTTTTTATCTTCTCCCCGCTCAAAAACGCATAGGCAATGGTAAATATTATTGAAGTCGAAGTTACTCCAACAATCTCTAATAACATCATCTTATACCTCGTCGCCTTGTACATACAATCCATGAAAATCACATTAGGGAATGTACGCAATGAGTCAATACTCGTAAGATGTGCGGGGAAAAAATCGGTGATCACTTTTGAATCGTCATTCAATCACTCCCACATGGAGTATCCATACTCATTTAATTTGATCAACATATATTGCGTTTGAGTTTATCCCACATGCTCAACATCCTGATATTTTTTGTAACAATTGTAAATTGCACGCATGTTCGAAGGATTCTTCGGGTTTATATTTTTCAAACCACTATGTATCTCCCTATGATGCGAACCAAGGTTAGACAAACTACGAACTAGTTCATATTCATCCGGTTTTAGTCTACAAACGTGGGAATGGTCGTCTAAGTAAACATAGGATTCGTAACCATGTTTACCATTTTTCACTTCCAAACGCCATTGCATGGCTAGTACGTCAATCAAATGGCATTTTAATTGAAATGGACAATTACATTTTTTTGTCATACACTTCCGCTTTCTCAAAGTTTCCGGTTTCGCTTTTGATACGAAAATACCACACCTCTCGCAAACGTAATCTAATCTAGGATATCTTCCCAATTTCTGACTATCATATAACTTTGTAATGGTAATGAATAACAGATTATTCAGGAATAATAATTATTAAGGAAATCTGATAACTAAACAGTCTCATAACATGAACAAAATATTTCAGTATGGTCGCATGGTTTGTGCGATAAGGAAAGCATATTGGTCGCATGAAGCATTGCGGTCACAAAATTTTAGGCGCGTGAATATTTGTAAAATTTGGGTTCTATCGCATGAACCATGCGACACACATGCAGTTCATTGTGTAAAGCATCTGATTCGTATGAAAGCATAAACTATAGTTGAAATCGTTATCTCCATTCGATATGCGTGGTCCTCACCCACCAAGTTATCCAAATAAACGCTCGTTTCCTCGTCTTCCATAACTATTCTTTTGTTGGATTTTTTTTTGGTAGTTTTTAGAGATATGGGCTAGTTTTTAGAGGTATGGGTAGTAATATGTTAGTGTTAGGGTAGTAAAAGGTTAGGGTTTATGGTAAATTTTGGAATTTTATTTTCTAATTTTGGATTAGCTTTTGAGCAAATAACAATTTTGTAACAATTTTGTAATCAGTAGGAATGAAAATGATTTTTGAGGTTTTCAAGTTTAAGTTTCAAAACAATAATATGTTAGAAAAATCAACAAAAACATGGTTTTTCTTCTAACATGACCCTTATAAAATTTTAAACCATTATAAAATTCTTAAAATTATATTTTTCTCCTACTTATATTATTGACATCCGACAATGCTGACTAACGTATTCAGGAGAAGCAGTTAATTAAATATAAATTATTTTCATCGCTCTTCAATTATAGTTTTAAGTGTAATCAATTTGTTGCATATAAGTACAAAAGAGAATGTCATAAACGGCCTCCCCTTGATAACATCTCGGGACATAGTAAGATATTTGAATATCCAAGTTGAATTATTTTTTCTTATTGATTGATTTGTATGCATAATTAGATTTGTTTATTTACCGAGTAGCAATGCCAAATCAATAATAGAGATCATGAGATAAATATGAAGAATCCTTCCTTTTCACCAAATCCCTGCCAATTTAAAAGACATGTTTGGTCCTAAAAACGCACATTCCCTTATAAGGAAAACATGCTTCATAGTTTTCTTTCACTAAAAAGCTAAAGACTCAAAAATCAATACGGTAGGAGTAGTATTTGGCTTACTATATCATTTCAAAAGCTGTTCTTTGTGGTCATCAAACATTTAAGAAAGCTACTATTCTGCTTTCACCTAACTTTTTTTTTCTATTTCTCTTTATTACATTTCTTTCCTGTATAAAGCTTTTAATGTTATGTTTCACTATTTATGTATTGATTCTTAGACCATAGGGTAGTATCCTAAAGGCTCTCCCTTTTAATTAAGTTTAGGACTTGTTTGGCGTTTTATCTTCTGTGTTTCAAAAGAGGAAGCTAGTGGATGTCCTCTTCTGCATTCAAAGCTATAGAGGCTCTTGATCCTTCAATACATTTTGAATTATTATGTAAAAAAACCAAAAAGGAAAATTGAAAGAAAACCCTATTGAGGAAACAAGATAAAGAATCTAATGTGATTGTGACATGACATAAGGGGGTTGGATTTTGACATCTCATGCATCCCCCATTCCCCCCAGTGAAATGCCAAGAGAGAGAAATACCCATACTACCAGAATCAAAGTACACAATTATTTTCAAAACGATTACCTTTATTTTGCATTAAACAACGAACTTGTCACAAGTATGTTTACGTGACTGTGAGAATGAATATTTAAGAATAAATTTTGCAAAGCTCCTGTACGAATACATATTTATGGTTAGGCGATTGTTTGGTTTAAAACAATTTTCTAACAAATTGGAGGGAGATAATGGTTAAGGAACTTGTAGAAAAATATCAAACGCAGCGCATGCATTTAATATTGTTTTAATCGTGGAAATAATTTTAACGTGAAAATTTGACTCAAAATATTTAATCACTATTTATTATAAAATTTTCAAAATTTATAAGTTTAATGTAATTCATATAATGTTATTTTTGGTGTATATCTCTAACTTCCTTCCCCTCTCTAAAATATCAACCATTATTATTCTTACTAAAATAATAAATATATATAAAGTGAATCAATACTATGTCGTTCTCAATCGTCATGTCGTTTCCTTAAGCTTTGTGTTGCACGTTCTATTTATATCTTTGTAGAGGTCTATCTGGTCTTATTGCTCTAATTATGACCAGTATATAACTATCAAGCTCATGTTGGTCTCAAGTCTAATCATCTGAAGGCACTGGAACATATGATCCTCTTGGCTGGAATTCTTCCGTATGAGTCAAAGATGGACCATGTCCCAAAACATCTTGGCAAAAGCATCTCAAGTTTCACTATCAGTATCAGAATCATTATCAACTTCACATCTCTTCTCGGTAATATTAGGTTGGGTCTTAAATGTCTTATGCAATGACATGTCGCCCTCATAAAAATGATGAACTTGCTTATCACAGTCTTCTGAAGTCATGGTTCAACGCACCACAATCTATATCATTTTAATTATTTTGAATAGACTAGTTAAAAACATTATAATGCTCTTAACTTAATCTAATATTGCTTCACGTGTGCATAGGTGGCATATCTGAACACTTCTGAAATATCTCAACTTAGGTTTCGCTCCTGTCCAAGCCTCTTGAGGAAAAAAAACTTCACCATTGTAGGTATACTCATGTTAATGATATATAAAGTCATAGTCATGACTTATCTCCATAACCTCGATCCATTCCAACTATTTGAAGCATATATCTAATCTTTTCCAGCAAGATTTGGTTCATTCTTTCATCAAGCATGTTTTGTTCGGTTATCTTACTCACGCTTCAGTGTCTAGCAATTACAAACTTTGTATAATATATAATGAACTCGTCGTTCATATAATCCAATCAATTATTAGTCTGAAGCTTCTTTACTATTTTACTAATTTGATTCTCTAACAATGTCTTATGAATCCTAAAAGCATTAAATGTTTTAAATTAGTTCTTTAAAAGTATTATCCAATTTGATTTTAAAATAGTCATTTATCAACGACATGAAGTATCTTGCATAAACAATAGTAGATTCTTGTACCAGACTTCAAAGGTTTGAGTATACATACACAAGTACTTTATTGGTTGTCTGGTTGTTTGGTATAAAATTCACCCCATTATTATTATCAAACTCATAACTTTCATAAAAGTTTAGTTTATGATTTGTGGTACCATATAACATCTCATGTTTCTTGGATCACCAAACCGATTCTCACTTAAATATTCTAGTTAAAGATGTCATAACCTCGTACAATATTTCTCTGCACTGGATACTCCTCCAATCACTATAGGTCCTTTAAAAAATATAACTCTTTTATATAGGATTTCATTACAACAAGTGATCATTGTAAAAATCTTAGTTTGTTGTTTTCACCTTTATATGTAAACTCTTCTTCATCTAACATCCCAATAAACATAAAGTTTTGTTTCACTTTGGGCATGAACCTCACATTGTTGATAATTTCTCAAGTTATGTAGACAATTTGAGCGATACAATCCCAATACCTTTGACATCACATAATTTCTCATTGTCGATGATGACCCTTCCACCAATGAGCATTTCCAAGTCTTCAAACTAATGCTTATTGGAAAATTTATGTAATAACGCACCCAATTCCAGTACCAATTTATTTTGGTACCTACACGAATAAGAATTCATAAATTCATCATACAAAAATGTAACAACTACGGTTTCAGTATTCTAATTACTTCTTTCATTACTCTATGTAGTTCCTACTGATATGTCATTTGTTCTTGCTTACCGAATATGTCATTTTAAACCAGTCACAAGCCCTCTAAAATTAAACATAAAGTTTCCTCTCATCTTGCTTGAATATATCTTTCTTAATCTTTTCTTCACACTCACTCTTCATTTTGTAGTCACCCTTCAAACAATATTCATTTGAAGATCTTTAAATTTCAATGCCCTATTTACTTTGTTCTTTGTAAGGGAGTCTTTATCGTAAAATATGGCATTCATAAAGTCTTCGTACATATAAGGCAAAGAGCTTATTAAGATCATTTCTTAATCTTTTCCCTTCATATTTACACCAACTATATTCAAGGCGAGTATGATTATGTGCAGTCTTATGGGTGCCTTCAGTTTTATTTTATAATATCCATAGACAACATGTACAACTATTTCTTGACTTATAATCCGTTTACTATATATTTTTTATCTAAATCACCTTCAACCGATTCTAAACCCCTGATGCAGTGGTTTCTTCAAATCCCTGACATTTCATCTCCCAAGCTCAGCATGAGGGTGCTATGAGCTTTAGATATTATAATATTACCGACTTGTGTAGGTTTTCATCGATAACAACAACCAGTATTTTTTGTACTAGATAAGCCTTAACTTTAATTCTTAAAATGTTAAACTCATTTGACACAATAAAATTGTATAGGATAAGCTTCATGCAACTCATATTTCGTGGAGTTTTTATTTCCATGTGAGATTATTCTTTGAAGTTCAGATCAAAAATCGATCTACGTATATTTTCCTAGTTATTCTCTTCTCACCACACCACTTGTTGGACAATAGTTCTTCTTTAGACAAACTTTTAAAATGTTCGATGAAAACAACAAGTACAAGAAACGTATATAGAAAACCAAATGCACAAGATAATATTCAATATGGTTCATATTTTAGAAATAATCATACGTTCACAGTAAATATATATTATGTTTTATTATCAATGAGGTTACAAATAGACTCTCCAAAACACAAAACGTCCATCATTCTCTATCAAAAAACTCTTACAATTTACAAAGATAATTCTATTCACATAATACTTTTTTCAGTGTTTATCTCTCGTCTCAATTCAATCTCTAAGAGACCATTCTTAGTTATTTGCCTTTAGAGAATAAACAGACATACAAAATGAATCAACACTATGTTGTTCGTCGATCATCATACCGTCTTTTAGTTTTATGATATTTTTTTATCTATATTCTTCTAAATATATATATAAATTCACTTTAGGTTAGACGATTAAGATAAGACCCTAACACTCTAGACATTTATGATTAAATCATTTTAATCAACAACTATAATAATGCCTTAATTCGGTAGACGTTTCTGATTCAATATTTTTTAATCAATAGTTAATGTAAAGCCCTAAATACAATAAACACTTCAGGTTAAATCTCTTAATCAGCTATTATTATAATCATACTTAAAAGTACATACGAAGAAGTCCTGCTCCAACGAGGAACAAACCGCAACTTTATCGAAGCTTTGTCCAAGATAGGATCGACCAATCTCTACGACCACATGGTACGGTCCAGGTCAATGACCACATGCTTCGCCCTAGTCTACGATAAACACGCTGGCACGATCTCTATGAAAATAGAGTTCGGTTAAATAGTTACAAATTTTTGGCAGCTCAGGAGATATCTCTGTATCTAAATCACCACCCAAGCTTCAAAAGTCATTTCTCACCACTACAAGTCTCGAATTACCCATCATCTACTCTTTCTAATATTTGTCATACTTTTGATGACAAGTTACTTATAACCTACCCCTAACCTAAATCATATTATAAAAATAATGAACATAATTTATTCAGAGATAATTGTTTCTTTATCGATTTAATCTTGTCGTGTATATTTGGTTTATATTACACTGTAACATTTTTTTATCCATAATTTTTCATCATATATACATATATTGAAAAATAAAATGGTTCACATGTTAAACATCAAAAAGATTAGTGATCTATAAAATGGAAATTTTTTAATTAATATTTTAATTAAATAATATAAAAATATGATTGTGCTTACTATAAAATTTAAAACAGACAGGATTATACCGGCCACTAAAATGGGATGCATCCACTCAAATCAATATAGATAAAAGATTAAATTCTTCGAAGAACAAATCATACCAATGAGTTATTATACCAATATATCATTAGAGTGTAAACCAAAGTGTAATAATTACCAATATATCATTAGAGTGTAAACCAAAGTGTAATAATTAAAGGTGGTAGTGTGATTCGGTTATATTTATGAATGAGTTACCGAAATGGGTCCATAAATCATGTAAATCCATTGTGTCCATTTCACTATATATAGATTTGTTTGCATTAATAAGATTTAAAAAATAAAAATTACTACCCAACTAACATGTCAAACCCCTCTCTCTAAATATATACAAAATTATTCAATTACCTCTTTACTGTTTATCTAAAATTTAATTACTTTTTGACTTTGTTATGAAAATATCTTCTTAATTTTTTTGCCATAATAATAGTCTAAAAAATATCCGGATGACAATTTAAAAAAACAACTTTTAAACGTATAACGATTAAATTATTGGATATTAGTTATCAAAACTATTTTACACTCTAACGATACAAATAAAATATATAATATTACTATATGGAGACCATTTGCGCCATTTGAGTTTTTCACTTGTTAGGGTTTACAACTTGCTTCCATCAATATATACTAGTAGGGGTAGGCTATAAATATAACACGTTTTGATGGATCTTACACGACTAGATCCTACAACCGATTGATATATCTCTCACTAGATTTTCAACAAATTTGCCCCTCCCAGAAAATCTAGATATAAAAACAATTTATAAATCTCTCACCATTTTCCCTCTCTTCTCCTCTCTGCCTCTCACCAAACCTCTCAATCACCCAATTTTCACCGAAAATCAACCCTTGTTTTTTAAAGAATCTGAACACACAACAACGTCGAGGTAAGTCATACATGTTGTTTTAAAGTGGTAAAAAAATAGGTTTTCAATTTCTGATTTTAAAAGTTTGATTTTGGCATGATTTTAAGGTTTATTTTCATAGATTAATGTTGTATTGTTGTTTGTCATATACGGATCCGTCGATTTGGCTTTGGTTTTATTGGAAATGGAGTTGTTTGGATAGATATAGGGTTTGGCTATTTCCAGGTGTTCGTCGCACGTCGTATGGTATCAAATATGTGCACGTCACACGCGACTTGCGACCTAGAATGGGTCCTGACGCATGCGGCGCAAACTGAATCTTGGTCGCGTGCGACAGACATATCTTAGCCATCGCATGCGATTGCTTTGTTTTCGTAGCGCATTCGACAACAATAATACATAATTTTGAGTAAATTGGTTTATGTTTTCAGGATGGTTCGCCAAAAAAACACCGTGAAGAATCTCTTTCACTGTCGAAACCTACTCATACATTGGACCCTTTGGAGGTTTCCCCTTCTGCCCCTACCGAAGAAGAAGGAACCTCGGGTAGCGGCACAAAACGATGCAATCATCATGGTGGTGAGGATGACGATACCAGCTATGATATTAGTTGGTCTGCTACCGGTAGTAATGGTGCAGGTACGTCTTCGTATGACGCACCTAAGGCCGTTAATACAAGATTTCTTGTCAGAGATTCCACACGTCCCCACTATATATCCTGATTACACCCTACATGATGAGTTTAGTATCTATCATGGCGATGTAAGTTTCAATACTTAACTTTATTATATAGTTGGTTCTTAATTTTTCTAGACAAATTACTCATTTATATGTTTGATATATATTTTACAGGAGAGAGTCACCTTATGATGCTTCACGATGTATGATAGTCTCCGACAATGTGACTTCAACAAACAGACTAGAATATGGGCGAAGGTGATATCAACTATTTTTGGACCTCTCGTCGATGCAATCTCCCGTTAGCATACCAACCTACACCTGATAAAGGCATTCCTCGAGCGGTGGTATGAAAAGACGTCCTTGTTTTATTTCTCTTTTGGCGAGATGACTGTCACTTTAGGTGATATCCACGTCATGACGGCACTACCGGTAACAAGTATGTCTCTCGATGTTTTCTTTTTTGATGATGAGACGAAGAGGAACTAGACTTATGCTGTCATGCTTGGTGTACGTCAATCCGACTTGGTTAAAATTCTTAGGAATGGTAGTAGTGTGACCTTGAGTTGGCTGCATACCACATTCACGAGTGATAAATACAGTGATGTTAATATCACATATGCTAGGATTGATCACGCTACTCGTGCATATATACTTTTTTTTTGTACCACTATCGGCGCCAACAAAACCGGCAATAGTATTTCCTTATATTACCTCTATTTTATCAACCGGTATAAGATTATGAATCGGTTCAACTGGGGTCAATTCGTATTGGCGCAGTTGTATAACTCCCTTAGCCAGGGTTATTTGCACGATGCAGGTGGTTTAGTGGGTTTACAAGGCTACTATAGGGTGGATCTTCGATCATTTTAGAAACTTTTGTGCTTTATTATATAGCGATTACGACCTATCGATGTTGCATATTTATCGATATACGTCACAAAAGGTCGATATTTCGCAGGTTGTACGCAAAGAGTTAAGGCACACACTCTCGATGTGTACAGAGACAGATGTAATTATTATTTTTAAAATGTAAACATTATGTTTCTTACTTTTATACTTGTCGTGTTTGTTAACTTATTTCATTTTAGGTCATTTTTATTTCGTATGTGAATCTGCGTGACGATCATTTGTTCCATAGCGTCAGTTAGGTTGAGCTTACGCTAAAAGCGTTTGACATTGTTGTTCCTTATTACCCCGATCGTGTCACTCGTCGGATGGGTCACATTCAGCTGATGTCGTTGAAGATTCGTCCTCTTGCTACCAAAAAAAGCAGGAAAGAAGATCATTCAGAGGTATGGTTGGGATGCTTTGCATTGGTAAAATTGGCATCATTATATTTTCAGCACTTTAGGTGTGGAATATGATGGTGGGGAGGATAGTGCTGACGCGATGTACCTTTTTGGGTGAGGAAGACTCTATGGTATATAGTGACTAACCCTGCTTCGGTTCGTGATGATTGAGGTCATTAGGCACACCCTCATCATGCTATTGATTACGAATGATACAATTTGATCACCAAGATTGTACCACGATTACCCATGTTTTCGTACGAGGAGTTGTTAGAGGTTGTGAACGAGATGGGAAGGATTGCCGAGAGATATAGACGTCACTGATTAGTATTCTATGTCTAGTGTGTGATTACATTTTTAGACTATGTCACTTGTATGATATTTTATGAGTAATGTACGGTTTCATTTAAAACAGTAGTATAAAACAATTACGTTGTTAGTAAATAAGTAGTATAAAACAAGTATATGAAACAAGTAGTATAAAACAAGCAGTATACAACAAGTAGTACAATAACAAGTCGTATAAAAAAATCCCTTCGTATGAGATATTTCAATCCACAGTAGCATGCGATACATAACCATATGCATGAAAACATGGGGAAAAAGTTTTTGAAGCCTTCGCATGCGACCGTAGTATACATTTTTGCAAGGATTGTTTGCGACACATATTCCTCTATTTAAAAATCTGGGCGAAATATTTAAGAAGATATCTTATGCAACCACGTGTTCTACGGTCTCATGCGACTCTGTCTCAATTTACACACGGCATACAGCCCTCTGTCAAAAAACATAGGCTAAATAATTGGGAAGCCGTCGCATGCGAGTGTGGCTAACCATATAGCATGCAACCGCTTCCAATATTCTACTAGTTTGTGCAATTCAAATGAACTTAGATAAATTTTACTTTAATTCAACAATATCCAAATGAATTACAAACAACTAAGCATAGCAAAATGGTTCAATAAAACTTAAAATAAACAAAACATAATAAGACTAGAACTTAGTAGTTGAAGTCGTATCTCATGTTGTCTTCAACATGTGATGCGTTCACAAGAGCATCCTCTTTTTTTCTCAAACCTATATTTGAGATATGCTACCATATCATTCGTAATGAAATTATAAACTTTCATCTTCCACACTTCTTCAACTTCATGTTTAATTTTGTATGACATGTGTAACATACGTTAAAGTGGTTCAGATTTAATCCTATTATACATGTTTTTTACTTCTTCAGGACTATGTGGTCGAGGATTTGGTACTCCAAACTGGTGGTAATATAAAAACATCCTACATAGCACTCAGTCAAAAAATACATCGGTCGTATTGTTGGACATTGTCAACGTGACAACCTTCACCGCCTGAAGCATATGGTAGTCTTCGTCCACCGTAAACTCCATATTTCTAAATTTTTTTTTTTACCGAAGAACATTTGGTAGATGAAGTATAATGTCACATCTTGGCTCATTTATATAGAAGAATATATAATGTATTTTGGCGGGTAATTATGGCAGGAACATTTCGCCAATTATTTTAGCGACAAACACTGGTGGGAAACTTTGGCAGCAAACAATGGTAAACTACCAAACGTTGGAGGGAACAAAAAAAAGATAACACGTGATAATAACCAATATTAAATCAATTCGTCCGATAATAACCTATTAGTAAGTTAAGTGGGATAAAAAAACGTTCACCATTACATCAATTATCGTTTTTAGTCAAATCGGTTACATGTGGTGTGTTATTCAATTTCAAATTCTTAATTGGCATAAGTTGCGTAAATTTGTTTAACCTATGTTAGTACGGATGCGCCAATTAACTCGCTTCTTCGGTGGCGTAGGCACCCCACAACAGGTATAATGGCGGCAATGGTCCATTGGGTGTAGTAGTAATCTGCAAAAAAAACATAAAATTAGTGTTTTAGAAATAAAATAAGTAAGAAAGGTTAATAAATATTAAAAAGGATGATATACTTAGATTAACAAAGTGGCATCAATGTACGAAAGCAATTCCAACTTCTATAATCGTTGAACCGTTCATGGGTGGGCGTCCACGAATTGATAGATAGGATAATAACTTTGCTTACAAGACATGGTATACCATGCACTGATACTTTTTTGGGTTAGGCTTGAAGTAATCCAACATACGTACCATATCATCAAACACAGCGGTAGAACCATAAACCTCCAACCCAGATGCACGGTTTTCGATAAATTCCTTTCAACAAATCGCGTCTAACATATTCCCATTTCTCCTCATCATGTATATTGAATGCGTTACCGACCAATATCCGCATTGTCCGTATGGAAGAATGTCAACCAACTTAATGATATAGTTGTGTACAAAATCCGAGATGCAATCCAGATATATAGTTAACTTCCCATCCTTAACAATTTTCCTCGACCGGCCAACTTTCTTTTTTACAAGTGGTGGTTTGGGTGCTACTACCGGAACCACTTTTGATGCGATTGTGCTCCCTAATGTGTTAATTGGTGTACTGCTGATCGAGTTTGCTAGAGTGCTAGCACTAGCAGTTTGTTCAATGGGATATTGCTACGCACTAGGTTCCATTTGGTCGATTTATCAACGCCTACCTTTGGCTCTTACCGTTTTTTAAGGTCTTGAATATTACTAGTTTTGGGCTTCAAGATTTGCATAACCCTGTTGATAATATGGTCTTGTTGATCATGACCAAAACTCCGAATGAAACTATCTATCATGGATAAAAAAATTAAATCATTTTTACGCAAAGTGGGATCTCTATAAACAATATCTAATTGTCTCAATGTATTTTTAGGACAGAATGGGTACTCTCGCACCTACATATTAAAAGTACATAATTAGAACGTATTTTAAAAAGATATATTAAGAAAATAAAAAAGTTGAATTAAAGGAGATACCTATTTATTTTTTTTTGCCCGTAATGTTTGATATTGTTCATTCGATATTAAAGAAACTTGTTACCATATTTCTTTATTCATGCGTCCATAACGTAATCATAACATTTAGGGTGAGACGCGAACATCTCCTTCGATGTAGCTAGATTATTTTCGTAACTTTCAACCGTGTTCGCTCCAGCTACATGGTAATAAAACTCGATAAATTATCTCGTAATCACACATCTTGGAATATCTTACGAACCGTCCCTAAAATGTTCTTACCAGTATGCCACGTGCATAGCAAGTGGTGTGTGTCCGTAAAAATATTTCCTCAATAGATCGCATGAGAGCTGACTCTCGATCGGTAACAATAACGCTCTGAAATGCGCACACATTCATCAAACCACAAAGAGTACCCAAAGCCCATGTATAATTCGATATCTTCTCCTCGTTCATAAAAAACATACGTAATGGTAAATATAATGGAGGTCGACGTTAAACTAACAATCTCTAATAACGACACCTTATACCTAGTCGTCTTGTAGGTACAATCCATGAATATCACATTGGGGAATGTACTAATAAGTTTATGCTATTGGGATGTGCAAAAAAAAAATCGGTGATGACCTTTGTATCGTCTTTCAAACGCTCCCACGTCGAATATTCATGCTCTTCCAATTTTGTCAGCAAATATTGCATTTAGGTTCGTCCCTTGTGCTCAACATCCTGATGTTTTTTACAACAATTGTAGATTGCACGCATGTTTGAAATATATCTTCAACATGCGTGCAATCAGATGACCTTTTAACGTAAGCGGACAATTGCATTTCTTCGTTGTACTATTTTGCTTTCTTAAAGTATTCGGTTTTGCTTTGCATTTGAAAATATCGTACCTCTCGCAAACGTAATCTAATCTAAGAATTCTTCCCCATTTCTCAATATCATAGAGCTATGCAATTTAACGTCCACGAAAGCATCAAATTCATCCTTCGTAAATAACCTATTCGTTGTGAATATTTTTGTGTAATCAGCATCCATACACTGAGGTTGGACAAGTTCCTCCTACAACAAATAACATTTTAATATATAATGATACTTTATAGGGGTCGCATGCAAATGATACTCTATAGGGGTCGCATGCGAATGATATAGTATATGGGTCACATGCGAATGACATGACATTTGGGTCGTATGAAGATATGTGATGTATAGAGTGATCATGTCGCATGAATGTATGCGAAGACGAAGCATACACTGTCACAGGAATCGTGCGACCACGACGATGTTCATCGCAAAAATTCATGCGACCAGACCAAAAACAGAAACATGAGTTCAGCTCGTTACCTTCATTCGATAAGCGTCCTCCTCATTCAACAAATCCTCCAAAGAGAGTCCATTTCATCATCTTCCATAAATACTCTGTTTTTTGTTCTTTCTTATAGATTTTGTGGATTTGGGTCGAAGAATGTTAGTTTTAGGATTCAAAAGTAGTAAATAGTTAGGATTTACGGTAAATTTTGAAATCTTTCAGATTTTAGGCTGTTTTTTTAAAAATAAATAACATGATTATAATTAGTTAGGATAAGAAAAATAAATTTAAAAACTTAAATTTAAGTTTTAACAAAAATAGGATGCGAGAACTTATTTGGCTGAAAGCGACGCTTCAAAAGATTTTATATTTCTTAGTAGAGCCAAGGAGTCTTTCCTTAAAAAAAATCTAGGAAAAACTGGATTAAGCTTGGTGACAAAAATACAAAAAAAATCCATAATAGCATCAAGGCTCGTCTTTTTCGTAATAAAATTATCTTTATCTCTACTGAGTGCGGAGTAACTGTCTCTACTCCGGACAGTGTTTCAAAGGTATTTGTGAAATACTTTGAAAATTCTCTTGGAACCAGACACCCTGCTGGTTACCCTGGTCTGAACATCGTCTCCTCTCTTCTAACCTCCAGAGTTACCAATACGAACAAGAATTCTATGATTCATGAGATTACGCACGATGAGATCAAATCTGCTCTCTTTAATATTGACAGTAACAAAACTCCAGGCCCTGATGGCTACAACGCTTTTTTCTTCAAATCTAATTGGAGCATTGTTGGTGAAGACATATGTAACGATGTCCTTGATTTCTTTCATTCTGATTATTTGGAGGCCTCTTAGAGCTCCACTTCAATTGCTCACATCCATAAAAAATATACTCCCTCTGAGCCTACCGATTTTAGACCCATCGCGCTTAGCAATGTTAGTTACAAGATAATCTTGAATATCTTAGTCAATCGAATTAAATATTCTTTCCCTTATGTCATAGATAACTCTCAATCGGCTTTCGTTAAAGGAAGGATATTTCGGATAATATATTTTTTATCTCAGGAATTGTTAAATGGATACCATTCCAAACAAAAGAATATTTCAGATAATATTCTTTAATCCTTGACATTCTTGTTGCGATGCAATTCCCTGATAAGATGATCACTTGGATCATCAAGTGTATCTCTTCTCCTTCGTACTCTATCAATATAAATGGAGATCCTCATGGAAATTTTAAAGGACGAAAAGGTCTAGGGCAAGGAGACCCGCTATCCCCCTTCCTCTTTGTCTTTGTCATGCAGGTACTTTCCAGCATTCTTAAGGAGAAAAGCAAGGACCCGAATTTCCAGTTCCACTGGAAATGCCAAAAGCTCAAAATCATTAATCTCTGCTTTGTAGTTGATTTAATGATTTTCTGTAATGGAGATGTAAAATCCCTTCATCTTATCAGAGAAGCTCTAGATGACTTTTATACTCTCTCTGGTCTAAAAGTCAACTCTTCTAAGAGTCTTATCTTCTACTCTAGTATCGAAGAATTTCTCCGTTTAGACCTTGGCAATATTATGGGCTACCAGGAAGGCTCCCTCCCAGTTAAATATTTGGGTGTGCCCCTCCTTACTAGCCGCCTCACCCACTCTGACTGTCGTCCCCTCCTCCACAAAATTACTTTCATAATCGAGTCTTGGACCACTAAGCATCTCTCTTGTGCTGGTAGACTTCAGCTTATCAAGCCTGTTCTATTCCCTGGGCAATTCTACTGGTCTTCCATTTTTATCCTACCCGCTAGGATTATTAAAGAATTGACTCAATACCTTCTTCATTTCCTTTGGTCGGGTTCGGCTATGAAAATTCATGGGGCCAAAGTTGCTTGGAACACGGTCACGTTGCCCACTTTAGAGGGCGGTCTTGGGATTCTTGACTTAAATATCTGGAATCAGGCGGTTGTCCTAAAATATCTTTGGTCGATCATCAGTAATAACTCTCACTCCGTCTGGAGTGAGTGGGTTAAGATGGAATTTTTTTAAAAAAATAATGATTTTTGGAACCTCCAGATGGGATCCTCTCCCTCTTGGATCTGGAGGAAAATTCTTCGTCCCCGTCCTTTGGCTTGTAATATGTGCAGGGTGGCAATCGGAATTGGCTCGAGCACCTCCTTTTGGTATGATCCATGGCTCATCCCCACATCGATAGTCTCCCACTACGGTGAAAGCATCATCAAGGCCTCTAGACTTGGGAAAAATCTTAGAGTCTCGGATATCATCCTCAATGGAAACTGGAACTGGACATCAACTATCAGATCGGCGAATGCTCAAAACCGTGCCAACCTGATGGAAATCCATACTCTCATATCCTCTCCCCCCCCTCCGAATATCCTCTATAATGATCTTCCTTTCTGGAAGGCGAAAGAAGGAGGCACTTCTTTCTCTACAAGGATACATACCATGCTATTCGTACGCCCAACCCTAATGTAGGGTGGGCTGAGTTAGTCTGGAATAAATAAAATATTCCACGTCACTCTTTCATATTGTGGCTAGCTATTAAAGGCAATCTTGTCACAAAAGACAGGCTTATAAGTTGGGATTACAACATCCCAACTGATTTCCCCCTTTGCAACTCTGACACTGAGACTATCCATCATCTACTCTTTGATTGTAGTTTCACTCAGAGCATTTGGATCCATGCTAGTAATAAGTTAAGGTTTCCTTTTTCCGCCTCATGTTGGCAGTCTTGGGTTTGCGAAGCGTCAAATTGGTCTCAATCTCAAAACCATTATATTTGACGTTCTTGTTTCGCGGTGGTAATTTACAACGTTTGGCAGGAGAGGAATCAAAGAACCTTTGGTTCCCCTCCTGTCTTTGCCTCTATGGTATCTAACCGGATTTACTCAGACCTTCGGTTTAGATTCCAAGGCACCAAGACTGGATGGTCATTCTAAATTATTACTCATTACTATACTTTATATGCAGGTATTGATATACTGAGAGCAGTTCGTGATCCGACACTTCATTGATGGAAAGGTTGATTGCAGACGAGGTGGATGACGCGTACCTGTTTGAGCAGTACTATATCCCATTGTATGGGATATTTTTTCTATCCCACCACAGGGATTGGATGGTTTTCTATTCTAGTATTTCCATTTCGCATAAAGACTTTATCTAGTCTACTATTGATGTAATCATGGGATATTTTTGTGTAATCAGCATCCATACACGAAGGTTGGACAGGTTCCTCCTACAACAAATAACATTTTAATATATAATGATAGTTTATAGGGGTCGCATAAAAATGATACTGTATAGGGGTCGCATGCGAATGATATAGTATATGGGTCGCATGCGAATGATATAATATATGGGTCGCATGCGAATGATATAACATTTGGGTCGTATGAAGATATGGGATGCATATAGTGATCATGTCGCATGAATGTATGTGAAGACGAAACATACACTGTTGCAGGAATCGTGCGACAACGACGATGTTCATCGCAAAATTCATGTGACCATACCAAAAACAGAAACACGAGTTCAGCTCGTTACCTCCATTCGATAAGCGTCCTCCTCGTTCAACAAATCCTCCAAAGAGAGTCCATTTCATCATCTTCCATAAATATTCTTCTTTTGGTTCTTTCTGGTAGATTTTGTGGATTTGGGTCGAAGAATGTTAGTTTTAGGATTCAAAAGTAGTAAATAGTTAGGATTTACGGTAAATTTTGAAAGTTTTCAGATTTTAAGCTGTTCTTTTAAAAATAAATAACATGATTATAATTAGTTAGGATAAGAAAAATAAATTAAAAAACTTAAATTTAAGTTTTTTAAAAAATAGGATGCGAGAACTCATTTTGGCTGAAAGCGACGCTTCAAAAGATTTTATCTTTCTTAGTAGAGCCGATGAGTCTTTCCTTAAACAAAAATCTAGGGAAAACTTGATTAAGCTTGGTGACAAAAATACAAATAATTTCAATAATAACATCAAGGCTCGTTTTTTTTCGTAATAAGATTATCTCTATCTCTACTGAGTGCAGAGTAACCGTCTCTACTCAGAACAGTGTTTTAAAGGTATTTGTGAAATAATTTTAGAAAATTCTCTTGGAACCAGGCACCCTGCTGGTTACCCTGGTCTGAACATCCTCTATTTTCTTCTAACCTCCAGAGTTACCAATACGGACAAGAATTCTATGATTCGTGAGATTACGCACGATGAGATCAAATCCGCTCTCTTTAGTATTGACAGTAACAAAGCTTCAGGCCCTGATGGCTACAACGCTTTTTTCTTCAAATCTAATTGGAGCATTGTTGGTCAGTACATATGTAACGGTTTCCTTAATTTCTTTCATTCTGATTCTTTGGAGGCCTCTTGGAGCTTCACTTCAATTGCTCTCATCCCTAAAAAAGATACTCCCTCTGAGCCTGCCGATTTTAGACCCATCGCGCTTTGCAATGTTAGTTACAAGATCATCTCGAAGATCTTAGTCAATCGAATTAAAGATTATTTCCCTTATCTCATAGATAACTCTCAATTGGCTTTCGTTAAAGAAATGAATATTTTGGATAATATTATTTTATCTCAGGGATTGTTAAAGGGATACCATTCCAATCAGAAGGATAAGAAGGTCGCTCTTAAAATCGATCTTAAGAAAGCCTTTGATAATGTCAGATGGCTTTTAATCATTGACATTCTTGTTGCGATGAAATTCCCTGATAAGATGATCACTTGGATCATCAAGTGTATCTCTTCTCCTTCGTACTCTATCAATATCAATGGAGATCCTCATAGAAATTTTAAAGGACGAAAATGTCTAAGGCAAGGAGACCCGCTCTCCCCCTTCCTCTTTCTCCTTGTCATGCAGGTACTTTCCAGCATTCTTAAGGAGAAAAAGTAAGTACCCGAATTTCCGGTTCCACTGGAAATGCCAAAAGCTCAAAATCATTAATCTCTGCTTTGCAGATGATTTAATGATTTTCTGTCATGGGGATGTAAAATCCCTTCATCTTATCAGAGAAGCTCTAGATGATTTGTATACTCTCTCTGGTATAAAAGTCAACTCTTCTAAGAGTCTTATCTTCTACTCTAGTATCGAAGAATTTCTCCGTTTAGACCTTGGCAATATTATGGGCTACCAGGAAGGCTCCCTCCCAGTTAAATATTTGGGTGTGCCCCTCCTTACTAACCGCCTCATCCAATCTGAATGTCGTCCCCTCCTCCACAAAATTACTTCCAGAATCGAGTCTTGGACCACTAAGCATCTCTCTTATGCTGGGAGACTTCAGCTTATCAAGTCTGTTCTATTCGTTGGGCAGGTCTACTGGTCTTTAATTTTTATCCTGCCCCGCTAGGATTATTAAAAAAATTGACTCAATACCTTCGTCGTTTCCTTTCGGTTCGGCTATGAAAATTCATGCGGCCAAAGTTGCTTGGAACACGGTCACGTTGCCCACTTTAGAGGGCGGTTTTGGGATTCTTGACTTAAAAATCTGGAATCATGCGGCTGTCCTAAAACATCTTTGGTCGATCATCAGTAATAACTCTCTCTCCGTCTGGAGTGAGTGGATTAAGATGGAAAAAAATAAAAAAAATAATTTTTGGAACCTCCAGATGGGATCCTCCCCCTCCTGGATCTGAAGGAAAATTCTTCGTCTCCGTCCTTTGACTTGTAATATGTGCAGGGTGGCAATGGGAAATGGCTCGAGCACCTCCTTTTGGTATGATCCATGGCTCCTCCCCACATCGATAGTCTCGCACTACGACGAAAGCATCATCAAGTCCTCTAGACTTGGGAAAAATCTTAGAGTCTCAGATTATCATCCTCAATGGAAACTGGAACTGGACATCCAATATCAGATCGACGAATGCTCGAAACCGTGCCAACCTGATGGAAATCCATCCTCTTATATCCTTTCTTCCCCCTTCGAATATCCTCTACAATGATATTCCTTTCTGGAAGGGGAAAGAATGAGGCACTTCATTCTCCATCAAGGATACCGACCATTCCATTCGTACGCCCAACCCTAATGTACGGTGGGCTGGGTTAGTCTGGAATAAATACAATATTCCCCGTCACTCTTTCATTTTGTGGCTAGCTATTAAAGACAAGCTTGTCACCTAAGACAGGCTTCTAAGTTGGGATTACAACATCCCAACTGATTGCCCCCTTTGCAACTCTGACACTGAGACTATCCATCATCTACTCTTTGATTGTAGTTTCACTCAGAGCATTTGGATCCATGCTAGTAATAACTTAGGGTTTCCTTTTTCCGTCTCATGTTGGCAGTATTGGGTTTGCGAAGCGTCAAATTGGTCTCAATCTCGAAACCATTATATTTGGCGTTCCTGTTTCGCGGCGGTAATTTACAACGTTCTGAAGTAGAGGAATCAAAAAACCTTTGGTTCCCCTCCTGTCTTTGCCTCAATGATATCTAACCGGATTTACTCAGACCTTCGGTTTAGATTCCAAGGCACAAAGACTGGATGGTCATTCTAAATTATTACTCATTACTATACTTTATATACTGGTATTGATATGCTGAGAGCAGTTCGTGATTCGACACTTCATTCTAAATTATTACTCATTACTATACTTTATATGCAGGTATTGATATGCTGAGAGCAGTTCGTGATTCGACACTTTATTGATGGAAAGGTTGATTGCGGACGAGGGGATGATGCGTATCTGTTTGAGCAGTACTATAGCCCATTGTACGAGACGTTTTTTCTATCCCACCATAGGGATAGCCTCCGATTTTTGTATGAACTCCTTTCAATTTATTTAATGATTGTTATCAAAAAAAATGTGTGTTTTTTTAAGTATGGTCCATACTAATATTTTAAAATAACCGTGAAACAAAAAAAAGAGTTACTAGCATATTTGTGTTTGGGCAGATTAAAGCGATGCATGCCATTGCCAAAAGAGTTATGGGGGAATAGAGAAAAAGCAAAAAGAGTGATGATATTGGACAGAGGTAGAGAGCTAGGGAGCTGTACTCCTATTGATATTAACACAGCTATCTGACGTCGTTTTCAGGTGATACATAGAGATAGGAACCACACTACAGCAGTACTAGTAAGAGTAAATTAATCTTGTAGTAAAATTGGTTCCATAAAATTCAAAATAAAATTGAAATAATAGTTGTAGGAGTACTTTCTTTTGCTGACCCCATTTCTGCTCCTTTATTGGTTCTGAATCTTTTATTAGATTTTGTTTTGGTATTTTGTGTTTCTCACGTGATCCTCATAACTTCTTCCTAACATTTACTATTTACACATAATTCATTTACACACTTTAATTTTACTCTTTTTTTAATGTCTTATAACTTGAATATGTGAAAGTCGATATTCTGTAAGATGTTTTTAATTACTTATATTCTGTTTAAAATGATTGTTTTTTTCTTTTGAATATTTTTGTTTTAAAATGAACGTCGTTTTATAAGTGTATTGCAATTTTATTATGAAATCTAATATCTTATTCTTTTGGTTTTTAGTTAGTCTATTTATAGTCTAGTTTATAAAAAAAG
Organism: Limnanthes douglasii subsp. nivea; assembly: GCA_036936605.1. Lineage (NCBI taxonomy): Eukaryota > Viridiplantae > Streptophyta > Magnoliopsida > Brassicales > Limnanthaceae > Limnanthes > Limnanthes douglasii. The sequence continues at coordinate 60,658,287 of JAUPFV010000002.1, read as the reverse complement.
GTTGTTAGTTAAAAATATAAAAAAAATTAAAAAAATTAAAATGATTTATTATATTTTTTAATACCTGTTTAATAATTTTAAAAGAAATTTATTATGAAGTATCAGGTTTTACGACAAATAAATTATTATAAGAAAAATGCTTATCTATTATTTCTAATTTTAGTTTTTCTATTATTTGTAGTTTTCGCATTGGTTATTATAATAACGTTTTTTTTTGTTATGGTGAAATTGCAATATACATTATATATTATATATCAAAGAGAAGAATATATATATATATATATATATATATATATATATATATTTTGTTGAGATAAAGAAAAGAAAAACCTGAACAACATATCTTATTTTATATATTAATTTTTTTTTAAAAATTAATTTTAAGAGTTTTTGGTTAAGAGGTTAAAAAAAAGATAAAACATCATTAGATAAAGCAAAAGATAATATGAAACGAAAGGAATATAAAGTAAGACTAATACCATATATAAATATTTCAGATAATATGAAACGAAATGAATATAAAATAAGATGACTAATACAATATATAAATATTTCATAGTTTAAATTTTAGGATAATAGATGTTGGTATCAATATTTCAAATTTGTCCGATTTGGATTTTGAATAAATTTAACTATGAAATTTTGTTCACAATATATATAAAAAAATTGATAATTTAAAAGGCCGAAAACAAAAAATGATTGTAATATTGGACAAAAAAATAGTTTTTGCCTTCAAGGGTGTAGCCGAGTTGGTTGAGTTTGGCATGCTTGCGACTAAAGATCATGAGTTCGAGTCCCTCTATATACGCCTTCTCGGCTGAGCCTGTCACTTTATGTGGTTTACCTTCTGGCGTTGGTTTGCAGGCTATCGCGTCAGACTGAGGGTTTACCCTATGCGCACTCATTGCACTCTGAATAGCGGCTGCGGGTTCCCACCGAAAAAAAAGAAAAAAATAAAAAAGAAAAAATAGTTTGGATATCATGTTCGTCTATCTATTTTTAAATGATAAACTAGATAGTGTTGAGAATGATGATAATTATAAATATTAAAACTAACAAAAAAATCGAAAAGGCTGACAAACGATAATTATAAATATTAAAGCTAACAAAAAAAATCGAAAAGGCTGACAAACGGTTCTGGCGAGGGTTTACTGCAATTAAATTCGTGCTGATACCAAAATAAATTATAAAACAAAATTTAGTAATAGAAAATATCAAAATATTTTTTAATACGAATTCATATACGTGTTTGAGGAGTTTCCGACGACTTTCCAGTGAATCTCTGAGCAAATTATATTGATGAATTTAAAGTAAGTCTTACTTCCAATACTATTTTCTAACAGTAAAAGAATTAGTATTATGGTAGCGGAAACAATCATGACTACAATTAAGGTGATGAACTAAGAACTTGTTCGTCTGAACCATTTCGATGTTTCAAGTTTTACTCGTTTGTAAGACAAGATTACATTCTTGTTGACAGCACTCAAAGTTTATTATATTATGGATCCAAAATTAGAGAACATTCATGAAACACGAAACACGTGACAAATACACAAATGAAATAAAGGCTAGAAGGCACAAGCATAAGTAAGACAATCTTATATGTCGTGGACATATTTTGAATGCATTATCGGATCGTCTTTTTTATTGATATATAAGTGAATCTTCAGTGTTAAAAATCTGGAATCTCTTGAAGAAAATACAAAACCGGAAAAGAAGGTACAAAGAAATTTTTAATTTTTTTATATTTTATTTTAAGTTTCATAGATGATAAATGATTTCTCCTCAAAATTTACGAGTTACAAATCATAGTAAACAAATTTGTTTCTGTAAAAGTGGTAATTACTAAAATATCTCAAGTGATAACTATCATATCAAAGTTGCCTCTATCTTCGAAAAATTATCGGAAGAAGATACTTCATACATTTGAAGATTTAAGAATAATCGCGTGTTAGAGATGCGGAAGAAGAATCCAAGATTGCAGTTTGGCCAAAAATAGTTTGGCAGCAAGACCAATAATACTTGTCAAAGTGTAAAGGGAAATTGTTCACTGTGTCGAAAAATAGGATATTTTCTCGTACATGCAACTTTAAGAGATATGGTAATAACACCAACATAATACACACCGACATATATCAGTTAAATGGTATTTTGATACGTGGGGGTAAAAGATACTTTATAAATTTTATTGATGACTATCTTAGATTTACTTATGTATATTTTTTTAAACATAAACATGGGGTCTTTAGATGTTTAAGATCTTAAAATGAAGTAGAAAAACAATTAGACACTAAAATTAAAATCTTGTGCAATGATAGAGGTGGGGAATATTTCTCGGGAGAAGTTTCTAGTTTTTATGAAGAACATGAGATAATTCATCAATGATCGACGCCTTACACGTCGCACCAAAATGGATTGACTGATCGCAAAAAAAGAACTTTGATCAAGATAACCACCACCATACTAGTTAATTCAAATTTGCATATTAATTTATATGATAAAGTTGTTTTAATTCTATGTCATATTTGTAATCGTATTCCTCTTTAGAAAACTGTAATGTCTCCATATGAGTTATGGAAAAGAATAAAACCAAACATAAATTACTTCAGAGTGTGGGGATGTTTAACATTTTGAAAAAACACAAATATATGAAGGATAAAGTTATATCCTAAACTATAAGATGTGTGGTCATTGATTATGCGGCCAATTGAGAAGCTTATATTTATTAGATTTTAAAAATAATATGGTGTTTGAATGAAAAGAAGAAAAGTTCTTTGAATCCAAATTTCATAATAATAATAGGATGCAAAATGTTGTAGGAAACAAGGAAATAACTTTGGAAAAAACATATTCGATTGATGAGCATTTCGATATTATTGACATTCGGGTGATATTATTATACTAGGCCAAGGAATTTTGATGCGCCTTGACCCTGTGATATTTCCTGTCTGCACCCAAAGCTCGAACTTCATCTTCCTTCAAGACTTCGATGTCTTGGCCAACTCACTGCCGAATATGTTTGCCCCTATAGCCCCAAAAGATAGAGAAGTGTTGAAACTTCAGAGGGAAATTTCTGAGCTTAAAAGAAGTGTTTTTTATAAAGCTAAAGAGTCACAAAACTCAACTGACCTTGCCCACCAACGGGCCGACGCTGTCGAGGCTAAAATTTAGGCTTTCGATGTGAAAGAAAAAGACTGGGAAAAAACTCTCTCCTAATCCAAGGAAGATCGCACCAAATCTGTCGAGGAGTTGGCTGCTCAGAAGCTTTAGAATGGTTTTTTTCGTTGGCGATCAACAAAAATAGCTAAGGAAATGCGGGAGCTCTGAGTGGCCCTCGACCAAAGCACGGAAGAAAACCGCCTCTTTGGCGTTAAGTGCAAAAAGATCATGGAGAAGGAAGTTGCCGATGCGAGGGTCGGCTATGTTCTGAATTTCCACGCTCAATGCCCTCGGATGCCACTTGGGTCAATGTGGTTGGATATCCCTGAAGAAGACCGTCTCGAAGCCGTTGATTCTACCGATCCTAAATTTGAAGACACCAAACCAACCGATGAATCCTCTGATGCTTGAACTCTATAACTCAGATCTTTATCTATATTTTTGTATAATTATCCAGACTTGATTTATTTTGTCCTTGGTGGACTTTTATTCGCATTTGTTTTTAAGACTTTATGTTCATCTTGCCTCTTTTTTGCAATCGGAATTGATCAGATTCCGATGCCAAGATTTAATGAATTTTATTACATCTGAATTTGTAGATCAACTCATGGTTGTAAAATCCTTCTAACAAGTTCGACATTGTTGATCAACTTAAAAGTTGAAAACCCCTTCTAACAGGTTCGACATTTTGTTGATCAACTTAAAAGTTGAAAAGTCCTTTTAACAGGTTCGACATTTTGTTGATCAACTTGAAAGTTGAAAAAACCCTTTTATCAGGTTCGACATTTTGTTGATCAACTTGAAAGTTGAAAAGCCCTTTTAACAGGTTTAACATTTTATTGATCAACTTGGAAGTTGAAAAACCCTTTTAACAGGTTCGACATTTTGTTGATCAACTTAAAAGTTGAAAACCCCTTTTAACAGGTTCGACATTTTGTTGATCAACTTGAAAGTTGAAAAACCCTTTTAACAGGTTCGACATTTTGTTGATCAACTTGAAAGTTGAAAACCCCTTCTAACAGGTTCGACATTTTGTTGATCAACTTCAAAGTTGAAAAGTCCTTTTAACAGGTTCGACATTTTGTTGATCAACTTGAAAGTTGAAAAAACCCTTTTATGAGGTTCGACATTTTGTTGATCAACTTGAAAGTTGAAAAGCCCTTTTAACAGGTTCAACATTTGGTTGATCAACTTGGAAGTTGAAAAACCCTTTTAACGGGTTCGACATTTTGTTGATCAACTTAAAAGTTGAAAAACCCTTTTTAACAGGTTCGACATTTTGTTGATCAACTTGAAAGTTGAAAAACCCTTTTAACAGGTTCGACATTTTGTTGATCAACTTGAAAGTTGAAAAACTATTTTAACAGGTTCGACATTTTGTTGATCAACTTGAAAGTTGGAAAACCCTTTTAACAGGCTCGATATTTTGTTGATCAACTTGAAAGTTGAAAAACCCTTTTAACAGACTCGACATTTTGTTGATCAACTTGAAAGTTGAAAAACCCTTTTAACAGGTTCGACATTTTGTTGATCAACTTGAAAGTTGAAAAACCTGTTTAACAGGTTCGACATTGTCACCAATATAGACTTGTTTGAGGCTCTAAAAATTTACTAAAATGGGTCAGTTTAAATAGACACCTCATTAAAACCTCTTCGCACCACCAGGGTAGGAAAGAGTGTGCCCCCGACAAAAGTTGTCTTACAAAGGAAACGCAAAACGATAAAAATTACAAATCATTCCAAATACAATTTAAGGTGCTGGATATTCCAAAAAAGACGTAGGGGTCGACCAAATTTATCTTTCAGCCTATAAGTCCCTGACTTTACTTTTTATATCACTTGGTACGGTCCTTCCCAATTTGGTGCCAACTTCCCAAGATTCTTGTCTTTTGTGTGGAGGAAAACCTTTCACAAAACCTTTTCCCCAACTTTGAAGTCTTTTCTCCGAACTTTCAAGACATACCTACTCCTCATCAGGGTCTGATAATGCAAGAAGCTTAGATGAGCCTTAGCTCGTTTTTCCTCTATTAAATCCAAAGCCAAAACCCGACTTTTATCATTAACACTCTCCTCGTAATGGTTGATTCTGAAAGAAAGGAACATTGTCTATGCGGGGATTACCGCATCCATGCCGTATACTAGAGCGTAAGGTGATTCTTGTGTCGCAGTTTGAGGCGTGGTTCGGTATGCCCACAACACCTCTTGTAAAACATCCGGCCATTTTCTAGCCTTTCTTTCCAAGATCCTCTTCAATCCGCTGATGATTCTTCTGTTGGTAACTTTAATCTGCCCGTTAGCTCGAGGATGGAATGAGACTGGAAAGCATTGCTGTAAATTATGGTTTGCACAAAATTCCCTCATTTCATTGCTGTCTATGGGCCGTTATCCATGGTTATCTTCTGAGGGACCCCATATCGACAACAAATATTTGACCATATGAATTTTACCACATTTTTAACTCTGGTTCCTGACAATGGCTCTGCTTCAACCCATTTTGAGAAATAATCCACTGCGACCACGATAGTCTGTCTTCCTCCAGTTGCTAATGGAAGTAGTCCTACTAGATCTATCCCCCCACCTATCGAATGGTAGACCCTCAGAAATGGATTCGAGGGGGACTGCTGGGGTGTAGATTGAATTGGAAAACTTCTGGAATGTATCGCATCTTTTGACCAGTTCTTTGGCGTCGGCAGATACCGTAGGCCAGTAGAAACCTCAAAAAAGAACTCTCCTAATTAGTGTCTTGAAGCCACAATGTGCCGACCCTTCACCATTGTGTAGCTCGGACAATACCATCTGTGATTCTTCGCGCCCCAGACATCTTAACATAGGTCTGCTTGCAAATTTCTTATAGAGAACATTTCCCAACAAGGCAAAACCTCGCGCCTTGTACCGAATGCTCTTCGCTAGATTTTTATCATCAGGAAATACTTCCTTAGCCAAGAACTTCATAATAATACTCCTAAGTCAAGGTCTATGGGTATTCTCCCACATAAGCTGTTGTTGCCAATGAATCAACGATTGTATTATCTTCCCTTCTGACATGCTCATAAGTAACCTTTTTGAAAGACGAAGCTAAAATTCTCAAAGCCGCTAAGTATTGCACCAGCTGTTCTTTTCTCGCTTCGGATTGTCCCGTTGTATGATTAATCAGCAGCTGCGAATCGCTTATCAACCTAACGTTTCTAGCTCTGCAAACCTGTGCCAACCTTAGACCCATCAGTGCTGCCTCATACTCGGCTTCATTGTTCGAACCTTTGAAACCAAAACGAATCGCTTGATGCATTGCGATCCTTGTTGGTGTAGAAATATGGATACCACCCATGCATTTGCTGATACTTGAACCACCATCAGTTCTGACTATCCACTCATCCACATTTACCTCTGGTTCGGCTGCTACTTCCTCAAGCCTACCAGAATGAAACTCCACCAAGAAATCTACTAACGCTTGCCCTTTAATAGCCGTTCTCGGTTCGAAATCAATATCGAAGTCCCCAGTTCTACCGACCATTTCGACATACGGCCAGAAATATTGGGTCACTATAAAAAAAACTTTTTAGGGGCAAAGCAGTTCGAACCATAATAAAATGACCTTGAAAATACGGTCGCATTTTCCTAACAGCTTTTACCAGAGCTAGTGCTAACTTCTCGAGCTTCAAGTATCGCTTTTCAGCATCCAACAAAATTTTGCTCACATAGTAGACAGGTTTAGGGATCCTATCCTCTTCTAAAACTAAAGCAGCGCTCACTGCATGCTCTGAAACCGTTATATATAGAAACAAAATTTCTCGAGATAATAGTTGTGTCAGCAGCGTTGGGGATGATAAGTAATTCTTGATGCTAAGAAAAGCTTTGCTACATTTAGGTGTCCAGCTGAAATTCTTAGCATTTCTTAACACTTGAAAAAACGATGCGCACTAGTCAGAAGATCGTAAGATGAATCTGTTGAGTGCTGCCAGTGGTCCAGTCAAAATCTATACCTCTTTGATATTCCTTGGGGGTTCCATACTAATTGGGTTGGGTCTGCCTCTATCCCTTTCTCGCTCATCATGAACCCTAAGAATTTTCCGGACTGAACTCAAAAGGAGCAATTTTCTGGATTCAATTTGAGGTTTACTTTTTCGAGGTTCTTGAAAGTTTCTTCAAGGTTGGCAAAATGATTTTCATCCATGACATTCTTAACAAACATGTCGTCAATATAGACCTCAACATTTTGCCCAATCTGTTCCTCAAAGACCTTATTCACAAGCCTCTGATAAATAGCCCCTGCATTCTTCAGAGCAAATGGCATAACCTTGTAACAATACAAAACCCTCCCTATGATGAATGTGGTGTTTTCCTGATCTCTTAGATCCAACTTTATCTAGTTGTACCCTATGCACGTGTCCATGAACGATAATAACTTGTTTCCTGACGTCGAATCTACCAACTGGTCAATCCTCGGTAAGGGAAATGGGTCCTTAGGACACGCTCTGTTGAGGTCCGTGAAATCTACGCACATTCTCTATTTTCCGTTTTTCTTTTTCACCAAAACTGGATTTGCTGTCCAGCGCAGATACTGGTACTCCTTTATATATTCTACCTTTGTTAGCCTTTCAACCTCTGAAATAATTGCTTATGACTTTTCTTGGGAGAAAGCTCGGCATTTTTGCGTTATAGGTCGAACACTTCGATTTATGGACAATTGATGATAAATAACACTCTCACAGACCCCTGTAACATCTTCTGAGCACCAAGCAAACAAATGTAGCTTTTGTCCAAGAAAATCAATCAATTTCTTCCGAAACAAGGGGGAAAAATTTACGCCAATCTTCAAAACCTTACCTTTGGAAAATTCGTAGTTTTCATAACTTTCATCGGTAAGTAATAATCCTATGTCTCCCTAGGATCGTCTGCAGGCTCCAATCCAGGGGCCGACTCCGCTAACTGCTAATCCCTTACATCGACCATCTCCTTATCTGATTTCGTTGCCAGTGCTGCTCGGTAACATTCTCTCGCTGTCTTTTGGCTGCTTCTGACAACACCAATATTGTTTCTGATCACATATTTTAAGCACTGATGAACCGTAGAGGTTACAACATACATCTTTGACAACCAATATCGGCCGAAAATTGGATTATATGACGTGGGAGCATCCACGACTATAAACAAGACCGTTACTTCCTTTTTGAAAGGCCCTCGTCCGAGTTGGACAACACTTTCAAACTCACCTACTACCTCTGCTGATGCTCCTGTAAACCCGATAATAGTCCGATCCGATGTCACGATCACTGGCTTATTCCTAAACCCTAAGAAAGTTGATAAGAAAATAATGTTTTCTGAACTCCCGGTAGCCACCAAAATTCTTCGAACCTCCTCACCAGCAATAGCCGCTACAATTACGATCGCGTCTTAATGAGGACTGGCAATGTCTCTCATATCATCATCATCAAAGCACATGATAGGAGATGGGTTCTGGTATATATGAGTCGAATCTCTTGCCTCTAATTGTGTATCCGGATTGACCATGTGCCTCTTCCAAGATGAATTGGTGATACCTACCATTGAGTCGCCCCCGAAAATTGTTAGAGACTTGAAAAACTTACACAAGTCGCTTACCTTTCCTTGCGCCACATGTACTACTTCCTCAATTAGATCACATTCATATTTTTATCCGGGGTCCAAATACTCAGCGGACACATCAAACGAATCGGTGACCTCGGATATCACCAAAAAGATTTCTTGCTTCGGTACTGCAACAATCGGTTTAGCCGCTCCGCTTTGTTGGGCTTGTTTCTTTATGTACTCGAGCAATTTTCCATTGTCAATTTGCGCTTGCACTTATTTCTTGAGGGTAATGCAATCTTTGGTATCATGACCTACATCCTTGTGATACCTACAGTAGCGATTGTTTCGGCCTGAACGAGGATTTCCGATCGGAAATGGCTTCCGGAAGTGTACATTTTTCCTTGACTTGTCAAAGATAGTTGTAGCACATTCAGTCAAATTAGCAAAGTAGTCAGGTCGAACCCATTTATTCAATATGGTTCGGTAATTGTTTCCCTGGTAATTATTTCGTACCCTCTAAGTCTGATTCCCTTATCCTTTTCCGTTCGATTGTTGTGTTGCTGGTGCTACAGTAGTTATCAGTTGTGGCTGAGGAGTCATGGTTGTTTTTTGTGGAGTCTTTTGATATGTAACAACCGAAGCTTGAATTGTTTGTTGGATTTGCGCTGCGAACTCTGATGCTTCGGTTTCTTCAATCAGGATCTACTTTTCAACCTGAGCTAACAATGCAGAAAAAGTAAAATCCTGTTTTTTCGTTACAGCTTGTTTCATCGGACCAGGAAACAAGCCTAATCTATAACCAGTCATAGCCATACTTTCATCACAGTAGTCAAGATCAGTATTCGCATCTATAAAGCGTCGAGTACAATCCCTCAAACTTTCTCCGACCTTTTGTCGGCAATTGACGATCGTATCTCCGTTAGCTCGGAAGTTCTTACTTCCTACAAACTGATGCCTGAACATTATCCAGAACATACCGAAGTTTTTAATGCATCCCTGTGGCAATCGATTGTACTACTTTGATGCCCTGTCTTTAAACATCATCGAAAATGCTCGGCAGATCAACTTGTCATCGTTATCGAAGCTTAACATAAAATTCTTGAAAGCTTCCAAGTGGTTGTCAAGGTCTTTCTTTCCGTCATATTTTTCGAGCTTCGAGATATCAAAGCACTTCGGGAGATGTCCCGACAAAATTTAATCTGATAACAGGGACGACCTCCAATTGTGTCCGAGGCTAAAAGTTTCACCTCCTAACCCTTCTGCATGACTTGCAAACAAACCTTCTTTGAGTGGGTTTGTGAATTGACTTCCAACCCTGTAGCCATAAGACTGGCTCCCTGATGGAAATCGAAATTGGGGGCCATTTTGTTGTTCCCTGTTAACTATGACCGTACCGACCTTTTCAGCAAACGTTGAAGTTACTTTGTCATTGCTATTACCTTGAGGTTTAACTATCTTTGCTCGCAATGACTTACGCCTTCGAAGTTCTCACTGCCTGGTCATTCTTTTATCATTTCTAAGGCATCAAAAATCTCTTTGCAGGGAAGAAGACTCACACATATCTTCCCAAGTTGAATATTCGTACCCATGCTTGGATCAGAATCCAGACTTCTTTCTTGCAACCCCGTTGAGCATTCTCACTCGAGTTCTGCTTTTGTAAAAGTCCACTTCATCCCGATCGATAATGCAATGGGCTTCTTTCTCTTCTTCACCCGATCGTTCGCTTCGACCGTCGAGCCGACACTTCTTTTCAGCAAAAGCCACCTTTTTCTCAGCATCCAGCTTAGCAATATTGTCCAACAATCATTGCCTATTCATAATTAGGGTCGACCGTTTTCTTCGGCCCTGATTACCCTGATCATCATCACGAAACAGCTCCTCAGAGTACCGACCCTCTGAAGACGACATCTCCTTGTCAGAACCTCTCTCTTTTGCCTTTCTCTTTCTAGCCTCGGTAGTCATTCCTCGAATTTTAGGTCTTTGATAGGGTCGAGATTTTGGGGAACTTGATCTCCAGGTATCTCTATTTCCCACAGACGGCGCCAATGATAAGTCTCAGAATATCTAGGGTAGATTATCGGGTAATATGTATGGAAAAAGGTTGTCAGGCGAACAAGTACAAGATTCTAAAGAGAGAGAGTAGTCAAAATAAAGTACCAATGGTTAGAAAGTACCCTTTTTGGGGAATAAGATATTTCCTTATATAGTGCCAGTGGTGGGCTCCACTGTCACATGTTATGTCTACTCTAATTATATGTTAGCCCCCATATTTATATTTATGTATTACATTTTCTATCTTTACAAGTAAGTCCCTATAGATTTATTCATTGCAAATTGGAACCCTTATTATCCTTGGCATTTTATGCCCTTATCAAATATAATATCTTCATTCACAATGTAGCATGTCTATTATCGAGTCATATTTACAAAATAACCAAGAAAGTGATCAATGAGTTTACCATTACGTCTTGTCAAATAGCTCATCTAGTAGTATTTCAGAATCATATGAGGACATCCCCACAAATAACCTTATTTTCGGTCGTATGTCAAGTATTAAAGATAAAGTTATTTAACTGGACAAATGAAACTTGTATATGATGAAATATGGTGTTAGATTTTCGTTTCATCCTATGCTATTAGAATTCTTTCAATATGCCAGAATATTTCATTCTACATCAAATGGATGGAGAACCTTAACTATCTTGGTCATATATTTAGTCATCTTAAAGATTCATATTACCATCCCTTAAATCCTTTATAAGTGTAAATTCAACAAAGTATCAAACTATGTTTTTTACTCTCTCGAACGGCTAGACTCTGATCATGTATGAAAACAAATTTTCTTTTATGTGATTGAAAATTGGTAGTTCAACTCGTCAAATGGTATTGTCCAAACCGAACATCAATGGATGACAACAAGTAAGATATGATAAGAACTATGTTACCATTTTTTGCATGCCTCTTATTATTTCATAATACTAATTATGTTTTACTTTTTTTTATTAACGATAAAATTATCCTTAATTTCTTTTTTTTACAGAAGCCTATGTTATTTTCAAAAAATTTAAGTATCTCTTTTCTAGTGACAATGTATAAAGTTGGTTATCAAATCATATTGTTGGTACTTGAAATCAAAAATTTCATTATCTTTTACTTGGGACAACTTCTTATGTTTGAGCATTTGAAAATTAGAAGACAACCATTCTTTGATAAGGTTGAAATGGTAAACATATGGACAAGTTTTTGTATTAAAGAAGTGGATCTTATAGAAAACCTAAAAACGATTTGGCACTGAAAATGATTGAGGAACATATTTGTTTGTTCTAACAATTAAAAATCTTATGGAAAAAAAAGATCGTGTTGTTGACATAAACGATTGCCAGTCAAAAGTTTCAAAAGTAAAACGTCACAAGATCAAGAAAAATAAAACCCTTAATAGAATCCAAAAGAGGTCGTCCAAAAATATATAGTTTAAACCACTTATACCAAAATTTATCTTGTTGTTTCCAATACTTTTAAAGATCCTTCTCCGAAAAATAAAGAAAACTACCATCAAAATAACTCGTAACAAAAAGAAAAGCATTAATTTTCCTACCTCAAAATCTCCTCCACTTGGAACACTAACTTCTTCAATAGGTTATGTGAGGTCGTCACTGAATGTTGACGTTAAATTCTTAATAGTTCATTCATATTCTTAATCTTTTGCTGATTTTTTTTGAAGTGAGTTGAAATTAACTTAGAAGTTATTTCTTACTTTTATGCTTAGTCATTTGATTATATAATTGTTTTAGATAAAATGACGGGTTAAGTTTGTATTACTTATTTTGCTGATATTTTTTAGGCGAGTTGGAATTACCTTAGAAGTTATTTCTTAATTTTATGCTTAGTCATTTGATTATATAATTGTTTTAGATAAAATGATGCGTTAACTCTATATTACTTGATGGGAAGATAATTTTAGCTAAGTGAATCAATTTACTATGTAATATATGCACCGCATCTCTTGCATTTAGAGAAGAATTTAGTCTGTTGAATGAGAAACTAACAGAATTAAAGAATGGAAACTCATTATTAAATAATTCTCAACAATAAACTTGAAACATAAGAAATAACATACCAATTTAATTTTAAAAAGTTTCGAACAAAAAACTTTAAATAACAAGGTTACCGAACTGAGTCAAGCTCACAAAACAAGTGCTAAAGTTAAAGAGTAAGAATTTCATAAAGCCAAAAATGTTATTAAGGAAACGATGATTGAATATGTGATAGATTCGACAAAATCATTCATTGATGAAGACGTATGAACTTTCTTATTCAACTCGTTAAACAATCCTTTTATGAATTTGAGACTTTATTTGAAGTTCATTCCAGTGGAAAAATGTCTTAAAGTATAATGAAGAAGACTCTTCACGTGATAAAAAAATGCATTAATGATGATTCTCTTTGAGATGAGAAATAAAATATGAACAGTAATGATGAAGGAAGAGACATATATTGATGGTCGTAATACTGTTATTAAATATTTATTTTCTTGCCTTTAAATTTATTACTCGTTTCATAAAAAATCATACCTTAATTCATGTATGACCTTTATCTTTATGTTGTTTACTTATTTTGAGACACTAACATTATTCTCAAGTAGCGTCGGGTTGATATGTTTCCTGACTAAATATTTGGTCATATGGATTTTTAATCTATATTTTTGTTTCAAATTTGCGTAACATTTTCAGTGAAATTTTATATATTTTTTATATACATATTTTTTATTTCATCGTAGTAGTTCTATTAGTGGGTCTCGTTATAATACTAAAGGTATATGTTTTACTTTTCAGATACTAAATTGATAAAAATAAATAAATATACATTTCTTCATTCTTTTTTACACACCTACATTGACATCGTCAACTTTTACTCCGCCTAAAGTTGTTTTTTAGAAAACTATTTGTTAGCATTTGGTACTTAATTCTAGTGGATTATGATTTTTTTAATCGTTGGTTTGATTTATAGTCAGTTTTTTACTTTCTCGTTTTTATGGTCCCCGGTGCATGGCCTTTCATTACATGAATCATTAACTTAGAATTAAATATATTTTCTTTAAGTTTTTTATTGAATGTCATTTACGATCTTTATTACATGGCCATATGCTCGTTTAGATAATTTGATTTGGTTTTAAATCATGTTAATATTATTTTATGACCTTCAATTTTATAAATTATTGGATTAATTTACAATTATATCATTTTTAATTCAAATATCATTTATAAATTTTATTCACTCGTCTCTATCTCTAATATTATTGTTTTATCAAATCGCATCAAACTATAACTCTATTGTTATTATTGTTTAATATCTTGTATATTATTGGTTTGACTTCAAGTCATATTGCTAGTAATTTGGGGATTATTGTCAAAAAATTTAATTTTATTGGCAAAAAAATAATGAAAAAAGAATTTATATTAAAATATGGTTTCGTATGGTCTTTTGTAAAAAAACATATCGGTCTAGCAGGTGGGAAAACGAGTACAAAACCGTTTTTTTACAAAGATATACAATTAAAAATTTATAGACTTCGTGGATGTTAAAAACATATCCATCAATTTCAGTTAACTTAGAAGCCCCACAATTTATTTTTTAATACAACTTGATATGGTTCCTCATAAAACGAACCTAATTTTTATGCATTCCTATCTTTTGTTCCTTGAAATATTTTCCTCAAACGAGATCCTTTATCTTAAAGCTTTTATACTTGAACTTTAAAATATATGTGCTCCTCATCAATCATATGTAGTGGTCAACTCATACTTATGCTTCTTCACGAAGCTCATCTAATAAATCAAATTTTATCCATTTTCATTTTCATTTTATTCTGATGAATAAAATTAAATTCGGTGACTATAAATTAATACCTCCCATGGAACAATAACTTTATTCCATGAAATATATAAAAATTAGTTTTATTGGTAGATTCTTTGGGATTTATTCGCTACACTAGTAACATTTAAAGAAAATAATGATGATATTTTCCCTTAGCAATTTCAACCTTCTTTTAATAGCATATAGGATGGTTTGGTTAGTAGCTTACACTTGTCTATTAGCTTATAGGTAATATGAGATATAAAAATATTTATATATGTCGTATATTCAATAAAATATTGTAATAATATAATTTTTTAAACTAAAATTTATATAAGTAATAAGTTTCCTTAACGACTCAAAATTGGTTTATAAAAAATTATAAACTTTATGAGATCGAATCCCTTTCAAAGGATTTGTTTATACCCACTTAGTAAAATAAACCACATTAACTATAAAAAAAATTGCATTCTTCCCGTATCAATTGCTAATGGACCTACCAAATCAATTTTTCGTCTATCAAATGGACATGCAGAAGAATTTGATCAAAGTATTTTGCTCAGTAAATGAGTTGTGTTAGAAAATCGGTGGCATGGATCGCGATTTTATACCGTAGTTTTTGCATCTATTATTTATGTAGGCCAATAATATCTCGTAAGAAAAAAGGTATAATTATCCATTTAGAACCATAATGCATCTATTTTTGTGGCTACTTCATGTAAATCCCTCAAAATGAACAAAGTTGTTTCTTTGCATAGACATGCATGGTAGTGCTTTTTAATAAAGTATGTCATTAAAAATTACATATTTGGTTACACGTAAACAAAATAAATATGGTTGTGGTTTATGTGTTGGTAATATGAGATCATTTTGAAACAACAAATAATCATTATGTCAATCCTAACACTTTTCAATTGATAACACTTTTGAATTTTCAACTTCACTCGAAACTGTTGGATTATCTTGAAAAATAACCAAATGATTGGGTTCTAAATATCCTAACTTGTCCAATGAATATGCATTTGTATTTTCATGATGAGTTACTTCTTCGTACATGATATTATCAAATTATTTTTCATTTACTTTACCACTTCTAAACACCCTCTCACATTCTCCTATTTTGTTTCATATTCCCCTTCAATTTAGTTAAATATCAATTGAGAATCTGAGATGAATTGTATTGTTCCTAAATTCATTTCACCAATAGTTTTTTTATATTCAAGTTCGTTAATTTTTTTATTTATAATTACTTATTATTACTATAATATTTAAATAACCAGTGTCATGATTTGTAATCCAAAAAATTTAAAAATTGTATGGACACATTTGTTTTTCTATTATCGAAAAATATTTATAAAAAATATATGCTTTTGAATATATATTTTAAAACATGAAAAATAAAATCTATATGAAGATTATATAAATATGGGTTAGTTGTAAATATCTTCATCATTTTATCAAGAAATTTAATACAAAAACGAATCATAAATTTATAAAAAGTTGAATTAGTGCTCTTGTGGACGGAGTCATTATCAGAAGAAATATCGGTACCAACATCCTCGTCCAAATGGGCATATGAACGATGGATGAGGATTTTAATGACATGATTCAAACTGGCCCATTCAAATCAATAACCATAAAGATTTAGATAGTCGTGAGCTTTGTGTGACAGAGAGACTCAATTGCGGAGGAGAACTTAGTTGGCATCAACACCATCAAGTTGGGATAAATCTAGCGGTTACCATCTATATGACGAACATTAGATCTAAACTACCGACTATTTTGGGTTAGGAGAGGGACATGCATGAGAGTTATTATTGCAACACAGCCTTACTACAGCAACAACAATCTTACTACATCAACAATGACAACCAAAATCGTAAAGAAAAAGACACGTAATCGAGATGATCGAAGATAAAAATTAACTTTGATTAATTAGATTTTTATTATTTCTAATCCACGATAGAGAAACTCTAGATTTTCATATGAAACCCTTGGTCAAATTTGAAACACTTTGATCTAGATCTGAAACAACTTTGATATACATTAAACATAGCCAACGATGGTTTCTATTTATCTCTCTCTCTATATATATATATATATCTCTCTCAAGCTTTTGGGAACATGGGGACTACATAATCCAAGGCTAAAAAGAAGGATCCATACATAGAGGTGCAAGATTTTTCCAATGTTATAGCTCGATATGCTAATGTTGCAAATACAACTCTTGTCACCACCAGTAGGTCCATGCTTGAAGCTTGTATTTAGCATGCCGCTCTTAGCCTCAAGGTAATATGTATGGCATTTTTATTTTTTGGGATTTGAACATTGATTTGAAGACTGAGGCAGACAAGATATGAGACCTCAAAGCAAAAGTGTATGAAATAGAGCTGAAAGTGTCTGAGGTGGATTTGGACCTATGAAATAAATCTGAAAGTGTCTGAGGTGGATTTGGCCCTAAAAACATTGAGTAAGTTATGACAATTTCTCTGATGTCTCAGAGAAAAAAACTTATCGAGGTGGCTATAACTCGAGAGCCATCCATCGAATCATAAATTATTTTTAGATTCCATAAATTGTTCATTTACCTAGATCTTGGTTCATTATGGAAGAAGGTTTCTCAAGAGGATATGGTGAATGTGTAGACTTTGAATTCAAAGATATGGTAAAAAAAGATGAAAATAGGAGGAGGTCAAAGAAACCAAAAAATAGGTTCCTCGTAAAGCTAGAACTTTGGAGGCCTTAACCGATTCTATTTTTCACACCCCATTTGCTGACCTACAAAGCCAGCAGACCAAAATCGAGGATGGCAACAACAACATCATGTAGCAGTAATCGATTTTATTGTCTTACTTGTTTTATTGAAATTATATTATCATTTCACTTTTCTTTCTCCCTTTAAATTATCCAGGTCCCTATAGAGCCATGGCGTTTTATTGTATGTTTATGTTTTTTACTCTGAACCATTAAATTCGTTGGAGATCTAAGGATGTTTTTTAAAATTTACTTGAGATCTGATTTAGTAGTAAAATCGAAAGATCTTTCAGCTGGTTGATATTAAGTATTTAGTAGAGAGTAGTGAGAGAAAGGAGGTGTATGCTTGCACTTAACATTTTAGAAAAAAATCCTATATATTTAATATCGTTCGTTGAGGTATTTATACTCTTTTTAACGTCCATGGGTCACTCTGGTCATATATCTTCTATTTGGGCCCATTTTATGAGCCTCCAAGCCCATGATTGAACGTACGAGGCACATAGCTGAGTCATTGGTTCGCTTCGGTTGCTGCTTAGTCATCAAATTTTGTCTATCCTATCTGAATTACCCTTTGGGATAAAACCCAAATTACTGCAATGTACATCCAAAGATATCCGATCCTATGACATTGCTCTTACTCTAAGTTAATCTGAGAATTTATCGCTATAAATCTAAGCATGTCGTCCATCCCATCTGACTGAACTTCCCGGCTTGGATTAACGAGCTTTTGGTCCCCCTCTGCTTTGGCTGATGGCCACATTTGGCGCTCAGAATTCTGCTTTGTTATCTACTACATATGGAACGAACGAAACGCAAGAATCTTCAAAACTGCTCAAACCCTCAACTAGGAGATTGCTCACCATATCTTATCAAACCTCCGCTATCGTTTACTCCAAAAAAAAAATTGTCAGTTTAGTCCTATAAAATTACTTTTCTCCGCGTAGCACGTTGTTCTCCTTGTAAGATTTTTACTTTCGTTATTTTTGTATATTTATATCTCAGTTATCTAAAGTTTAGCGTGTCCCTTAAATTTTTGTCACTCGTGCTTTTTATACCAAAAATATATAATATATATTTTATTATAAATATAAATCACGCATGCGGTAATTACACATCATAGAAAAATTGTTACACCAAACCTATTGTAATATCATAACAAAAAAAAAAACTGTATTAGGAAAACAAAATCTATGGCATTAACTTTATGTTTCCAACAAAACAGTTCCTTAAATTTGACTTATATCCCAATGAAGTGGTTTTATTTTATTTCTTCAAGTTCGTTTAGATACATTATTATCATTATTTAGAAAATAAGTTTTTGATACCATATAATTTTTAGTAAATATAACATCCATCTTTGAAATCGATAAACAATATATTTTGATTAAGAAAAAGAAGTAAATATAACATTCATCTTCCGAACGGGATATAATTTTCTTTTTCAAAGTTCCCCAATTTTGTTTCTGAAATTAAAATAATAAAGAAGAAACTGTAGGTAGCTTTCTTAAATCTAGAAGTTATGGTGGTGTGTAGTCACCGCCTGCTTCCACTTTTCGACATAAAGGAGGGTGGATATTTTCCACACTTTTTCCAGTCCAATTTCGGAAGGCCTCCTCTGTAGCACATACAACTTATTGTTGTGAGCAGGGGTATTGTATATCCCGTTTTCTTAAATAAGGAACAAATACCGTCTTCTTATTTATATTGAACTAATCTGAATAACTAATTTTAATATTAATATCATCGCACAATTTTCAATTTATTTATTTTCAAAATACTTCATATTAGTTGAGATATGTTTTGATTTGTATATCATGATTTTTTCATATTCCGTCGATATAGAATTTTGAACGTTTTTAATAAAACAAAATTTATTTAACCTATCAATATCAGAAAAATGATTTTTTTATCTCCAAGAAAGCTCCAATAATCAATAAGGATCTTTCATCTCTTCTTCATGCATATCATGATCTTCATTTTGTCTGGTTGTTGCATCTATTCCTCAAGCCTGATTTTGTATCTCTCGAATTGTGCAGCTTTTTCTCTATCTGATCTTGTTCTTCTCCGGGTCTTATCTGCTTTTCATGGAGGTCTTCAACAACGTTGTTTTTGAGGAATAAATTTTTCCAAATCTTCAATCGTAAAACGAATCTCGGAAAATCAAAAAAGCAAACCTCAAATCAACAACACCAAACAATACAATTAAAACTTTTGTTGATACTGTTAGGAAGATAAACACTCAACCAACAATCAAACCTATCAACATAATGGAGAAAACAGATCACATATCATTACAGTATTCTCAAAGTGCTAAAGATCAGCTTACCCTTGTATCCAAACATACCCTTATATGTAAATTTTCTAAAGGATTACCCATAAGAAAATTGCTTAACCAATTCTTGGATTCGCTTAAATTTAAAGGATAATATAGCTTATCTGTTTGGGACTTCATGCATGTTCTATTTGAATTTGATTTAAAGGAAGATATATGCAAAATTTGATCTATTAATGGATGGACCATTGAGGATGCATCAATGAGGCTGTTACGATGGAAAGCAAAATTCACTCCAAAATATGAAAGTGCTTCTACACCAGTATAGATCAGAATAGAGAGAATTCTTGAGTATCTCTATAATGAAAGAATAATTAAAGACATAGCGACATCCATTGGAGCTTACCATAGCGCATATTATGCTTGGATTGAAATGGATGTTTCTAAAAAAATTAAACACTACATATGGGTTGGATTTGGTGATAACCAGGGATGTTGGTTAACAATCAGCTATAAAAATTTACCAATATAATGCAACAGTTGTTTTCACCTGGGTCATAGTTAAGATATGTGTAAGAAAGATACTATCAAATGATACTCAGAATCAAGACAAGAATCCAATTACAAGAAAAGATAGAGAGATAATGGATAACTTTACTATTAATGATACTCAGAATCAAGACATAAAATCCCCAAAAGCTGAGGAAATTATTGAAGTTATCCAAACTTTAGAGCATGGTTACAATGTATCCACTTCTCAAGATTATGAAAATTTGATCTCTGGCAATATCACTCCCAACCAGAACAATATAAGAAGCTTACATATTTCTCTCGCTCTTAAAGCCAAAGAAACTGATGCAGGATTCCATGGAATTCTCAACAGAAAACTAAAGGATGCTAGAAGAAAGAAGAAGCCTAAGAGTATGATAATCAAATCCTTGAGATACTAAGGGACCAACAAACCATCTAACTCTCTTCCTAATGATGATAAATATGCTTAGCTGGAATATCAGAGGAATAAAAAACAATTCATCCATTAGAAGACTTAAATCTATCATCCTCAAATGAAAAGATCAAGTTAATTGCAATTCAAGATCCTTTAGTTAGCTCTGAGAATTCGGAAAATATTGTTACAAATATTGGTTTCAATAATTACACTTCTAATACGTCCAATAAAATATGATTTTTTTAGTGATGATTTTGCTATTAACATTCTTCTTGATCATTCTCAATGTTTAGATTTAGAAATTTCATATTCAGGATTAGATAAAAACATTTTACTTATAATTATTTATGTAAAATTTCAGACACATAATAGAAGAGAGTTTGGGAATCATCTCAGGAATATATCAACTAATTTTACTGAATGACTAATAATTGGAGACTTCAATGTAATTTCTACATCAGATGAGCAATTATGATGTTCAACATTCTGTTACAACATCATAAAATATTTCAGTGATGTTATTAGGGACTCCTATTTGGAAGATGCTGGTTTTGTTGGATCCAAATTCACTTGGACCAACAACTCCAAATTGAAGAGATTAAACAGAGCTCTCTATAACTTTTCCTGGTCCAGCTTCTATTTGATACTCAGGTTCTTCACATGGCCATAACTTATTCTGACCATGTTCCGATATGTGTGACCATTGCTACTGATAAATTAAACATAAAAAAACTTCATATTTTGAATCGTGTGATTCTAGATGATGATTTATTAGCCTTCGTAGAAAAAAATTGGAATCAAAGAACGGATGGTTATCCCCTCTACATCTTTTGGCATAAGCTTGAAATACTTAGAGAATGTCTCAAGGTTTGGAATAAAAATTTATTTAGTAATATCTTTGATAAAATGCAAGTTACTGGAGAAAAATTCAAGAAATTGGAGATTCGGGTCACTCTGACTAAAAATGTTGAAACTAAGTATGAGTTAGCTAAAGTTAATGCCCTTTTCCTTCAAGCATTGAGAATGGAAGAATCATTTTGGCAGCAAAAATACTACTGTAACTAGCTGAAAGATGGAGACAGAAATACAAAATCCTACTACGCCTATGTGTCTAAAAAAGAGGAAAGAACTCAATCAAAAGTATTAAAGATGAACAGAACTGGATTCTTGACTCTAAAAACATTGGCAATTCTGCTGAAGTTTACTTTAAAGATATCCTTACTAATCAGCCTTATACTAATATTGACTATGAATATAACAAAATGCATGACATTATATTTAACAACATTCCTAAGTTGATTACCAATAAAGATAATACCTTAGTGATTTTTCCTCCCTCTGATGAAGGGATTTTTGACATCATCAATAACCTGAATTCCTCAAGTGCAGCAGGAGTAGATGGCTTCAACAACTGCTTTTTTAAAACTTGCTCGAATATGATAAATAAAAATATCTATGTCATGTCATGTCCTTCTTATTGCTTGGCCATAATATTCCCTGAGGAATCATGGCCCCAAGTTTGTGCTTAATTCCTAAGTCTATAAACCCTACTAATTGGAATAATTTTAGATATATTACCTTATTTACTTTACTAAATAAACCATCTTTAAGATTATTAACAATAGGCTCTCTAATATTCATCATAAAATTATCTCTAAAGCTCAAGGTGGATGTGTGAAAGATAAATCAATCCATGAAAATATTCTAATTGCTAAAGAGCTTGTCTACGACTTCAATATAAAGCCTAAATCTGGAAACATAATGATTCAATTAAACATGTCCAAAGAATTCGACAAAATGTCTCATTCCTTCATTGTTAAAATGCTTTTATCTTTTGGATTTTCAAATAACTTTGTCAATCTTATAAGCAAGCTAATAAGATTTTTTATATCTCAATGCTCATAAATGGTAATGATATTGGCTACTTCAATACCAAGAGAGGCCTGAGACAGGGAGATCTCCTATCTTCTAGTCTATTCATCATTGGTGAAGAAGTGCTTATCATGGGATTATCTAGTTTATTCAGTTCTAATAAATCTACGCAGTTTGCTTCAAGGACTGATTTCATTATTCATTGTCTAGCATTCCTTGATGATAATCTTATATACACTAACGATTTTCAATCTACTATTGACGATCCAAGTAGGTTTTTGCAAAACTACAAAGAAGTTTCCGGTCAATCCATCAACAAAGACAAAACTAAAACTATCATATCTAACAGATTTCTTGAAACTAGGCTATCTACTCTTTTGGTCAAACAGAATTCAGTGTTGGTCATCTTCGCGGTGACTATCTTGGAGTCACTCTAAGCAACAACAACAAGACTACAAACTATAGATATTTTCTAAACAAAATCAACAGCAAAATCCAGGACTGGGAAAACAAGCATCTATCATATGGTGGTAGGCTCACTCTCATTAATTTTGTCTTGATGACTATTCCTTTATATTGGATTCAAAGTTGATATATCCCCAAAAGAATTATCAATAGGCTAGATAAGAAGTTGAATAAATTTCTCTAGGGATTGACTGCTAATGATCACAACATTCACTAGTCAAAGTGGTCTTTTATGTGTAAGCCTTTTGCTGAAGGTGGACTGAATATTAGAAAACTCTCAGATATTCATGACACTTTATCTTGTAAATTGTGGTTTATTTACATGGATAAAAATCTATTGGTCTAAAATAATGCACAACATCTATTCCTAGAATTCTCATCCTCTTAAAGCTTACTACAACAACACTGGCTCCTTAACTTGGAAAAGATTGGATGGTATTAAGGCTACTGTAGAACCTAATATTAGATCGAATCTTGACAGTGGAAAGATGGATTTTTGTCTATAAAATCGGCATGCCCACTCTCCTTTAATTATTCTAGATGACAAAGAAGATAACAACTGGTTTTAGACTATAACATTTTGGTTGAATAAGTCCTAGGATATCAATAGACTTAATGGTTTTTTTATCTTTAACTACAATTAATCTAATCAAGACTAAAAGAATCAACAACAATTAATAAGACACCATGATATGGAAGCTTTCTACAAACTAAAAATTCAACATCAAAGAGACATGGAGCAATATTGATAGCATCACAATCAGTCCAACATGTTCAATAAAATTTAGAACTCTATAACACCCATGAAGTGATCTTTTCTTTTATGGAAAATTATACATAACTATAATCCTATAGACTTTATATTTCAAAAGAGATACTCTATTTAGCATCCAAATATTAATTTTGTAACTATTATGAACACACTACTCATTTGTTCATTTCTTGCAGTTATGCTTAACACATATTGATTTACCTTGTTGATTTGTTCAAAGTTAAAATTTATAAGTTTATGATTGTAGCCCATATGATTAGGAATTGGTTATGGTCCTCAGATAAAAAAGTTCATGTTAGAAGTGTTATTCCTACCATTATCTTTTAGGTTATTTGGAAAAATAGAAATAGAGCTAAGTTTAAAGGAACAACTTTCTTGACTTGGTCTACTAGTAACCATATATAATATATCTTATGTAGTCTGGACAACTCTAATATTTTCAAATCTAAGCATTGGAGTAATGATATTAATGCATCTATTGAAATTGGGTTCTTATCCTACATAAAATAGAAAATGGAACCTATTTACCTCAAATAGTCTACTCCAAACTCAAGTAGACTTAAGCTGAATACGGATAGATCAAACCTTATAAATAGATACTCAAGTGGAGTTGTTATCATTCGCAATAGTGTTGGAGACATTTTATATGGATCCAACAATATTTATGGTAAGCTTTCTCCTATGGATGAATCCAGAGCATTGTTAGATGGGCTTCTGATCTGCAAAAACAAAAGATAGTTAATTGTCAACATTGAATCTGATTCTTTAATCCTAGTCAATTTGTTGGCTAATGGTAAATACTCATGGCCTAGCTCTCCTTCTAAACTATTATAGAAAATTAATCACTCATTCAGTGTTCATCACTCACATTTTTAGAGACCAAAATAAAACAGCCAATTGGTTTGTCAAATGTAAGATGAAGCTAGAATTTACTCATCTTCAAGCTCATACCCATCTGAGTGTTATAGTTCTTTTTGAAAGGGTGGGTTTTGGCTACATAAGTAGCAATAATTAATCGTTCTTAGAATTTGTCTTTATGGTCTGTTACTAACTAAGTCTCTTGTAGATTTTATTTATCTAGTTAGCATGATTTTTTCACGACTAACATATTTAGTTTACAAACTTCCGAATTTTAATAGTAGAAAGAATGGTGGAACATAATACCTGGCCATTTTTCTTTGATGTTGCTGCTCTGTTCTCTTTCAAGCTGGTTGTATTTTAGTTATGGTGGTTGTTTGGTCTCCTTGGTAGATCTATTTGAATAATTTTATCAAATAGTTACCGATATTGCCTTGTTTCAAGATATTAATCGTGTTAATCTGAAGCTTGTTGCTCGATCAGAATGAATACACCATATATTATTAAAGATTTGCTGCTCTGATTCTTGATAGCTTAAGTTTGGTGAAGAATTAAAGATCAGAATGAATATACCATCTGTTATCAAAGCTTTGCTACTCTAATTCTTGTTGGCTTAAGTTTGGTGAAGAATGATGTAGTTATTGGTTGGTGATCATATCTTGACAAAAACCATTCAACAATAAAGAATGTACGTATGAATGCAAAAACTACATCATGCAGTAGGTTGCTCACCATTAGGACAAATATGAGATATTCTTTTGAAGGTGTCATCCTAGATTTTACAACATATGGTCCTTAATTAGGATTCCTAAACCTTTTTTCTTGCATGAATCGTCTAGAAAGCCACACGGGGACATGGACAGTCTGCCTATATAGCTCCAAGTAATGGTCGTACCAATTGTTCACTTTGTAAATCATGCAATGTTATTGAAGTGTCTATCTAATTAAGTATACATTTTGTGTTGATTTCATTACACTGTGAATATGTAAAAAAAATTATAAGATATAAATATTCCATAAAAAGTTCAAATATTTTAATGGAGATGAATGCCAATTTAAAACTCTAAACCCAAAAAAACAAATAATCATCGGACATGAAAGACATCACCATCTACAACTTAGATTGAAAACACTAAATGACAATCATTTCATTAGAAAAAACTTCACTTGCGTCAAATACATTTCATTAGAAAAACTATATCAAACATAGGTGAAATTGAGATCGACTATCATTTCATGAAATAATCAATCATATCATCTCAAATATATATCTCATTAGATAAAATATAATCAAATGTTGATATCCTTATAAACATCTTACAAGATCTCCAGTCAAATATACTTTTAACAACCTTGGAACATCCAACTTTTACCATGTAACTTGAAGATCAATGTTGAGATATTATATATTATAAGATATTATATTATAAGATATTATATTAAAAGATATTATTTATTAAAATTAATATTTAATATTTAATATTTAATTTTTTAAACACATTATTTTAAAGTTATATATATCCATGTATCTCATTCTTCATTATATAAAATATAATTTTCTCATCCTCATCTTTTACAATACTCTCATAAAAATACATGGTTAATGTTTACATCATAAAACAAAAACACATCGATTATAATTTTTTTTTTGGCTCTAATGCCATAAATATATAAAATTATGAACTAATAAATTTATAATACTACGAGAAAACAGATTTAGAAACCAATTGTGTAAAAAATCTTATAAGAAAAATAAAATCTGATATAACATCTCCCAATGTAATATCTCTTGATATATAATTTTATAATATGTTATTTATGTTATATTTATGTTATATATAATAAATCTCATGGGTGAGCGTAGAAAATTCATTTAAAATATAAATTAAACTTAAAACAATTTATAATCACGATGCGTATTAATTATATTTTTCAAAAAATAAAATCATCTCACTATTGCTTATGTTTATTAAGAAAGTTATTTAGCTAAAAATCCTTTAACTTATGATACACGAAACTATAAATCAATATATTTATAAAATTTATTAAATGATGAAATGATTTAAGATAGCTTCAAACGCTTAAGAGAAATTACATATTTTGTGTTTAGTTTCATAGCTTTAGCTATTTATAAGATTTTTTACAAAAAAAAACTATAAAACAACGTAATGTTTTTGAAAATAACTCAACATTGAAATTTTGAGAACATATAGTTATGCATAATCGTGCTCAATGTGATAAACATTATGGATCATCGTGATGAGCAATAGTCTTCGCCAAAATAACTTACTAGACCACCACAAATAAATACCATGTTATCGTGGCGAGCAATCTCGTTGTTGTGCATACCAAGAAATTTTAGAACATATGATACACCAATTATCGTAGCATACATAGATTATTGTCGTGATAATAATCTAACATTTCAAGATTTTAAGTTTATCTAGTAATCACAGTGATAAACTCATTGGCGTGGTTAATGAGAATCACACACTTGAAATAATTTGGATTGCTACTAGTCTCGCTCCTAGGTTATTCTCTCGATCCAAACTTATCTGTAGACCTAATTTTTTATGTGATTTTATTTTTGGTAATGTATTCAGTTACTAACGTAAGAAGATTTCCGAGGAGGTTAAATTTATCATACATAATAAACAACGTTATAGTGGGCGTTCAACACATAAAACGGTGAGTTGTATAATACACAAGCACAAATAAAAGATAAACAAGATGATTGTAGATGCATAACTTCTAATTTATGCTTCTTATTTGATTTGTAAGTTCCATACTTATGGACATGTAGATGGTTATACTAAAGTCTTTGATACTTTATCGTAAGATCATGCAAGTTAATTCTAATATCTTTTGCATTCGTTTCATATTTTCTTATAAGCTATTTCACGTAATTTGGATATTGAATAAGACATGCAAAATCATATGTGTTTTGTTATATTACAATCACCATATTATTTTATAAAAGTGAAATCATATGTATTATATTATATTACAATTTCCATACTATCCTTATAAAATTTTATAAATAAAAGACGAAGGTCAAGCATGTGGACAATTTTATGTTTTTACGTTATTTTTTATTTCTTTTAATTTTTTGTACTTTCATTCTTAGTATTTAATATTTTTCTTTGACCTTTAAAAAAATCATCATTAGTAGTATAATTTGAGAAAACATTTGATGATTGTTTATGTCATGTTATTTCTCAATAAAATCCGCCATTTATCACTTTTAACGGATTCATATTTTTAAACATTTATAAAAAAAAGATATATATGAAAGATAAATACATTAGTTCGCAAAAGATGTTTTTTTCGCGCATTATTTTTATACTTTTAATTATACCTTTAATATATATTTTTAAAAATTCGATGGCACCATCATTTGTGAGTTATAAAATAGTAAAATTTTCAATAAATAAATTACAATATTTATTTTGTTTATGTTGAAAAAACAATTACGTTTTTTAAATTGCAATAAATTTACACAATCAATTTTAAGTATTAGTAAACTAGTACATGTGTATAATAAGTGAAAAATATATATTTTAATGAATACATAACATAATCTGATCCATGTTATTTATACGCAAAGTTAATACTCGAAAATACCACACTCACAAATATCGTATAAAAAAAATCATTCGCGTAAACATAAACATGACAAACCAAAAATACTTGTTTTGTATATGAAACAATTATCACATGATAATATCTTTTATATAATAAAAAATATATTCCAAATATATTTATATTATATCAAGCAATTGGATTGTAACAAGTCAATTATCCCATGTATTCAAAGTAATATAATTTTTTCTCAATAATAAATTTAAAATAAATCATTATGATTTCTCATCAATGATCATAAATATACTTATAATTTTTTATAAAAATCATTGAACACATACAAAATAAGTTTAAAAATATATGTGATAAACTCAATCTTGGGAAATCTTGATCGCCCGAAAAAGATAAAGTAAAGAAAACCAAGTACACAAGATAATAATTAACGTGGTTCAGATTGTTAAAATAATTTTTCATTCACAATAAGCATACACTCTCTTTTATTAAACTCAAGATGATATTATTCACAGAAATCTCTAATTAGTGTTTATCTCTCACCTTATTGTAATTTGAAAGACCAGAGTTTTCTCTCACTAGAAAGAATACAAACTCCTTTCACATTTCACTCACATGTCAGGCATACCATATCTTATATTTCTTCTTCTATTTATAAGCTTAGGGAAAACCCTAATTCTTTAGGAGATGCTCCAAATTAAAACTCATTAATCAACAACTGTAATAAAGTCCTAATCATAAATAGGAAAGCTCATAAATATGAAATAAAAATTAATAGGAAACCTAATTAAATATAAATATAAATTAATATAAAATCCAACTAATATACGAGATCCACAATAATATACCTAATTAAATAGAAAACCAAACACGTTGAAGAAGCCTAATTCAAAAATAAGCCCGACTTCATTTTGAAGCATCGACCCATGGGGCATTCGACATATGACTTCAGAAAATATAATCAATAGCAAGAATTTAGATGGGGTCACCGATAACATACATTCAAATCAATCCCTACACCATCGGCTCAGGTCTTCGGTTCAATATGAAACAACTAGCATGTCTTCGTCCAAGCTTGTCTGTAGGTTCCAGCAAACCTGTTTGCACCTAAATCTTTTCCAAAACTTTGTCTTGAGAGAAACTAACAGTTTCTACCCATATATGTCTTTCGTTGATCCATATTTCTTTCATATAGTCCTTCAGAAGTACATCTAGTGACGAGTTACGTGTACCATACACCTAATAATTCTTTACATAGGCTTATAGTAACTCTAGCATCCATTACACCCAATGTTCTACTCTTTACAGAACAACTCACCTGCATCCTAACTTGTACAAGTCTCATGTATCTCGTGAGCTTTGAAACCACCAATACCTTTGTAAGAGCATCTAGAGGATTTTCTTCGCTAACAATATTAGCCACCTTCACTTGCTCTCTTTCTCTCTCCATCACGTCTCGGATGAAGTGTAGTTTGATATATATGTATTTACTTTATTCGTGGAATTTCGGATTCTTCATTGAATGAATGGTATTATTTTTATCACATATCATAACCACATATTGCTCAACACCAATGGGGTCTCTCAATACTCTCTTCAGCCAAATAGATTATTTCATGCATTCCATAGCAGCCATATATTCAGATTTTGGAGATGATAATATAAGTAACTTCTATATACAATAATTTTTGCTAACCACTTCTCCAGGCGCAACAAACAAATGACCCAAAGTAGACTTCATTTTATCAAGGCAGCCTGTATAATTAAATTCTACATACTCTATCAGCAGTATACCAGTCGTATTCTTTTGATTGTAATACAAACCTATAGTAGCCGGACCCTTCAAATATCCCATGAGCCAATTGAGTTCATGCCAATGAGGCTTTCCTATATTAGACATGAATTTACTTAAAATATTTACAACGTAGGAAAGATCAGGTCTTGTGCAAATCATAGCTTACATATTGTTACCAATAACATTGACATAAGGTATCTCTAGTAGATACTTCTTATCTGCAGCTTTGGTTGGTTCTTGAGTGACACTAAGTTTGAATCGGAATGAATGGGATTTCTAACATCTTCTGCTTCAGACATAGAGAACTTCTTTAGGATCTTCTATTTTTATTATTGTTGAGATAAAAATAGAAACACCTTCACACGTTCCTCCTTATATCAACACCAAGTATCCTCCTAGCCTCTCCCATATCCTTCATCTCAAACTCTCCTTTCAGCTGAGTCTTCATTGTTTCAATCCGCTTTATATATCTTCTAACTATTAGTATGTCATTCATATACAACAAGAATAGGACTTGTATATCTATGCATATTTCCCCATTTCAATAGATACAATTGTTATAGCAGCTACGGACATATTTGTAGGATCTCATAATAGAATTAAATCTTTTATTCCACTGCATCGGTGACTATTTCAACCATAGAGGCGTCTTTTCAAAATACACACATCAACTTTCCGACCTTCTTCAAACCCTTTCAGCTGGGACATATAAATTGTATTTTCCAATTCTCCATACAAGAATGCAAGAGTAACTTCTTTTTTATCGATTTGAAGATTAAATCTAGAAACCATTAACAACATAACCTTGATAGAGGTTTGTTTGATAATCAGCGAGAATATTTCATTAAAATAAACACATTTATTGTACATAAATCCCTTAGCCACAAGTATAGCTTTGTATTTGGATAACTCAATACAAGAATATCCCATTTAATCCCAACAAGCTTCTAATCATTTGGTTGCTTCACGAGAATCTGCGTGTTCATCTTCTTGAGATATCTCAATTACTCTTTTATGATCGTGAGCCGATTATTTTTATCAATCCTCTTGATAACATCTAGATATGTATTGGGTTCAAGAATATCTCCTTACATCTCAATAAATAAACCAATTACATCTAAAAAACCATATATCTGTGGTAATTTGTTTAGTCTTTATACTATGTCTCTCGTTAGTTGATAATTGTCAAGATCATTTTGCTATCTAGTATGATCATCCGGAACCCCTGGAACACCAGACCCTCATCCATATTCAAACCTGTGCAATAGTTGAACTTTCTTTGTACGAGTGAATGTTGAACCAGATCCAAAATCATATTCGGTAGAAGCATCAACAAATTCATTCTCTATATCAAAACCCAACAATAACTTCTATGGTTAAGGAACCATAACATATACCCTTTTAATTTATCCAAATAACCAATGAACAAACATCTTAGTGCTCTCGGCCGAAGCTTATCTTTCTTCACATGTACGTAGGTAGCACATCTAAACACTCTCAAATTTTCCATCTTATGTTTCTCTCTAGTTCATGACTAATGGTACAATCAAACTAACCAATTTAGATGAACTTTTGTTGATGATATACACAACCGTTGCCACAACTTCTCCCCACAACTTTTATCCAATTCCAGCTATATGAAGCATACATCTAACCCTTTCTATTTACAGTTTGGTCTCTAATAATGAAAATATTTGCACAATAGCTAGTGAACGCATTGTTTGCATACTGAAAATAATTATTAGTCTAAACTATTTTTAATACTTTTCTAGTTTGACTCTCTATCACATCCTTCTAGTTCACAAATTCATCAAATATTTCATCATAAGTCTTTAAAAGTATTACCCATATCTTCTTCGAATATTCACGTACAAAAAAATGAAGTCCCTTGCACCCCTATAGGAAGCTCCTGTGTCGGAGCCCAAAGGTCCGAATGAACATAATCAAGCACTTCTGGTTTGGTTCCTCGTTTAAAATTTTCCCTATTGCTCTGATCCAATACACATTTTTCATAAAATTTCATCTTACCATCTAATAGCCCTTCCTTACTTAGTTTACCAAGCCATTTCTCACTTAAATTCCCATTTGATGATGCCATAACCTGGTATGACCCTTCACCATTCGAGACATACATCATACCACTACCGATCCTTTAGGAACTAACATATTATCACTCCTACATGCTTTTATAACAACAATGGAGCCTTGCAAGGCCCTAGGTCTTCCATCTCCATCCTATAGGAAACCTCTTCCTCCTTTAACATCCCAATAGAAAACATATTACCAATAATTTCAGGTACATGCGTTATGTTCATTATCACACTCTCAAATCATGTACGAAGCTTGAGTCAAACCGTTCAAACCCTTTTGACATCACAAGATTCATCATTATCGAGGATGAGCCTTCCACCATCGAGCATTCTTAATTTTTTAACCAATACTTATTGAAAGTCACATGGAAATACCCTCAATACACAAAGATCTCAGTTACTCTTTATTTTAAAAAACTCTCACCATTTTATAAAAATAACGTGATTCACATAACATTTTATTAAGTATTTATCTCTCACCTCACGTCTCTCTAAAAAACCCAAAGTTTTCTCTCACCAAAACAAATATAGACTCTTTTGAAAAGTCACTCACACATTACACATATCCTATTTTTTGTTTTTTCTTCTGTTTATAGGCTTAGGAAAAACCATAAGTCTTCAACAAACGCTCCATATTAAATTAGAGTTGTCAATAACTCTAATAAATCCTTAAGTAAAAACTATGAAACCTTATAAATATGAATCCAAACTAATAGGAAAAATAATTAAATATAAAAATATAAATTAATAAGAAATCTAATTAAAAGAATTCTAATGAATATATGAAGACCAAAATCGGAGACATGATTAAATAGGAAAGCTAACAGATAAAAAAAAACAGCGGTCTATGGAGCATTCAAAATATGGATTTATAGAAGGGCATCGACAACAAACATTTAAATAGCTTCATAAACAACATGGATTTGGCTCAGTCCTTACACAAGCGGCTCCGTTCTTTGGCTCATTTAGAGAACAACCAACATGCCTTCGAACAAGCTTTACTTTAAGTTCCAACAAACGTCGTTGCACCTAAACCTTGACCATAACTTTATCTTGAGAGAATCAAACAGTTCTTACCTATACCTGTCTTCAACTGATCCATCTTTAACTCATGTAGTCCTTCAAAAATTCATCTAATAACGAGTTAATTCTAGCATAAACCTAACACCAGTAAAAATTGGTTGAAATCTATACCTTGTCATACTTTACGCCCTTTATCCATTGTCGTATTTTTTAGTAATTTATCTATTGTCTTACTTTTATTGATACCATTAATATGTATTTTCAGAATTTTGATTATATTATCATATATGAGTACTAAAATCGTAGAGTTTAGATTAGACGAATCATAATATTTATGTTATTTATATTGAAATACAAACTGCATTTGTCAAATTATTATAAATTTACACCATCACTTTTAATGGTTAGTAAGCTCGTACTCATATGAAAAATATTTTTTTATATAACATGTTTGATACGTTTATATTTAACCTATAACATGATAGATCATGTAATATATACACAAAACCAATCCTCGATGACATTAAACTCACAAATATCATATAAAAGAATATCAATTTTCTTAAACAACTACATAGCCAACCAAAAATATTTGTTTGACATACAAAACAATTATCACATGTCTATTTTTTCGGCTTATATAATGCAAGATATATTTCAAATATAGCTATATCAAGTAATTTAGTTATAACAAGTAAATTATCTCACATTTTCAAAGAAATATTATTATTTTCTTCATTAATAAATTTAATATAAATAATTATCATCAACGATCATAAGTTCACTTTTAATTATTATTTTTATCATTTTTGAGTGTATTTTATATTCAAAAATTATTACGAGCTTAAGTATAACATTTAAAAAAACTCATAAATTGTTAGGTTAGCTTCATAATTACAAGTTTCAAACTTACTGTAATGGGTGTGTATAAAGATTCAAAAGACTACTCCAAAAATGTGTTCATATATTATCAGTTCAATATATAGTTTACCATGTTCATATATTATCAATCAACAAACATATATACACATTGAATAAAAATATATTCGATTCCGCATTCAAAAAATCCTGGACCACATACAAAATAAGTTAAAACTAATATATATCTAAAAATCATAACTAAAAATGGTCGAAATCTTTTTTTTGCAATAGTTTTAAACAATCTATTAAGTATTCTATCTCTCGTCATATTCTTAATTATACCATTAATGTTTTTTTATAACTTTGATGATACCATCATTACGAGTAACGAAGTAGTAAGTTTTGAATAGACAAAGTACAATATATTTTTTATATACCGTTTGAATCATAATTACATTTTGTTAAACTATTATAAATTTACACCATCAATTTTAATGGTTAGTAAGGTGGTATTTGAGATATAATAAGTGGAAAATATATTATTTATAAAATATATTTGATTCGAATGACTTTGAATAACCGGCAAAATAATATGACATATGTCATTTATGCACAAACCAACCCTCGACGACATAAGATTTACAAATCTCGTATAAGCGAATATCAATTTTCTTAAAAAGGTACACAACCAACCAAAAAAATGTTTGATATATGAAACAATTATCATGTGTCTAATTTTCTTTTGTTTTATACAATACAAGATAGATTCTAAATACACTTATATTAAGTAATTGAGTTATAACAATTATATTACTCATGTAGTAGGTTATAACAATTATATTATTTATGGATTCAAAGTAATATAATTATTTTCTCAATAATAAATGTAATATAAATATTTATGACTTATCGTTAATTGTTATACGTTCAGTTGTAATTCTTACTGTATCATTTTTATATTTAGTTTTTAAACAAACATTAATACGAGCTTAAGTGCGTCATTGAAAAAAAACTCATAAACTTTCATGTTAGCCTCATAAATGCATCATTGAATATCACTTGTTAGAGGAATAAAAAGATTTGGTCATAATATATAGTCTTAATAATTGTTATATAAAAGAGTTTCACACATGTTCTAATAGATGTGTAGACATTTTTAAATGACAACTCTACAAATATGTTATTATATTAGTATTTAAATATATAATTTAGCATGTTCATATATTATAAACCGGCTTATATATATATATATTAATTAAAAAATATGTTTGATTCCATTTTTACAAAATCGAGGACCACATACATAATAAGTTAAAACTAATATGTAATAAAAACGAATATATAAATGGTCAAAATCTATCACTCGCCATACTTTTAAGGAATTTATTGAGCTGTCTTGTCATACTTTTGAGCAATCTATCTCCCATCATACTTTTAATTATACCATTAATATGTATTATTAGAATTTTGATGATACCATTATGAGTAATGAAATGGTAAAGTTTCGAATAAATAAATTACAAGTTTACATCATGAATGGTTATTAAACTAGTACGTGCATATGATGAGTGAACAAATATATTATATTGTAAAACACGTTGAACGAGTGATTTTGAATGACTTAGAATATAATATGGCCCATGTCATTTATACGCAAGGCCAACACTCGTTGACATCACACTATCAAATCACATATAAAAGATGGGTTATGCTAATTGGTGCCCATGGGCACCAGTTAGCAATCATTTAATACTCTTGTTTTCGGTGAAAATCAACTACTTTTTACTAATAAGAGAGATAAAACAATTTTGAGGACACCGCTGTCTTTTTTTCTTTTATTTTACGTTGAGTAATAATTAATCTTAATTAAAAATATGAAATCCCATCCCTTTGATAAGGTAGTAATAATACAAGATATTAGAATATTTTTACCCTTTTATTTCATACTATTTTTTAAAATAAAAATTATAAAAAATAAATATTTAAATTATGGAAATAAAAATCAATAGTTAAAATAATATATAACTATTAAATAATATTTATAGATTTTATACTGTAAAAGTTATTTATTTTAAAACATTAAATGAAAATATAAAAACAAGTTTGAAAAATATTTTAAAATATCATTCTTGAAATAAATGTTTCTTTTTTAAAATTCTTAATCAAAAGCAGATTTCAAATAATTTTAAAATTTATTATTTAATTATATATTATAAAAATTCATTTTAATTTTCAAATTTCCAAACAAATTAATTTTTTTAGACCAACTTTTTACTTAAAAAGTTGAAAGTTCATTAACTACATTTTTTTATTTGAAATTAATTTTAGTAAGTAAGTGAGTTTTGTTTGTAAAATATAAAGTTAAAAGTGTTTTTTTAATGAATTTTTTTAATGTTTTTTTTAAAACAAACAAAACCTACTTATATAAAAAGAAAATCAAAAGATAATATAATTGTAATTATCAAAATTAAATAGTCAAAAGATTTTAAAAAATTAATTTGCTAATGCTAATAATTTTAATTTACTATAGTTAAAAATAATAGTAAAATATTAATATTTTTATTTTTATTATAGTATAACTTTACTTAATTAACTAATATAATAATTTAAAAATTATCAAATATCATATATCTAACTAAGATTAATTATTACTTAACGTAGAATAAAATAAAAGAGGGCAGTAGTGTCCTAAAAATTGTTTTATCTCTCCCGTTAGTAAAAAGTAGTTGATTTTCACCAAGACAAGAGTATTAAATGCTTGCTAACGGTGCCCATGGGCACCGGTTAGCATAACCCATAAAAGATTATCAATTTGCTTAAACATGTACATTACTAACCAAAATTATTATTGGGCACGTGAAACAATTATCACGTGTCTATTAAAAAAAATACTTATATTAAGTAATTGGATTATAAGTAATAAATTATCTCACATATTTAAAGTAATATTATAAATTTTCTCTATAAAAGTTTTAATATAAATAATTATAACCTTTCATCATAAGTGCACTTATAATTATTATTTTTGTCATTTTGTATTTATTTTATACCCAAACATTATTATGATCTTAAGTGCATCAGTAAATCTTTATGGTTATAAAAATAAAAAGACTCGACCGTAACATAAAATTTTAAAAGATGTTATAAAAATGAATTTCAAATCTATTACTATTGTAATAGATATGTATAAAGTTTCAAATGACAACTCTAAATATATATATTCATATTTTATCACTTAAATATATATAATTTAACATGTTCATATATTATCAACCGACCTATATATATATATATATACTTTGATAATGATATTAAAAAAATCGATATCACACTCACAAAATCAGGACAACATACAAAATAAATTAAAATTAATATATATAATAAATCAAATAAAAAATGATAATAATCCATCTTTTGTTCTAATTTAAAGAAATATATTCAACAATATAGCTCTTTTCATACTTATGAAAATCTACTAACGGTAATAATTTTAATTATATCATTAATATGTATAGAAATTTAATTATACCATAAACACTATCAGTAACGAAATTATATAATTTTGAATAAACAAATTCCAATATTTGTTTTATGTATATTCGTAATACGAATCACATTTTTACACCATCGAAAAAATATATAAATTAGTTTAAACAAGTATATGACTAATCAACAAATTGTTTGACAGCTTCCAAGGGGTAGCCGAGTTGGTTGAGTATGGTATGCTTGTGATATCATTTTTCACTAATAAATTTAACATAAATCATGACTTCTTATGGGCGATCATGAGTTCGCTTATAATTATTAATTTTGTCATTCTTATGATTATGTTATATTAAAAAATATTACAAGCTTAAATACATCATTAAAGAAAACTCATAACATAAGTGCATAACTGAATCTTTATGGTTAGAACGAGAGATTCACCAACAAAATAAATGTGTATTGACTAGGAGTTTCAAACCCATCGTAAGAGATGTGTATAAAATTTCAAACTTCAAATCGAAAAACATATTCCTATATTATTAGTTTAATATATAATTTAACATGTTCATAAATTATCAACTAATTAACATATATACACTTTGAACAAAAATATGTTCGATTCTACGTTCACAAATCAAGAATCACATATAAAATAAGTTAAAACTAACATATGTAATAAACAGTAAAAGAATGGTCGAACTTTATCTCTTTCCATACTGTTGGTTTGGATATAAAAGGACCAAATAAATGGACAAGATTCAAAAAAGCAAATGATAATTTTTATTTTTTAATTTACTAAGTAAGTTTGTTGTTTTATTGTTTTAGAATGATGATGAAAATTTGTTCTCTGTCAACCAACTAATGAATTTCTTCCCATGATTAATGAGGTATGTTATAAATTTTAATTTGAAATTTATTTTATAAAATATTTAAATACTAAATAATAACTTTTTTACAAAAAAAATTATGTGTATAACTAGTTGAGAAAACTAAATGGATAGTAGGAGCTAAAGTTGTAAACAATAAATTTTGTCTATCTGTACAGTATATATGTGTTAATAAAACCTTAAGTGATTTATATATAATAATAATAATAATTAATTTTCATATAGATAATAAATATATTACTAATTTAACTCTAAACGTCAACTTCTTCCAAGATAGCTTCAAGAAAGCTTCTCTAAGATAGCTTCTTCCGAATAGATCTCATCTTCGTTGCTTAGTTGCTGATCTCCAGGAGTATTGTTGATCTGTTAGATTATAGTCTTCTGTTTTCTGATTTCCTCTTCTTCTGTTTGGGATTGTCTTTGATCATCCCTCTTGATCGTGGTGTCTCCTTGTTCCTTTCTCATCTGATTTTGTCATGTTGATCTCCCTGATCTTCTTTGGCTCCCTGGTTCTTGTGATTCTTGGTAATCTTGGTTGGTTTTCTTGTTTGGCTCCATGGAATTACAAAGTGAAAATCTGCAAGAAGAAGACACTTCATCAGGAAGAAATAAATATTCTGACTTGTTCAAGAAAAACATTAATGATAAACATGTATTTGAGCCTGATTCAGTTTGCTACAAGAAGGATCATATTTCTTTGTAATTTCCAAAACAAGCCAAAGACAGTCTATTGTTATCGTCAAAATTTATCCTAATTGGTAAATTCTCTGAAGGAATTCCTAAGAAGAATCTGATGGACAACTTTATTGGGTCTAGGAAATTTAAATGAAGTGTGAGTCTCTCTACTAGAGACTCACACCGTAATCTGTTTGAATTTGACTTGAAGGAAGACTATGGAAATCTTTGGAGCAAGACTGCTTGGACTATTGGTAACACTATAACGAGGGTGTTAAAATGGTCCCTATACTCAAATCCTAAAATCAAAAGTCCAATAACCCCAATTTGGACTAGAATTTCAAAAATTCTTGAGTTTCTATACAATAAATCTATGATTGATATCATGTTCAAGGCTATTGGAGACCCTATCAGGACCTGGATACCAACTCAGAATAGAGCTTTGTTCAATGCCGTTTATGGATGGATTGAATTAGATGTCACAAGTAAACTGCAAAATCGTATGTGGATTGGTTTCGGTCCCAATGAAGGTTGTTAGGTGGAAATAGCATACAAGAACATACCAGATTATTGCAATTACTGTAACCACATTGGTTATATTTTGGAAAGTTGTAAAAAGAAACCTACTAAACAGAAGCAAAACTTACCTGTTGAAGATCAAGACATTGTAAGAACTGAAAGTAATGAGCTAGTGAAGATGCCTCAAACAGATAGACAAAACAACCAGAATGCTTCAAAAGATCAAACTATAAGCCATCAGAAAATAAAGATGAAGTCAATTATAAGAGCTACACACGACAAGGAATCTCCAACAAAGACTCCAGTAGAAAACACAGAGGAGATGATTAAAGCTATTATGGAGCTCGAGGGTGAAAACACCCAAGTCTCACCAGATCAATCAAAATCCAAATATGGTTACAACACACCAGATCAAAACAACATTGGAAGTTTTCCAATTACACCAATGATAAAGACTAAGAAAACAAGCAAGAGCTTTCAAAAAGTCCTTAATCAGAAGCTTAAAGAGGCTAGAATCAAGAAAAAGAAGAGTTCAAAGGCTACTAAGTCTTTACTATTTGTAAAGACCAACGATTCAACTAGCAAAGATTCTAATGATTAATATTCTTTCGTGGAATATAAAGGGAATATGCAGTAAATATTTTAAGCGAAGACTTAAGTCTATTGTCCTTAGTAACATCATTAACCTCCTGTTCATTCAGGAGCCTATTATTCTTCCTTTAAAAATTGATGTTATAGCCTCTTAATTAAATTTTAGTAATTATTACGCTAACTCTTCTAACAAGTTATGGATTTTTTGGCAGGATGATATTAATGTCAACATTAAGATTGATCAGATTCAGCTAGTTCATACTGAAGTCAATATCTCTAATTATAACAAGTAAATTTTCATTACCTCTGTTTACGCGAAGTGCCAAAGGATTGGTAGACTTGATCTTTGGGATAGCTTGAAGAAGATATCTTCTACTGTAAAGGACTGGATGGTCCTTGGCAACTTTAATACTTCCAGATCCATAAATGACCAGGTTAACTGCAATAGTTATTATCAAAAAATCACTGAGGATTTTAATGTTATGATAAATGATTGTAAGCTTGAAAATACTAAGTTCATGGGTACAAAGTTTACATGGATGAGAAGCCTTAAGGGTATAAGGTTAGACTGGGTCCTCGTCAACCAGGATTGGATGAATAGTCTTAACTCCACTGAGGTTAGCCATTTGGCTCGTACCTGCTCCGATCACTGTTCTCTAAAGGTCTGCATAAGCAACAAGAATAGAAAGATTAACAGTAGCTTTAAGTTCCTTAATATGTGCACTAAAGATCCTACTTTCAATAAAGCTGTTGAAGATAGTTGGCAGAAAAATATGCAGGGTAGCCCTCTTAATATATTGTGGAATAAGCTTAAAAGACTAAAAATGATTTGAAGATTTGGAATAGGGAAACTTCTGGTAATATATTTGATAAAGTCAAAGAAACCGAAACCAAAGTCACCCTTTGTAAGGAGAAAATTCTTACTAGTAATTGCTTGGAAGACAAGAAGCCCTCTCCAGCGCCATTGCTGACCATCTTCTTGCTTTATCCATGGAGGAAAGCTAATGGCAACATAAAACCTATTCTGAGTGGATCAGAGACGGTGATAGGAACACTAGTACTTATCATAATTTTGTTAAAAGGAGAAGAAGACGTAACATGATTGCTAATATCAAGATAAATAACTTGTGGACCAATTATGAAGATCAAATGAATTCATCCGTGGAAAGTTATTTCAAATATATGTTCACTTTTATCCTTAATAATCCTATTGATAATCCTTGATATGATATCCTAAAGCATATTCCTAAATTGATCTCTCATTCTGATAATGATCTTTTGTCGTCTGTTCCTGATGAGGATGAGATTCTCAATGCCATTAAGTGTTTGAAGCCATCTAGTATATCTGGCATTGATGGCTTCAAACCTTACTTTTTAACCACTTGTTGGACAAATATTAAATATGACATTTGTAATGCTATGAAAGACTTTATCGAGGGTAAAGATATTCCTAAGAAAATCAAAGTTATTGGCTTTTGCCTTATCCCAAAAACTGAAAATCATAGTTTTTTTAACCAATTTAGACCTATATCTCTTTGTACCATCCTTAATAGACTAATGTCTAAATTAATTAATAACAGAATTTCTAAACTTTTACCTCATCTTATCTCTGATGTCCAAGGAGCTTACGTGAAGGGCAGATCCATCCACGAGAATATTCTGATTGCCAAGGAGCTTCTTCATGACCTGAAAAGGAAAACAAAAAGTATTAATGTCATTATTAAAGTCGACATGTCGAAAGCTTTCGATAATATCTCTCATATTTTCTTATTCAAAATCCTTACTAGTTTTGGTTTCTGTTAGTAATTCATTAAAATTATTAATAATATTATTACTTTTGTCTTTGCTACTATTCTGATTAATTGCAGGTTTGTTGATTTCTTTAAAACCAGCAAGGGAATTAGACAAGGAGATTCTTTATCTCCAAGTCTGTTCATCCTTGCTGAGGAGGCTTTAATTAGAGGTTTGGCTAGTCTGTATAAAACTTATAGAACTATCAAGTTTAAGGGAATATCCAAAATTGATATCCCTTGCCTAGCCTTTGCAGATGATTTGTTGATTTTTACTAATGGTCTAACAAGTTCTATGGATACTATTGGTGCTTTATTGCAAGATTATCAGCTTGCTTCAGGGTAGGTTATTACCAGAGATAAAACTCAGTTAATAGCTGATAGCACACGATCAATAACCTTCAAATTATTACTAACTTTAGTAATTTCAAGCTTCCTACTACGTACTTGGGGTCACCTTGAGTTCCAACAGTAGAGTCAGTAACTTCTTTCCCCTGATTGAAAATATTAATAGCAAAATTTTATCTTGGGAGGGCAAGTGTCTTTCTTATGCAGGAAGACTCACTCTTATTAAGAGTGTCCTTTTGCATATTCCTATCTACTGGAGTCATAGTAGCAAGCTGCCTCCTTATATAATCAGCAAAATCGAGAAAATCTTTAATATATTTTTGTTGGGTTCTACAACTGATAAGCTCAATATCCATTGGTGTTCTTGGAGATCCATTTGTAAAAGGTACAAAGATGGAGGTCTAAATGTTCATATTCTAACTGACTATCAAAAGGTTTATTTTATGAATTAGAAGTAAAAGATCTCTTTGGTCTAATATGATTCATAGTATATATTGTAAGACCTATCATCCTTCTCAAATTGTCTTTAAAATGGCTCTCATTATTGGAATAGAATGATGGAGAATCAGAATTAAAGCTGAAAATTTCATTACTTGGGATATAGGCAAGGGAGATGTGAAGATATGGATGGATAGCTGGTTTGGCGCTCCTCCCATCGTCAAGTTTGATTCTGAATCTGTACACAAATGGTTCAAAGGAAATTGTATTAGTTCTTTATCGAGAGACAACAAGTGGGATTTAAAATCGATAAGCTCTTTCCTCCATAACTCTAGTATCATTCTAATTAAAAAGTTGAAAATTGACTTAAACAAAGAAGATAAGATTAAGTGGAATATTTCAAATTCTGGTTCATTTAACATTAAAGATACTTTAAACATAGTATCTCAATGCTATCCTAATTCTTCTTCTTTTTTTCTTTTTTTTTTGGAGGGAACCCGCAGCCGCTACTCAGAGTGCAATAAGTGCGCACAGGGTAAACCCTCAGTCTGACGCGATAGCCTGCAAACCAACGCCAGAAGGTAAACCACACAAGGTGACAGGCTCAGCCGAGAAAGCGTATGTAGAGGGACTCGAACTCATGACCTTTTGGTTATAAGAATGCCATACTCAACCAACTCGGCTACCCCCTTGGGGGCTCCTAATTCTTCTATGTTTGAAAGGATTTGGAATCAAATCACTCCTACAAAATGCTCTTTTTCGCATTAGAGGCTTCTAAAATTTGTTGTTCCGACTGAGGTCACAATGAAAAAAGACATCAAAACTTACCTTCCAAATATGTGTTGATGATAACACTGAGAGTCCTAAGCATGTTTTTATTGAATGTGACCATGCTTGGCAGGTTTGGTCATACTATGCTAATCTTTTTAACGTTAAGATGTATAGGTTCATGACTACTGTCCACATGGCTAGAATTTGGTCGTGGTCTTCTCCTTCAAAAGTTCATATGAAAACAATTCTGCCACCCATCATAAACTGGGTCCTTTGGCAAGCGAGGAACAATGTTAAATTCAAAGACTCAACCATTACAGCTAAGTCTTCAATTCAGCACATTAAACATATGATCTTATCTCTCGACTACTCTAATCTAATTAAACTAAAATATTGGAAGAATTGTGAAAATGCTGCTCACGAGTTGGGTTGCTATTTGCATAGAGATATTAGAAAGAGTATCAATTACCTTAGTTGGGTTTCTCCTCTTAGTGGTAGGATGAAGTTGAACTCTGATGCTTGCTATGCTCAATCTGGTGAAACTAGTAGAGCAATCATCATCAAAGACCACCTGGGTAATTTCATTTTGGGCTATGGCAACAGCTATGGAAA
This sequence comes from Limnanthes douglasii subsp. nivea, assembly GCA_036936605.1. Lineage (NCBI taxonomy): Eukaryota > Viridiplantae > Streptophyta > Magnoliopsida > Brassicales > Limnanthaceae > Limnanthes > Limnanthes douglasii. Next base: position 60,614,306 of record JAUPFV010000002.1, on the reverse strand, counting down.
GCAATCTCTTATCCAAGATGAAGCTAGAGCCCTGTTGGACGACTTGATTATCTTCAAAATAAAAGGTTTTTCAAACATCGATATTGAAAGTGATTCGGAGAAACTAATCTCTCTGCTCAATTCTGGCAAATCAATTGTCCAGATTGAGCATTTTCTGTCTCGAATCAGAGACCTCATTTCCCCTTTCATGACTTTTAATCATGCATACAGAGAGCAAAACCTTGCAGCCAACTGGCTAGCAATGTGGACTCTCAAATGCAAGATGAAGAGTCATTATGAGAGCTTTGTTCTTCCCAATCATATGCTATTAATTCTTGTTCTTGATAGCTTGGGGGATCGGCCACTAAGAGTTATCTAACTTTAATTGTTAAATGCTTACCTTGTTTTCTGATTGTAGCGAATGTCTCCTCCGGATCTTATCGAAAGTGTTCGAAGCTTGCATTTGGCTAGTAGAAGACTTTGTCTACTGATTCTGAGAATCGTTTCAGTTTCTTTAACTCTAATTTTCTACCTCGTGGCTTGATCTATCAATCATGTAGCTTGAACTCATCGAAGTGCATGGTGTTTGAAGATGGTTTTGCTGTTTCCGATTTCGTCGTTTTATTTATTTTAGTTGATTGGCAGTGGAGAATCGTTGCATGTACTTGGGATGAGTTTTGGAGCTTGAAGAAGAGTCGGAGTTGCTTTGCTGAGCCCATTCGGTTTTGCTCGTGATTGTTGTTCCTGGTGTTTGAAGCTGGTCATGAAGCTTTCAATTTCGTTAGTCGGTTTCAGCTGGGAAGCTCATTAGTGGAGATTTCTTGTTGGCCGTTTTGTCATTTACGATTTGGGTCTGGTTGGAGCATGAAGAAGTTTTGTTTTGGGAATCTAGAATTTCTAGGATTTTGTAATTCTGATTTTGGGCACAAGTAATTCTGGTGTTACTAATTTGTTGAGGGTTTAGTTGGTGTTAAGGATCGGAATCGAAGGGTTGGCTCTCTCTCTAGCTTTTCCCTCTTTTGAAGCTCAATAGTGGTTATGGATTCCATCTGGTTTGGTTGCGTAGGTCTTTAGTCAGAAAATCCTTGGCTTTAATTGCTTATTAGTCCTTCATCTCGTTGAATTTTGCAATTCTCCCTTAAGCTCTTTGAAATTTGTTATTTTTCTCAAAACCTTTTGTAATTTTCAATTTGGTAAATAAAGTGGTTACTGATTAAAAAGAAAAAAAAACTCTAAACGACTAACTTTTAGAAATAGAGTGAAAGTTAGATCAATTATACAAATATATTCTAAACTCCGATTCACTAGGAGGGAAAGGTATGTTAATAAGTTTTATTAACTCCGATTCACTAGGAGAAAGGTTTTAATAATTTTTATTTTAGAATTTTATTTTCTTAATTATGCCATTATTTGGTTATTTACAGGTTTTAGAAATCCGTCCTACCGTAAAATAGGACTAATGAAAAGCTTTGATTTGTTTACTTGAGTTTCTTGGTAAGTCTTTTTTTTCATGAATAAATGATTTTTTTATCTCTTATTATATTTTAATTACACTATTAATTTTTATTTCTAGATTTTTGAAAAACAAACTTGAGAGTTGTTTGAAAAACCAACGTGAGAGTTGTTTGCAACTCTCTCGATTTCCTGAGAGTTGTTACTAGTGAAATTTATTTTAAAAAAATCATCAATGGATCTAGTTTTGTTCATCTTAAAAGAACAAAAGAGATGATACTTTTATTTATTTTTTTCGAGCACTAGTTTGAAAGATATGGATCTTTTAAAAATAAAAGAAAAAAAATTAAGAAAGAAATTTTTTGGTTCCGTGGCTATTGATGAAGGGTGAGGGTAGTTAGGATATTAAAATAATGTTAGGCATTAAGTGGTAATTAGGTAGTTGAGATGGGGAGATGGATATTAAGAGATAATAGATCAAACATTGAGTACAAGATGACTATAAATAGTTGAGATGGAGAGATGGATATTAAGAGATAAAAGATCAAACATTGAGTACTAGATGACTATAAATAGTTGAATGGGTACCTTAGGTGTAATTTCCCTAAATTAAATTAACTCACGATATTGAAAGTAATATTATTATTTTCTATGCAATAAAAATAATAAATATTTAAATTTTCTTATCAAATATCATACTATTAATTATTATTTTTATTATTTGTATATTTATGTTATATTAACTAACAAAAAATTATGAGTGCATCATTGAGGAAAATTCATAAAATTTCAAATCAGCGTCATAACTGTATTTTTTGTTAGAATATTATAAAGATTGAATCACAAAATAAAATATCAAAAAGTTCTATAACGATGAGCTTCAAACCCAGTAATAAATGTGTATATAGCTACGAGTGACAACTTTAAAAATATATTCATATATTATCAGTTATATATATAATTTAACATGTTCATATATTATTAACCAACTAATATATATATATATATATATATATATATATATATAATTTAAACAAAAATCTGTTCGGTTCTCCATTATATATATATATATATATATTATCAAAATGATTGGATCTCTTTATTAATTGCTTTGAAACTTATATAGCCCAAAGACCCAAAGTTCATTGGAGGGACTAAATGAAATTTGGAGTACAATGAAATTTTTTTGCGCCAAAACCAAATTCCACAGCTAACTAGAGACTAGTTATCAAATTCATATCAACAAGATTATTCTTTAGCCAAACAAACCTTGACCTCCCCCAGGAAATTAGATCTTCTTCTTTTTCCCAACACTAAACCTTGAATAATAGCAGAAGTTTTGAAACCAACACCAGGAGCTGAAATTAAGTAGAAGATTGATTCTGCTTCTTCCAATCACCAACGTTGAGGCAGTAAATCAATACAAACGATTGAAAACGAAACAAAAAGAGCTTGAAACATCATAAAGAGCTGTTGCACTAAAAAAAGAGCTCTGCAAGCAAGGAGAACCATTCCCAGAATTGACGAAAAAACTTTCCAGTGAATTCACAACATGTATAAGAACCTCATTAATCTTCATCTTCGATTCTTATATAACCAGTTCCTAAGCTTTCTAGGAACACTATGGCCCTTAAATTATTAGGATAGTTATCAGTAGAGTAGTTTATATTCATACATGAACTCAGAGCCTGGTTAGCTAGCCAATCATCACCAACATTTTTCTCTATATACACATGACAAAGAGACATTGTAAAGGTTATCAATTGTCTGAAACATCTAACAATTGGCTCAAGGTACTAAAGAGAAATGCATTTTAGAATAATTTCAGTAAGAATCTTAGAATCCATTTCAATTTCCAAAGAGTTTATTTTCTCTCTGTAACACAAAAGAAGCGCATCAAGTAGAGCTTTAGATTCAGCAACGAGAGGACTGTAATGCCCATAGATCTTTCCAAAATCTAAAACTAACTCTCAATTCTGATCTCCGACGATACCTTCACGAGAAGCTTCAATTTTAAAGTTACAAGCTCCATCAATGTTTAGCTTGTATTTAGTTTTCTTTGGCAAATTTCATTTGAGAGATATAACAATTCTAGGCTTATTTAAATGGTTAACACAACCCAGATAAATAACATTTTTAGCATCCTTATCCCAGTGTTTCCTTTACAAAAGATGACTCTGACCAAATGAAGTAAGGATTGATATAATATAGTCGATCATATTGTGGAAAGTAATCTTTATATCCTCATGCTTAACCCTGTAAATTAAAGTTTGGATACTTGTTGTAGTTCAAAAAGTAAACCAAATAAATATATTTTGGAATTTAATTTGTTTTCGTAAAATAATTCTAAAATTATTACTTTTTAAGTTGTTTATCTTCAGATCCAATTCATCATAGCATCCAAACTAAACTTGGTATCTATACAATAACCTCTATGATAAGATATCATCTATCAGATTGGTATGTAATATATGATTACTTTTATTATTGACGAGAGTCAAATACATCAATAAAGCATTCGATGATACATCATAATGAAAAAATTATAACAAACTCTCACTTAGATCATCATATGCTACTATAAGATTTATCCCCCAAATGGGTGGTCTTAATTTTTATTAAACTAACCAACCATGTACATGACTACTTATGATATAGGACTATGGCCATATTAATAAAATTAAAACCTACAAATAGACGCATCAATAATCACAACATCGTAACAATCAATTATATTGACCTATTATGACGCATAAAGTAATAATAACATGAAATATAATCAGACATGTTTATCTTAATTATTCTTAATCAATTGGATATCTACTTATGATGGAGTATGAGAAGTCACTGAAAACAAGTTTATATATATATATATATAGTTATAACTCATGAGGATCGAATTATTTGATGGGAAAATCAGACGCATGATTTATTGAGCTAAAGTTTATTTTATACTTGTCTGATAACTTTTAATAATTAGAGGTGTTTTACACGAAGTGAGCTTCGACTATGTATGAGATTGGATTACCGAAACAGACCGATAGACCAAGTAAGTCCGTTGGGCCTATTTTACTATATATAGCCATTTATGCAGTACATGAAGGTTAAGAAAACATTTGCTACTCACCTACCTGTTAGAGCATCTCTCTCTTAAATAATACCAAACATCTCAATTATTTCACTATAACTCATCCAAAATTTAATTATTTCTTCTTTTATTAACAAAATACCTTACAGAAATATTTGACACCATGAGTGACGGCCACAATGGGAGAATAGAGAGGTAATCGGATAACAAGATCGAAAACCTTAGGTGTCTAAGTTTGTCTTCGGAATATACCAAATGATGGATTTTAAGATGCTGGTGAATCTTGCCAAGGTAACTGAGAGAGTAATGGCCAAAGAGGGATCAGATCAAATACCGCATGCAAATGATGGGAAACTGGAATAATTAGTCATGCGAGAAGAGCGTAACCAATTACGAGAGGAGATCGAGGTATTGAGATAAAACAATTAAAGAAATAATAACACCACCGGGTAAGGTCTGATGAGGGAGAATAGAAGACATGATAAAATTGTAAAGAAGAAGTTTGTTAAGGAGAAAATTGTAAAGAAGAAGTTTGTTAAGGAGAAAATTGTAAAGAAGAAGTTTGTTAAGGAGAGAATTGCAAAGAAGAAGTATGTTAGGAAAGAATTGTAAAGAAGAAATTGTATTAGGGGAAAATTGTATAGACTACTAAAAAAATAGCCATTATGAGAAGATGAAAAGATATAGGGACCAAAAATGTAATAAACGGGAATTAAAGTGTGTGGGACCCGCAATTATACTATAAAAGAACCACACACGCTTCACAGATCCCGGGATGAATATAATATTACTTTCTCTCTCTAAAAAGACTCATAAACAAAGTACTTAAGTCTATTCTCACACTAAGACATTCTCGTATCACAAAATCACCCCAGAGCCTTCTTAAAACTCTTCAGTGGCGCCGTCTACGGGAAACGAAGATTTTTCTAACGACAATCGCTTCCTGAAAATAGTTCCTAATCTGAGTGGAATTATGGAAGAGCAAGGGGACGATTTTGTTAACAACTGCGAGGAGAATCTGGTGGGAGACGATTATCGGAGTGACATGGAGTACGGGGCGCATGGGGGCCAACGCGTCGGAGACACTTTTGATGAATCAGATCTATTGGCTCGAAGAAACGAATTGTTGTAGGAGATCGAAAGATTGAAGGCAGAAAAGGAAACTGTTCGGGAAAACCTTCGCTCTAAGGTGAGAAGGGAGCTAGATAGTGGAAAAGAGCAGCGCGAAGCCGATTTTCGTCCTAAAGCCAGGGATGATAGATATAGAGGAGAGGAACGGCGATCTTCGAGGAGGAAAGAAAAACGACGTCTGGAGTCATCTGACTCGAGCGATTTTTCTCGTTACAGCTCGTCGGAGTCATCTCCTATGAAAAATCACAGAAAAAAAGACATGGGCGAGGACACGCAGATCACCATAGAGGAAGGAGCTCGGAGAGGAAATATCCGAGGGAGAAGAGTTATCATACTCGAGTTAATGAGCGGGGTTATAGCCAAACGAATTTTCCCGCTGGAAACCAAAATGTTGGCCCGCGAAATTCGGAGTTGCAACATCAATATACTCAACCATCCGAGGAGGGATTGTATTTTCCGAGCAATGAAAACTTAAGATCTAATGCTTATCGGACGTGTCATAATTGGAGAGCTTCTCCTCTGTCCCCGAAAATTCTGGTGGGAAATCTCCCAAAGAATTACGATATCTCGAAGTTAGAAAAGTTTGATGGGACACAAGACCTTGATAACCACATCGAGCAATTCAAAAACTTCATGATTAATTTTGATGACGATGAAAAATTGTTGTGTAGAGCGTTTTCTCAGACCTTCAAGGGGGTAGCTTCCAAGTGGTATAATAGACTTCCGCAGGGCTTGATAAATAATTTCGACATGTTCTCGAATATCTTTAGACAGAATTTTGTGGGGAGCAAAAAGTTCAGAGCTAATGGAGATACGATAATCTATTGTATACAAAAAATTGAGGAAATCTTGAAGAATTATACCAACCGGTTCGTCAAAATGAAAACAGACATGGAGTATTGTAAAGACTCAGTGACACTTGCAGCTTTTAGGATGGGCCTACTCCTCCGACTATTAAAGGACACGGTGTCGGAGAGTCAGGCCATGACCTTTGGAGCATTGTTGGATCAGGTCGAGAAGAGAATTCTGGTGGAAGAAACTCAGGCGTCTGAGAAAGGATCTGGTGATCAATTAGATCAGAACCAGTTTCAGAGATCCGATTCTAGTAACCAAGGGCCTCGTGCCAATGTTCAAGCCAAAAGTATGGGTCAGTATCCGCTGAGGCAGAAAACAAACCCACAGTATTATGGCAACCAGCAAAATTACAATCAAGGGGCTAGACCAATTTCGAACAAATGGGTTCGACCAGACTATTTCGTGGAGTTAACGGAAAATGTTGCCACTATATTTGATAAGGCAAGATCAACGGTGCCTTTCAGAAAACCTTTTCCTATTAAAACTCCGAGGGAAAATGGAAGTGTTAGCAAGTATTGTAAGTATCACGGGGATATCGGGCACGATACGAAGGACTGCATTTCTTTGAAAAAAGAAGTGCAAGCTTTGATTGAGAATGGGATGTTGCTAGAGTTTGTAAAAAAACATTCTCAGAAAAATACGACGGTAAAGGCTGTTCCAAAAATCGCTGACACAGCTATGGTGATTTCCGAGGAAGTTGACGTTTTTGATATTGACCATGAGTATCTGGATCCCAATGAGGGAAGGAACAACGTAAATATAGTGGAGGAAATTATTCCGAGGGGGGGGGGGAAGTAAACGACCTCTGTGCTTTCTTTGAGTCACTGGCAATCTTTGGAGGGGATACCATCGCAGAGAATTCTAATAGCTCGCGGAAAAGGCATATGGTCAATCTGACTACCTAGATTGAAGCAGGGGTGTCGGCACAAATACACCGATTACCCTCCCCCATCATATGTTTTGATGATGATGATATGCGAAATGTGCGGGCCCGCACGAAGATGCGGTGGTGATTTCCGCGGGTATTGCTGGTGATCAAGTTCAGAAGATACTTGTTGATACAGGAAGTTCAGCGAACATTTTGTTTATGAGCACTTACATGAGAATTTCTGACCCACGGTTATACGACGATCAGACAGAACCATAGCATGATTTACCGGCGCCACAATAATGGTTCTTGGAGAATTTCAGTGTGTGGTCGAGTTAGGTCGTGGGTTGTTCAATAAGGAGGTGGAAGTACTGTTTATTGTTGTCGATGCACCAACTTCGTATAATGCAATTTTGGGTCGTTCTTGGCTGTCCCGAATGCATGGTTTGATTTCGACGGTGCATAAGTGTCTGAAATATGTGGTAGGAAACAACATCGGGACAATCAGGAGCAGACAGAAGATGGCCCGCGAATATTACCAGATCGCTTTATCCTCGAAGTGATGTCGGGGAGAAATATCGGACAAGGCATAGCAATTAAAGGAGCCTTCCTTGGAAATCATTCCATGTGATGATCCGAGGGAGACCCCTGGATTTCTGGTCCCGGAAGAGGATTCCGAGGAACATAAATTTGGAGATGGCAAAATCTGAAGATCGGAGTAAAACTTTCTTTTGAGTTCAGAGAAAGATTAATTGTGTTTTGTCTAACAAACTCGATATGTTTGCTTGGTGTGCACAGGATGTTACGGGAGTACCATCAGAGATAATATGTCATAAACTTGCGGTACGACTTGATGTTCGACCTATTGTCGAGAAAATGAGACCAGTTTCTCAGGAGAAGGCTGCAGCTATTCTTTTAAAAGTGGAAAGGCTATTAAACATAGGCCACATTCGCGAGTCGCATTATCCCGTATGGGCATCGAATCCAGTCTTGGTCAGGAAAAAGAATGGCAAGTGGAGAATGTGCGTGGATTTCACGGACCTAAACGGAGCTTGTCTTAAGGATCCTCTTCCGGTGCCCCGCATTGATCAGTTAGTGGATTCAACCTCGGGCAATCGATTTTTGTCTTTCATGGACGCGTATTCAGGGTATAACCAAATCCGGTTGGATGCACAAGATGAAGAGAGCACGTCATTTATTACCGGAAGAGGATTATATTGTTACAAGGTTATGCCATTTGGCCTAAAGAATGCAGGGGCAACTTATCAGCGCTTGGTCAACAAAACCTTTGAGGGGCAAATTGGTCGGAATGTCGAAGCGTATATTGATGATATGCTTGTCAAGAGTTTGCGGGACGAAGATCATTTTGCTGACCAGGAGGAGATTTTTAATAATTTGAGTAAGGTCAATTTAAAACTGAACCCAGAAAAGTGTGTTTTTGGGGTACGATCGGGCAATTTCTTTGGCTATATGATAAGTGAAAAAGGCATCGAGGCTGACCCAGAACAAATAAAAGCTTTAATCACCATGACTCCACCTCGAAATATCAAGGAAGTCCAGATCTTAACAGGGAGATTGGCAGCACTGAATAGATTCATTTCTCGGTTCTCGGACAAATGTGCAACTTTCTTTAAGGTATTACGAAACGCGAAACAATTTAATTGGACTGATGAGTGTTCAGCAGCTTTTCGCCAAATTCAGGAATATTTGACATCCCCTGATGTACTGTCTAAGCCATTGGCGGGGGAAAGATTAATTGTATATGTAACGGTTTCAGATTGTGCGGTCGGTGCTGTTTTACTCTGAGAAGAGGACACTCTTTTGAAACCTATCTACTATGTTAGTAAGAGTTTGTTGGATGCAGAGAAACGATATCTCAAGTTGGAGAAGGTAGCTTTGTCTTTGGTAATAGCTGCCCGAAAGATGAGACCTTACTTCCAGGCACATCCTATAGTTATTCGAACGACGTTCCCCCTAAAAGGTTTGTTACAAAGGCCCGATATCTCTGGGAGGATGACTAAATGGTCAGTGGAATTATGAGATTTTGACATAGCATTTGAGCCGCGGACGGCGATAAAAGCCCAGGTTTTGGCTGAATTTTTGGTTGAATTCCACTTAGACAAAGAGGACATGGAGATCATTGACCATTTTGATGACGCAAAATGGTCGGTTCGAACGGATGGAGGGTCGAATAACTCTGGAAGTGGTGCGGGTGTCCAATTAATTTCTCCAAAAGGGATAGCTATGTTTCAAGCTATTCAATTTGGTTTCAAAGCAACTAATAATGAAGCGGCGTATGAGGCAACATTGGCGGGTTTGCGTTTAGCTCGGATATGTGAGACCAAAAAGATTAAACTTATCAGTGACTCACAGTTGGTGAGAAACCAAGCTTTGGGGGAATCTAAGGCCAGAAAAGATAAGCTGATACAATATCTGAAAGCATTAAAAGATTTGGTTTCTGACTTCGATGGGGTTAAATATGAACATGTTCGAAGAGAGGCAAATGTTGTCCCAGATTCTTTGGCCACAGCCTCACGGACGGAGGGATACCCATGGGTCTTGATTCAGGAGCATCCTTCGGTTATGATCGAGGTGGAGCATTCAATGAACATTAAAGAGGTAAGCAATGTGATCACAAATGATTGGAGGTCAGAAATTATTGACTTCTTGGAAAAAGATACTTTACCTGCTGGAAAGTACGAGGCTAGGAAGATCAGGTTCAAGTCTCATGGGTATATCATGTTGGGAGGCGTTCTGTATAAGAAATCTTTGAGCCGACCATTACTAAGCTGTTTGAACAAGGATGAGTCGCAATTTGTCTTTGCCGAATTGCACGATGGGTAAGGTTCAGCCCATTGTGGGTATAAGACGTTAATTCGACGGGTGTTTCTGGCTGGTTATTATTGGTCGACTATTTATTTGGATGCGAAAGACTTGGTAAAACGATGTGACACGTGTCAGCGCTATGCAAACGTAATCCACAAGCCTGGGGTTTTATTGGAGAGTATTTCAGAGGCGGTCCCATTTGACAGGTGGGGCATTGATTTAGTTGGGCCCCTACCAATGGCGTCTGGAGGCAGACAGACTATAATCGTAGTGGTGGATTATTTCTCTAAGTGGGTGGAAGCGGAACCCCTAGCAGGGACGAAAGCCAAAGATGTTATCAAATTTGTCGTTTCAAATATTTGTTGTCGCTTTGGGGTACCACTGCAGATCACAACGGATAATGGACCTCAGTTCGACAATAAAGAGTTTAAAAGCTTTTGCCTTTCCAGGGGCATACGACAATTGTTTTCTGCCCCATTTCACCCCCAAGCTAACGGACAGGTGGAAGTGACCAATCGAACAATTTTGGATGGGTTGAAAAAGAATTTGGAAGGAAATGCAGGAAGATGGCCTGATTATTTACAAGAAGTATTGTGGGCTTATAGGACAACGCCTCGAACTGCCACTGATGCATCTCTGTATGCATTAGTATATGGTATGGATGCCATTGTCCTTTTGGAGATTGTATTCCCATCATATCGTATGACAACTTATACAACAGACTTGAACGATCAAAGCAGAGACCTGTAATTAGATTTGGTTGAAGAGAAAAGACAACGCGCACAGTTGAAGTCTTTGTATTATCAAACTCTAATGAGGAGTCGATATGCTTCTAAAGTAAAACACAGAGATTTTAAGGTGGGGGACAAATTATTACGCAAATTCTTTCTACACACTAAAGAGAAGAGTCTTGGAAAATTGGGACCAAATTAGGAGGGCCCCTATGAAGTGACGGAGAAGGTAAAACAGGGAACATACAGATTAAAAGACAAGGAAGGGTGATGTCCGAGGCTGCCATGGAACATCGAACACTTAAAATTGTACCTCGAATGAGGAACAAGTTAGCATGTATTATATGTCTTTTTTATCTTTCCAGGCTAACGAAAAACAGTGAGGGCATACTCTTTCCTACCCTGTTAGGCACAGGAAGGTTTTAATGAGGTGTCCCTATGAGCTAATCAATACAACTGTATTTTTTGCCTTATAATTCTTTTCGAAAGCATATTTTATGCCTCGAACTGTTCATTATGAGGCAATATTTCACTCCTCGAACTATTCATTATGAGACAATATTTCACTCCTCGAACTATTCATTATGAGACAATATTTCACTCCTCGAACTATTCATTATGAGGCAATATTTCACTCCTCGAACTATTCACTATGAGGTAGTGTTTCCTTAGACTATTCTGTGAAAAGCAACATTTTCTGCTTCGAACTATTCTTTATGGCGACCTTTTGGTGCCTCGAATTATTTTAAGCTAGCTTTGGCGCAACATATACTAAATATTACGATGCAAATCGGTACAAAAGAAACTATTCAACGCAAGTTGGCATACTCATTTTTTCACAAGAGAAACATGGAGATTCACAAGTTATAAAATTATCATTCAAACAAAGTGGCATACACAAAAGTTCGAGGAGCCATAAGTCATAAAACGCTCTTCGAAGAACATTGGACGACTTACAAAAACTGCCTTACAAGGACTTATACACAAAAACTGCCACAATAGACTAACATATTTTCCTAGTCAGAATTTTCGAGGAGTTTCTCTCCTCTGTGTCTGATTCTTCACTATCACTCACTACAATGCTAGGAGGACGAAGGTCGAGGGCAACAAGCTTAAAAAAACTCCCCAAGTTATATTCAGGGTGTTCTGTATAAATTTGGGTGATCAGCCCTGCTCGAATTGCAGCATCTCGTGCATTAAGGTTGTCTGAACACTTAGCCGCATAAGCATTCACGGCTTTTTCTTTCTCCTCATCGACTTGCCTGGGAAAGTCTTCAATTATTTTCACCAACTTCTCTGTGTCCTTCATAACCTTTTCATAATCGTCACAGCAATTCTTAAATCCCCGACATGCTAGTTCGTGAGCTTTTTTATATTCTGCCAGAAGTCTTTCTTGTCCACCCGTTTTATTTTGATAGAGGTCTCTCTCTTCCTGGCAGCATCGTTCAAGCATTATGACGTAATTCTCCGAGGCATATATTTTTTCATAAAGTGCATCTGTTTGCTTCTCCATAATGGCATATTGTTTCTTTGACTTTTCAAGTTGCGAGGAGACCAGAGCTGCCTTGAACTTATAATGATTTTTTCGATCCTTTAGATGCTGCATTTTCTTTCCTTTATTGACAGAAGTGTGCAGCAGGCTCCGAAGACTTAGTTAAAATTCATCATGAAGAGGAACTTCAAAGGAGCTGGTGGGTGAGCCTAAGGCTGCGGGGTCAAAATTCGATGACTCCCCCACTAGAATATTAAGGTCAACATGTTGAGGAGGCTTACTTCGAGGAATAGACAGTGGTGCCAAGATAGGGGGATTTTCGATGGGTGCTGGATTTGAGGCCTGGGTGAGAGGAGAGCTGGGTGTCTAATTTGAGTTCTGTTTGGGGGAATTGTCTCCAATTTTTTTTCTAGGTTCACCTGATGCTCTTTGGGGCTCAATTTCTTGGGCAGGTTTGGGGGCGTCGTCTTGTATTTATCCGTCCTCGGATAACTCCTAGATGGGCTCCAAGACAGCTTTGTTCTCTTTTTCTTTTGCCTTAGAGTCTCTCTTCTTCTGAGGATGAACAGACTTCTTGGGGGGGGAGAGTTGGGACTGGGTGTCACAATGTTGGCCGAGGAGGATGGCTCTTGGTTGGTGACTACTTCAATTTTAGCTGATGCTCTTTGGTGGAAACTTCTTCATCGGATCCACCTAAATGACTCTTAGCACGAGAACGCTTTGGAAGGTAAATAATTATGTCCTTCTTAGTCACTCGCTCTAGCACCTCGTCTTGAGAAGGGGAGTCATCGATTCTTTCAAGGACAACCGGTCAAGGGGGTTTAACCTCCAGAGTCTGCTCAATGCCAAATTGTTGTCCCTAAAGCACAGGCGGAATCTATTTTCCCAATTTTCCTTAGCCCACTCGCTCAGTCTGGTGAAGATGATATTGGCACTCTTTACGTGGTCTGCGTACGGTTTTGAGACATCAGTCATAACTACAAAGATATCAAGTTAGAACCTCATTATTCGAGGAGTTACCATAGGTCAGATAGTTCGAGGACTTACATTTGTTGGTCCACAGGAGGGATAGTCTGTGAGGGTTCGAAGGGGTTGACTCTGAGCCTGTCTCCCAATGACCTGAGAAGTAGATGAATTGCTGTCTCCACCTTTTGCCAGCCTCTAGCAAGTCCTTCAACAATTTCTGTCTTCAACTAAAAGTCAAGGAATAAAATGGGAAGAACGGGTTTCTGGCTAGGCCAGATAGTCCGATGAGCTGTTCCAATGAAAATTCTTGGCCTGAGATTCTTGAAGCCATGATGCATGCCATCAATATGAACCACATATTGGGACCGACTTGAGAGGGGCAAAGGTAAATTTTAACAAAGTACTCAATGAAAAATGGGTCCAAAGGAAATCTTAGTACCTAATTCATGATTTCAGTGTACACAACAAGTTCGTTATCCCTCACTGATAATGGGGTCTCGCCCTCCGAGGGGAATCTGATGTCGATGTATGAGGGAATGCAACACCGGGTCCTCAGCAACATTTCTTTCGAAGGCAAAACGTACTTGTATGATATGTTGTGAAGAGAAACCATATGTTTGTTCTCGATCCCTCGAATATTGTTGCCTACAATGGCGTCAAGTTCCAAGGGAAGCGTTATGTCTCCTTCAGACTTAGGGGCGATTCGGCTCGCTTGCTCCTCGGATATCGTTGAAGGAGCAATGGGTCTTTGGCTAGATGACTCCGATGGAATTTCGATGACTTTGCTCTGATAAACAACCGGAATCGGTTGGGTCGATGGTTCGGGGTTATCCGATGCAATGGTCTTCCCCTTGGCAGCCAAGGGTTTGTTGCGCATCTCTCGAATCTCATCTTCGGTAATGACAGTCTTTCTTGGAGAAAATCGGGGGCTTCCAGTTGCTGTTATTGACAGAGTGGCTGGAAGAATTGACACAGAATTATCGGTCTTCAGAAGAGAATTGTCCACCGCCAAAATTCGAGGAGGTTCAGGGGTAGTTGGTGGCGCTTCTTTGGCACGTTTGCGCTCCTGCGAATGCTTTTTATCTTTATGGTGTCTTTTCCTTTTTCCAGATGAATGCTTATGGTGTTTTTCTTTCCCCATTAATCCGAGGACGCTGCGATCAGAATCTTGGTTTTGTTGTGATATTTCGAAAGGAATGTGTAGTAACAGCAGGTGGGGGTTGAGGCTTAGTGTATTCACCAGCAGCAACTCTCTCTTCGAACTTCTTACTAATAAAGAACCACTCTGGAATCTGACGAGGTTTAGAAGCCAGCTTTCTCTCTCTAGAAATTTTGGAATTGAAAGTTTGAGCTATTAATGAAGATGATCAGTATTTATAGAGAATAATGGGCCTTTAGTTTAAGTCAGGCCTGGGGACATTTTCTCTTGTTTGCCTATGGCCATTTTGGGAAACATAGGTGCAAAATTGTTGATAGGAAAAATGCGGGAGAAGCTGCAGAGACATAATCAGTGAGGAATACGAAAAAGTCTCTAACAGGATGTGCTGGCAAGGAAGTACGACTGCTGACGTCATATCTTCTTGATCCAATCCTTGCAATTTCTTAGCCTAGTATTGGTGGTTTTGATATGCTGATACAGTGAATTCTGATGCACGATGTTACCAAGGTCTGAGTATTGTTCAAATGCATTTACGAGGAGGAAATTTTGCGGTTGAAGAGGAGTTATCCGAGGAGAAGATGTTCGAGGGAGCAATGGAGACTTCTTTACAGTCGTAGTAAAACTATTTTTACTAGGACTAGGGGCTACTGATGAGGAAG
Organism: Limnanthes douglasii subsp. nivea; assembly: GCA_036936605.1. Classification (NCBI taxonomy): domain Eukaryota; kingdom Viridiplantae; phylum Streptophyta; class Magnoliopsida; order Brassicales; family Limnanthaceae; genus Limnanthes; species Limnanthes douglasii. Next base: position 60,599,100 of record JAUPFV010000002.1, on the reverse strand, counting down.
AATAAAAGACATGATAAAATTGTAAATAAGAAGTTTGTTAAGGAGAAAATTGTAAAGAAGAAGTTTGTTAAGGAGAGAATTGCAAGGAAGAAGTATGTTAGGAGAGAATTGTAAAGAAGAAATTGTATTAGGGGAAAATTATATAGACTGCTAAAGAAATAGCCATTATGAGAATATGAAAAGATATAGGGACCAAAAATGTAATAAACAGGAATTAAAGCGTGTGGGACCCGCAATTGTACTATAAAAGGACCACACACGCTTCACAGATCCCAGGATGAATATAATATTACTTTCTCTCTCTATTTAATCTAGATTCTTACTTTCTCTCTCTAAAAAGACTCCTAAACAAAGTACTTAAGTCTATTATGACACTAAGAGATTCTCGTATCACAAAATCACCCCAGAGCCTTCTTAAAACTCTTCAAGGTCCAATAAAAAGTCCAAAAGCCCTAAGGACAATATGGCTTCTAGGAAGAAGCTTTAGACTCATATGTTCATCATAATCAAGAAAATTACCTAAGATATCTATCATACAAAAGTCATCATTCCTTGAAAATAGAACGGAGGACCACGTATCGGTACAGTAATTTGGAGTCTACTGAATACTTTGTGTATGAGTCCGAGGATTCTTCGTATTCTCCAAATACGGATCATCATCGTAAATGACAAGGAATCATGATTTTAATCATTATCTAAAAAGATATTCACATATGCATCAAAACCGAGAGCGGGAGCAAAAGTAAAAAACAACAACATGCTTCCTCGAATAGGCAAGGACTTCAAAAAGGTAAAGAAAGATAAAAACAATTGAGGGAATGATATAAGGTTTGGGACATCATATTTTTATTACAAGTGAATTATCACTTTGCCATTCAATCCGAACATGACATTTATGTAACAACAAATGAGGGTCACCAATATAATTAAGGACATAATTGGGGGCATTCTCCTCTTTCTACATAAATTCTATATGGACATCTCCCCAGGAGGTTCAACATATCTAATATGAAAACAATCAATATGAGTAAAGATCCAGATAACCACATCGAGCATTTCATGAACTTCATGATGAATTAAGACGACGATAATAAATTGTTATGCGAGGATTTTTCCCAAAATTTCAAAAATAGCACTTTGAAATAGTATAATCGGATTCCTCGGGGATCTATCAATTTTTTTGATACGTTCTAGATTACTTTCCGAAGACAGCTTGTGGGAAGCAAAGAAATAAGAGAAAATAGAGACATAATAATTCAGTTACACTAGTTGATTAGGGAAAGTTTAAAATGTTATGCTAAACATTTCGTATGAACTAAAAGTGATTTAAAAGATTGCTATGAGAAAGTGGTTATAGCTTCGCTTAGATAAGGGCTTCTTTCTAGAGAATTAACTAATAACAAAACTAGGAAAAAAGCCATTTTCTTCAGGGGTTTAGTAACATAGGTCGAGACAAATTTAAAAATGGAAGAGTCGAAGAGATTAAAATTGATCACTCTACAGAGGAAGGTTCCACAAACTACCACATCGGGCTCTAACCAACAATATACCCAAATAGTCACTAATTCATGTCCAAAAGATACAAATCAGAATTTACCTTGACCTAGTGTAAACCAACACCCATAAGGTCAAAATTACAAATCCAGGACAAATCAGTAGGTCCGACCTGACCAACTTTTAGAGATAAAAAATAATATTTCCACTATCTTTGATAAGGCCAAGAATTTCATTTAGTTTAGAAAGCTACTCCCAATACAGAGTTTGAGGGAAAATCTGAAAAGTATCATAATGATGTAGGCTATGTTACAAGGGATTGTATTGCTCTCAAGCAAGAAATTCAGACTCTAATTGAGAATGGAAATTTGACTAATTTTGTCAAAGCACAATCAAATGGTAGATCAGAAGCTCCAGTTATTGGTCAAGCTATAGTCCGAAGAGAAGCAATAAAATCTTCCACAAAGTAGGAAAATATTATGGTTATAACTGGACCTTATAAAAGTTTAATATGGATTCAAAATATCTTAACCACAATCCTGGCTGAAGCAGTATCATGGTGATTGTTGAGCATGAAAATGTACGAAATGTTAAGTATTTATGTGACTTTTTGAGTCACTAACTATTTTTTAGGGGATACGGTATCAAGTCCTTTAGTTTGCTAAAAAAGAGAGGCATATTGTGAGTTTGGCAACTCAGTTATAAGGAAAAATGTGTGTCTATCTTTACCAAGATCCGATGTCGTTTATTGTGTTTCAATATGACGATCTAAGAGATGTTGTTAGGCCACATGAGGACGTTGTGGTGATTGGATCGGCAATCGAGAGGACTGAAATTCGAAGGATTCTGATTGATACATGTAGTTCAACAAACATTTTGTACGTGTCTATCTATAAACAAATAAAAAACCCTCATATTATACTCCGCTCAAATAGAACCATATTGAAGTTTACTGGAATTACTGTAATTGAAATTGGGGAATTTGAAGGTGATACTCTACTCGACCGAGGACCCTTCAAAATGAAAGCGAGAGTACGTTTTATAGTCATAGATGGCTGAACTTCGTATTGATAGTGATACATCTGATTTGGAGGGCTTTTTGGTAATGTGTGAAAGAGTAATAAATGTAAGGTAGAAAGTAGAGAGAAAATTAAGTTGCTTCAATTATTATTTAGGGAGAGAAAGTTTCATCCCATTAAATGCATTCTCAGAAAGTATTTATAGGGTGACTTTAGCCTATTGGGAATAATGGCCCCAACCATACATATGAGCCAAACCTAAAGTCCACAAACCCATTTGGCCCAAAAATAAATGAATAAGTAAATACATTATTATTCTTAACAATAATTAAATCAAATGACAAAAATGGTATTAGGCTTCGGTCAGAGATGCACCTCGTATATTTCTAACCTCTTCATATATATACCCCTCAGAGATTTATAACCTCATCATATAGCCCCCTTAGTCATTTCAAAGACCTTTTGAGAGGGCTAACTAAAACATTATATGAATCGAGTTTGTTCTATCTCTTCTAACCTCACTCTTTATTGTTCTTTAAATCTGATAAGGAACGTATACGAACCGTATCTGATGGAATCATTTCGGGTATGGTTATTGTCCAAATTCGTGGTTTTTAATCAATCATATTTTGTGACACGTGTCATTGTTTGATTAGGGTAAAAAACTTGCTCTACCATAGGTGAAGGATACCAACAGTTGAAAACATTTTCACTCCTGTAGGGATTATAGCTATTGGTAGCATTTCCACTTCCTTAAAAGAGAACTCGACGATCTTCTACAGTTTATTTATAAGTTCTTCTCTCATTTTTCCAGTTTAGTGAATTTGGAGAGAAAAACTTCATTTTATAGAGAGAGAAAGTTTTCCTTATCATCCCTATAAAGTTAACCGCTGATCATATTTTCTTCTCCTCCACACTTCAACCACCGTGAATCCTATCTCCAGTAAAATTCGAGTGTTTGAATGTTCACCGCAGAAAAATGCTTTAACCGAGAACGGTTGGCTGAAGTTTTCTAAATTAAATGAAGAGAATAAGAGAGCTAGGGTTGTTGTTGGGTTATCTGCTTCCGAGGGTACAATTATAGTTACTTAATCAATCAATTACAGACGCGTTTTCCATATAACAAACGTATTATGCAATAAAAACTCTCTTTGACCGCCCAATTGTTTACTTCACAGAGCCGTTCATCAAAGACATCTCAATCTCAAGAAGTGACTAACTACATGCATCTTTCGAATTTCAAATGAATGGGCTCCAGTTCAGAAGAGAAATCTCCTCGTAGATTGACCATAAAATCTAAAGACATCGCCAATCCCTCTTGGAGTTAGGAGCAGCCCAACAAACATAGCTTTCTAATAACCCCTCCTCAAAGAATCAGAGTAAGGAAAGAAATACAACACCCTAACTAGCTAAGCCCTCTGAATCTAATCAGGCTCTCCCTTAACAATCAAAAGAAGAGGAGAATACAAATTCTCAACATATGGAACCTTCAGGATCTAGTCCAAATGAGATGGAAGAAAATATGAAGGATATTAGTGATGCCTCTCTCTTGGAGACATATGGTTAAATCAGGGAGATTTTGAAGCAACTAAGAAGAAAAATTCAATGAATAAAAGAAGTAAATGTGCCAAAGGCAAAGGCAAGGCCCTCGAAACAGAATCTAAAGCACTCCTTTAATCTGTGGTCAAACGCATAAGGTCAAGCTTTGCAAAAGTCAGTTTCAAATACCTTCTAGCTCTTGACAAGATCTCTTATGTTTATTTACATAAAAAGACTTAGAAGTTATTCGTGTAAAGTGGGATTCTCTGAAGAAGTAAAAGTTAGGCTACCCACATCATGAGAGACCCCTTTGAGTTATGGTCCTAAGGAGATAGTTATTTATCCTGATGTGCTAAATTGGCGCATTTGGTTTCCCGTGGACCTCGAAACAGTGAATTATTTAAGCTTGGTAGGGTTGTGTCAAAGTCAGGCTACTCCAAACGCCTACTTTACCTTCCTGTCTTATAGTATGGCATGTAGGCTATCAAAACTCTCGGTGCCAAGCTGAAATAATTCACTATTTCGAGGTCTACTGGAAACCAAATGCGCCAATTTAGCACATAAGGATATATAACTATCTCCTTAAGACCATAACTCAAAGGGGTCTCTCATGATGTGGGTAGCCTAACTTTAACTTCTTCAGGGAATCCCCACTTCGCACGAATAACTTCTAAGTCTTTTTATGTAAATAAACATAGGAGATCTTGTCAAGAGCTAATACATGGTGGTAGATGACTTTCTTAGGGCTGATAAATTATGGAAGATAAATTTCTCTTCATCCATGACAGGTGGGAGAATGGTAAGAAAATTACCTCTCAAGGTTATCCGAGTAGGTTTACCAGATTTTGGGAATATATGGGTTACGCTTCAAGCTCTTACTATTCCTTATATATATATATATATATATATATTTGTAATTTTTTTCTAATATCTTTCTTTTTACAGTTAGATCGAAGCCTTATATGCATCATCTTCCTTAAATGCAAAGGTAAGTTTCAAGAAGCTACCTTAGTGGGCCGATGAAAAATGATTTAGTGGCCTTTATTAATATTTCACTCTCACTAACTTGGTTTGGAGTCATCTAACTCCAAACAAAAGCTAACATGAGAACAATTGACTATTCCTTCCCGAACATCTATTATTGTAAAGAGAGATGAGGCTGCATATGGAAATGTATTTATTTGAACCAGGACCAGATTCCCCAGCCATCAGGACAATAAATATAAGAAAAATAAGCAAGGCATAACCAATGGTCTCTTCGAAGTTGGAACCGATGAGCAGTTGGATGAGATTGATGAATCTTTGTTAGTTGTTGTTGCTATCACTGTCGAATAGGGTGACACAACCACAAAGCTTTAAGTGTCTAAGAAGAAGAAGACACATAAGATTAGCAAACATGGCAGTAAAAGCATATACAAGAAAAGAAAGAAAACCTCAAATCGTTTGGAGATCGTTCTCCGTTTGGATATTATCCATCTTACAATCCCAATCATTGATCCTCCACTAATTCTAATATATGACCTTCCTTACCTATTTCTCCCCACACTTAAAAGGCAGATTTATGGAGATGACAATCTGATGCAGGGGGGGGGGGTACTCTGGGGTTTGACTTTGAGGCATTTGAGTAAGACTTTCCCAAATTTACAAGTAATGCCACAAATATGGTATTTGATGGTGTGCCCTTCGAATTTTCAATGGAGAATGACAAACTGGGTATTCAACGCTAAGTTTTGCAAGGCTTGTTGTCGAGCTAGGAGTAGTGCGATCCCACAGAGAGACCATTGCTTCTCTTCAAGAGAAAAACAATAATCAGAATGCCTCTCTTGAAAAGGAAAAATTACGGTTTGATCGTCTAGCGGAAGAAGTCAAGTCAATCAAAGAAGAACTTGCCACGAAAAATACTACTTACGAAGGGCTCTAGTCATGTAGCTACGGAGAGATCACCTTGCTGAAGGATCAACAAACTATTGACAAGAGTACTATCAAACACTTATTGAAGGAAAAAATGATTCGGAGGACCTTGTTAAAAAATACAAAGGTGAGATGGCTTCTCTTAAGGCTCAAGCCACACAAGATATGAAGGACACATGAGATGCATATGCCGATGGGATTATGGATTCCCTAACATGATTTTTTAATTTCACAATGCATTAGTCCTTGGGTCTTTGTGGGAGCTAGTTCCAGAAATATTATGGCCCCACAATATGCCAATAACTGATTAGTTAGGTATACCTATAGAATCTCTCAATGATGGCTCCGATAATAGAGATGCAAGAGACTTCGAAAGTGGGAGTTCACAAGAAGATAAAAAAGAAAATGTTGATGAGAACAAGACCAAAGGCCAATATATTTATATCTCTCTTTTTTTCAAGGCCTTGTCGTATACGAGGCGTTTTGTGATATTTTTTCGAAGTTTTTGTGTATGTCATTGCCATGGCAAGTGTATTTTTTAATGTTTAACCTAGATTCCATTAAGTCCTTGGGTTACCCAATGTATTTTGTACTTGTTATTAATTCATCAGTTCTAGCTTATTTCCTTACAATTTCTTATTTCCATACCTCAATCCAATTTATTGGAAATTAATCTATCTTAATCATTCAAAGTTAATCCATTCGAGGACATACAAATTTAATACACATGCAATTCAAAGGTAATCTATTCAAAGGCACACATATTTAATACACAAGTCATTCGAAGGTAATCCATTCGAAGTCACACAAATTTTATACACAAGCCATTTAAAGGTAATTCATTCAAAGGCACCCAAATTTAATACACGAGCCATTTGAATATAATTGATACACAAATTTAATACACAAATATACTACTAGAAAATTTTCAAGGAAAATATGGTAGATTAATAATGACTAAGATACCTTATTAAAACCTCCATGAGCTACTAAGATAAGAAAGACTATGCCCCTAATTATCTAGATTAAACAAAAATAAAGTAAATGTTGTACACATTTACTCAAGATAAAGCATTAAGTGTTCGAAGTTTCATGGATTCCTTAAAGAACTGTCTTCTGCTCAACTAGCCGGTAAGTTCCATGCTTGATCATTTCACTCATAGTATACAGTCTTTCCCAATTTGGCGCCACCTTTTCGAATTTCCTGCTTTTGGTGTGTAAAAATATTTTCCTCAAAACTTTATCCCATACTTTAAACTCTCTTCTTCGAATTTTAGATGCATAGTTACTTCTCAACAAGCCTTGAATATGCAACGTTCTTAAGTGAGCTTTGGTTTTTTTTCTTCAATCAAGTCTAATTGAGCTAATTACTCTCTTATTATCCTCTTCGGGAAACTTTTTAATTTGAAAAGAAGGAATAGTGGATTCTATTGGTGTTATTGCGTCCATCCCATAGACTAAAGCAAAATGTGACTCTTGAATGTCAGTGTGAGGAGTAGTTTGATAAGCCCACAATACTTCTTGCATATAATTTGGCCATTTAAATGTCGCTCCCTCTTAATTATTTTTGAGATCCACTAATATAGTTATGTTAACAACCTCTATCTGCCCGTTGGCATGGGGATGAAAATGTGAAGATACGCAATGCCAAATTCCTCTAGGAATACAAAAAAAAATCGATGTCCCTATTGTCAAATTTAGGAATATTATCTGTTGTAATACTATCTGTTGTAATACTTTCGATGTGTTAGTATATGCAGTAGTAGTTAAGGAATCAGCCATCAAATTTTCAGCCCTTCGCACATGTTCATACTTCACATAGTTGAATAAAGAAGATGTTTCCCTCAATACTTGCAAATACTTCACCAATTTTTTTTTCTTGCTTCAGATTGAATCTGAGTTTGATATATGAGCAGTTGTGAGTCAGTTATCAATCAGACTATATAGGAAACACATATTAGGGCAAGTCTTAGCCCAATTATTGTTTCTTTATTATTTGATGCCTTGAAACCAAAACGTATTATTTGGTACATTAAATCTTTTAAAGGGAAATGTAGGTAAAGTTTGGCCCCACAACCCATTGTATTGAATCATCCATTTGTTAAGACTAATCATTTTTTCACCGGTTTATTGACAGAAGATTCCACATACGATCGTTCCGAATGAAACTTAGCCAGGAAATCTGCCACAACTTGTGCCTTGATTGTAGTTCGAGGATAGAAATCGATATCATAATCCCTCAATTTTTACAGACCACTTGGTCATCCGACCCAATACATCTAGTTTTTACAGCAAACTTTTAAGTGAAAACAAGTTCGAACAATAATAAAATACGCTCAAAGATATGGTCTCATTTTTCTTACTATTATTACTAAGGCTAATACTATTCTTTCAAATTTTAGATATATCTTTTCAGCATCCAATAAACTCTTGCTAACATAATAAACGGGGCGAGAGTAATTATCAACTTCCTAAACTAACACTACACTACTGCATAATTATATATTACCAAGTATACATAGAGTCTTTCTCCCATCACTGGTTTACACAGAGTTTTGGGTGAAGATAAATGCTTTTTTTATTTTAAGGAATGGCTCATCACCGTTGAGGGACCAATTAAATTCATTGGCATTTCTCAAAACTTGGAAGAATTATGCACACTTGTCTGATACCCTTGATATAAACATGTTTAATGGTGTCAGCCTTCCAATTAATATTTAGACTTCGTTCATGGATATGAGAGGGTCCATAGAAAACAATGCATTTAACTGTGTTGAGTCAGCTTGTATCTATTTCTCACTTATAACATACCATAAAACGTTTCCGGATCATAACCCCAAAAGTGTACTTCTTCGAATTCAGCTTTAGATTAATGTCTTCTCAGTTTGATAAACTTTCTTTGAGATTAAGCAAGTGATCCTCTTCCCTCAAAGTCTTTACCATTATATCGCCAATATAAACCTCAACATTTCTTCCAATTTGATTGACAAACACTGTATTCACTAAGTCATCCCAACATTCTTTAAACGAAATGCATTACCTTATAACAATGCATCCCCCTATTAGTGATGAATGTAGTATCATATTGATCTTTGGATCCATCTATATTTGATTATATGCACCAAACACTTCCTATGAAATATATGACTTTGTTGCCATAAATAGAATCTATCAACTGATCTATCTGAAGGATAGAGAATGGATCGTTAAGACAAGCCATATTTAGGTCTGTGAAATCAATACACATTCGCCATTTTTACAAGTACATGATTTGTAGTCCATAATGGGTATCCAGAGTCCCGAATATTCCCTACTTTTGTTAGCATGTTTACCTCTTTGACAATAGCTTTATATTTTTCTGCAGAAAATGCTTTTCATCTTTGTATTACACGGTCCGCATCGGATCATACAGACAACTTATGACAAATGATAAGAGCTGGTACACCCATTACATCTTCATTACACCAGTCGAATACATGCAAACTCTTCGATAAAAATAACAACAATTTTTCTTTCATTTTTATCACATTTCAGTACCAATTGTAACATTTTTTCATATGGAAAATTAGGTACTTCAACCTCCTTAATTGGAATAAATACACTAGGGCTCTCTTTTGGATCATCTATTTTGTTTGAATCTGAAGAGGACTCTAGTAATTGTTATTTATTTTAGTTGTCACACTTTCCAAAGTCTTCAAAGAAATAACAGTAACATAGCATTCCCTAGATAGTTTTTTACTAATCCGAACAACCCCTAGCTGGCCTCTAACGGCGTATTTCAAGAATTGGTGAATTGTTGATGCAATATCATACATCCTTGACAGCCAAGATCTGCTAAAGATGGCATTATAAGGAGTCACCAATAAACTACTAGAAACAAAAATCTCAATATTTTTCAATGGTCATTTACCAAGGGAAATTTCTCTTTCGAATTCCATAATAACATCACTAGAGTTTCCTACAAATCCTACTATGGTTCAGCTTGATCGGAGAATAACAGATGAGTTCTTCATTAACTTGTAAGTCGATAAAAATAAAATATTAGTTGGGCTGAAAGTATCAATAAGATTCCTTTGGATTTATGTTCCCTCGAGAGCAGCTCCGATCACCACAACATCCTCATGTAATCCAGCAACATTTCTTAAGTCATCTTCATCGAAAACTATGAACAAATATGAATGTTGCTACAAGTAAGCATACACTTTTACTTCTAACTATCTTGTCAAGCTAACCATATGCCTCTTTCGAGAGAAGCTAGAGGGAGTTGTCACAATATCCCCTTCAAATATATTGGTCGACTCAAATAATTGACATAATTTAGAAACCCTTCATTTTTTTCACATATCATATTCACCCGACCACGATCCGGATTGACATCCAAATATTATGAATCTACAAACTGTTCAGTAATCACCATTATTTTTTTAGTATGACTTATCGTTGAACAACAGGTAAAGGTGCCCGCACTCCACTTGTACTTGGCAACGATCGATTACCCAGTTGTGCTTTAACAAAGGCAGTTAGCTTTCCACTCTCACTTGACGATTATATTTCTTGATTTAAAGTACCCACATCAATTTGAAACTTGTAGAATCATGTATTTCGATCTTCCATTAGAGTATGAATGAGTGGGGCCTTTAGAATGACATATAATTATTTTATATATCATAACATTTGCAACATTTTCACTCAACTTTGTGAAATAACTAGGTTGAACTCATTGATTTCGTCTAGGCCAGAATTGTTGTCCCTGAATAGATTGGTTCAATCTGGGTCGATGAGAACCATATTCAGAATCCTTCGGAAGATTGCTAACATTAGCTTGTGATTAGCCACTAGCTTGCTGAAGAGAGATAGAAGGGACAAGTTCAGACTAATGATGTTGTCTTAGTATCTTAGTTTCTTCTACTGTGGTTTATTTTTCCACATAGTTTAAAATACCATCTCAAGTCATCGTCTTTTTACGAGTGTATCTGTCAGCCAACTCGCTAGCTAACAAACCTTGTCTAAACAAATCTATAGTTACTTGTTCGTAGCAATATGCTAAGCCATATTTGGTATCTGTAAAATTTTTGTTTTATTATTTCAAGGTTTTGGTGAGGTGTTGCCACAATGAATTATAGTGTCACCATTTGTTCTAAGTTATTTCCTTCCCATAAATTATCTTTGGAAAGCCATTCGTAACATATCAAAGTTTTGTATTGACCCATGTGGTAGTATATAATACCACTTCAAGGCATTATCCTTGAAGATTCGAGAAAAACTCTACATAATAACTTGTCATCGTCATTAATACTCATCATAAAATTCTTGAACGGCTCAAGATGGTTATTCGGATCTTTGCTACCATCATATTTTTCATTTTTGAAATATCAAAGCTCTTAAAGGCTATTTCTTCCAGCTATGTCCCTCACTAAACATGTGATCTTCATTAGAGGTGGCAAATATACTTGGCCCGGATAGAACAGTGAATGAATCACTCAACAAGCGGTCTATGTTGTGGTCAACTAATCATTTCATCTTTCTCTGATATTATTTCTTTTTATCTTTATCATTTCGGTACTTTTTCTTTCTTGAACAATCCTTTCTACTTGATTTGGTGGTGTCTATTCGAATGTTTTTTTGATCGACTATTTTCTTGATGGGTTTTTTTTAAAATAATTATCACTGCTCGAAGAGGATGCGGAAATTTCTAACTTCGTTGGAGAGCCCTCAATAGACTGCGAAGAGCTAAAATAATATTTGGCTCGATGCTCTTATTTAAAAGTTTGAGGGGTTATAGAAGATCGATCCTTTTGGTACTTTTTCGAACTATGCTATGGATTATCATCTAGCCCATCAGATTTCTGATATTCTGATGGATATTCCCTACAAGATCCCTCTCAGCTTGTCTTTGGGATCTCAAAACCTCAATTTTTCCTCGCAACTAATATTTCTCTTGTTATATGAGAAGATTTTCTCCGGTTTCGTTGTTTACACGTGGTGTGTGGACATGCTCCTATTCGATTATGACTCATTCATTCTCTGGGGGGTCTATCTACTTTTTATGATCCATCATCTGAAGGGATTTTAAAAGCAAATCTTGTATATCAGGTTTTGGATTTTGTTATCTAGATACCCTACTCAATAGCTCTCATTGTGGTCGTCAATCTTATAGTGATAAATTTGACTCGAAGGGTCTTTTGGTAATGTGTGAAAGATTAATAAATATAAGTTAGAAAGTAAAGAGATAATTAAAGTGCTTCAATTATTATTGAGAGAGAGAAATTTCCATCTAATTAAATGCATTCTCATCAAGTATTTATAGGTTGACTTTATCCTAATAGGCCTAATGGGTCGAACCATACTTATGGGCCAAACCCAAAGCCCGAAAAACTCATAGCCCAAAAATAAATAAATAAACATTTACATTATTATTCTAAACCATAATTAAATTAAATGATAAAAAAGGAACTAGCTATTGGTCATAAATGTCGCTCAAATATTTATGACCTCTTCATATATATACCCTTCGGAGATTTCTGAACTCATCAAGCATAATGCTATTCTTGGAGGGTCCTAGTTATTAAGAATGTATGTCTTGTCCTTAACGTGTCCATCAGTGTTTGAAAGATATTTCATTTTTGGGCAGGTTGGCATTGTCCACAACAACTAGAGGTGGCGTGGGAATGGCATGCTACCACTTTGGCTCCTAAAATGCTCCAAAATACGGAAGCAAAAAAAGAATAACAACTATTTGGGTCCACTTCAGAATCAACTATTGTAGATGATCTGAGGGAGACTCTAAGTTTTGTAATACATGACGAGGTCATTGAGTTATACACTTTTCAAAATGTAAAGAGTGTGAAAACCGGGGTTCAATTACCACCAAGCATAAGGAACAGTTGTTGGCCTTTTTATTTGATAATTTTGACATGTTTTCCTGGTGTATTGAGGTTGTAACATGTATCCCTGCAAGTGTTATTTACCACAAAATAGCAATACAACCTAATGTATGTCATATTATCCAAAAACAAAGAGCTTTTTCGACTAAAAAGTCATAGGATATTGTTGTAGAGGTGGATCGGTTAACAAACCCTTTACTCGTTTAAAAAAATAGAAAGTGGCGCATGTGTGTTAACTTCACGGATCTGAACCGGGCTTAAGGATTCATTACCTCTCCCTAGAATTGAACAAGTAATAGACTCTACTTCGGATAATAAATTCTTATCATTCATGGAGGTTTTTGCAGGGTATAACCATATACAGATGGATTTGATGGACCAAGGTAAGACCATATTCATCATAGATAGAAGCCTCCATTGTGACAAAGTAATGTCATTTGATTCGAATAATGTCGGGGAAACTTATCAGTGTTTGGTTAATATAAGGATTAGTTGGCCAGATCGGAAGAAATATTGAGGTTTATATTGATGATATGTTGATAAAAAGTATGAGATATGAGGATCATTGCCAATTTAGAAGAAACTTTTTCTAATCATAAATCCATCAATTGAAAATTGAACCCAAAAAATGTATATTTGGGGTACGGTTCAAGCCAACCCAATACAATTAAATTTTCTAATTTCCATAGATCCACCAAGGTCCATCAAATAAGTGCAAATTTTAATTGTAAGGTTAATAGTTTTGAACATATTTATATCAAGGTTTTCGAATAAGTGTGCACCATTTTTCAAGTATTGAGAAACGCAACCAATTTCAATTGGACTTCGGAGTGTGATGAAGCCTTTGTAAAAATAAAGGAATATTTATCCTCTCTGGAATCATTAACCAAGCTAACTGTGGGAGCAAGATTATATATCTGCTTATCAATACAGATTATGCAGTAAGTTTGGTTTTGGTTAGAGAAATGGAAAGGTATCTGCACTCCGTTTACCGTATAAGTAAAATCTTATTAGGTGCCATAAAACGATACTTAGATCTCGAAAAGTTAGCTTTGTCCCTAGTAGTTGCAGCTCAAAAAATGAGGCCATATTTCATGTCCATTTGATTTTATTCGAACTTTCTTTCCACTTAAGAATGTACTACAAATACTAGGAATATCTGGTTAAATGACTAAGTGGTCATTCGAACTAGGAGATTATGATATCTAATTTTCTCCTCCAACAACAATTAAGCCACAAGCTTTGGTTGATTTTTAGTTGAGAGCCATTCGGAGCGACCAGAGCCTGGGCCAGATGTTGATAATTATTTAAATGAGCTGACTGTTCAAACTGATGGGGGCTCAAGTATTTCAAGTTGTGGAGCATGGGTTTATTTGGTATCTCTCTTAAGATATTTGATGTATTAAGCAACGCACTTTATTTTTCAAGCATCGAATAGCGAGGCAAATTACAAGTATTATTAGCAAGATTAACGCTTCCAAAAATTTGTAGTGTTAAAAATATTCGTCTAGTAGGTGATTAACAACCTCTCATTAATCATACCTCAGGTCAATCTGAAGCAAGAAAAGATCATTTTATAAAATACCAAAGGCATTGAGAGAGACAAACGCCTTTTTAAAACACATTGAGTACGAGCACATTCCTCGGGCTGAAAATTCGATGGTTAATTCCTAAACTACCATTTTGTATATATACCCAAGAATATCCATAGATTATGACACAAGATTATTCTTTGATAATGAGCATTTTTGTATATAAGTTAGGCGCTGAAGATACATTCCAAATCTCAACTAACATAGAGAATGATTTGAGATATGAAATTACAAAATTTATAACTAAAAGGACTCTGTCAATAGATAAAGCTTTGGCAAAAAGACTAAGGTTCAAAGCACATAGTTTCAAATTCCTTAGGGATATCCTATATAGGAAGCCTCTAACTCAACCACTATTACGGTGCCTCAGAACTAATGAAACACAAATAATGTTATTTGGGTTGCACGATGCGGAGGGATCATCCCATTGCTGCTATAAAACATTAACCTAAAGGGTTTTATTAGCTAACTAGTATTGGCCTTCTGTCATGGCAGATGCCAAAGAATTAGGCTGATGGTGTGACCCTTGTCAGCGGTTTTCCAAAACAATATATGTAATGGTTGTACCACTTGAGTCAATATCTGAAGCTTTGCCTTTTGACAGATGAGGACTAGACTTGGATGGACCTCTAACTACCGTCAAACCATTATTATGGTTGTTGATTATTTTTCTAAAATGGGTGGAAGCAGAGCCTCTATCTGAAACTATGTCCAAAGTAGTTATTAAGTTTATCCTTTTTAATATATGTTACAGATTCAACATCCCAAAATTCATAACTACAAATAATGGCCCTCAATTTGAAAATAATGACATGGAAGAATTATTTTTTCTTGGGAAATTGAGAATTGTTTCTCATCACGTTTCCACCCCCAGGCTAATAGACAAGTAAAAGTAATCAACAGAACCATACTCGATGGCTTGGATTTTTTTTAAAAGGGACAACTGGGAAATAACCAAGTTATTTACAGCAAGTGTTATGGGCTTACCGTAATAGACCTGAAACAACACACGGATCTCTTTTTGTATTGGATTATGGGATGTGGCAGTAACAACACCAAATTGTACCATCCCATCATTTTGAATTATGAATTATCTCGAAGAAGATAATGATATTGGTAGAAGAGCTAAGCTAGATTTATTTGAAGAAAAGAGAACAATAACCCATTTAAGATCTCTTCACTATCATACCCTTATGAGAAGCAGTATGTGTCCCGGGTCCGAAGTAAGAATTGATAGTAGAGGATCAAGTTTTGAAAAGTCTCTTTTTGCACACTAATGAGAAAAGACTAGAGAAGCAATCATTAAATTGGGAAGGTCCCCATTCAGTTACTAAAATAATTAAGCTCATAACTTATTGATTAACAGATTGAGAATATAAACCTCTTCGACATCCCTAGAACATTAAACACTTAAGACTTTATATGTAATAGTTGTAAAGAAAAACCCTTTTTTATTTCTATAAATTACTTTTGTAAATATCTGAGGAAATACTTTTTCCCATCGTGGTAGATTTGGGAGGTTTTAACCAGGTTTCCGAAATACTTAAATTTTATAACGCATGTTTCCTTTTTTTAATTTTTGTATTATTTTTTAGCTATTCATATATATTTGGTCATAATTTAAAGGTTACAACATTAGGTTGTCACAATTAAAATTTTCCAATACTAATTTGTCAAATTGAAAGGTTCTAACATTAGTTGGTCAGAATTAAAAGGTTCCAATATTAGTTAATCAAGTTTAAAGGTTCCAACCCTAGTTGGCCGAGTTTAAAGGTTCCTACACTAGTTGGTCACAATTCAGTTGTTCCAATACTAGTTGGTCATAATTAAAAGGTTCCAACGTTAGTTAGTCGAGGTGGTCGGATTCGAAAAAATAATTGTTTGGATTGAAGTATTAGTCTGATTTGTATTTGGGGTTAATTATCTGCAACTATAAGACTTTGGTTACGTTATTCGACGGGTAATAAATTTATTTAAAGATGAGGAATTAAAAAGACAAGATTTATTCATTGATTTCGTACACGACTATGAAATTCCTTGGCCATGCCAAGGACTTACACAAAAATATAAACCATCTACTATTAAATACCTCAGTTATACCAAAGAATCACGAAAAGAATGATAATACAAGAAACTTATGAAGTGAAATCATTTCAATTTAACCCGAACTCATTTCCTTCAGCACTGGTGATCCTCCTAGGAGCTCCCGCATTCAGAGTCTTTTTTTCCATTCTATGAGGCGCTATCATCACCATCGGAATCCAGATTAATACCAAATTTATCTACAAATTCCTTAATAGTAGGCGCTATTTTGCCAGGGACTAAATCCCAAAGAGATTTGAGGTTCATATATGGGAAGACTTTATTAAAGTTCAAGAACAAGTCGTACTTGATCGAAACATCTCACTTCGATAAGGACTTTAAACACTTATCAGCATATGTGTCCGCCGCATATTCTTGATCCTTTGCAGCTTGAGTATTAAAGGTAGTTAGCTTCTCCACCGCTTTCTTAGTAGTTGTCTTCTCCTTGTCTCAAGATTTATACAAAAGATATCTTGTACCCTTATATTATTTTTCTTGATATTTGTATTAGCGGGCTTCCTCTGCTCTGGATGCATGCAGCTCAGCAATCTCAGTTTTGTGAGCAGTATTTTGCTATTTGAGCTCTTCGTTAGCCCACACGACTTAACTTTCTAAACTATTCATACATTCTTTTTGCTATTCAAAATACTTCTTATGACGCTCACAATCTTATTTTATAAAGAAGATGGTTCCTGTTTGTGCTACTACCTCATTTTCCAGCTCAACAATAGGGTTTCATATAGACCAACATTGTATGAGCAAAGGTGTACCATTTCTATAATTGAATGAGCAGATAGTCGGTAAAACTCTCCATATTGGAGAACTGATATTCGAAGTCCTTAATACTAAGTCTTTTTAAACTACCCATAAGATTTCGGCCCTCACCAACTTGTTCAATTTGGAACAAATAAGGTATTATTTTTAAGTCGTGAAGGAAGTGTAGCTTAAGCTATGACATGCACAATTTCTAAGCAAGGTTATGTTTTTTTCCTCTTCTTCGCATTATTATGCTCCCCCCTGTGTACCTTTGATGCGCTCGAAGTTTTCTTTCTTTTTACAGTTGAGAATTTTTCAAGTATCTTGCAAAATCAGCCTCAATGGTTTCTTTTAACAGCGGCTCTGGCTTATTTGCGTTCAAAGAGATATCAGTCATATTCTTTGAACGCGAGCCACTACCCTCAGCCTTCTCTACCCTGTGGCTTGGAGCCATCTTCATGGTCGGAAGGTTGACTTTGCCATCGTTAGCTTATATTCAGTCAAGGATAGTCGATGGATGCGGTGGAGTATGATAATCTTCCCATGATAAGTTAAGTTCTGCTTTGTTCCACCAGAGGTGACTCCGAACCATATTGTTTGGAGTGAAGCAATTATGAAAAGTGTTGGCCCAGTTCTCCACGACCCATTGGTGTAGCTTCTTGAAGGTTATTTTGGTAGCTTAAAAGTGTTTGTTGAGACTTCAATATAGCTCCAAAAAGAATAAATTTAAGTTGCAAATGTTGAAGTATAAAAATAGGTCGAAGTTAAATGCATCACTCAAAACGTTTCTTGTATTTTGCCATACCTTTTAAATGCGGCTCAAATTACTCTTCGAGAAATTATTGTTCTACCAGTAGCCACTGATAAATAAGAATTGCAACGTCCTCATCTTATCAGCGGCTAACAAATCACTTAAAAATATTAAGTATGTTGATGGTAAGTTGTTTATTTCAATGGGAACTAGAGCCCCGTCCATATGGATAAAAAGGGTAAAACGGCCAAGCAAGGCTCCAAGAAAAATATGGTTGAGGTTGAAACTGTGGAATATCCATATGGGTTTTTTACAACCACAATTGATGAATAATTGCTAGCTACAGTCACGGCTAATGTTGAAAATGGTGACACATCTGTAGAGCTTCCTATGTTGAAGAAAACAAAGATACATATAAGAAGCAAACATAGAGTGACAAAAGAGAGAAGAAAAAGTAAAGAGCAACCACCAGTTCATAGATTATCCCCCGTTTGTAGGTTTTCCCTCTTCAAGTCCCATATATTATCCCCGCAGTGCTTCCTGCATCTAACCCATCTTCTCCATTTCTCCCAACAACAAAAGAAGAAAGGTAAGACAAATATAATATGATGGGACCTATAGGTGGATTTGATTATAAATATTTCGAGAAAGACTTCCTCGAAACCACTAGCAATGTCACAAATGTTCTCTATGATGATGTGCCCTTTGATTTGATAAATGAGCATGACACGATGGTATACACGAAGTTGGGCTTCGTAAAGCCTATTTCTGAGTTTGAAGAGGGAGGCTAGAGCACAGAAGAATACCATTGCATCTCTTGAAGAAGAAATAAAAAAATCATAAAGAGTAATTGAAAAGATAAAAAATTCTTTTTGAAGGTTTAGCGAACGAGGCCAAATTGGTGGAAGATGGGCTCATAAAGATAATAGCTGCTTACAAAAGAATGCAGACATCTAGTTTCAGATAGATTTAGAAACTGAGAGACCAATAAACCATCGATAAGGCTGCTATGGAACGTTTGTCGAATGATCTAAAAGAGCAAGAGGCCCTCGTTATGAAATAGGAAGAGAATTAACCATTATCATATCCCAAGATATTAAAGATAAATAAGATGCATTAGACACATATATCGATGAGATCTTAAAGTCTTTAGATAAACATAATGCTTCGATTAAATCTGACATGGTCTTAGATTTTCACAAGGCATTCCGCAAGTTAAAACTTGGATCTTTGTGGGATTTGGTCTTAAAGGAGTTGCGGCTCAATGACATGCCCATAGCAGATTATTTAGGAATATACATGGACTTATCCAGGGATAGTTCTAAATAAAATGACCGGAGGAACTCCGATTGTGGGAGTTGATGGGAACGAGCCTAGAGGCAAGTGAATTCAAATGTTGTTATTGTGAGTAAGGCCTTAGTGTGTGCAATGAATTTTATCATTTTTTGTTGGGAATCTAGTAACTTCTTGGTTTACTCAAGTCATTTTTAGTACTTATTCAGATTTCTTTTATAAGCCCCTAGCATAGCCAAGTTACTTTTGTATTTGTCTTCATCAATGAACCGGTGTTATTTTGTTTTCCTTCAAATCCTATTGTTGTAATTCATTCGAATGAATATAAATTAACCAATCCAATCATTTGAAGGTGAGTCATTCTAAGGTAAACATATTAATCACTCTAACCATTCGAAATGTATATAAAACAATCACTTTAACCATTCGAAGGTATACAAATATATCACTTAAACCATTCGAATGTATACATATGAATCACTTCAACCTTTTGAAGGTATATAAATTAACCAGTTTAACCACTCAAAGCTATACATGACCATAAAAATATATGAGTACGGAACAAATGGTTTAAGGAAAATACGATAGATTGCAAAATAGTTTGGACACCTCATTAAAACCTCCATGATGCACAGGGTAGGAAATATTATGCCCTTCAATATTTACATAAATAAAACATAAACATTTTATACAAATACTCAAGATAAATCCTTAGGTTGTTTATGTTCCATGGGTGCCTCATAAAGTTTCATTCTTTATCTGTCAGCCGATATGTTATACGCTTGGCTATTTCATTGACTATATATGACCCTTCCCAATTCGGTTCTAGATTTCCTAATATTTTGTCTTTGGTATGTAAGAATAAAACATTCAGCACTATATCTCCTACTTTGAATTCTCTTCTTCGAATTCTAGATACATACTTGTATCTCATCGAGGTTTAATAATAGACAGCCCTCAATGAGCTATGATTTTTCTTTCCTCTATCAAAATTTAATTCAACTCTTATAGTTGTATTATTATCTTCTTCAAACTAACATTCAATTCGAGAAGATGGGAGGGTAGATTCAATCAGTGTTACTTCATCATCCCATAAACTGGAAAAATAAGATTATTCCATTGTAGTTCAGAGGGTAGTACGATAAGCTCATAACACTTCATGTAAATAATTTGGCCACTTTTCTGCTACCTAATCTAAATTATTTTTCAAACCCATCAGAATATTTCTATTCACAACCTTTACTTGCTAATTGTCTTGATGATGAAAAAGTGAAGAAACCCAATATCGAATTCCTCTATAATTAAAGAAAATTTATGTATCTTTATTATCAAAACTAAGGGCCATTATCCATTGTGATGCTTTTAAGGATCCAAAATCTACAACATATGTTGGAGAGAATGAATTTTATCATTACTTTTGATGTAGTATCGGAGAGATGCGATGCTTTTACCCATCCACTTGGAAAAATAATCAACTACTAATATAATAGTTAGACAACCTCCATACACCATTGGTAGAAGTCCTACTAAATCGACTCCCTATCTATCAAAAGATATTGCCTTAAATATTGTTTTCAGTGGGACTGCCGACACATGTATTACATTTTCAAACCGTTGACATGGATTAGATCGTTTAAATAAGCTATTTAGCATATGTCATGATGGAATACTAATAATATCATGCCAATAAAAACCTTATGGTTAACGTTTTGTAGCCACAATGGGCAGACCTTACCCCGTCATGTAGTTCAGATAAAATCACATATGATTCATCATACCCTAGGCATCATAACAAAGACATGATAATGGATTTTTTTGAGGACATCCTTCAAGACTATAAAGTCGTGCGGTCTAAACTTTATCATTGGCCAACACTTTATCAACTAGGAAAACTTCCCTTAGTAATAAACTTTTTGACCTCATGCCTCAAATTCCTATTTATCATTGTTGAAACTTAGAAACTTTCTTCAGTGGTTGTCCCAGCTTAAAATTTTGCTAATATTGAAGGGAATTTTCGTATCAAGATCTAGAGATATGCTTCAAAGTAAGAAATAATAGCTAAGGAATCAACCATCACATTTTCAGCTCGTGGCACATACTCATACTTCACATATTTAAGAAATGTTGATATCTCACTTAATACCTGTAAATACTTCACCAACTGCTCTTTTTTAGATTCAGATTGGCCTTGTGCATGATGTATGAGTAGTTGTGAATCACTTAACAATCGAAATTATTGGCACCACGAATTCGGGCAAGCTTTAACCCAACTATTGCTGCTTATACACAGCTTCATTATTCGAATAAATTAGAACTAAACTGTATTGCTTTGTACATTGAATCTCATAATGGAGATAGTAAATAAATTCATTCCCCACAACTCAATATAATTGAACCATCATCAGTTTGAATTACCCATTTTTCATAGGATTTTTTATATGGGATTCGATATACAGACGTTTCGAATGAAATTCAACCAATAAATCTATTACAGCTTGTGCAGTGATTGTCATTCGATGAGAAAAATCAATATTTCAATCTCCTAATTCAACATACCACTTGGTTATCTAACTTGAGGCTTCCGGCTTTTGTATAATATTCTTAAGTGGGAAAGAGGTTCGAACATTAATATAGTATACTTGAAAATATGCTCTCATTTTTATAATTGCTTTATAACCAAAGTGTATTGTTTTGTACATCGAATCTCGGAATGGAGATAGTAAATAAATTCTTGCCCCACAACTCAGTATAATTGACCCGTCATCAGTTTGAATTACCCATTCTTTCATAGGTTTTTTTTATATGAGATTCAATATACATATGCTCTAAATGGAATTCAACCAAGAAAATTGCTACAACTTATGCTTTGATTATCATTCGATGAGTAAAATCAATATTGTAATCTCATAATTCAACATACCACTTGGTTATCTGATAAGAAAAATCTCAGAATTGAGATAATAAATAAATTCTTGCCCCACAACTCAGTATAATTGACCCGACATCAATTTGAATTACCCATTCTTTGATATATGATTAAATGTACAAACGATCCAAATGAAATTCAACCAAAAACCTTTTACAGCTTGTGCTTTGGTTGTCATTCGATGAGTAAAATTAATATTATCTTCTCATAATTCAACATACCACTTGGTTATTTGACCCGAGACTACGTATTTTGTATAATATTCTTAAGTGGCAAAACGGTTCGAACATTAATATAATATGCTTGAAAATATGCTCTCATTTTTATAATTGCTTTAGAACCAAAGTGTATTGCGTTGTACATTGAATCTCAAAATGGAGATAGTAAATAAATTATTTCCCCACAACTCAGTATAATTGACATGTCATCAATTTAAATTACCCATTCTTTCATAGGTTTTTTTGTATGGGATTCAATATACAGACACTCTGAATGGAATCCAACCAATAAATCTGCTACAACTTTTGTTTTGATTGTCATTCGACGAGTAAAATCAATATTGTAATCTCCTAATTCAACAGAGCAAAATTATGGAATGAAGATAGTAAATAAATTCTTACCCCACAACTCAGTATAATCAACCCGCCATCAGTTTGATTTACCCATTATTTCATAGGAGTTTTGATATATGATTCAATATACATACGCTCCGAATTGAATTCAACCAAGAAATATGCTACAGCTTGTGCTTTGATTGTCATTCGATGAGAAAAATCAATATTGTAATCTCCTAATTCAATAAACCACTTTATTATTTAACCAGAGACATTCAGCTTTTGTAAAATATTATTAAGTGGGAAAGAGGTTCAAACGTAAATATAATATGCTTGAAAATATGCTCTCATTTTTATGACCACTACCACAAAATCCAATACCAACCTTTTTAACTTTAAATACCTTTTTAGCATCCAACACACTTTTGCTAACATGGTAAATAAAGCGAGGATATTCTTCGACTTCCCATACCAGAACTGCACTTACAACATAATCAGATACTGCCAATCTTCCCCATGCAATTATAATAAATATTATAATTACATTTTAACTAATATAAAAAACCAATGATGAAATAAATATTGGCTTTACTCTGATTTGCCCTTTGAATATTTATGTTCTCATCAATGGACATGATATCTATATGTTTGGACTTAACCGAGCTCGTGCTACGTTTGAAATTCTGAACTAGTAGATTATTGTTATAATAAAATCAAAATAGTTTTTATTTACCTTTCACGATTCCTAGTCCCTTGACAAAGTTCCACATTCAAAGTGCCTCGTGGATGCTTTGAAACATGCATCAAATACCACTATATCAGAAGATGCTATGAGTGTTTGATTTATATTTTTTCATGATATTAGACCTCCTATTAAAATATTTGTGATGTATGGCATTAAACAATGAGAATATTCATATCTGGTAAAATATGAGTCATAATACCTTATAATCTCTAGTTTATCTGACTTCTTATACGTCAAACTGTGATATTTTATCTGTTGTAAATATTGGAGAACTATTGTGATTGTATTCTAATGTTACATGCCTAGAATACTTACATATCTCTCTAACGCACCGCCAACAAATACAATATCTTGATTGATGCAAACTTAAACATATATAAGACTTCCAACAACTAGACTATGAAATCTTTGGTTTTTTTTTACAGACACTACTTGTGACTAAAGGTTTCACATTTTGAAACATGAACATCATATTGAGTATCTATATGTTCTAAAAATTCTGAATCATGATTGTAAAGAAGAAAAAAAATGAATCGATATAAAAATATTATTGTCAGAAACTTCATGAATCTTTCTAGATTATTCATCTAAATGAATGACTATTAGTAAATTTTCCTTTTAAAACTCGATATTCTAAAAAAATTGATGTACATGTTTGAACTATAATTCGACTTTAAATCTTTACTATGGTCAACATATCCAATAAATTAACTACTAACTATTTCAAATTCCAATTCATTTTCATTCGACCTAAAATTATTAGTTTTAGTTGAACATTTCTAGACATGTAAGTGTTTTACACTAAGTTTATGCCAAGTCCGAAATTCATAAGATATTTTAGTAATTTCTTTATTTCGAACTTTATTATAAAGATAGGTCGTGCATTTTATTATTTCTACATGGAGCGATATTAGTAATGTTGAATGACTAATCATATTTCTTACCATATTCCTTAGTGTACGGTGTTGTCTCGCATATATGTTATTTATGTTAGGAAAAATATAAAGAACTATTCCGCACATCAAACGGTCCACAACATTGTTCACTTAAATC
This sequence comes from Limnanthes douglasii subsp. nivea, assembly GCA_036936605.1. Lineage (NCBI taxonomy): Eukaryota > Viridiplantae > Streptophyta > Magnoliopsida > Brassicales > Limnanthaceae > Limnanthes > Limnanthes douglasii. The sequence continues at coordinate 60,574,501 of JAUPFV010000002.1, read as the reverse complement.
ATCATGGAAGAGTATGAGATGATGTTGATTTTCTTATTGGTAATCATTTTAGGACAAATATTATAGTTAGGCACAAAATTACATTGGATTACCTTTCATTTTTAGCGATCCTAGAATTAGCCGTCCGACTCAGTCATTCATATTAAAGAACTCGAGATGAAGTTAACGATGTGTTGAAAAATGATCTAGAACTATTGGTATTAGCTAGTAATCCTAGAGTAAATAGCGGAGACTCTAATCTAGACGGGCTGTTTTAAACGGGTCGTCCCGTTTGCCATATCTAAAAACAATAGACCGTCATCCGCGATGGTTATGTCCCAAGCTTTCCATCCTAATTTATGTCTATATAGACATTGTCTAACAGGATGCCCTTATAATTTATTTATATAAAATCGCCCACCTATTATTTAGTTGGTTCCAATTCTAATAATCGGAATATAATATTGAAAATTTATACTACTACTCCAATTTGGGATTCGAATTGTGAGTTGGAAAGATAGAGGATCAAGGTAAGGTAATCTAAGGTGTACTGCATGAAATGACTGGATGGGTGGGGGGGTCAGATGTGCCGCGCTGCCCGTCAAATCTATCAAAGGCGCTGTAGTCTGTATTCTGTAGTCTGCATTCTGTATTCTGTAATAAAGTAAAGCAAATCAGTTTTTGCTATCAATCTGACCAAAGCCTCTCCCTATTGGCTACACTACTCTCCACTAGATTAACTTCAGCTGACCATATCTGTCATTTATAGATAAGGACATACAAATATTTAAATGGAACTACTAAATTTTATTGGCTAAACATTGTTTTTGTCCAATACCAATACCATGTACTATATCAGTATATGTCTACGGTCACAAAATCTAAACCATCGTCACACTGCATTAAAAATGCTCCATTTTTGTAACTTTAGTAGTATTCTACTCTTCTAAAAGTATATAGAAAATCTAAATTTTTTGTTAATATAGTGTATTTCATCTCCTCTAAGGTTTTAAGAAGTGTTTCGGATAAAGGGCAAAATAGAGAGAAAAAAATAAGTGGTTTTTTCTCATCTTTATATAGTTATGTATGTCATTATAAATTGATACATTCACAGATCCCTATGGAAAATGCAGGGTTGCTTCCCGGCATTGCTTGCTAAAAAATTATTCTTTTTGTTTAGTTTAAAGAGACCAGTTCTGGTCAGCTCCATAGAGAGCAAGAAAGATTAACAAAGAAAGATCATACATGATTCATAGATTCAAGAGTTTGCCTTGTCATTTGGCCCCATGCTTAATTTAAAGGAAAAATCTATTTCTTTTTTGTAGTTTGACACACCAAACATTTTAATAACTTTTTTTTGTTATAGTCAAAAGAGTTTTTGGTACGATTAGTTTATTTGCTCCATTTTCAATTATTGTGTAAGCAAAAAAGGAAAAAAAAAACAGAAAAGAGAGAGAGAAAAAAAGTAGAAAAATGAAGAGAGTGAATGATAATGATAATCACTGGTTGGGTTTTTCTTTATCTCCTGACATGAAAATGGAGTGTGGTTCTGGTAATGCAACTAGTAATGCTTCTGGTTCACCACTGCCATCAAGTTTTCAACTTTCTTCTTCTTCTGCTTCTCAGCTTAACAACAATGAAATGTGTTATGGAGTTAGTGAAAATGGTGGATTTCACTCTCCTTTGTCTATCATGCCTCTTAAATCAGATGGCTCTCTTTGTATCATGGAAGCTCTTAGCAGATCACAATCTCAAGGTTTGTTATATATATATGTTTCTCTCTAAACAAAGTTTTGAAATGGGTTACTTTTTTTTGTTTATTTATTAGTATTTCTACTAAATCTATGAAGGAATGGTGCAAAGTTCATCATCACCAAAATTTGAAGACTTTCTTGGGAGATCAGCAATGGAGACACACCATCAATATGGAAGCAACAACCATGGAAGGGAGACAATGAGTTTAAGTTTAGATAGCATTTACTACCCAGATGCAGCAGATCAACAAACTCTACCACAAGATAAAGAAGAACAACATGACTACTTCTCTGTCCCATACTTTTCAGGCTTACCATCATGCCATAACTATTACCAATTCCCATTTCTAGACCAAGAACCCAAAAACACCCCCCTTTCAATTCCTCAAATGGGTCAAGAACAAGAAGAAGAAGGTTTTAAAAACTCGGTCACTAGGCATTACAACAACACAAGCCAAAATGGATTTCTTAACCACACCATGAACATGAACGTGAACATGAATATGAACAGTTTGGTTGATGATGGAGACCAAGTTAGTGGTTCAATGGGAGATTTGCAGTCACTTAGCTTGTCAATGAGCCCTGGTTCACAGTCTAGTTGTGTCACTGTCCCAAGGCAAATCTCACCACCTGCTGCTGCTACTCACGAGTCTACTATGTCTAATGGTGTGGACACTAGTAAGAAAAGAGGTTTTTCCAAAGTTGGTCAAAAACAGCCTGTGCATAGAAAGTCTATTGAGACTTTTGGACAAAGAACATCTCAGTATAGAGGAGTAACAAGGTTAGTGGTTTTAGTTTTTTACAAAACATAATCTTTACTTTTCACTACTTTTGTTAAATGTTAAAACGCTTTTGTTTTTGTGTTTAACTCCTACTATGTGTGAACCAGACATAGATGGACAGGCAGATATGAAGCTCATCTTTGGGACAATAGTTGTAAGAAAGAAGGTCAAACCAGGAAAGGGAGGCAAGGTTAGTCAGACTCAAAAACCATAAATTTTTTATTTATATTTGCAACTTTACTGCACTACTTTAGACTTTAGTATTATCTAATTTTTTTTGTTAATTTTCTCCTGTCAAAACATGTTCATTTTTGGATGCAAATTCAACCTAATAATGCAACCTTAAACAGTTTATCTCGGTAAGTGGTACTATGTTCAATTATTGTACTAGTTAAAGTTTAAATTTTGACTTTTTTTTTAAAAAAAGTTTAGTGTTATTTAATGAAGCTAAAATATTACTGTAGGTGGTTATGATATGGAAGATAAAGCTGCAAGAGCTTATGATCTAGCAGCTCTTAAATACTGGGGACCCTCAACTCACATAAATTTCCCTGTAAGATTTTGTTTTTTAAGTTTATCTAATGTTTTTTTTTTTAAATTTTAAATTTATAAATTTATGAACTTTGGGATTTTATTGTTACAGTTAGGAAATTACAGTAAAGAAGTTGAAGAAATGAAGAATATGACTAGGCAAGAATATGTTGCTCATCTAAGAAGGTAAAATCATTATCTATTTCAAATGTTTAATAAAAAATATATTAAAGTATCTTTATTTATGTTTGTCATTTTTGAATTTGCAGAAAAAGTAGTGGCTTTTCTAGAGGAGCTTCAATGTATAGAGGAGTCACAAGGTTTTTCTTTTACTTTTTGTCTTTGTTTTTGTAACTATTTGTGTTAAAACTTGCAATTTTAACTGTTAATTTGTATTGTTTGTGAAATCACTTTATAGGCATCACCAGCATGGAAGGTGGCAAGCAAGAATTGGAAGAGTTGCTGGGAACAAGGATCTTTATCTTGGCACTTTTAGTAAGTCTTTTGCACTTTAAGAATAATTATTTTTGAATTTTCACACTGTTGAGTAAAGTAGTGCTTTCACAAAGGTTAAATTTTGTGTAATGGTTTTACATGGTTCATGTTTAACAAAGAAATGAACTTATTTTTTCTATAGGCACACAAGAAGAAGCGGCCGAGGCCTATGACATAGCTGCGATTAAGTTCCGCGGGCTAAATGCAGTGACTAACTTTGACACAACTAGATATGATGTGGAGAAAATCATGGCAAGCAATACTCTTCTTGCAGGAGAGCTAGCTAGGCGAAACAAAACACCAACCGAAACACAAGTACTCGAATTTGATCCTAATCATCCAACACAACACAATGTCACTACCAGTCCCACTACCACTACCGCTACCGAATCCAACAGCAATAATAACAACAACAACAACACTAACACTGCTTTGGACTGGAAGATGGATCTATACCAGCAGCCACTTGAATCACTCGATCCAAAAACTGAAAACTACCGAAACTCCTCTTTTTCAATGTCTTTACAGAACTTAGTTGGTTATGACACAAGCCAACACCAAATGTGGTCGCATTTTTCTAACCCGTCTTCGATGGTAACAAGTTTAAGCAGCTCGAGAGAAGGCAGCCCGGATAAAACCGGAAGTAACAACATGGCTTCAAAGTTCATTAGCTCAACAAGTAGTGGTTGGTTCCCATCATCAACACAGCTAAGGCCAGCACCTACCATATCAATGTCTCACTTGCCTGTGTTTGCGGCATGGAATGACGCATGAACTTCCCGCTGTTTTCAACCATTGGGGCTTCAAACTTGTAGTTTTTTTTGGGCAGGGAAACAACAAGATAGTTATCTAGTAAGAGTATCCTTTTAGTTTCAGCTAGTATGAGTGATCTTTTGTTTTTACCTTTAGGTGTAAGTGGAAGAGAATGGAGGTGGGTGGGCCAAATTTAACCTCTATGCTAGCAAAGTTTGTAATTTCTTTTTCAAAAATCAATTAAAACTGAACCTTTTGGTTTTGGCTCAATGGGTTATGAAGAATTCTTTTGCAAAAAATGGAGGGAAGAAATTAGATTTAGAGGGAAAGAGGGACCTATTAATGATTTATATTCTTTGCTTTTATTTAATCATTCAACTTTCCTTTATATACGTACTATTTGCGAAAGCTTATCATAGTGTGATTGCAAAAGACTTCCTCTTTATTGTTTGAACTTTCCTCAAAGGTAACAAACATTCTAGTCATTATTAATGAGTAGAGTCACTATCACTTGCAATTCAAATTTCATATAAGTATTAGTATTAACGTAAACCCAAATTTCAAAATATATTTATTATCTTTTTAAAAACAAAAATGCTATGATAATAAAAATATTAAAGGTCTTTACAGAAATAGGTAATAAAAGCAAAATAAATATAGAAACATAATTTGAGTCCCTAAAACTCTTGACTTTTTTTAGATCGGCTAATTTTATGTTTTGAGTAAATTTAAGCAAAAAAATCTTGATATCATTATTCTTCGGCCATCGAAATTCGATTGGAAAAAAATAATTATTCATAAATGATTACATTTTTTTTAGTGGAAAAGGAAAACTATTTTTCATTTACTACATCAAAGAGCCAAAAAATTGTAAGAATGTAAATAGATAGAGCCCGGGTGACAAATAATCTTCTTTATAATTCAAAACTTTCCTTCTCTCAATATATAGTATCGAGTTTAACAATTATCCATCATATATTCAGAGTTCAAGTTCTTTTCAATCGACCGACTTATAAAATTAGGTTTCAATTTTTTTTTTAAATTTCAATACATTTGGAAATCGAGAGGTAATATTATATGTTTTCTTTTTAAGAATCGAACTCGACAATAAACTTTAGATTTCCAAATCATATATTTAGGTTTCAAAATGACAATTTATTCCGCTAGTCTTCAATCTAGGGTAACTCTTGTGATTATTGACATTAAGGTCACCAGATTACAAAAGTAGGCTTCGATAGAATCATGAGGAAGTTGATGTCACTTCCGTTTCTAAAGGTAAAATCTTATTTTCTGCGTTCAGTTTATTCGATTTCATTTCATTGTATAGCTCGAACTAAAATTTTATCATATTTGGATCTTTTTGGATAAATAATTTATGAAACTATTTAGTTTATTAATAGTGTCTTGTATATTCTGAAGGTATACTAGAATATCTTATAGTCCTCCAATCTTAGGTAGTTTACCTATAGACTTTCTAGGAATGTAATAACGCTAAGAGATATATTTGGATCTTTTCTTGTTATAGTCTAATATTGTAGTTGATAAGGGGGTATTCCCCACATAGAAGGAAGGAAGATATCCGAGCAGATGAACATACTTAAAATAAGAAAGAGGACCTCGAGCGAGACAATGATCCGAGCGCATAACGAAGAGGGCAAAAGAACTGAGCTTGATAAAGAGCAGAACGGGAACACAAGACTAAAATAACTACAATAACGGAGGACAAAAAATGGTTAAACCGAACGAGCTCGTCAGCAGCCCAAGTAGCTGAGAAGTAAGTCTGATTCAAGAAGGAAGTCGAGCTGAATTATCTACGAACGATAAGGAATCACGTGGATCGCGCTCAGACCAGCAAACTGTTAAAACCGAGCAATGCTACCATCGACCTACGCTCTGTCGGACACGCGATTGAAGCTGATCAAACACAATGCAAAAGAGAAACCGCTAAAGTAATAGTTTAATGCCACTACGATGGACTTAGTCAAACCACCAACAACTTTGGCACGAATTCAGGCCTCATGATGTAAATAGACTTGTGAGTGTAGTTAGTGGAAATATACATCATTTTAACCACCCATGAACGTGGGAAGAGGTGTATAAATAAGGGAAAGACCCTGAATAATTGGAAGAACTCTTTTCTGACAATAATAGTTTTTCTACTTTTCAAATTCATTGTTATTTCCCTTAACAAATTTGACGCCATCTGTGGGAAATCAATTGGAATTATAAGTCATTTTAATCATGGTATTCACTAGGTCAGGAATCGAAAGAGAGATCCCAGATTCTAGTGAGGCTGCAGGGAGTCGAAGATTGGTAGCGAACTCATCGCTTATGCAAGACAATCTGTGTTCTGCCCAGGCTTCCATTCAGGAGGTCGTAGCAGAAACATCCTTTGAGTTGATGCGACCAATATCACAGGTATTACCACCACTTACAGTGGTCGGAACCGACATCCCGCCCTTTTGTAAATGCTCTGGTAGTCTAGGATGCACCAGGAACAAGTGTCACCGTTAACCTAATTGTCCAGAAATTGGAGCAACAAATCCAACATTTTCAGCAAGAGCAACAAAGAGTGGCATACGAGAGGGACGTCGGGGAATAAGCCATGCACGCTACTTTGGCAGGAACGAACAACGCCCTCCATGCGCTCACCGCAAAGTTAAAGGGAACGAGCCGAGTGAATCACCAATATAGGCCCAAATCCAGACGAGCTAACCAAGGGGATCACTCCTCCAAGCGCGATGACAAGCAAGAAGAAGAAAGATAAAGTGAAGGTAAAAATAATCTAAAGAGCAGGAGCTTGGGAAGGAAACCCGCCCCGCTGTGTCGAAAAGAGCCCGGTACAACGAAGACGTCTACTGCAACCAGGTGCGCCCAAAATATGTCTAGTTACATCCTTAAAGAGTCTCCTTTTTTGGAGAAGATACTTGAAGCCCAGCTACGAAGAAAATTTGATCCCTTTTGAATGGAGGCTTATGACGGAACGAGCGATCCTGAAAGGCACCTAAAACAATTCCAAAATATGATGACGACGTTCAACCCGGACGATGCTATGCTTTGGAGGGCCCTCTCTATGACCCTTGAAGGTAACGCGCTGGACTGGTTTAGCAGCTTGCCTAAAGGATCCATTCATAATGTTTCCGGTCTATGGAAGACATTCATGGAAAATTTTATCAATAATAAGAAAATACGCGTGAACGAGATTTGATCATGGATCTCTACCAAAGACGAGGCGAGTCTCTTAAAAGTAATGTTAGAGATTTTGTTCATGCTATGAATGTCCTTCCATATTTAGCGGAGAATATGGTGGTAGCCTTACTCAAACGAGGAATTGACTGGAATGAGGACCTTTATACTCGATGAGGGTAGAATTCGCCGATATAAATAATGAGGGTCTAATTGTGGATAAAAGATACTTGGTGTAGTTATTAATGTACTTAGGACCTCTCGGGGACCAATTTGTAAATACGGTATTTGCCAAAGGGCCTCATTAATCATGTAAACAGCCCACCAAGGATTTTAGTGGGTCCACCTTATTTTAGTATAAAAGGTGACCCACTTTCTTGGTAGGTGAAACATTGAATATTATTCTATTCCACTATCTCTCCCTCTACACTTTCTCTCTCTAGTCATATCAAGCACAAAATCCGAAATATTCTTCCAAACATTTATTGACTCATCAATACTGACCTTATCAAGTTTCCAACAGAGAAAATGAGAGATCTTCTTGCCTGAGTAGACACTTTCATTAGAGTAGATGATGTCCGAAAGAGAGAGTCGTCGGATCAATAAGTATCAGACTTTAAAGATGGAGCACCATAGCGAAAAAATAGTTGAGGATCTACCTCGGCAGGATTCCAGCCGACGACCTCAATATTTTGAAATTCCTTCTATGCGGTTTCCACCACTGACCGAAGCTATATCTGTTATGTATGATCGAACTAAGCGTCGAACAAAGTATCAAATGCCACGCGTAATGAATGCCTCTGGTTTCAACTGATCTAACCGATATTTTTGTGCTTATCACAATGATCACGAGCATCCTACTGATGAGTGTTGGCAGCTTAGAGAGGAGATCCAATAGTTGATAGACAACGATGAGCTGGTACAATTCATCAAGTAGTATGAACAATATTCAATGCCGTATCATCGAGAAAATACTCGCCTAACTATCGAGTACAAACCCAAGAATTACGGGAAAGTAGATACGAGCAAACAATAATGGCTCCTCACCGTTGCAGGTGGACACTCTGTTTTTTACGGATGGGGTTAGTCCATCGTCGCTCAGCTTTATTAATGACGAAGTGTCAAAATTTCCCAGCAATGCTGTCTCAGGACAGAACGATACCCCATCCATTTTTACCACCACCGGAGGAAACCCGGCAGCCTCGCAAGGAACCACTTATGGCAAGAGAGCAAGGACAGACTTCGACATTTACGAAATTGATGCCACCTCCTACAGAAGCTATAGGAACCCTGTGACACACCTCACCTTTAACGATGATGATCTCAGAGGCGTCGGTATACCCTATGAAGATACACTGACTATACATATGGATATTGTAGATGTCATGGTAACTCGTGTATCGGTAGATGGGGGTAGCTCGACTAATAGTATTTTCAAAGATAGTTTCGATTGCATGCTAAACGTTCCACCTTAGAAACCCACTACACGAACCCTAGTCGGTTATGATGACAAAACTTCTCAATGCGTGGGGGAAGTAGAGTTGATGGTCAGGGTTGCGCATAGAGAAACTAAAAGGGAGCTCAAAACATTTTTCACTGCCCCGCATTGATCAACTAGTAAATGCTGCATCTGGGTGCAAATATCTGTCATTTGTGGATGCGTATTCAGGATACCACCAAATCCGGCTCAATCCGTCAGATCAAGAGCACACCTCTTTTCAAACTGAGCGAGGCTTATATTGCTACACGGTCATGCCTTTCGACCTAAAGAGCGTCGGGTACACGTACCAATGTTTAATCAACTACATCTTCCAAGATCAGTTAGGAAAGAGTTTAGAAGCATATATTGATGATATGATTGTGGAGACGCACACAGAAGAGCGACACTTAGAAGTGTTTCAGACTGTTTTCGATCTATTCCGTCAGTTCAACCTAAAGCTTAACCCGATTAATTGCTCTTTCGGGGTGGCTAGCGGTAAATTCCTAGGCTATGTGGTAAGTCATAGAGGTATAAAGGCTGATCCCATCCAGCTAAACACAATTTTACAAATGGCGCCCCCAAAGACTATTAATGAAGGGCAATGCCTTACAGGATGCTTTATCGCGCTGTCACGATTCATTTCTCGAGCTTCGGACAAAATTCACCCATTTTTTGAGATCCTAAGAGGAGCGAAGAAGTTTGATTGGACGGAAAAATATGACAAGACATTTGTCGAGCTAAAGCTTTACCTCACTTTGCCTAAACTTTTTCTTGCACCTATGGCTGGCGAGCCGTTGTTTTTATATTTATCAGTATCCCCATATTTTATTAGTTCAGTTCTAGTACGTGAACCGAACGTAGTACCGTTTACTACTTCAGTAAGACGAAAATCGAAGCTGAAACGAGGTACTTCAACCTTAAAAAACTCGCTTTGGGATTAGTTACAACCGCTCAAAAAATGTGCCCATACTTCTAAGGACATAATATTTGTACGAGCAGCTTTTCCCTTCTGAGTTGTGTTATAGAAACCTGATGCATCGGGCCTCCTAACTAAATGAAGTATCGAGCTTGGAGAATATGACATTCGGTTCGAGCCTCGCACCGCTATAAAAGGTCAGGTCATATCTGATTTTTTGGCTGAGTTCTCCTCATCCAGACAGTTGGCCACTACTGAGGAACAACCTTTTGATGATGGACTTATCGAATGGGTATTCGAAGCAGATGAAGCCTCAGGTACATCAGGCGGCGGAGCTGGAGTTGTGCTCTGTTTACTTATTGGTGAATAAATCAAGCAAACTATCAGATTTAATTTCCCCGCTACAAACAATGTTGCATAGTATGAGGCAGTCGTGTGTTGTATGAACTTGGCTCTGATATTCGGGGCTCGTATCCTGAGGATTCAATTGGATTCCCAGTTAGTTGTTAATCAAGTCGTCGATACCATGTCGCTAAAAACGAAGAAATTTTGAGTTACCTAATCATACTCAAGGAATACGAGTCCAAATTTTTTTAGAGTGTCGTACGAACAGGTACCCCGACTGGAAAATTCGACAGTAGATCTACTAGCAAAGACCGCATCCTTGGGAGGTGATCCCTTAGTCCTCATTCATAAATTACATGCAACAAAACTCGTCATCAAAGAGGATTAAAAAGAAACTCAAGGGAGCAAAAAGAAAGTGGAGAGATAAGTTGGCTGAGATGTTATGAGAATATAGGACTACCCCTCGGGTTACAACAGGATATGGTAGTGAAGTAGTAATTCCAATAGAGATCATCGCGCCAATTTATTAAGTAGAGAATTACGAAGAAGAAACAAATTTGGTAAATCGAGCAGAAAGTGTTGACCTCTTAAAAAAGTGACGTGACCAAGCACGCGTACGGGATGAACACTATCAGAGTCTGATGAGAAGGATATTTAATGCTCGGCTAAGATCGCGCAGTTTCAAGGTTAACGACTTGGTAATGAAGAAGACATTTCAAGGGTCACGTGACCTTGCGACCAAACTATGAGCTAATTGGGAGGGGGCTTACACCGTTAAATCCATAGGATACAATGGAGATTATTGCCTAGTAGATGTCGAGGCTTGTGCTCTGAAGCACCTGATGATGTGCTCTTTTCCCCCTAATGTAAATCATCTAAAATTGTATCGCCAATCTTTGTAATGTTGATGATGCGTTTTTTCCCCCTGATGCCACGGGAGGGTTTTTAATGAGGCATTTGAACTATTATTCTCTTTTTAAATATATTTTATGCTTGCGCCACTCTGTGTTTATTATGCATTCTCCATCCTTACAAATAACGAACGGGTCAATGACCACGCCTAAGGGCTACGCAAGGAACCACATTGAGTCCAGATTAAGTGTCTATAAACACGACCAAGCTAATCGGCCACGCCTACGGGCTACGTAAAGGCCCTATGGAGCCTCATACCTTGTATTGGGTATATTCGCGAACTAGTTACACACCAAGTGTATAACAGACCACACAATAGGGTCTAACAACATTGCCGCGATTCAGCTAAAGTGATAGATTATTTCCTAAGCTACGCAATGAGCCATATTGTGATTGATCTTGTAGGATTTGTTAGAGACCAATACTAAGTAATAAACACATCTCTAAATAGCATATGGAAAACAATAGAGTAATAATCACCCAAACATACATCTACCTACTTTCAAACTAAAAGTATAAAAAATAAACACAGTATAATCAATCTTGTACTTCCATCATATCCAAAAGTTTGTCAGACACAAATAAATTAACATGCAAGGTTGTAGGGTACTTCAAGAGTTAGCAGCACGGGGAAGATTGGCATGATTGATTGTGGCAACAATCACATTGTTTGGTTGGGTTTCAGTACTCTTTAGGTCGACTGGGTCAGTTGAGGCAGGGACCACGTCGGTTGGGCGAGTTTCAACACCTTTTGGATTGGTTGTGTCGTTCGAGGCAGCACCCACGACGGTTGGACGAGCGTCAGTACCCTTCGTCTTTTCCACATATATGCTGGTTTCCCCTCTACCTGAATAGGTTCGGCATTAGGAGGAACATGCGTTTCTACCAAGCGAACCAACATTCCTAACATCATCCCAGGATTCAAAGCCTGCAACTCAGATACAACTTGTTTCTTCTCCCTCCCTATCATGTCCATGATGACACCCATCACTTGGGCCTCCCTCTCATCCACTACTTCCGTTTGGTATCTAATTCCCTTTGTGCACTCTCAACTTTACTCTTAAGTTCACTATTCTCTAATGCACCCCAGCCAGCTATTCGGCTTGATCTTCCACCCTTTTTTCCCACGCCATATTTTGTGTTAACATATTCGAGCTCTCTGTGATAAAATCCTCGTTCCTCTGGATCAGAGTGTTGTTCTGAGCTAGTAGGGCAGTGTTACTAGCTGAAAACTCTTTGCATCTCGCCTCGTTAGAAGCCAATGACTTCTTTAGGGTTGTTATTTCAGCTCGAAGCTTCTCATTCTCCTTGATTAATTTGTCTTTTGAGGCTTTGGTAGATCCATAAGCATGCTTGAATCACACGAGTTATGCGGTCGAAGATTTTGCTGACCCGAACATCATGGGTTCTGGCTTCCACTTCTCCATCACCTCTAGGTTAGCGGCAGACATCCACGGATAGGACAACACGACAGAGTTATGATGTAACTACCAAGTATATACAATTAATCCCAACATAAAATCTGTATATTAAGTGTTAACTGCTATTTATTTTTACCTCGATGGCAAGCTCGACGTGACGTTGCAGGATATGACTCATAGGTATTCCATCATAATACGACAGCTCAGGAATGCATTTGAGTTTCTCGAACATCAGCATCGAAGAGAGAGGTATGACAATCATCTTAAGCAACAATTCATCCATGTGGACATTCCTTTGCTGGTATCTGCACCCTTGTTGCCAGCAGGGGTGGGTTCGATCCTAACTATGTGCATAGAAGTGGGAAGCATCCCAAAGTCATGCCCTAGCAAGGTTGAGGGATGAATAATTGTTGTCTTTACAAAGTTTTCCATCAATTTCGCTATATCTTTTGAAATTACCTTCTTTGGATCATTTCCCTTGTCTTCACTATCCTCTACGAGGTCCACATGCTCTTTTGCTTGATTTTCTTCAAGGGAAACCACCTCGGGTCCTTTCCCTCGGTCTAGAGTGGTTGATGGCTGCACAAGAGGTTTGCAACTTACACTTTCCTTATCCATTAACTGTAATTTCCGTGTTGCGAGAGGGATGTCATCGAGCACCAACTTTGGCTTCTTCTTCCATGGTTTCACCAAAGCAGTTAAATCATCATCATCATTGCGGTCGTGTCACGTTTGAGAACCTTCCATATTACCCCCTCCCCCCTCTCCAAGAAGTTTTTTCTCTTGCTGGTCCACCTCATCGACTCCCTGAATATCCAAAACCCCCCTTGTCTTTCGTTCTGACAAGGGACTGAGGAAGACCCCTCTGCTTCTCTTAATTTTTGGGTCTGAGGCACTACAAGCCAAACACCAACATTATTCTTCTCTTGGTATCGTTTCTTCATTAGTGCTCGAATGCGCTCTATGAAGGTTTCTACGCCGTCTTCCATGAACATTATACCGTCTTTTGTAACCGCCAGTATGGTATTGACTAAAACTCAAATTTGAGATAATTCACATGAGTAAAGAGTAGTTTGGGCTCCTGCAACCAAGTAGAACTCACGAGATTGCCGACCTGAATCAATGGGTTCTTATACTCTTTTCACAAGACCTCCTTCCACCACTCTTGATTGGCTCATTCACCTGCATATACAATCCATGAAAGATTAATCCAATGTTTAAGGAGTTAACTATATAGATTATACTACTAACACGTACACTTTACTTTCCACATGCTCTCTAATTGGAGATTCAAGATGGGGTTTTTATGTTCACAGTTGCCTGATAAAAACACAAATGAATGCTTCCAGTTTATTGTTTGATGATGGGAGCTTGACAATATTTTTTGTCCTAGTTAGTTGGGTAATGAAAAAATGGGATTTTGAAAGCTTCGATACGTCAATGGCTAGTAGCATATCTGCCAGGAAAATCTTAATCCATAGCAGGCATGAGCTCAGGACTATAGTAAGGAGCATTCTCCACCTATTAGCAGTCAATTGGGCCAGACATATACCTATTATGCTAAAACAGTCGCAAATTAGGAGGGGTAAAGGTAGGCGAAGCCCCCAATCAAAAACAGTTGTGAATATGCAGGTTTTATTTTCCCAGACTTAGTATGGATGCTCACCAACCGATAACATATTTGTTGTAACATCCTCAGGTATCCCATACCTTACTCAAAAACTAAGTAACTCGTGATCGTCCAAATACCCATATTTATGGGATATACGGGAAAAGTAAGTTTCCAGAAATATCAGGTCTTCAAATTCAGACACTGGAGCTCTCTACTTTCTTCTTTGTCGCCCTTTTCGGTGCCATTGTTTCTAGTTGTTGGACTCCAATGAGCCAATACGACGAATAAGCAAAATTATAGCAGAATATGAAAGATTGGTGTCACACCTATTGCATATAAGTTGTAATTGGGTATCGGTGTAAGCAGACCATCAAGTGTCCCAGACTTAGAGGGTTTCCCCAAGACTAAATGCTAAGTATACATAAAAAATATATAATGAGTGGATGTGCTGCAGTTTGCAGATGGCCAAAAATCTCTCTGGAACAGACAACTCAAAATATTAGAAACTGAAAATAAGAAATGATTCAAGAAAAATTATTTCTAATCTTTAGGGTAAGTTAGTAATTTTCCCAGTAGTCACGTGTGATGAGATATGCAAGTCGTCAACAACAAAATGCACGCTTCTTCAAAACCCAAGCGCCATGCGCTACTTTCTAAAAATGGTTGTATCAGAACCATTACTTCGCAAGTGTAGATTCAGTCCACCCACGTGCCGTTTAAGCAACAAGTAGCAAAAAAGTAACCACCGTTATGATCATTTAAAGTTAAGTTTGAATTTCACACGACAACGATTCATTTGCTCATAGGCTTGAATTTGATTTATCGATTTCCCATTAAAAACAAATTCCATAAACTAGGGGGTGCCCTGATAAGAACGTATTCCCATATAGAAAGAAGGAAGATATCCGAGCAGATGAACATACTTAAAGTATGTGACTCTTTAGACGGCCCTCATCACTACTGGATGAAAGTGACTCTTCAAGGTTTGAGTCATTTGACGAACTATGAGAAGAATCTGAGGTTGTACTCATAGTTCGTTTAGACCGATATGTTTTTTTAGAGCTGACATGAGTCTTTGTGGACAACTCATTTTCACTAGGCTCATCTGTAGGGTGGAGTCCGGACACATCAGACTTTTCTTTCACTCATTTTCAGCTTGCTTCTGAGCCTTTAAAGCTTCAATTTCATCCCTCAGCTGATCACGTTCATCTTGCATGAACTGTCTTTCATCTCCTGGAAGTGGAACATCAACCCTTGGAGGTGGAAAATCTGGCACGTTAATATACATGCCTTAATGATATCCGAACGATCCTTCCACTAACTCGTTTTGAATTTTCTATTCAGGAACCGTCACCTCTCAGCGTGGTCGCCAATTTGGTGTAGATTATTTCTTGTCAAAGGTTATTTTTGGTCTTTTGTTTAATACATTGTTAACTTCTGAAGTATATGATAGAGAGATAAAAGAAGTGTGCGCTAGAAATTAAGATTATTCGAAAAATTCCAACCTATTAAATGTGGTTGGTTGGGTATTTATACTCTTGTTTTGTAACCCATGGGTTGTTTGGGTCAGATCTTGGACTGAGATCTATTTCAAGGTTTCCAAAGCCCAAAACCAAAACGGTTTAGCACACAGCTGAGTCATAATCCACTTAGGTCTACTGTATATTGAAAGTTTGGTGCAGAAGATGTCTGAATTATCTCTTTAGAATTTGTCCCTTCCGAACCTATCAGTAACCACCCACGAACGTGGGAAGAGGTGTATAAATAAATGAAAGACCCTGGATAATTGGAAGAACTCTTTTTCTGACAATAATAGTTTTCTACTTGGCAAATTATTTGTTATTTCCCTTAACAATAGCTTTCCTTAGAGCTTATCTAGCCAACCAGTCAGCTGCTTGATTTTGTTCTTTAAAGTTGTGATTAATTTTCATATACCAACTCTAAGTAATTTCCTATAATTATCAGTTAGAGATAACATGAACCAATGAGATTTTCTTCTGTGAAATCATCCCAATAAGTTCCATTAAATCTATTTCAATGTCAACATTAGATATATTTCTTTCATTGTATATAAGCTGAGCATTTAGCAAAGCTCTACATTTTCTAACACGACAGTTTGTTTTCCATAAGTTTTCCAAAATGACAAGATATTTAATCTTTTATTATCTCTCAAAATACCACCACCACTTGATTCTCCAGTTGATATACTAGAACTGTTGGTATTGAGTTTTAATATACTTCCAATAAGAGGAATCCATTTTACTAATGAGCAAAATTTTGGCTTCTTTGAACGAAGACATCAGTACAAATCTGGAGCTTTGTTTATGTCTCATTTCTAGTGAGAATACTTGAAGAGGTTAGCCTTATCCAACTTGAAAATTATATAGTTGATATTCTCTCTAATTATTCTAGCGATAATAAATGGCATTGATGTTTGACTGTGTTTTTAGCCTTCCAAAAAGACTAACTCGTGATAGGAGCTAGAATAGTTTGAATATGAATTTATTTCTGAGTTGACCAAAACCATGTTTAAGAAAGATGAGCTAATATCATATATTTAGAGATATAAATTCCAAACAAACCCAAAAAAATGTTTCCAATATTCCATGTTATTTCATATTAAACATATAAGTGTTTAGTAGATTCACTTTATTTGTAGAATAGACACTCTGAGGCCAATGAGAAATGTCTATTTTGCATAGTATAGTCGCATGTAACTAGTCTTTCAATAGTTTACATATAATAAAATAATATTTTTTTAGGAGCGACTTTATTCTATAGTCTTTGAAAAAACTTAGATTTTTCATTTTATCTCTTATTTCAAGCCAAGTTCTCATAGTATTAAAATCATCATTCGGTGGTAAAGTCCACTTTATTTCATCAACAACATATGGTTGCAGATTAAAATTGAGATCTTTTCTATATCTGAAGGTAAAATATAAGTATTGAGCTTAGCAACATCCCATTCACCAATATTCCAATATTGATCAATGGTTCCTCAAATATAGGTAAAAAATGAGGAGAAAGGGATAAAATACTTTTTGTCACACCATATATCAAGCCATAAATTAATACTAACTCTACCAACTTTAGAAAATGTATAGTTTTCAGCTATATCTTGGATCTTATAAATCTTCACCATACTTTAGAGTTGTTACTGAGCTAAACGTGGATGAACACTGTCATCATTAAGAGAAGACATGAAATTTTCCCATAAAGATGAGTTTCCCCAAATTTGAACCACATTAAGAAGAGAAAATAATTTGCATCTCCTTTATAGACTCCTAATGGTAAACCACCTTCTGCATATGGTTTACACAAAGAACTTTAGTCTACCAAATTCCAAGCTAGTTTCTCATTTTTAGAACCACATAGAAACCTATTACACATATTTTCAATTATGAGAATCGATGTCTTATGAAGTAAACAGATTGAGTCAAGGTAAGTCTCCCTCCAAAAGATAATAGCTTGTCATCCTACTCTTGAATTCTTGCTTTAAGTTTAGCCAATAGTTGCTCAAAATTCTCGAATTTATTATTTGAATTTATTTGGATCCCAAGGTATTTAATATGAAGTTTCTCATATTGAAAACCAAATAGCCTTGCAAGAATATTAACTCGTAATTGAGACATTTTTGTAGGAGCTATAAAATCTTTTTTATCCTTATTGATCATTTGACCTGAGCTAATATGATAATATTTCAGGAGCTTACATATTTTACTAAGGTTATTTAAAGATCCACTCGTAAAGATGATGAAGTCATCAGCAAAGCAAGACAATGTATGATTATGTTGCTTCATGTTTTGTAGTGTAGTCCACTGTCATTACTATATAACCTTTTTAACCCTCTAATTAAGTACTCTTAAGCTATAATGAATAAGCTCGGTGATATATGATCTTTTTGTCTCACTACATTTGTAGATTTAAAGTATACATTTAGTTCACCATTAACGATTACCGAGAACCAAAATGAACTGATTCCATTCAAGAATACATTCTACTTATATTTTATCAAAACCAAAAGCCTCCAAAATATGTAAGACAAATGCAAACGAGAGTCTATCAAATGCCTTAGACATATCTAGCTTCACCATTACTTTTCCTCCTCTAACTTTTCTGTTAAGATCATGGGAAAGTTCTAGAGTTAGTAATATGGTATCATGAATGTTTTTTCATTTAATATACCCACCTTGCTTATCTGACATAATTTTAAGAAGTAATCTTGCTAATCGATTGTTAAGAATCTTTGATAATATTTCGTTCAAAACTTTACAAAGGCTTATTGGTTTGTATTTTTTGTAGGTTTTGGGTGACTCTACCTCAAGGATTAATCATATGGTAGTGGAAAATACTTCATGGGGGAACTTGAAGGTCTTGAAAGAAGTTAATTAGGACTGCACAAAGGTCTTTGTAAATGATTGGCCAGCAGTGAAGATACAATTTTGTATTAAAGCCATCACCAACGACTGCACTATAAGAATCCAAAATCACTAAGGTACAAATTTATTCCTCTGTAGGAAGTTTTAATATTTTTACATTTTCCTGATCAATCACCAACCTAGGAATAATATTCCAAGGGTCTTCTAACTCTCTCAAAAGGGGTAAGCATTTCAAATTTTTCTCGAAGTGGTTCTCAACAGATTTACCAATTGCATTTTCATTAGTGATCCATTGGCCACATTCCAATATGCCATAAATTTCATTTTATTTTCTTTTTTTAACGTAGTTACGGAAACGTTTTGAGTTTATATCCCCATCCTTCAACCAATTCACACCACTTTTTTTTCTTAGTATGTTTCTTCTCTAGACAAAAATTATAGATGATGAGCTTACCTTTTAAATATTGAATTTTATCTTCAAAATTTTCACTTTCCTCAAAAAACGTTTCAAGATATTGTACTTCTTCTTCTCACTTAGCTATATCATTAAATATATTCCCAAATGAGTCTCAATTTAAAGCTTTTAATCTATGTTTTAGTCTCTTTATTTTATTCCAAAAGACCAAGATATGAGAACCCAACATAGCTTCTTCTAAAAAAAAATCAACAACATTTAGGAAGTCAGGATGTTATGTCCACATATTCAAAAGTTTAAAAGAAGCTTTAACATGGTTCTTTTCAACAAAGAGAGTGATCCATAAGGAAAAATAATTAGAGAGAGTCCTAGCTAAGTATTTGACTTTGGTAGTTTCGAAGTGACTAAGCCAATCAGAGATATACATGACTATATTAAATATCTTCCGTTTTTATTATTAAACCACGTAAATCTGGAACCAGTAAACCCCGCATCTTTTAGATAATAGTCTTGAAAAAGATTATTGAAGTCATTCATACTTCTCAAACACATTGTAGTACAATATAGTTATTCATGCGTGATAACAGAAGTTTAAGCATTTCCATAGTTCAACTCGTAGTTCCTTAGTGCTTTTAGCATACATAACTGGCACAAAGAAATCCAAATCTAAGTATGGGTGACAAACTTGAAAATACAAAAATTGTTTATGATTAAGAGCATTTTCTCTTTGAAATATTCTTTCCAAAATATCCATATCTTATTGTTTATATTTGATATTTCATATTGAAAAAAAACCATCTTGTAATCTTTTATAAATTTTCTAGTAAAATCATGGTTATTGAATTGCAATAAAATCAATTTTTTATACTTTTTTAATGCTTGGAGTATTCTAATTTTTCCTTTATTCCCGACTTCCGTTACATTCCAATTAAAGATTGTTAGTGTAATTAAATTAAATCTAATGAAGACCCTAGACGACCCTTTGGAGTCCAATGTTTGCTGCAGTTTGGTTCCCTTAAGTGGATATAGTTTCCGTTTTATTTATTTTACTAACAGCCTCTTTACACTTTTTGGCTTCGTTCAATGTTCCCAGAGATAGCGATGTAGGTAAGCTTACAACTCTGTTTTTTAAGAGAAGATTATTTTGTGTCTATATTATCAACACCATCTGATATAATTATTTAAGCCTTTGATGTATCGAGTCAAGAGTATCTATAATTTCAACTTCTCAAACATCAACAATTGAAAAAACAACAACTCTTTCTCTAGCTCGTGTCTTTCAATTCTTAAACTTTATGTTTTCTAATTGTCTTGAGTAGAATCATTGGACTATGATTCTTTTATAACTATAGATATAATACTGAGACTCTAAACTTCAACAGCAATAAGTGGTTAAACAATACTTTTAACCAAAGATTGATCATGCGTCTGGTTATTAGCTTTGATATTGTCATCCTTGATAAGGATAAGCTTATTGTAAGCCATATCACCATAATGATTTTTATGCAAAAAATCATATTCTTTTGAAATTCTTCTCTGTTCTCCAAATCCAATCCATACTTTAGAGATTAGATATTTAGAAATATATATCTCCGCCTATGATTTACAAACATTGAATCATTGTAAGTTTTTATGGAACCCTGACTTTTAAGGGCTCTCCATTGGCTTTAGTTAGTGATAAAATAGATTTTTTATTATATATAACTTCTAATAGGTTTGGGAAATAAATCCAAATTGGCGTGATAAAGGATTCAATTCTAGGATTATAGTAGGGATTCTATTTCAGAACTCTTATAGAAAAATGTTCAATCGTTCATATAATTACTTTCTAGAGTGTTGTATAATCTTGTATCTTATTAAATTCAATTAAGACATTATTAGGATCCCATAATGATAGGTTAACTCTGCAACAAAACCAAAGTTTTTCAAAAAAAGATGTTGAATCGATATTAGTAAGGGCATGTCGTGAGAAAACTTGTCGATCAAGGTATGTTTTGACTTTGATATAAATATTTCTTTATCCTTGGTCACGAACCCAATAGCTAGATAATATTATTTCTGTAGGATAGGAACATTAGGTATAATTTGATTAAGTGAAAAGTGGATAATTTTGTTGTAGGCTAGGGTTTATGATGGTTTTAGATGAAGGCTGAGAATTTGGCAAAAATACAGGAGGAGCAACACTGAGATCAGTTTCAATATGTTGAATGACAAGAATGATCGGAAGAGTAGTCTTGGTTCGAGGCAATGGTGGGATCTTCCTGCATAAGGTCGGCTCACAATTAATCTCGATAAGGAAGGGTTAACAGGTAGTGGTGGAGAATAAAGTTTTAGGGAAGAGAATGATGAGCCTCCTCTAATCATCTCGTCGATTGGCCGGTGGTGGGGTCCAAAAACATAGAAAGGAAAACAATTAGGGTTGGACGTAGTCTAAAATATCTCAAAAAGTTTTAAATTTCAAAATATATTATCTTTGGCTATTATTTGTTCTTCTTCTATTTGAGCATCTAATAATAATATGATTATTTTTTTTATTAAAATCGAATAAAATTCTAAAAAAATCAATTTTCTTGATATATATCCTATAATTTTATTAGACTTTAAAATACTTTTTTTAGATTTTTTATAATAGTAATTTATATGTTTTAATTTGTTTTATAAATATATAATGAAATCACATTTTTTTCATTGTTTTTTATCTTTACTTTATTTGTGTTTGGTTTTATAAGCATGTTTTATACGTATATTTTTTGCTAAGCTTTTTATATTTGTGTATTTAAGATAAGATGGTATATCTTAGATAAATATGCTATGTTGTTCTTTAGATAGGTTAGATTCTATTTTTTTTATCTCAACATCCAATTTTTTTTTTAAAGAATTTGAATTATTTAAATTAATCCATGACAAAAAATACAAAATTCAGTCTAAAACCTAAAATTTAATCAAACATATTATCTTAAAACACTCCAAAATCATTTCAAACCTACTCAAACACTTCAAAATTATTTAAATTCATATTATCTTCAATATATGGATTTAAGTGAGGAGGACAAATTATAAATAATGGAGAAACCAAACTCTAAAGTTCAATCAATTACACATCTATTAACCAATTAAATTAATAAAACAAAAAGATACATAAAATAGATAAATCAAACAATTTTTTTTCACTTGGAGTCCTAGAATCTGGCAGTTATCCACACTTCCAGTTTCTAGCGGTCTAGGTGCACGAACGAACATATTCTAGCACGTTAGATACACAAATTCGATGGTTTGTCGCGTGATTGGTGTATGAATATGCTCGACACCCATGGATTTTCTGATAAACTCAAATCTCGTATTTCAATCATATTTTCTAAAGTGAGCATCTAAAACCTCGATGTATACCTACCATATATAATACAACTAACTATAAATCAAACAAACGAATATATATATATATATATATATATATATATATATATATAATTGGCTTTTTGTAATCCAAAACTTCTAACTCAAATTTCCAAACGTATATAGATTGAAATTATAAAAAAATATACATCATAGATGAAATAGTAAGTATCTTAACACTCTAGTGAAGTGAGATTTTGAAAATCTAACCCTTTTGAAATTTGGTATATGAAGCGATAAAATGATATTGTTAGAAATCCAGCAAAAATGGTTTGAGATTTAGCGTAGCCCTTTTAGATACTTGTGTATTGTTAGATTAAATTGTATAATTTTACACAAAAAATGTTAAATAAAAATTAAAGTAAATTATCGATAAATACCTAAAAACCAAACTATTATCCATTTAATATCTTTATTTGTATATATCTCTCAGAAAGACCAATTCAGTTTTTTATATATCTCTAAGAAAGACTCATTTAGTTTTTATATTTACTATCTAGTAGCCAATTATTTTTTATAATATCCCAAATCTCCTTACTGATTTATAAAAAACTGATTTTTACTCTATATTCTTCTTTATGGAATATATCTTGCATTTTTTTGTTCGTGATTTTCGTTAAATACTGAATATATCTCTAGCTTTTTCATTAAAATCTGAATACTTTCTCGATTTCATTAAAGACTGAATATATCTCTAGCATTTTTGTTTGCGATTTTATAAGAGACTGAATATATCTCTAGCATTTTCATTAAAAACTATATTTTTTTTGTGATTTCCCGTTATTTTTTTATGATTTGATTTTTATTAACGCCTCTGGTCATCATTTTTTTTGTTGAAATTGGCTTTTGAATTGTAATGTGTTTAGGTTTAGGATTAGAGATTGTTGGAGGAACAAAACGATTTTGTGTTTTCAGATAAGTTTTGCTGTATATTTTGTGTTATTGGTTTTTTCTAGGTTAATCTATCTCCCATTCTGTATCTTACATCTCAATAATATTGTCAAATATTTTTAGATGGATGCGAGATATTGTAAAATATTTTTAGATAGATGTTAGACCAATGATAAATGCGAGACTCGAGATATTTTAAAATATTTTTTCAAATAGTTATTAGATACATGCATAATCATTGTAAAATATTTTTTAGATTGATGTGGGACAATGATAGATGTGGGACAATGATTAATGTGAGAAATTGTAAATTATATTTTAGATAGGTACATGACCAATGATAGATGCGGGATATTGTAAAGTATTTTTTAGATATATGCAATTCCATTTTAAGATGAAAGATGTGTGATAAAAAAAGGCTAGATGTGAGACCAGTTTTAACTAGTCTCGTGAAAAAGAAAACAAAAAATATTATTCATGGATCTAGTTTTGTTCGTCAGTTGACTGAAATGTGTTAGCCAAAGTACAATATTGTAATTAAGTAAATATTAGGCATTGGCATGAAGGTGTCAAATTCAAGTAGGAAGATGAATTAGTTGATAAGAATAGGTGGAAGAAGTAGACTAGATACTGAAGTAGTAGAGTAAGGTGATGGAAAAAATGAAAGAGATAAATGTAAATGGATAAAAGTAATAAGAGATATACAAAAATAATGGTGAACATGTATCGAGATATAGTACGAAACATGCACAAGTAATAAGAAACCAATAGAGTATGAAAAAATAGTAGTTGACATGTGTCGAGATATAGTAGAATACATGCACAAGTAGTAAAAAAGCAATAGGGTATAAGACATAAGTTTTGTTTTCAAAAGGTTAAGATTCTCAACAATGAAGGCATTATCTATATTTATAATGTTCTCTTGGAATAAAATTTTTAACGGCTTCAATATGCTTAAGATTTTCTTAATCTAGCGCTCGACTTAAAGCTTTCTAAAGTAACACTTCAACATAAGGCCTTTTAAACTTACACTTCTGCCTAAAGCATTATTAGACTACTTTTTAAATAATATCTTATGTAATAAGCTTGAACCTAATGAGATATACCCTTATAAGAAATAAACTTATCAATAGCCATTGATTTTGTACGAGATAATGAACGAAGGACTATAGCTTTGAGTGTATCTTAATCGGCGTAGCCGTTGTTAAATCCGAGTTGTAGAAATGTATGCTTGAACCTTTTTGTCAAACCTTGTTCGAGCTAGTTTTTTTGCTGGATTTATCTTTGTAGACTGATTTGTGTGCTAAACCGAGCTATCAAGATGATTATGGTTTTGAGAGCCTTAAGATATACTGTCCTCACTGCCTCATTAAAACCTTTATCAAACAAAACAACCCTTGATGATTTTTTTAGTTTGTCTAAAGAAAAAGAGTACAAACATAAGTTGCATTTCCTTGTTGTTTGATATTCTGTTAAAAGGTTATCTCGTAGGCAATATTCACATTCGGGCTCATATTATTAAGAACGTTTAATTCAAATTTAGTTTCTTTCTGCTTGTGAAGGTAGCCTTCATTGTCCTTTTGAAGTATGAGAAATGACTAAGATAATACCGTACATTTAAAAATTTAGGTTGCTGATTATTGTCATAGCCAATCCAAAATGACAAACGATGACCAAACCATAGGTTTCTAAAGTACTTCGAGACAAAAGAATTACTGACTAGCCATGCCAAGCTTATAAGTAGTTAAACTGTTTAAGGCGAGATAAGAAGGCTGAGTGTTTGAGTTACAAAAGTAATGATGAAACATAGGTTTATGATGGAAATATGCTGAAAAATTGAATAACTTAAGACATGTTTCTTGCATGGAAATGTTCTTAAACCTAATATTTATCACGGTGCTATGAAAAGTAGTGATAAGCAAAGATGAAAGAAGACCATGGGGTAAGAAATTAAATACTTGAAGAAGAATGAAACCTGAATTCTTGTGAAGAAGTTGAAAGGGTGGAAGCTTGTAAAATGTAAATTGGATATACAAAACAAAGTAATACATTTGTAGAGTTGAGTTATATAGGTTTGTGGTAAAATTATTTCATGCAAAATAAAGGTGTTAACTTTAATAAAATATTTTCACCAGTTGTGAAACAAATCTCTATAAGGGTGTTGTTGTCAATCGTTGTCAGATTTGATTTTAAGTTACATAAAATATATATTACTACTCCATTATTGCATGTAAAACTGTAGGAGATTATCTATATGAGTCACCCTCAAGGTTTCTTAGAAGGATACGAAAATTATGTATGTATATTGAAAAAACTATTATATGGATTGAAACAGTCGCCGAGACAATGGAATAATAAATTTGGCTCTTTCATAAACTAAAATATTTTTGTGAAAAACCTATTATGATAATCGTGTATATTTTAATGGGAAAACACCCATAAAAATGAGAAAAATTTCGATGTCGTATGTTGATGACATGCTTGTAGTTGGAAAAAACAAAATGAAGACTCAACTTAAAAGAGAGTTCAAAATGAGTTGTATGGGGAAAGTTAATAGGATTATGGGAATAAATGTTAAGAGAAACATAATGAGAGGTTATTTATTCGTATCTCAAAGAGAATACATAGATAAGGTGCTAAAAAGTTAAGAATGTACGACATCAAATCCGTTGAAACTCCGATTAACGCTCAATTTAAACTTAGTACTACTCAGCACCAAATAAATTGAAAAATAGATATTCATGCAAATTATACCTTATGAAAATTTCATCAACAATATTATCGATGTTATGATTTTCACCATACATGATCTTGCCTACTCAGTTAGTGTTTTCAGTCGATTTATGGATAAGCCAATGAGACCCCACTGTAATGTTCTTAAATGGCTCACAATATACTTTAAGGGTACTTTGGATATTTAAGTATATTATAATCATAAGTGTGGTGATGATGGGACGATATGTAGACTATGATTATAATGGTTGCTTGCATACTAGAAAATAAAATTTGGCCTATCTATTTACAATCTTTGGTGGTATGGTTAGTTGGAAAACTAGTATTGAAAAGGTTGTTGTATTTTCATTTACATAAGATGAATATATGGGTGCAATTCATGCAATGAAAAAAATCATATACGTAAGAGGATTACTAAGTAATATCATTTGAATAAACAAGGAAGTAACCTTGTTATATGATTATGCTAGTTATTTTCACTTAATTAAAATATAAATTTCCATGATATGATAGAAAGATATAAATGTGATGCTTCACTTAATGCGAGACGTGACAGAGAAAGAGTAAGTGCATTTGCAAAATTTATAATTTACTATAGCGTTTTAGGCCTTATGAAAAGATTCAGCTTCTGTAGTATTCAAATCTAATGTAGTGGGTTTCTACCACCGCGTGGTTGTGACCTCTTAGAAAGTTTGTAAATTTTATGATTTTAGTTTTCTACATGAAATTTAGTCTCGGCTTGAGCTAAGTCTTAGCACTAGGAGAAAAGACTTTGAAAAGTTTTTTAGGGAAACGGAACACTTTAGCTGCTATATGAAAATAGCATAGAATTGATTGGTATATTGGATTGGGTTTAAACAAATAATATTTGATGTGTTAAGCTGATATAAATTTATTATACCTGAATGAATATATTTTTTGATCAAATTTGTAGATATAAAATATAATAAATTTTATTATAACATGCCATTGTACGAGTTGAACAAACCGTTGATTTGGTTATTGTTGTAACATCCTTGGTTTGATATTATGATCATGGTGTATGTTTGTCCTAAATTATTCTCTTTCAGATCTTATATATATTTTGGATGCAACACATATACATGTTATCCTGAAAATATTAAGAGAAACGTTATAATTGAGTATGTTCGCAAATCTCGTTTATATCTTTCAAATATATACCTATTCATAGTTTTACTTCATATCTTATATTTATTGGTCAATTATGTGATTTTGGTCTCTCGGTTCTTTTTTATATTCATGATCCACAATATAAGAATATAATTGGTAAAAAACGTACGAAATAAGGTTTATGTTTCGATGATCCTAAAGTATCAGATATTGTTATCTCTTGTGTAGTTTTGTTGTCTTCTCGCCCATCTTCTAATTTTTATCTCTAACACTCTATTTTGGGTAAGGTTTCTACGTCTCGTTCAATTTTTTTTATCTACATAAGTTTTAGGTAATTTGGATAGTCATGCTACTCATGATTGTAGTGACTGCAAAGTGGCTAAATATTTAACCTTGCCTTTTCATACACGTATTTGTTTTTCAACTGCATCATTTGATCTTGTGCATTATGATATATGTGGACCATATTCTATATCCATTAAAATAGGTTTCGAATATTGTAATTCGTTTATTGATGATTCATTCACTATACTTTAGTTTATCTTATGAAACACCTGTCTGAGTCTTGTATTATATTAAATAGTTTTCGAGCTCTTGTGAAAACACAACACCCGCATGTCATTAATATTTTTAGTATGATTTGGAGGGTGATTACACCTATCATAATTTTTTTAGTTACTTTCTTTAGATGGGACTATCTACCAAACCTATTGTACAAACATTTCTCAACAAAATAACGTTTCCAAAAGAAAAAATCATCATCACATTTAAATAATTTGTTCAATCTTGTTTTCAACTAAGGTTCCTAATGAGTTTTGGGGGAAAATAACAAATTAAGCTACTTATATGATCAAAGTAATTTGAATATCTCATAATTCAAATTTGTCCCATTTTGAAAAGTTGTATGGTAATTTACCTGATTATTATTATTCATTATGCGTTTTCAATTGTACTTGTTTTATTTTTTGATGAGGTATTGCATATAATAACTTGTCTCATTGGTCTACTTTATGTTTTATTTTTGGATTATGGTATTGGTAAATGGATATCATTATTCTGATCTAGTCAGGTCAAATATTTTATGTCTCAAGTTATGTTGTATTTTAAAACATATATGTTCTTTTTAGTTCACATCATATGACTGTCAGATATAGTTCGTATTGATCTTTTCGATATCAAACCTGATGAGGTTGTATATGATACTTAAGGTAATGATGCATCCATATCCATGCCCTTACTTTTACAACCATCCAGTGTCTGAAGAGATTGTAAATAATCATCTTACGTGTGAGTCAACTCGTATTCATAAGTCTACTAAACCTTTTAATTTTGACTACTCATATCGTTCTATTTTATTTTCTATTTTGTTTCCTATGTTATCGGCTTTTTGAGCCTCTATCTTATAAAAAACTATTTTTGATATCTTTGGCATACTGTTATGACTGAGGAACTTACTGCTCTACGCTAGACCCATGTTGCTGTCCAAGAAACATGCCATTGGTTCTCATTGGGTCTACACGATTAAAACCAAATAAGATGGATTTCTTAAACGATACAAGGCATGAGTTATTGCTAAAATATATTCTCAATTATATGGTATGGATTATGCAAAATGTTTCCCTTCCATTTAAAAAATCGTGACTGTTCACACTATTATTTAAGTTGCTTTCGTTTGTTGATGGATAATATCTCAAATGGATGCCAAGAATGTATTTCTGAATGCTAATCTTTAAGTAGAAGTTTATGTGTCACTTTTTCCTGGTGTATCTCATCGGTCTGGTGTAGTTTACAAGATTCGTAAAGCTCTTTATGATCTCAAACAAGCACCACGTTCTTAGTTTGAGAAATTTTTTATGGTTGTAATTTTGTTTGGCTTCCTACCTAATCATTAAGATTTGACGTTATTCGTCAATCGTAAAACAACATGTTTTATTATATTATACTTATATATTAATGACATGATAATTACTAGTGATGATTATGATGGTATTAATGTATCACATACTATGTTTGTACTATTTTTCATTCTTTAAAACAATCGTCAATGGTGGTTTTGTCCAATAATTCTTTTAATGAGATAATAAAGACAACATATCTCAAGGTTTTTAAATCCATAATCGCCTCGATATCTCGGCTTACCATATAAATCAGTTTACAGAGACAACTCTAACGACACAACTAGCTTGGACATGGTTTGACAAAAGAATTCAAGCATATATTTCTACAACTCAGACTCAACAACGGCTATGCCGGTTAAGAAACACTCAAAGCTATAGTTATTCGTTGATCCTCTCGTACGAACTTTAGCGTTATTGATAAGGTTATTCATTGTAAGGGTTTATCCTATCCAATCATATTAGATAAAGTTTTATTCAAAAAATATTCTCATAATGTTTTAGGCAAAAAAGTAAGTTTAGAAGGCCTTATGTCGAATAACTACTTTAGAAAGCTTTAGGTCGAGCACTAAAATAATAAAAGCTTAAGCATTTTGAGGACAATAAAAACTTGAGTCCAAGGGAACATCTATAAATATAGATGGTGCCCTTCATTGAGGATCTTAATTATTTGCAAAGAAACACTTATGTCTCATGTCATATTGTTTTCTTACTATCTTGTGCATGTTTCTTACTATATCTCATATTCTCCACTATCTTTTTATACCGTATTTTTTTCTTACTACTTGGTCATGTTTCTTACTATTTCTATGCACATGTTCACCACTATTTTTTTATCTTCCAAACTACTATTATCCATTTACCCACATTCTCTCTCAATTCTTCGATCACCTTACGCTACTACTTTTGTAACTAGTCTTACTTCTTCCCCTTGTTCTAATCGAGTTAGTCACTCATCCCACATAAGTTTGGCACCGCGATAACAATTCCAAATTTTTAGTCTTATTACAATATCATATTTTGGCGAACATCTTTTGGGTCAGAAATATCCCAATTGATGACCATATATATATATAATATTTAAAAAATATTAGAGTATATTTTATTTTTTATCAAATATTAATTAATTAATATTTTATAAAGTATTTATTATTGATATTTGATACATCAATACTAACGAACAAAACCATGTGGTTATTTGTATTTTATGAAAACTTGGCTGTTTATTCGTAAATAAGTTTGATGTTGGGGGGTTATAGTAAGTAAGTTTGATGTTGGGCATTCAACCAATAACTACCCAACATCAAACTTATTTACCAATAATAACGCAAGGTTAAATTAAGGATAACCACTTTATTTTGAATTAAAAGTATTGATAACCACATGGTAGTCTCAAATACCCTTTAACAATTTTTATTTCTCATTTAAAAAATATATATATATATTTCAAACCATAGCTCCAAAAATATATATGAAAGTATATTGGTTTTACTTTTTTAAGATGAACAAAAGTAGATCAATAAAATATATTTTTTGATTTTTTTGGAACTTTTTAACTGAATAATTAGGTGAAATTGGATTGTGAAATAAGTCTTGAAACGCAACTATGTTCCAGTTGCAGAATTATATGTAATTGGATTGCAAAAAAAAAACAATTGTGTTCTAGTTGCGAAATTACGTGTAATTTGGTCGCAAAAAACGATTGTGCTCCGGTTGTGCAATTACGTGTGAATGAGTTGCGTAAATAAGAAGAAAATAGTTGCGTAAATGAGACTTTGGTTGCGAAAAAACAATCATGTCCAATTGCAGAATTACATGCAAATGAGTTGTGTAAATAATAAGAAAAATGTTGCGTAAATAAAAATTTGGTTGCAAAATATGTCTCGAAAAAACAAATGGATTCCGGTTACGAAATTACGTGTAATTTGGTTGCTAAAACACAATTTTGTTCAAATCGAATAATCAAATGTGATTTGGTTTCAAAAATAAAATAAAAAATAAAAAATAAAAAGTTCCAAAAATATGAGTTATGAATTTTGTTTCCTCCACCTTAAAAAGAGGAAGTACATTTATGTCTATATTTTTTCTTTTAATTAAAATTTGGATAATATAGAATTTTGCAAATTAAAAATAAGTAATTACTAAAATGATGAGTGACTTGTTTATTTACGAAGGTTGTTAAAAACATCAATGTTACGTGTTATTTTTGATAAACTTCAAACAATTATGGATAGTTTTTGATAATCTTGATTATCACTAATTTTAATTTTGTGTAACTTAGACTATTATATATATATATATATATATATATATATATATATATATATTATTTACAATAGACTATTATATATATATATATATATATATATATATATATATATATATATTATTTACAATAGACTATTAGTCGATAGTACTTAATAAAGTATCATAAACCGTAAACTTATAGTCCGTTCTTTTTGACGAACCTTTCACCATCAAGCTTCAATACGGCATCTAAGCCATAATTGCTTCCCAGCAGTTACACAACATTTCGCTAAAGTGATTTAAAGTTGCGCCTTCAATAACCATACCTGAACCTCCATCGACCATTATAAATTCAGTCAGCATATTTCATCAATTCTGCACCAACCTGCAAAAAAAACAATCTTCCAGCAATCACACGACCCCGCTGTAAGCCTGTAATGCCTCTACCCACACCTACCTGCAATAAATCAGCAACTAAGCCCTCTTGTCTATCCCGCAGTTGCACTCCAACGGAACCAAATTTGAAATTAAGATATTTTTGTACCAATCGGTGTAATTTGGGTATTGAAAAACAATAAATCTAAATCGCAATTTGAATCGGATAATCGAAGTGGCCGGTTTAATTATTAGTCCATTTCGGCCCACTTTGAAGAAATAGGTCATTCGAATATTTTAGAAAGAAGCTATGCCACCGTCCAAGCCTGAAATTCGCACGGCCGCATGAAGATAGAGAAAGCACATTGTTTTAAAACCCAGCAGGAACGGATGTCTATAAAGATTATACATGTTTATTCGTAAATTTGGGGGTATAAATAAAGATCGAAAATTGCTAAAAACACTGTCAAAATTATCCGGTTGAAAAAATAATTTGAAATTACTGGGTGAAGTTTTTTTTTTATTATTATTAATTTTGAATCTAACCGTTTAATTACTGGGTGAAGTTGAATTTTAAGAAAATTTTGTTATTCCACGACAATTTTATTCAGTGTAATTAAATATAATTTTATAAATATTTTGGTATTTTTGTCCAGTAACAATTTTGTGAATATTAAAAAACAAAAACACCATTTCACGTAATAATTTTGAATTTCTTTTTAGTAAATCCGATAAGGGTCAGAGGGAGAGTAACATATTGTTTATATAAAATAGGAATTAAGCATAGCTCAATTGATGACAATTTAGGAACTAGGCTTGGTGAACCACCATAGCTCAATTGATGCCTTAATAGAAATCAGCCTAAAAGAATTAAGGAATAACCATTTCTATGAAGGCACAGATGGATTCGAAGACACGATTTACAATCTACATCGAGCAGAGAGACATATGAACTACTTTACGAAATGCTACTAGCTCAATTCTTATTTATATCAATCCATTATATTTTTGGATTGAAGAAGAAGATACTACTGATGTCGAACCAAATTGGATTTGTTTTTCGATTTATTTGTAACAGAGGATGATGGCATGGAATGTGCTCGATGAAATGCAATCATAAATCAAATCAGCCTACTAATCAGAAGCCGGAAGAATTGAGAGATAAGGTTCATGAACTTCATCCAATTTTAAAAGATCTTATGAAGATGTCTTGCTTGCATTAGAACAGAGACGAAGACCCAAGCATCTCAGTTTAAAATTACGATGATTTGATTCCTGCCAATGAAGTGCACTTTTCTACTTTGAATACAAATATTTGTTGAAATACATATCTTGACTGTGTTCTACATATACAATTTGTATGTTTATCAACACTATTTAGTAATATAAAATGGATTCATAAAGTATCATGACGTTTTGAGTTGTACATATTTCTATCAATGTTTCTATGTCTAGTTTCATCGACCAATGACGATCCCCTGCATCATATACCATTCTCATGATTGCTTTTGTAGACTTACGAGGTCTAGTAGAGCTTTAACCAATACCCATTAGCTCCAATCACCAATAGCCAGTAGAAAAAGAGTGTGTTGTCACTTCTCAATGTCATTGTCAAGATTTTATTTAGGGTTTCTCTTTTCTTCACAAATAGCAACGAAAGGAAAATTTAAATACAGTGAATAGTCTCCAACACTTCTTTCCCAAACAAACGCATCCTTCAATTCACTCCAAACCAAACCATAGCCATAGCCATAGCCAGCTGATTTTTCACAGCAAAAATCTTACTAAAGTGCACGTATTTGTTCCTTGAAAACAGCCTAACAATGGAGTCTTTATCAGACACCCCTGGTTTCTTTAGGGTGATCTTACAACAAACCAAAAAGCTTGTAAGTAGATCATATGTTAAGACTTTCTAGTAACGTGTTCTTTTTTATTTAAGTAGGTTTTTGTGTGGGTATTAAAACAGTGATTCGTTTTTTGTTAGGATATTCCTGCAACATTTGCTAGACGATACATGAATCCTCTACCGCCTCTGGTGAAACTGAAGATCCCTAATGGAGACATATGGACGGCTGAGATAAGCAAGAACAACGATGACGAGGGTGGTGAGTTTATCTTTGAGAAAGGGTGGCTACACTTTGCTCACCATTATTCTTTAGACCATGGTCATTTTTTGGTTTTCGAATATCAAGGGAATGATACATTCGAGCTTGTTATTTTCGATCAATCTGCTACAGAAATTCCATATCCCGAAGAAATTACTAGTTGTAAGTATAATAATCTTTGTTTATGCGTTGAGTATACTAGATTAATGTTATGACCACTCCTAATTCTTAATTACTTTTTGGTATATTGTTTTGTGTTGTTAATGTAGGCAAGGCCAAAAAGACTAAAGTATCATGTTCGGCTGGTGCGAGTCGGAGCTCCTCAAATCCGTCTGTTACAGTGGTTTTATCTTCATGCAAAATGAGTTGTAAAATTGTGGTACGATGATTGATTATTAACATTGGAATATACTAGTTGTTTCACTTTATAGGTTTTACGTGTTCATGTTTGTGTGCAGTTTATACCGAATTTCTTCCCGGAATACTTGAAGGAGGAGGAGCAGTATGTGATGCTTAAGAGTACGAGGGGTGGTAAATCATGGCCCGTCAAGTATTTCAAACGTGCAAACCGGACTGGTTTTTTGTCTGCTGGTTGGGCAGCGTTCGTTAAGGAAAATCATCTGAAGCCAGGAGATGAATGCGTGTTTGAGTTGGTTAAGACAAGTAATGGTCTTGAGTTTCAAGTCTCTATTACTCATCGGCTCTAGATTTTAAAACCTGTTTGTTTGTCATAATCCCGTTCCCATATGTTCCCTATGTTATGTCTTTTATTTCTGATTTGTCTTTGTCTCTCTTATGTCTGTATGATAATCTAAAACTTCTATTCTGTATTAGCTTTCTCCATTACTAATCAAAATCTAACAATTTGGATACAAAATTGTACTACAAGTATTATTATTGGCGGATTCTCCATAATATCCGCGATTGTCAATGCTGATGGAGCTATTATTTTCGTGTTTTCCACTATTTTATACATTTTTTTTGAAATACTAAAAATATTTTACATAGATTTTATATTTTACATAGATTTTATATTTTAGTATGATACTCCCTCGGTCTCATAATATTAGACGTTTTAAGAGAAATTTTTTTGTCTCATATAATTTTTTTTGTCTCATATTAATTGTCGTTCTTTTTTTTTTCAAAATGGTATTAATTATGTCTTTTCAACTTTCCATCAATAAAATTCTTAATTGATTGCAGAAATTTTTCATCCCACCAATCAAATTTATTGTTGTTTATTTTTTCAAAATAATTATTGCTTTTCTTAATATTTGAAACAACATTGAACGTCTCATATCATGAAACAGAGTTTCTTAGTACTAAGAAACTAGTCGGACGACGACTACGATAGCAAACACTTGGTTGAAATTAATCAACAGTAAACCTATGACTATACTAAAGTCAAAAAGTAATCTAGTGTTTTAGTATTATCTATAGATTCAATTCATTGGAATTAATCAACACAAATATAATATAGTATTATATTTTATTTGATTTATTATTATATAATTAATTCAAGTATTATTTGAAACTAAATTATCGAGACATTATTCCCCTGAAGTTAAAACCCTTCATTCAAATTAGCCAGTTTTGGTGGGTAGTTTGATTGAATAATATTGAGATTTAAAAAGAATGATTATATAAGTTATAAGTTTTATATTTATCTACCAAATAAGTTTGGTTGTATTTAGATTTGGTTGGGAAAGTTAAAACATTTTTAAAAAAAATAAGATTTGATCGTTTATTTGGATCAGAAATATTAAATTTGATAGTTTATGATTGTTTTTATGAGAAAATAATTTGGAGGGGCATGAGTAAGCTTATTTCAACAAAAGTGCGCCAAATCAGCGCTACATCATCATAATCTTCAAAAACAATTGTAAAAAAATTCATATCATACGGCCGAACATATTTCATATTCTGCATACTCCACCATATTTATCTCTCTTTCATATCATTCTACCATATAATATTTGGTGAAGCTATTTCCCCTAACAAATATATTGTTTCCTCCATAATTTAGAAAAATCTCCATAGTGTTATTTACTTTATAAAAGAAAATCCGAATTTACCCTTATTCTTGTAATTTATTCAAACATCTCATATCTACCATAGCTTTCTATCTAACTTTTGTTTCTGTTCTGCAACATCGTTTTTTTTTTCTTCAGCATCGAAACAGCAGGAACCATCACCATCGAACCAGCAGCGTCGATCCAGAAGCGTTGATCCGGCAGCGTCGATCCAGCAACGTCGACTCCTGCCCCGATTCATCCTCTAATTCACCTCGAATCCAACAACGAATCAGCCCCAATTCTGCCTTGATTCTGCCCTGGAATCCACCCGATTCAGCCTTGAATCAGCCTCTTACTCCTACGATTTGGTGAGTTTTTCTTAGTTTTTCTTTCAGGGCTTCCAACAATGAGTCCGAATATATTTAACCTCTCTGTACGACGACAAAATGTACCAAGCTATATGTTTTTCTTTCAGGGCTTCCAACAATGAGTCCGAATATGAAGCTGTTATAGCTGGCTTGAAATTAGCTCTAATTTGTGGAGCCAAAAGGGTCAGGTTAATGAGCGATTCCCAGCTTCTAATCCATCATGCACAAGGTCAATCCGAAGCCAAAAAGGAGAAATTGGTTAAATATTTATTTGTCCTTAAAGAAGTGGCACTTAATTTCAAAAACATCACCTATGAGCACATACCCCGAGCATAAATACATTAGCAGATTCCTTGGCAACCATAGCCTATTCTGAGTCCTACCCATGGATTCATGTGCAAGAGTGCCTATCCATTAAAATCAGTCAGAACAAAGAAGAAGAAAGTTTAAATATACAAGTAAATCAACCTCAAGATTGGAGATTTCCTCTTTTCCAGTACCTCTCAGTTGGAATCTTGCCTCCGGAAAAAGCAGTGGCAAGAAAAGTAAAGTATAAGGCTCGTGGCTTTGTCATTCTAAGAGACGTTCTTTACAAAAAATCCTTTAGTACGCCTCTCTTACATGTTTGGGGATCGAAGAGTCCCAAATAGTGCTCTCCGAATTGCACGATGGCGAGGGATCAGCACACTGTGTATTCAGGGCTCTAACCAGAAGGGTCTTGTTAGCTGGGTACTATTGGCCCTCCATAATGCAAGATGCCAAGGAATTGGTGAAAAAGTGTGATCCATGCCAAAGATACAGTAATGAAATTCATATCCCAACTGTCCATTTAGAGTCAATTTCTGAGCCAATACCTTTTGCTCGTTGGGGGCTGGATTTGGTGGGACCTCTACCCATGACATCCGGAGGACGCATAACTATAATAGTTGCTATTGATTACTTCTCAAAGTGGATCGAAGCAGCCCCATTGGCAGGAACTACTTCGAAAGCTGTTATAAAATTCATCATGTCTAATATGTTTTGCAGATTTGGGGTTCCACAAAAGATAACAACAGACAATGGGCCACAGTTCGATAACAAGGATGTGGAGAATTTCTGTGCCTCTAGAGGAATTCAACACTGTTTCTCTTCTCCTTTCCACCCAGAGGCAAATGGTCAAGTTGAAGTAGCTAACAGAATCATCCTATCCGGTCTTAAAAAGAATCTAGAAGGGGATGTTGGAAAGTGACCAAGTTATCTACAAGAAGTAATATGGGCTTACTGGACAACTCGCGGGGATGCAACACAAGAATCCCCATTTGCCTTTGTGTATGGTATGGATGCAATAACTCCCATAGAGGCCATTCTCCCTTCATTCCGAGTCCATAATTTTTCTGAACAAGCTAACGAAGAGGCAATCAGAGGCCAGCTTGACTTGATGGAAGAAAGAAGAGTCAAGGCTCACCTTAGAGCCACACACTATCAGGGTTTGAGGAGAAGTAGATTTGCTTCCAGAATCAAAAGGAGGGATTTTCAACCAGGTGATAAGGTG
Source organism: Limnanthes douglasii subsp. nivea (assembly GCA_036936605.1). Classification (NCBI taxonomy): domain Eukaryota; kingdom Viridiplantae; phylum Streptophyta; class Magnoliopsida; order Brassicales; family Limnanthaceae; genus Limnanthes; species Limnanthes douglasii. Next base: position 60,536,857 of record JAUPFV010000002.1, on the reverse strand, counting down.
CTGAGAAAAGTCTTCCTGCATACCAAAGAGAAGGAGTTCGGCAAGCTAGCTCCAACTTGGGAAGGACCCTATGTGGTCAGTGAAAAGCTTAAGCCTGGGACGTATAGGCTCCAAGATAAAGATGGAAGGATTTTGAATCACCCCTGGAATATTGAACACCCCCGCTTATATCTAGAATAAAAACTATGTAAATATTTACTTGTTTAAAGTCCATGTTAATATTATGGGGCATACTCTTTCCTACCCTAGTGGCGCGGGGAGGTTTTAATAAGGTGTCCGGGTTTTTTTTTAATAAAATTCAATGCCTTCTTGAAAAATTCGAAGTGGTTTGACTAACAGTTCGGTTTGATTCGGTGAAGTGATGACTATTTAAACATTTGTCATCGGAGAATTTAAACACTCTCACATTAAAATACTTGTAAAATAACTAAAGGCCATTTAAATACGAGCCATCAAAATTGGAAAACTAAAGAACAATGTAAGAGTTGTGTAAAATAAAATTGCCCGGCAGATATCAGACAGTGATATTAAATATGTAAAATGCCTTGGCCATCCAAGGACTTTGAAGTTTTAAAAGAGAAGGTTTTTCTGGACAAGGGCCGGACACGATTACAAAAATGCCTTGGCCATCCAAGGACTTTAGTTCAAACACAAAAATTGAAAGATAGTTAATACTTTAAGGCTGAGCTTTGTTATATGGCCCAGTCTCACTTGGTTTCTTCTTGGGATCATTGGTTTCTTTATCTGGACTCTCTCCGGTATTTTCATCTTCATCAGTTGTATCATCCCAACCACTTGAGTAGTTTTTCTTGTCACCATCCACCATCGTGTGGAATGGGATGCCATCATACTCCACAAATCGCCATAGATCTCCTAGTGTCCTCTTCAGAAATTTCTGATGAAAGAGCAAGACCATGTCTGACTTGACTTCAACATACCTTTCTTCCTGGGAGTCTATCACCGTGTTGGTATATGCATCAATCCTGGCCTGGATTGTCTTCTCCTGCTCTTTTAACAAGTCATATTTTTCTTGCTTAGCCTTGGACACTTCATCTTCAAGCAAACTTTTATCACTGGTTAGGGTCTGAATGACGTTTTCTTTGGCCTTCACCTCCTCTTTTAAAGTAGAAAGATTCTTCTTCAAGTCAGAATACTTGGATTGAAGTTCTTTGACAACCCCCTCCGAAGTGGCCAGCTTGGTGGCCAAATCCTCCTTCCCTCTCTTTAACTCCTCATTCTCTCTCTTTAATGCCTCAATACTCTGGTTGGCAGTAATGAGGTTGTTAGACAAACTCTCTTTATCAGAGGTGAGTGTGTTGATGATGTCTGATTGATTTTGAACCTGTTTCTCCAAGTTGAGCACCAATTGAATATTGCTCAACAAGGAGTGGGTCACCATGTCCTTCTCACCTGAAACAGAAAAAGATTTACCGTTGAAAGTGACAATGTTTGAAGAGCTTGGGGGGAGGTAAGGACCAACAAAGTCGTCTTTCTCAAGGTCTTCAAAATAAAGGCCAATCCCTTGAAGGCCACTGATGTTTACCCCATCGATGTTGATGTCCCCTCCGGTGCCCTCTTCAGTATGAAAGTCACTTGGGATTTCCTGTGCATGAGTTGGGTCTGTTGGGTCGACCGGGGGAAAAAACTCCGGAGGCCGGAGAGCAACTTCATCTCGCTTGGAGGTTTTCTTCTTCTTGGCCTCCCTATCACCACCTTCTGCTCCCCGTTTTCTGTCTTTCTTGGGAGCCTTTGTAGGTTTTGAAGGTCCAACTGCCTCTTTGATGCTCTTATTTTCTACCACTTGAAGCAAAGCAGCATCAATCCTTCCTTGGTCCTGCACCTCCTGGTTTGCTGGGACAGTCTCCTCAACACCACCTGGGTTGACCTTAGTTACGTCCGGCTTAGCCTTGCCTTTCTTGCCCTTCATCTTGCTTAGGGTTTTAGCTCTGCCCGGCAAAGCTAGCTTTCCATCCTTAGCATCTGTCTTCCTAAGAATGACCTTCGGAGGGGGCGGAGTGGTTAATTCTTCCCAAGACAAGTCTCTCCGGCCGTTGGTGTTCCAGAGATGGGATCTTACCAAGTTGCCACCAGTAAAACAGTTGTGAAATCGATTTCCTCATTTTTCAGCAGCCCAAACATTCAGCTTGGCACAAGTAGTCTGCCCCTCCTCTAAGTAGTCATTGAACTCCTTCGGCAGCACTACCAAAAGAGAAAGAAGAATGTTTAAGTAAATTTTTTTTAAGGAAAGAAAAACAAACATTATGAAATAATAACCTGTGCTCTTCCATATGCTGGTAAGCATGCTTGGATTGACACCAGCCTTAATCTTCTTTCCATTCTCCCAAGCACCACTGATGAACAAGAATTGGGTTTTCCAATTCTTCTCCGATTCAAGCAGATCATCCACCACGTTGTAATTGTCGCTCATGTTAAAATGCTAGAAGGAGATGACGTGGTTCTTGCAAAGACTAGTCACAACTGCAAACTGCTACATCAGAAGCGAGATTCCGGAGAGCCTGGAGGCTATGATGCAAGCCATGAGTGTGAACCAAGCGTTGGGGCTCAGTTGGCTTGGGCATAGCTTTATCAGATGGAAATATCTGACGATCTCTGGGTCCAAGGGAAACCTAAGCCCCCAGTTAAATAACTCAGTGTAGAAAACTATCTCACTGAGTTTGCAATCCATTGGCGTCTCCGGATCAACCGGTATCCTCATTTTAACGGATTATGGGACCCCCCACTTCGTCCGGATCCGGCCTAGTTCAACTGTGTGAATGAAAGCATAATTGATGTTCTGCATAGCCAGCAGATACTTTACACTAACTTTGTGGAAGCAAGGTCCAACTTTTCCCCAAAGGCACTCCGGCAGGTCCGGGTGTTTTAAACATAGCTTCTCTTTGCCCTTGCTTTTCTTGACAATGGAAGCCTCACTTGTCTGACCGGAAACATCAGTCTCAAAAGGGGCTTCTTCAACACTGTCCTCCATTATGTCTTCCATTACCATGGAAGGGTTGTCAGTTGTTTTTGGGAGAGAAGTGCTAGTGGTTGGCTCAGTAAGCTGTCCGGACGGCTGAGCATCATTTTCCTTTTGTGGTCTGGAGTCCGCCTGGGGCTCAGATCCGGAGGGCTCATTTCGAAGGCTTGAACTAGTAGCCTCCGGACCAGACAATTTGTCCTTGGGAACCTTAATGGGTGCTTCTGACCCTGTAATTTTGTCTTTGGCCCCAGACTTATAGGGCACTGATTTTAGAGATTTAGACTGTGGAGCAACAGCCTGGCCTTTTACTAAGCGACCTCTTCGTCGAAGCGTTAGCTTTTCTGGGGAGATGTCAGCATCTGATCCCATGGCAATGAATGGGGACGGTATCTTAGTACTTGTAACTGCTTGCTCTTGTTCGACAATAGGCTCTGACTCCTGGACCGATGAGCCTGTGATGATCGGTGAAAGACTAGGTTGAAATAACCTTCTAGGTTTAGAGCTTCTGGCAGAAGACGAACCTCGATCAGGCTCTGAGCTTGGTGTTTCAGATTTGTCAATAGGAGAGACTGGGAGGCCTGCAGCGATGCGCCTTTCTCGTTCGACTCTTTGTGCTTTCTCTAACTCCGAAAGATTAAGCCACCCACCTTTTACAAGTGTGTTTCTTGCTGTAAACATAATCTTACACCAAAAAGGGTTTTTGGAAAAGAGAGATAAAAGCTTTGGAGAATAGGAGTGAAAAGATGATGAAGATGGTAAAACAGTGAAAATGAGTTAATTTATACTAAAGAAACAAAAGATACCATAAAACCTAAGAGAATACGAAAATATGGAAGTAATGATAAAAACGGCGCTGATGTCACAAGCATTAATTGAAGAGGTTACCTTTTGAAATGAGTGAGAGCGCTATTCTAGGAGAAAAAACAGCTGGTGAGGCGAATCAGAGAGGGACACGTGTCCCACGATCCATGGCAAAACCGTTGAGTTTCTTAGAGTTTTGTCAGTCTGGATAAATCGTTTACACAAATCGAAATCGGTCCGGACATTGTCACAGGTGCTCAAGAGCAATTTTTTAGGTCTTGCCAAAGGCCTTCGAACATAACCTAAAAAAAGGGCTACCGATGAGTCCGGATTTATTCACCACTCACTGTGGAAACCGAACAGGGGAAATTCGGACAAAAACCACCCACTGAACCATCCGAACATGACAAAAGTATTAAAAGCTAATCACCTTTTGACTAAGCTAATTGGTAACTTGCTTAATAAACTAATGAGTTTTTTTTATCTCGACCCGGTTTCATGAGTTTGACCCGAAAACCCATGAGACCCATAATTAAGGGTATAAATATCCAACCAATTTCATTAATGAGGGTAATGAACATTTAATACAACCAGACAGCTCAAATCTCTCACTACAAACCACTTAAACATTAAATACCCTTGAAACACCACAACACATCTGGCAAAATTACCCTGAGTCGAATATAATCCACACCACCTTCGACATGTCTAGTTGAATCATGGTGTTCCATGCTTTATGATTTTTGTTGATGTCATGTAAAAGCTCCTTGGCAATCAATATATTGTCATGGATCAGCCTCCCGTTCACAAAAGCACTTTGCACATTAGAAACAATTCTGGAAAGGATATGAGATAATCTTTGATTAATAAGAGATGATAAGATTTTGTTAATCATAGTACATAACCCAATAGGCATGAAGTTATTCCACCAGGTAGGATTATTATTTTTAGGAATTAAACAAATTCATGTAGCAAAAAGCTCAATGGGGATGAAGCTGTCATTGAGAAAAGCATTTTTAGAATTACACAAGTCAATTTTAATGGTATCCCAAATATACTGTCCAAAATTCCAACAAAAACCGATATCGTTTATCCCTCTACAATTTTTTTAAATATAATTTTCTTCAAAAATCCCAAAAAAACCTTTGGTATTATCCCCTAGAGAACTTCGATAGACAAGTTCGCCAAGATTTACCACGAACGAAAATAATTTCGGATGGAGACAGCCGACAGTAATTAGGAGTGAGAAGTTGAATAAATTTAACGGAAAACTTTCAGCTTTTCCGGGAAAAGAAGGGAGTGGAAGTGTGGATTTAGAGGTGGTTTTGACGCTGTTCACATTAATTGAATATGATATTGAATTTGTGCAAGTGTGTCAACAAATAAAAAATAAACAAATGCTTTCATTTGTGTTAATTTTGATTTTTAGTAGTAATCCGGTGTAAATTTATGTAATTTGTTGTTTTATTTGATAAATAAAAAACCAAATTTGGTTTAACAAACACTATGTCATAAGATCGATATATTAAGTAATCGAACTTTGAATGTTTGCAAGGAAAATTGGTTTAGAAGGAGAATCGTGTCTTTATTTTTATTTTTATTTTTACGACCAAGACTAGACAAACAGGTAAGTTCAAGATGACAAATTCGTTATTAATCATGAATGTTCATACACCCCAATCCTAAATTTTCGAGAAAAATAATTGCTTTAAGTTAGATTGGAGCTTGAGAGTGGGTAATATTATGTTTTTTTTTGCATCTCAGAGTCCATTTGGCAAGGCAATCGGCTGCCTAATTTTGGACTTCGGAGATATGAGTTATTGGGGAAATAAGTTTCCTACAGATGTTTAAAATCGGGTCAAGATAGCAAGGAAAGCTTCATTTAGCAAGAAGGTCAACGAGTAATAAGAAATCTATTTCAATATCTATTCTAAACCAGTTGTTTTTATTGCAGATTAATAAGCCATCGAGCAATGCTCTAGCCTCAGCCATTAAAAGAGTTAGTTTGCCATAATTATTACTGGTCCCCAGTATCATCTCACCCAAATTATTCTTAAAGACTGCGCCTCCGCTGGATTCTCTATTACTTAAAGAAGCTGCGTCAATATTCATTTTGATTTTGTTTGATAGAGGAGCTATCCATTTGAGGTAAGTCAGCTTCTTATTTATGTTGTAGATAAATGAAAAACCTATAGACACCCATGCATTAATAGCGTCAGTCCAATGTTTATAAGATAAAACTTTTGAAATGTCGAGACCAACAATGATGTGGTTAACATGATTGATCAAAACAATAGATGTGTTATAAGATCTAGTGAATTTAGCTCTCTTACGTTTTTTTTCCAAATTATTCAAGAAATGGCAGCAATAATGTGAGATATGTGGACCTTCTTGGTAGAGAACCAAAACCATTTTTTGATTACGTGAGTTAAGTATATGTAATTCTCAATTTTAACATTGAATAAGTTGGCATATTGACTCAAAATCTGACATGAGTAACTGCTTTTGGATGAACAAATGGTTAGTATCTTCAGAGTTATTACAGAAAACACATTTTGAAGCAAGATGAATGGGTCTCTTCTGTAAGATTGAGTCTAAAGGAATGTAATTTCTAATAAGCTTCTAGAGAAGAAATGAAAACTTCATGGGAGTGACTTTATTCCAAATTTTCTACAAAATACTTGATTTATCGTGATGCCCTCTAATATTATTCCATGTTCTTTTAGTATTGAATTTAAGATTATGAGAAATCATCCATATCATGGTGTCATCCTTGTTGGGTTCAATGATCCTTTCTTTGATTTGATTTATTCTTTTTGTAGATAGAAAGCTTTGCATAGTAGCAATATCCCAAGAGTCATTGATCCAAAAGTTCTTAGTTTTAGTAGCTTGAAACCAATCATTCTTTTTATTTCCATTAAGAGAGATAATGAGAGGCTGGTTGTGCCAGTTATCCAACCAGAAGTCCATGTCACCTTTTCCAATCAACCATTCTATGTTGGCCTCAGTTACGTCTTTGATACCTGACAGTCTTTTTCATGTATAAGATCCAGTGTTATTATAGTAAGCTGTAAGAGGATGAGAGTTATCACAATAAATACTGTGCATTATTTGAGCCCAAAATGTTTTCTTTTCTCTGAAAATAAACCAGTGCATTTGAGAGAAGGTATCCTGAATATGAGAGGGTTTTGTGATGTTTGACTATTGTATAGAGTTTTCAGAGTAAGTTGATCTCCATAAGAATTTGTTAAAATTTGTTTCAAGCTTTTTAAGTATAAAATTAGGAACATATGTATTTTGAATCCAATAAACAGGCATAAACATTAAAACTGAAGAGATGAGAACAAACATTCCTCCATAAGAGAGATTTTTGGTTTCTCATTCTGAAATTTTAGAATTGATTTTATCTAGTAGTGCTCTGAAGTTGATTGATTTGTTGTTAATGTTAAGGGTAACTCCAAGATATTTAGTTGGCAGGTGACCCAATGAGAAGCCAGTTTGTCCAACTAAGTTCTATATTCTGCTTTGTTGAAATTTGGTAGACACACCTATCTTCATTTTTCCTTTGTTTATAGCTTGACTGAGACAACTTGCTAATATTCTAAAAAACTGTTTAACATATCAATGATATTCTGCCCACTGTTAGTGAAAATTAAAGTGTCGTCAGCAAAAGCCAGACACGGGACAAGATACTTGGATCTTGAAGCAAATTACATATGTTTCTTGTTGCTGAAGAGATTATACAGACCTCTAGTAAGAACCTCCTGGCCAGTAATGAACAAGCTTGAAGACAAGGGATCGCCTTGTCTCAAAACTCTGTTAGATTTAAAATAACCTATTACGCTGGCATTGATTAACATGGAGATGTTGACATTAGTAATAAGGCAGTTGATTATAGTCACGAAGTGTTTGGAGAAGCCAAAGGTTAATAAGACTTTAGAAATGAAAGGATGAGACATCCTATCGAAAGTTTGGACATATCTAGATGAATTATTGTGTTGCCAGATTTGGGTTTCCTATTCAGGTCATGAACTAGCTCCTTGGCTATTAAAATATTTTCATGAATAGACATGTCCTTAACATAAGCTCCTTGTGAGTTAGAGATTATATTAGGTAGGATAATAGAAAGTCTAGAGTTAATAAGCTTAGACATAATTCTATTAAGCATAGTACACAAGCCAATAGGTCTATAATTGGTCCAACTTATAAGATTGATGGTCTTAGGAATTAAGCATAAGCCTGTAGAAAACATACCTGTAGGGATCTGTTGACCTTGAATGAAAGAATTTAGAGCATTACAGAGGTCAGACTTTATTATCTTCCAGCATGTTTTGTAAAACAAGATGGTGTAGGCATCAATTCCCGCAGCACTTGAGGGGTTCATTGAGTTGATTATGTTAAGGATTTCCTCAGCATTATTATGATTGAGTAGAGTTTCATTCTGTTTAGGCACATTGTTAAATATTATTTTTGCATCTTTCTTGACTCATCATCTGCATTAGCATAAGGGAAGCTTGTTAGAATGTTTTAAAAGTAATTTTCAGTAGAATTACCAATGGTTTCAGGATCAGTAATCCAATTGGATCCATCTTTAATGCTTCTGATTATATTCCTTCTTCTCTTCCTGGAAACATAATAGTGATACACTTGGTATTTCTGTCTCCCTCTCTCAGCCAGTTATTGTAGCACTTCTGTTTCCAGAAGTCTTCTTCCATTCTCAATGTTTGGAGATAATGTCTGTTAGCTCTGTTAATAGATTCTTTGATATCTGGATTGTTGACGGTGTGGTGGATAGCTTCCAGTCTTTTGACTTCCTCTTCTATTTCTTTAACCTGTCAAAAACATTTCCAAAATGCTTTGTGATCCATTCCTTAAGACTTCAACCTTTTTAGCTTGGACCAGAATATTTGAATAGGATTACCATTGCTTTTTTGAATCCAGTTCTGCTCAACAATGCTAAGAAATTTATTGTCATAAGTCCACATATTCATGAACTTACAACTTTTTTAAAAGATCTTTTAATAGTGGATATATTGATAAGAAAAGGGAGCATGCTCAACAGGTTATGGCCATGTGAAGAACCTGGGTTTCCTTGAACTTTTTGGACCAAGAATTATTGATGAGAGCGTGATCCAACCTCTTCCATTTAGTGTTCCTATTCCAGGTGAATTTGGAGCCCGTGAACCCTGCATCTTTCAAGTTGCACTCTCTAAGAGTATCATTAAAGTCTTCTATATTATTGTAACATAATGTTGAGCATCTTATTTGTTCCTCAACAGACATAATAACATTAAAGTCCCCAACAGTAATCCATTATTTTTGAGTAGAAGAGATACTTCTAAGTTGATCCTAAAGAGAAATTCTGTTTAGTCTCTGACATTTATCATAGATAATAGTTAAGAGAAAACTGTTATCAAGACCAGGATAGTATATCTCAAGATGTAAACATTGAGCATGATCTGTGAGGGTTAAAATATTGATATCCTCAGTCTAGAAAAACCATATCTTATTAGAGATGTTGGCTAAGCAGTTTGTGAACCCCAATATCTTAACAATACTTTCCATCTTCTCCACCTTAGCAAAAGGCTCCTGAATAGCAACCATTTTTATTTTTTCTTTGATAATAATAGAATTCAGCCTTTTAACAGTGTCTTTATTTTTGATACCCCTGACATTCCAGCTACATATATTTATCATTATCAGAGTAAGAATTTTGATGATTTTTGGTCCCTGAATACTTCAGAGACTTGATGACCAACTTGTTTGATTTTTTCTATATCTTAGCAGATTTAAGTTTCTTTTTCAGAAATCTCGTTGAATTCCATGCTGCTTTCTAGAGGTTTGAAGGATGGAGTGTTAAGAGTGCTTTCAATGTTTTCTGGCTTGGAGTAGCTTTCCTAGAACAGAGGTTGTCATATCCCAGGGAGTTACTGTGTTTATAACCTTGATCCAGTTTCCAGAGGGCTTTTATAATTTCCATGTCATCATGAGATTTGGTTTCCAAAGTATTACGGTTTGTTGAGTGATATTTGGGAGAAGATCGAGTAACAAGTAACTTCTTGTGTATTATGTTCTCTGTAATAATTTGGTTAGACAGAACAATAATGGATTTTAACTATGGGTTATGAATCGTCTCAACAGAGTCAGAATGTTTATGCTTATGTTTGTTTAAATCTGTGGCTTCAGTGCTTGTTTTTGTTTCTTTTTTCTTATACATGTCTATTTTGTTCCCAGGATATTTAACGCTTTCAGTAGCATTCCCATGCTCTTTCTTGCTTTATGTTTCATACCCATGATCTTTCTTGCATTCCTTCGACCAAAATAAAAATTATAGTAGCTTGGAAAATTCTTATAACTTAGAAAAAGCCAACAACCTTTGTTATTGCTAAATCTTATCCAAGCATTATACTAAATTCTTTTAGATACATCTAATTCCACAAGAGAAAAACAAACATTTTTATAGGCTCTGTTTTTCATGGGAACAACGATTTTGTAAGGTTCGCCTAATGATGAAGCAATGTCATATATTATTGTAGTGTTGTATAGGTATTCAGGAACATTTTCTATTCTGACCCAAACTAGTGATATAGCGCTTTCATACTTAACATTAAAATCAAGAGTCCGATGAAGAATTCTCATAATGTAGTTTCCTATTGTCCAGTAACTCATAGACCAGATTTTACTGACATCTTCTTTAAGATCAATCTTGATAAACAAGTTCCTAGAATCCCATATAACAACGTTGTATTCTCCTTTGAATTTGAAGGAGTCTAAAAAATTTCATTAAAAGCGTTCGCTTGGGTAATCCACCATAAAATTTCCGTTATCGTAGTTTTAGAATCTTTAAGTAGAGATGCCTTTACACGTGATGGTACTAAATCGAAACGTGATCGGACTTCTGACTTATCTCTTCAACTTTGATACCAGTTGCAAACTGATCTTTCTTAGTATTTACCATTTCAACTTAGGATTTTCTAGTTTGGTTATTTGTAAATGACCTTGCTCTGTTTTCCGATTGAAGAACATGGTATTCTTCTTTGAAAAGATAGTTGTTGTGGATGTACATGGAGAAGAAGACTTCTACAAGGCTAATCAATTAAGAACTGAGAAAAAGGAAGATTTTCAAGGAGAAAGTCTGGAGAACTAGATCAATCTTGGAGAATCTTAGAATCGTGTTTTCAAATTAAATAGGTGAGTTGAGTTCGAATTATAGTATTGAATATAGAATTGGGGTTTGATTTGATTTAATTTTATTTGGTGTGTTAGGCTATTAAATAGGGTAAACAATATGCTAAAACTGTTTTGATCATAAAATCTATTTTTTTTCAACCATTAAAAAACACTCAACATTTATATTTATTTTTTTGCTTTTTATATAGTTTCTATTTATAATTTGATACCACTATCAACTATTTATTCCAAAAAATATATCATTAAGACGAATTACAACAAACATATGATTTAACTTATAAAATTAAACCCTAGAAAATAAAAAAAATAGTTTTTTCTAAAGATTAATCATGGAAAAAGAAGACACACAGACCAAAGATTCAACACCGAAGAATATCACATAATCAACCAACATGGTATTTCAATGTTGTATTTTAGTTTTACATTCACCTAACATGAATACATTTTTAAAAAAAAAAACTCATTTCGAAAATCTCAATTTTGCAAGTTAAATTCCGAAACACCTAATTCTGAGCCAACATCTCGAAATTAGGTGTTTTTTTAAAAAAGACGCATCAAATTCATAGCAAGCATCATAGAATTAGGGGCTTTTAAAAAAACACATCTAATCCAAAGCCAGGATCTCGGATCTAGGTACTTTTTTAAAAAAACATATCTAATTTCCGAGCCAACATCTCGGAATTAGATGTATTTCTCTAGTAAATCGATTTTGCCTGCATATCGAGTTCCAGTAACTCGATATGCAGGAAAACCCGAGTTACAGACACTCGATTAAAAAGAAACTGAGTTAGAGAAACTTGATATCCAAACCCATATTTTTTTAAACAAGATTAATTTTAGCTTTTACCTTTGGAATTTAAGTGATTGCTTCAAGTGGTGGCTAGGGCCTTTTGGGGTTAGTAGAGAAGAACTGAGTATAATTTTAACTTGAAGGTTGTCTACTTATATCAGATTTATGGTGGCTAGGTTTTATGGGTGGATTGATGATGTGCATAAATTAATTAGGTGGATTGCTGGAAAAATTAAGGTAGATATGATGTTTGGATGGTTGCTGGAGAAAGAAGGTAAATAAGATAGATATGGTGTTTGGTGTAAAATTAAAAAAAAGGGATAAATTAGATATTTCCTTTATGGAGGAAATAAACAAGTGAGGTATATTTTAAAATATGAGGGAAATAATATATCTTATGGTGGAAATAGCTTCACCCTAAACATTAAAGGGAAAATATTAAAACATATTATCATGTCGTCCTAAGTAAAGACTGGGTTGGCGCAGATAGAAATATTATTGAATGAGGATAAAAAGAATATGAGGTAATAATGTGCAACAAAAACAAATTTTTTATATTGTCACGTGTCACCATCCATCCTATTAACCACATACACGCCTACGGATTAAATAGTTATGATTATAATATTCTGTGGTGGTTGAACAAATGCTGAACTTTACATTCGTGGATTAGGGTATGACTTTTATTTGGCTAAAAAACCTAGTCGTTCATGTTAACCACTTGTTTTACAAAACCGTTTTATTCGATCATTTTTGTAGTATATTATTCTCTTTCTTGTCGGCGTGTTGCAAATTCAATCCTTTGCGTTTTAAGGTTAATCTTAAAACAAACATGTCACACCAAACAACATAAATTTTTTTGTTAGTTTCAGTCTCTCCAATTAAATGTCTAATTATACCATTATCTTCATCATATCCGTGCATAGGACACCACACGTATGCATGAAACTTATTCACTTTTTTTCTTATTTACCTTTTATATTTATTTGTATTATTTATCATTTATTTGTTTACTTTTCATATTTTATTTCTTTTACACTTACCAATAATTAACTATTTACATTTGTACCTTTTTTATAGATTAAAGTGACTTCATTGCCACTAGATTCACTAGCTGAATTAGATATGCTTTAATCAATTTTTTCGACCAAGTAAATCAATAATCTCAAGAGCGGGCTTTAAATATACACTTTTCTAGATTGAGTTTTGAGATTAACTTTTTAGAGGTTTCTAAAGGTATATTCCATGTCTGCAAGGTGGTTATTTGTTTTCTCAATAAATGATTAGCATGTCATCGATATATGCATGAGCGTTCAGTCATATATGGTTGAAGAAGCATTTGTTTACCATCCGTTTCTATGATCCACCTAAATTCTTTAGATTGAAATATATTACCTTATAACAATGAAGGACTTGCTCGATCATAAAGTTTGTATGCTCATCATCGTCAGGATGCATGAGATTTGATTGTATCTTGATTATGCATCCACAAAATGCAATATATTGTTACAAAAATGACATCCACTAGCTGGTCCATTCTCAGGACTATAAATGGATCATTCAGACATGGTCAGTTGAGATCGTAAAGTCCACACACATGATTTATTTTTTATCTTTCTATTTGAGGATGATTGGACTCGCGGTCCAGTCGGGGTATCGCATTTTTCTGATGTGGCCAGTTTGGCTTCATCGTTCGACCTCATCGATGATTGCTTTGAATTTTTTATAATATATCGGTCTCCATCTTTTTTGTTTTGGCCGACAACTATTGCGAGATCCTTATGATGTCTTGCAAAAACCAATAAAAATACCCAAATTATTGGATAAAAAAATTAGTATTTGATATCGCATAGCCTCTTGCATAGTCTAGCATTCCCATGATAACATATTTTTTTTATTATATCGATTTTACTTTGATGATATATTATATGCATTGGTGCATAGTTGATATGATAACACATATTTGATTGGCCCATGGTCAAATTAGGATACAATTGTAGAATGATGGATCATCTATTATCATAAAAAAGATTTGAATCTTCTTTTTGTAAACACCATGCCTAAGGGAAATTTCGAGTCTAAGCTCGCTAATGACTAGATCCTCACCTCCATTGAAGCCCATGAGGAAACTTTTGAAAGGTTGAGAGAGGTTTTATGCCTATGATTGGATCATTATTCTTCTTATATAAAATGTTTGCAAAGGTGCCCATATCAAGTATTATTCGCTTGATTTCGGATTTAGGTGGTGATAACTCTGTTGTTTCCGTGCTGCATTAATACCCTCATCAACTCATCATCGTCAAATGTAATCAGAGGGAGGAGATTCCGATAGGGATGGGCCACAGTTTGATTTAGATTTTGACTATTAAGGTCAGTGGTGTGAAATTTATGGTAATTCTTTGTGATATATGCGAGTGTGTTTCCTCTAAGAATAGTTACTAGTATTTTCTTGTTCGGATCGGGATCCATGAATTTGTAGTCTATTCGTCTAAATACATATTTTGGCAAGATGAGGGTGTCGCAGACTCTGTTGTTTTTGTATGAGGCTCTAGTGTGGATAATAATCGCTTGAGGGTAGGCTAGTAATTTCAAATGGAGTTTTAAGGTGGTGTATGGGTGGTTAACGGTGGTGTTTGGGTGTTTAACGGTTTAGAGTAGAGAGTATAAGATGGAGAGATAATTAAGCAGCTTGGTAGCAGTTAATTCTCATTACCCATAGTTAATGCTAGTAGTTGGGTATTTATAGTATGATGTTTGGGCCCTATGGGCTTTCGGGTCATGTTTAATGGACCCGGGTCATGTTCAAAGACCCACGAGCTCTTAAGTAGGAGAGCAAGTAGCTTAGTCAAGAAGTGTTTAGGTTTTTTAGTACTTTTGTCATAGTTCGGACTGCTTTATGTTCATAGTGTTTACAGACATCTGTGCGGTCTAAGTGACCTGTTCGATCCCTGTCCCTGTAACCTGTCCGGTATTCGGAGAGACTTGACCACTCTGCCCTTGTTCGGGGAGCATGCTAAATTCGAACTCATCAGGAGCCCCTTTTTTAGGTGTTTGAGCAAGTATTCTTGTCAAAGAACTGAAAAACAGTCCGATGTATGAAGTGGTTCTCAATTCGGACAGAACTGTGGGTATACCCGGACAGGTTAAGCTTTACGAATTCAAAACGGTTTTTGCCAGAGTTAGTGGGACACGTGTCGCTCTCTGATTGGCCACTTCAGCCGTTTTTTCACCTTGAATTTCGCACCACCTTCTTCAACAAGTAACCTCTTTAATTACAAATAGTGACGTCAGCGCCGTCTTTTAATCATTTCCCAACTTTTCGAATTCTCCTAAGAATCAACTCCTCTTTCCAAATCTACTATAAATTCACATTCATTTTCCACTGTTTCACTATCTATTTTACTTTTACTCTGCAAATTTACTCAGAGCTTTCTCTCTCTAAAGAAAAAAATTTCCTTGGCAGTTTATGTTTACAGCAAGAACAACATTGATTAAAGGTGCTTGTCTCAACCTTTCGGAGTTGGAGAAAGCGCAAAAGGTCGAGAAAGAAAGGCGAATAGCAGCAGGGCTACCATCATCACCTGTTGAGAGACCAGTTGCTTCTGTTACAGAGTCGGATCGAGGCTCATCATCCTCCAAAGGTACCAAGCCAAAAAAACTCTTTCAATCCACCCTCTCACCCATAGTCTCTGGTTCCTCAGTCCAGGAGTCAATACCTGCTGTTGAGCCAGGAGTCACAGCTACAAGCGTTAGGAAACCCTCCCCTTTTATCGCTATGGGATCTGATTCTGACCATTCTCCGGAGAAGCTAGTTATTAAGAGGCCAAGCCGGTTAGTTAAGGGGCTAACCTCCAAGAATACTCCCTCAAAGTCGGGGGAAAAAAACAGTGATTCTGGGTCTGGAGTGCCCATTAGAGCTCCCCGGGAGAGGTCAACCGGTCCGGAGGCCAGCAGCCCGGTACCTCCAAGAGAGACTTCTGCCTCCGAGCACCAACCTGAGGTGAGAAGTCAGAAGAATACAGACAGTCAGCAGTCCGGAGGCCAGGCTGTGCCAAGCTTCAACCCTCCCCGGATCACTACCACAGAAGCTCCCCGAACGGTAATGGAGGAGAGAATGGAGGACTCTGCTGAAGAGGTTCCTTTTGAGTCCGAGTCCTCCGGACAGGCTGATACTACTACTGTTGTTGCCAAGAAAGGCAAGGAAAATCTGTACTTGAGGCATCCGGACCTGCCGGAGTGCCTTGAGGGGAGAGTGGGGCCGTGCTTTCACAAAGTTGAGCTCAAGTACCTCTTGGCCTTGCAGAAGACCAAGTATGCATTCATCCATACTGCAGACCTGGGTCGAATGCGCACAAAATGGGGGATCCCCGAAGATGTAAAGATATGGATCCCCATTGATCCGGAGACCCCTATGGACTGCAAACGAAATGAAATAGTCTTCTTTACAGAGCTATTTAATTGGGGACTCAGGTTCCCACTGGACCCGGAGATCGTACGGTACTTCCACCTGGTCAAGCTATGCCCAACTCAGCTGAGTCCCAATGGCTGGTTCACTTTGATGTCATGTATCATGGCATCTAGGTTGTCTGTGATCCCTCTTCCTATGGAAGAGTTCGCAGCAGTGGCCAACCTTTGCAAGCACCATCAATTCCCCTTCTATCATTTCAATATGGGGAACGATCTCAAGGCTGTTGATAACCTCTTGGAGTCAGAGAGCAAGTGGAGGAGCCAATTTCTGTTTGTCAGTGGCGCCTGGGAAAATGGCAAGAGAATCAAAGCCGGAGAGAACCCAAGCCTCCTCAGGAGTAGGTGGAGGAGTGATCGTAAGTTTCTTACTTTAGATTTCTATCCGTTTTTCTTTTTAAAATTAGTTTAACTTAACCAGTTTCTCTTTTGTTTTAACAGAGCTGCCAAAGGAGTTCGGGGACCATTTGAAGGCCGGACAGACTACATGTGGCAAAATCAACGCTTGGGCCGCAGAGAACTGGGAGAATCGATTCCACAAAGCCTTCACCCCTGGAAATCTAGCAAGGTCTCACCTGTGGAACACCACAGGCCGGAGAGACCTAACTTGGGAGGAGCTCACCACCCAGCCTGATGAAGACACTGTGCTTAGAAGGTCCCACGAACTAGATGGGACACTCTACCTGCCTGCCCGGGCTAAGGCCCCAAGAAAAATGAAAGGCAGGAGAAAAGGCAAAAAGGTGGCGAGCGATGCTGAGAAGGATGCCCCAACAGACCCGGAGGGGCCGGCCCAGGTTCAAATTGATGCAGCCCTCTTGCAGGTGGTGGAGCAGGAGACCGAAAGGCAGGAAGTTGACCTCCCAAAACCTCCAAGGGCCCCCAAGAGGACTCACAAGCAAGTAGGTGAAAGCGCTGACCGGGAAGCCAAGAAGAAAAAGACTTCCCAAGGAGATGAGCTCGCTCTCCGGGATCCGGAGCCTTCCTTCCCCACTGACCCCTCCGACCCAACTCTGGCCGAAGAGATTCCAAGAGACTTTCACACTGATGAGGTAGAAGGGGGAGATCTCAACCTCGATGGAATGGACATCACAGGTCTAGCTGGGCTTGGTGAGTATTTCCTTGGCCTCCCCAGAGATGAATTCGTAGGGCCTTACGTTCCTCCAAGCAGCTCAAATACGGTCAACTTCAATGGTAAGACTTTCGTTGTCTCTAGCAAAAAGGACATCATAGCCCATTCCTTGCTTAGTAATGTGCAGCCAGTTCTCACACTGGAGAGACAAGTCCGGAGTCAAGCAGACACCATCAAAGACCTCAAGTCTGAGAAGGATAAGCTGTCCGAAGACCTCCGCACTGCTACCACCAATGCCGATTTGCTCAAGGAAGCAAACGAGGAGCTGAAGAGGAATCAGAATGAGAGCAACACAAAATTCGCCACCCTAGAAAAAACCATAAAAGATCTCCAGGAGAAGCTGTCTGGTATGGAGAAAGATCTCACCGTCTCAAGGGGAGAGACCACTGCAAAGGAGAAGCACATCACCAACCTGACCACTGACAAGATTGCTCTAGAAAATGCAGTGACTCAGGCTGCTGAAGAGAAAGCTGCTTTGCTAAGGGACCAAGAGGCCACAATCAAGGCCAAGATCAATGCCTATGCCAGGGAGATGATAAAAAGCGAAGAGTTAATGGTTCAAAGGGTGAAGTCTGATATGGTTCTCCTTTTTCACGAAAAATTCCCGAAGAGGACCCTGGGGGACTTATGGCTCTATGTGGATGATGATGACCTTCCATATTATACAATGGTCGAAGAAGGAATTTCCGATGAGTCCTCATCTGATAATGAAGAGAAGACTGAAGAGAGCCCAGGCGAAGAGGAGAATGATCCCAAGGGCAAGAACGTAGTCGAAGGGGGGAGCGACATCAAGGGCAAGAAGGCAGATGAGGGTGAGCCATCTTCAAGGGCTTAACCTTAATTTATGGTTTACTTTGTTTATCTTTTATTCAAACTAAAGTCCTTGGAAGGCCAAGGCACTCTTTTTGTTGTGGTGTCCGGTATTTGTTCTGACAGGTTTTTTAGCTGGTTTTGAATGCTTGATTCAGGCACCGTCGCCTCCCACTGTGGTCGCCAATTTGGTGTGGATAATAATCGCCTGAGGGTAGGCTAGTAATTTCAAATGGAGTTTTAAGGTGGTGTATGGGTGGTTAACGGTGGTGTTTGGGTGTTTAACGGTTTAGAGTAGAGAGTATAAGGTGGAGAGATAATTAAGCAGTTTGGTAGCAGTTAATTCTCATTACCCATAGTTAATGCTAGTAGTTGGGTATTTATAGTATGATGTTTGGGCCCTTATGGGCTTTTGGGTCATGTTTAATGGACCCGGGTCATGTTCAAAGACCCACGAGCTCTTAAGTAGGAGAGCAAGTAGCTTAGTCAAGAAGTGTTTAGGTTTTTTAGTACTTTTGTCATAGTTCGGACTGCTTTATGTTCATAGTGTTTACAGACATCTGTCCGCTCTAAGTGACCTGTTCGATCCCTGTCCCTGTAACCTGTCCGGTATTCGGAGAGACTTGACCGCTCTGCCCTTGTTCGGGGAGCATGCTAAATTCGGACTCATCAGGCTCGACTCAGGACGTCGATATTTTAGTGTGCTTAGAGAAATTAAGGTCTTGATCCTTGACTAATAACTTAAATTTTATCTCGTCGATGAGGTTTTGAATTTCCTCTTTAAAGACCCTACAATCTTGGTAAAATGGTCATTATTATTCTGATATTTACATAATTTGTGTTGGTTCCATGACTTTTTGGGTCCATACTTGTTCTCTGGTTTTCGTAAAAGACACTGAGTCGTTGGCATGAACATAGATTACGATTCTGTTTTCGGCGAGCTGGTGTATTGGGTACTCAAACCCTTATGTGAGACTCTTGACGTCTTAAAACTATTCGAAAGAGTTTGTGTTTAAAAAAAAATCATTTAGGTGGGTTTGGTAATGGGTTTACCTTATCCAATCTGAGCTATATGGCCGCACTTAGATTGAAGGTAAATTGACCAGTAAGATCAATATGCATTTAGCCTTCCCGATATTATTGCTCGTATTGTCTCTTCTACTTTGATATTTTTCTCTACTTCTACTAGGAGATTCCCAAATTTGTGGGCCTTGTATTTCATGGTGTTCTTGGCTAGGAGGTCGGGTAGGATTCCTTGACCATAATGTAAGATAAGTCATGGAGTTGTGGCACTTTTAAAGGATGTTCTTGACGTTGAGAACCCTTTGAGTGTAATTGTGCATGTTTTAATTGGGTTTCTTTTTGTAATAGATGATATAGTCTTTGTCTTTGCGAATGAGTTTGCTTTCGATTAACTCATTCGAAAAAATGATCCCAAAGGATTCGAATGTGTGTATTAAGCCCACAAGAAAATAATGATACCATGTTAGATAGATATCTCGGTAGGTCATGAAGAAAATTTCACACATTAACATATCATTATCTTCTTACCCGAGCTTTATGTTTTAGAGTTTCTCAAAGTAGTTCCTAGGTTATCATGTTCCATTTTATTTATCCATTCTAAATGGATTAAATATTTTTCGTAGACTGTATGTCGTTATCTTTAGTGCTAGCAACGATGTTGTCACACGATTTTTTGGGTTTGCTTTTCTTTCTCATTAAATTCATTGGTTATACACCACATTTGACTGATGGGAGGCATTCTGTGATGGAGATGAGGGTTCAGCAGCACCATGGGATAATATGGTCAGCTTGTTTGAATTATGTATTAGGCTTGGCTCTAGAGGGAACATGGACATGTTGATGATGATCAAAATATTAGCTTCGTGAGTGAGCATCATAATTCCTAAAATGACATAATTTGTAATTATCAATTGATTATTCTTTGGATTGCACACGAGAGTATCCATCTCAGAGAGTGTTCCCCTGTAGAAGATGGTCTTTGCGTTCGTGGCGTGACGATTGATCACGTTGTGGCGAACGACCAATCATTGGTCGGTAGTATCTGTTACAAACGAAGTAAGCATCATCCATTTATTCTAAAGGATCTGTGTTTTCCAGGTAGGGGATTTCAGATCACGGTCCTTGCCAATCTACAATTCCAACAATGAATTATGTATGTGTTGGCCATTTGACTACGGCGATCAATAATTTAATGGCTAAAAACTCATTCACATAAGTTTGATTCTTTCTCACAGAGATATAATTCGCTATGTTAGGTGCGATATCTCGTATTACAGTCATTGATGTAGTTTCAGCGACGACAACAACATGATTTTCCAAGTTGACAAAGATAGGGTTTGTGTTGCAGCGACTACAACATGATTCTTTTATGTGGCAACATCTAAGGTTTGCATTATAGAGAGGGAAACATGATTTTATTCAAGTGAAAGTTAGAATTTTATCAATGATGGCACTAATATGATTTTGCATGGTGATGATAGTTGTGGGATACCTTTTGGCGATTGCAGGAGTATAAGAAGTCGAGGGTTGACATGACGGAGATCATGTTCTTATTTTCTGGTCATAGTTAGAAAGAGTTTTTTATTTGGTTTTTTTAAAAAGGTCTTATGCACACCTTTTGGTTCCCAAAAAGATACCATAAATGTGTTTGGATTTTTTTTTCCAGAGTATGATGATCGTATTTTAAGTGTGCAAAAACGTGAGCATCATGCACCCTTAGCTTAACGTTCTTACTTATTATTCGGTTACACATATAACAGTTATATTAATAAAACTTGCGTGGCCACTATGTGTAGGTTGATTGTAACTTTATATTTAATTCTTTTGCTTGTTTTTTAAATGCATTCGTGAAATTTTTATAAACTAAGGTTATGTAATAGTAAATATAGGTGTTCTTACCCGAGATATTTTATGATATAAAGGTTCCGACATATTATATGCTGAGGTCGATAGTAGATGGGGTTCAGACAGGGTACAAATCTAGCATATATTACAACGTGTAAATCCATTTTCTCATCTTTTAGCTCCCTCTAATAAAGATATATTATTATTCGCAATAACCTCCAGAGTTAGAGAGGACATTCACCATTGGAAAAGCATAAAAAAAAATCATACATCATAGACATGGTTATTCTTAGTTTTTTTTAGTCAAGAAATAACAAGAAATTCTTACATAAATAGAGCATATGTAGCATAATACACCATCATCATGGTGGCTATAATCAACTTCCAGCCTTATGGGAAAAACTAACTAGGACATATTTCAGCCAGTCGAGAAAAATCAAAGAATAATGTGCAGTAGCAGACGAACTCTCGTGTAGAAAAACACGATGATATATTGTGATCAAAAGAGTAGGTCGAGATATGTTCCTCTGTGGAGATCCTGATCATTAGGCATGGACATTTTAACCGGAACCGAAAGAACCAAACCAAACCAAACCAAAAGAAAAGAATCGAAGCGGATTCGGTTCCTTCATAATACCCAAATGGTTCCAGTTTTAATTAGCCACGGTTCTCGATTCAGAACCGGAACCGAACCGAAGAACCGTGGGTACCCGTGAAGAACCGAACACATGTATTAACCCTAAATTTAACATTATTTGAAAATATATTTCTCTTTCTCAAAATTAGATTCCTCTAAATCTGTTGTCTATCACTAACCTCTGATTATGTTCTCTTTAATAGATGACAACATAGTTAATTCAAAATGGCGACATATCTATAAACAATTACGCGTATAGACAAAATAACAAAATATTAACCTTTATATAATGTAATAAACTTGATATCATATCTCATTTTTTTTACTAACATTCATATTTAATATATTAATGTTGGATCTGTCCTAGATTTTGTATTTAGTTTTCTTACAATCTAACACAATTTTATAGTTTTGATTTATAGAATGAGCTTTATATCTGTTGATATTGCAAAAAATTTAAAGTATAAAAAAATATTCGATTGGGACCGAATTAAATACCATACTGAACCGAACCAAACCAAATTTTATTTGGCTCTTAAATGGGTACCAGTTTTGAAGAACCGAAAGAACCAAAAATCGAAAGAATCGAACCGAACCGAACTGAAGAACCGAATGCCTATGCCTACTGATCACTCTGAAATTTGGTAATTTGCACTACTTTCTAATTTAATGAATTTTATCTTGCGTTTGGGACTCATAACAATGCCATTGTATCATCCCCCTTAATGAAGTTAGAAGTTTAATACGAATGTTCCTCAAAATGGTGATCACCTCATCCATAAACCTCTTTGATGTTTTGCCCTTCTCTTACAGATATTGGGGGAACCACCATAATTGTAGGCAGTTAATGAGTCAGACTTTCTACTTTTAGTTTTTCAGAATCATAAAATTTCTTAAAAATAACGTAGCTCATATAAAAAAGAGGATATTCAAATATTTATAATAATGAGAAGTCGAGTGACTAGAGGGGTAAAATTGCACGCTATTTGGTTTTTATAATTTGAAACTGGTGAAGATTATTTTGGACTGAGGGTAATTTTGTCAGGTGTTTTAGAGAATTTTAAGGGTATTAAATGTTTGGGTGTTTTGTAGTGAGAGATTTAAGATGTCTGGTTGTATTAAATGTTCATTACCCTCATTAATGAAAGTGGTTGGGTATTTATACCCTTAATTATGGAACCATGGGCTTTCGGGTCAAGTTGTAAAACCGGGTCGAGTTTAAAGACAAATTAGTTCTTAAGTAGATTAGCACCTAGCTTAGTCAAAAGGTGTTTAGTGTTTTAATACTTTTGTCTTGTTCGGATAGTTCAGTGGGCACCTATTGTCCGAATTACCCCTGTCTGGTCTTCTTAATAAGCAGTGGTGAATAATTCTGGACTCATCAGTAACCCTTTTTTTAAGTTTTGTCACAGATCTTTGGCAAGACTAAAAAACTCATTTGGCCAACAACAACATTTTCCGGATTGCTCATGTATTCAGTTCAAGGTTTATCCGGACTAAATCCTTCTCATAATTCCAAGAGTTTTTTTTGGATTGTGGGACACGTGTTGCACTTTGATTCGTTCTACCAGCTATTTTCTTCCTAGAACGGTGCTCCCACTAAGCCCAAAAAGCAACTCCAGCGTTTAATGTTTCTTACGTCAGCGCCGCCTTCAATGATTACCTAAATCTTTTCGTTTTCTCCCAGATATCAGTAACTTTTTACCTCATTAGTATAAATTATTTTCCTTTACTGTTTCACCATCTTCATCACTTTGCCATTTCTTCTTCTCAAATATTTTTACCTCTCATTTCAAAAAAAATCTTGGGTAGTTTTATGTTCACAACGAGAAACGCTCTCTTGAAAGGTGGTTGGCTAAATCTTTCTGAACTAGAAAAAGCGCAAAAAACTTGAGCGTGAGAGACGTATCGCTGCTGGCCTTCCAGTCTCTCTAAGCATTAAACCTGATTCACCATCCGTAGAAGATGATCAATGATCACCCTCTGCTAAAAACACAAAAATTAGACGTTTATTCCAACCAAACCTCTCGCTAATCCCATCAGGCTCCTCGGTCCAGGAGTCTCAGCCTTCTATCGTGCAAGATAAAGTAATATCGAGTGTTAGAAATCCTTTTCCGTTTATTTCTATTGGGTCAGACATTGAGAAATCCCCAGATAAAACTAACCCTCGTCGGACAACGCGCCTGGTAAAAGGCCAAGCAACCGGCTCACAATCCAAGTCCTCCAAAACGGGGCCCTCCAAGTCTGGAGCCAAAGATAAAGCCTCCGGATCGAAGGAATCTATTAGTGCCGCAAGAGACAAACCCTCCGGATCCGAGGCTACCAGAATCACTTCTCATACCAAGTCCTCCGGAGCTGAGCCCCAACCGGACACCAGACCTTTAAGAGAGACTGAAGCTCAACCGTCGGGACAAACTACTGAGCCGCAAACTATCACTCTCCCATCCACAACGACTGATAAACCTTCCACAATGATGGAAAAGGTGATGGAGGATAGTGTCGAAGAGGCTCCATTTGAAACCGAAGCTTTCGGGAAAACAGGAGATGTTGCCTCTGATAAAAAAGGGAAAGGCAAGGAGAAAGTCTGCATGACCCATCCGGATCTACCAGAGAGTCTAGACGGCAAAATGGGACCTTGTTTTCACAAAGTCAATGTGAAGTATCTACTGGCCATGCAGAATATTAATTATGTCTATACTCACACCGCTGAGCTGGGCCGGATCCAAACCAAGTGGGGGATCCCTGAATCAGTTAAGGTGAGGATACCAGTCATACTGGAGACTCCGATAGACTGCAAGCTCAACGGGATTGTCATCTATACTGAGTTATTCAACTAAGGGCTCAGATTCCCTTTGGATCCAGAAATTATCCGGTATTTCCACCTGATAAAACTTTATCCAGGCCAACTGAGTCCCAATGCTTGGTATACTCTCCTCGCCTGCATTATTGCGTCAAGGCTGTCCGATATTCCTCTCCCGATGGAGAAATTTGCTGCAGTGGACAGCCTTTGTAAAAACCACCATATCCCATTCTACCACTTCAATATAGGAGACAACTTTAAAGTGGTGGATGACCTGCTTGAGTCAGAGAAAAACTAGAAGACCCAGTTCTTATTCATTAGCGGGACGTGGGAGAATGTGAGGAAAATCAAGGCTGGTGTCAATCCTAGTATGCTCACCAGCAGGTGGAAAAGCTCAGGTAAGTATTTTACTTTGTTTGTCTTTCTAATTTTACAAAACAATTGTTCCTGAATTACTTTATTTTTATGTCAGTATTGCCGAAGGAGTTCTCCGACTATGTGGAGCAGGGGCAGACCACGTGTGCCAAATTAAATGCCTGGGATGCTGATCGTTGGGGGAATGTTTTCCAGAAATGCTTTAACTCAGGAGACTTGGTGAGGTCCTACCAATGGAACACAACGGGCCGGAGAGACCTCACTTGGGAGGAGTTGACTACACCACCTCCTCCGGTCGTTATACTTAAGAGAACGGAAGCTAAAGACGGTAAATTGGCCTTGCCTTCCAGAGCCAAAGCCCCAAGCAAAATGAAAGGGAAGAAGGGAAAGAAAAAGAAGGCTGCAATAGAGGTCGTTCGGGGTGCTGTAGAGGAAGTTGCTCCGGAGAGCCAAGGAGAGCAGGTCCAAGGAGGGATTGATGCTATTTTGCTTAAAGTAGCTGAGGACGAGTCCATGAAGGATGCAGGTGAACCTCAAAACCAACCAAGGCCTCCTAAAAAGGATCGAAAGAGGGGAGCTAGCAGCGATGAGAGGACTGCTAAAAAGAATAAGGTCTCCTTGGGGGATGAAGTAGTCCTTCGCCCTTCAGAGCCTCTATCTCCATCCGATCCAACTGAACCCACCCTGGCAGAGCAAATCCCCACCGATCTCACACCGGAGAGGGTACCAGAGGAGATTTGGAAGGAGTAGACATTAGTGGCCTCCAGAACATTGGCTTTTATTTCAGAGAGTTTGATAAAGACGACTTTGCGGGCCCCTACCTTCCTTCAAGTTCCTCCAATATGATGACTTTTAATGGTAAGTATTTCACTATTTCAGGGGAAAACGATTCGGTGACTCACTCTCTGTTGGGCCATATTCAGCCAGTGCTCAATTTGGAGAGGCAAGTAAAGAGTCAGTCAACCCTCATGAACACCCTCAACACTGACAAGGAGAGTTTGTCCACTGACCTCCTTAATGCCAACCAGAGTATTGAGGCATTGAAGAAGGAGTTTGGGGAGTTGAGGAAGGAGAAAGAAGATCTAGCAACCAAGGTGGTCACTTCAGAGACAGCTAACACAGAGCTCCAAACCAAATGATCCAGATTGGAAAGAGATCTTTCCACCTTGAAGGGAGACATGAAGATCAAGGGTGATGCCATCCAAACCTTGTCCACTGACAAGACTTCTCTCGAAGATGCTGTGTCCAGGGTCACCAAGGAGAAAGAAGACTTGGTGAAAGAGTAGGAAAAGACAATTCAGGCCAAGATTGATGCGTATACCAATAAGGTGATAGACTCCCTGGAAGTTAGAGATGCAGAGGTCAAATCTGACATGGTACTTCTTGTCCACCAGAAATTTCCAAAGCGAACCCTTGGAGATTTATGGAGATATGTAGAGTATGAGGACCTCTCGTTTCATACTATGGTAAAAGGTGATCGACATGGCTATAGTAGTAGAATAGATTCCACTACTGATGAAGAAGAAGGAACCGGAGAGAGTTCCAGTGACGAATCCAAAGATCCCAAAAAGAGAGACGATGTAGGAACATCGTAGGGAATTAGCCCTGATATTTTAACTATCTTTCCTTATTTTGTTTTTCTTATCCTTATGAAATACTAAAGTCCTTGTATGGCAAAGGCATTTTTGTAACTGCGTCCGGTTTGAGTCCGGTTAAGCCTTTCTTTAAACTCAAAGTCCTTGGATGGCCAAGGCATATTTTATGTTTTATATCATCATCCGTATTTAGTCGGATATGTTTACTTTGCTAAATTTTTACCTTGTTTAATATTCGCTCAATTTTAATGGCTGATGTTTAAAGAGCCCCTATTTATTTTACAAGTATTTAAGATGGGAGTGTTTAAAATCTCCGATGACAAATGTTAAATGATCATAATTCCACCAGATCAATCTGATTTGCCAAAGATCCTTAAAAGACTTTTAAGAAGCTGTAAATCAAAACACTCCGAATATTTTAAGAAGGCGTCAAATTTTATTAAGAAACGCGGACACCTCATTAAAACCTCCCCGCGCCACCAGGGTAGGAAAGAGTATGCCCCCTAATATTTACATGGACTTTAAACAAGTAAATATTTACAGAGCTTTCATTCCAGATATAACCGGAGGTGTTCAATGTTCCAAGGGTGGTTTAAGATTCTTCCATCTTTGTTTTGAAGCCTCTATGTCCCAGGCTTAAGTTTTTCGGAGACCTTATAGGGCCCTTCCTAGTTTGGAGCTAGCTTGTCGAACTGCTTCTCCTTAGTATGCAATAAGACTTTTCTCAATACTTTGTCCCCGGGTCGAAAATCCATTCTTTTGATTTTGAAAGCAAATCTGCTCCTCATCAAGCCTTGATAATGGGTGGCTCTAAGATGAGCCTTAACTCCTTTTTCTTCTATTAAGTCCAATTGACTTATGATTGCCACTTCATTAGCCTGTTCGGAAAAATTATGGACTCTGTATGATGGAAGAGTTGATTCTACATGAACAATTGCATCCATCCCATATACCAAGGCAAAAGGAGATTCTTGTGTAGCAGCTCCAGGAGTAGTTCGGTACGCCCATAATACTTATTGTAAATAGCTTGGCCACTTTCCTGCAACCCCTTCTAAATTATTTTTGAGACCGGACATAATGGTTCTGTTTGCCACTTCAACTTGACCATTTGCTTGTGGGTGGAAAGGAGAAGAGAAGCAATGCTGAATGCCGCTAGAGGCACATAAACTCTTCATATCCTTGTTATCCAATTGTGGCCCATTATCTGTGGTTATCTTTTGTGAAACCCCAAATCTGCAACAGATGTTAGACATGATAAATTTTATAACAGCTTTTGAAGTAGTTCCTGCAAGGAGGGCTGCTTCTATCCACTTGGAAAAATAATCAATGGCTATAATAATAGTTCTGCACCCTCCAGATGCTATCGGTAGAGGCCCTACTAAATCCAGTCCCCAACGAGCAAAATGCACTAGATCAGAAATTGATTTCAGTGGGACAGCTAGGATATGAATTTCATTACCATATCTTTGGCATGGGTCACATTTATTTACCAATTCCTCGGCATCTGCCATTATGGATGTCCAGTAGTATCCGACCAATAAAACCCTTTGGGTTAAAGCTCTATAGCCACAGTGTGCTAATCCTTCACCATCATGTAGTTCAGATATCACAATTTGAGACTCTTCAATCCCCAAACAACGCAAGAGAGGTCTACTAAATGACTTCTTGTAAAGGATGTCTCTTATGATTAAAAAACCACAAGCCCTATGTTTCATTTTCCTTGCCACAACTTTCTCTGGAGGAAAAATGCCATCAGAAATGTATCGAAGAAGGGGATATCTCCAGTCTTTGGGTTGAACCACTTGTATAATTAAAATTTCCTCCTCTTCCTTTCCCTGATTAGGTTGTATGGATGGACATTCTTACACATGAATCCATGGGTAGTACTCAGAATATGCTATGGTTGCCAAGGAGTCTACTAGTGTGTTCTCTGATCTAGGTATGTACTCATAGCTAACATTTTTGAAGTTAGCCGCCACTTCTTTGAGGATGAACAAGTATTTAATCAACTGCTCCTTTTTTTACCTTAGATTGACCTTGGACATGATGGATAAGAAGCTGAGAATCACTCATTAACCTGACTATGTTAGCCCTACACAGAAAGGCTAATTTCAGACCAACTATAGCAGCTTCAGACTCGGACTCATTGTTAGAAGCCCTAACAGAAAAACATATATCATGGTATAACTTATCTCCATATAGAGAGGTTAAACATATCGCAACACCACAACCCATGGTACTTGATCCACCATATGTCCGGACAACCCATACCTTCTTAGTTTTTTCCTCTGTAGCTTGCTTAGTACTTTTGTCTGAATGGAATTCAACCAGGAAATCAGCAACAGATTGAGCTTTGATTGCAGTCCGAGGGTCGAAATCAATATCATAATCACCCAATTCTACTGACCATTTGGTCATCCTGCTTGATATGTCTGCCTTTTGAAGAACATTTTTCAAGGGAAAAGACGTCCGGACGACAATAGAATGAGACTGAAAATAGGGCCTCATTTTCCTGGCAGCAATTACCTAAGCAAATACTAGTTTTTCAAGTTTTAAGTACCTTTTTTCAGCATTCATCAGGCTCTTGCTGATTTAATACACCGGACGAGAATAACTATCCACCTCTCGTACTAGCACCACACTTATAGCACATTCAGACACTGCTAAATATATATACAATATTTCTCCATCAATAGGTTTGTAGAGAGTTTTCGGGGAAGATAAATGCTTTTTATTTCATTGAACGCCTGGTCGCACTGTGGAGACCAGTTAAAGTCTTTAGCACCCTTTAAAGTCTGGAAAAATGGGGCACACCTATCCGAGGACCTTGAGATAAAACGATTTAAAGCAGCTAACCTTCCTGTCAACCTTTGCACTTCTTTAATATTCTGAGGAGGATCCATTTGTAATAAGGCATCAAGATAGTCTGGATCAGGCTGTATACCTTTCTCACTTATCACATACCCCAGAAACTTTCCGGACTACACCCCCAAAACACATTTTTCTGGATTTAATTTTAAATTAACCTTTACCAGGTTGGCAAAAGTTTCTTGAAGATCTGCTAAGTGTAATTCTTCTTCCACACTCTTTACCATCATGTCATCAATATATACTTCCATATTTCTCCCAATTTGATTAGCAAACGTTTTATTCACCAACCTTTGATAGGTAGCCCCAGTATTCTTCAACCCAAAAGGCATCACCTTGTAACAATGGAGGCTCATATATGTAACAAAAGTAGTATGTTCCCATTCTTCTTTTTTACTAACACTGGATTGGTTGTCCATAAAGGGTTTTGAGACTCCTTTATGTGCCCCATTTTGGTAATCCAGTCAACCTCTTGAACTATAACATCAACGTTTTCTTTAGAGAAAGCTCTTTTTCTCTGCACAACAGGTGCTACATCTCTCAGGATGGATAGTTGGTGTGATATAACATTCGCAGGCACTCCGGTTACATCAGCATTACACCAAGCAAAAACATGTTGGTGGTTTGCCAAAAAGGACAACACTTTATTCTTCAATTTTTGTGTCATCTTAGATCCAATTTTTACATTTCTTCCTTTAGCCAGAGAGTGGGTTTCAACCTCTTCAATCGGTATCAGAACACCATGGGTCTCTCTGGGGTCATCAATTTCACCCTCACCACCAGAGGGCCCCAACAATTGCTAGTCTTTGTTTACCCGGACTGCCCCAGAGTTTTAGGGCAAGCGCAGTTGCATAACATTCCCTTGCTATTTTTTGGCTACTGTGGACAACTCCCACTTGTCCTTGAACATCATATTTTAAACATTGGTGAACTGTTGAAGCCACATCATGCATCCTGGAGAGCCAAGATCTTCCCAAGATCGCATTGTAACACGTGGGACAATCTACCACTGGTGTGGTTTATTTTCGTGTGAGGGTAAATTTGAAATTTCTGTTTAGGGTTTTGTGGAGTTTTGTAAGTGTTTGATGTCTTAGGTAGATTGTAGAGGGAGAATTAAGCAACCTGGTTGTATTTAATTTTCATTACCCTCATTTAATGTTGGTGGTTGGGTATTTATACCCTTATATTTGGGCCTTATGGGCTTTCGGGTCGTGTTTAATGGACCCGGGTCGAGTTTAAGGACCCATTAGTTCTAAGTAGGAGAACAAGAAGCTTAGTCAAGAAGTGATTATGTTTTAAGTACTTTAGTTCCGTTCAAACAGTCCAATGGATGATGGTGTCCGAACTGCCCCTGTCCGGTTAGGTAGGCATTGTCCGAACTGACCCTGTCCGAGGTGGTGACAGAATCCGGACTCATCAGTAGCCCCTTTTTTAGGTGGTGTTCAAAAACCTTTGGCAAGACCTAAAAAACAGTCTGTTCCTAGTGATAGTTACATCCGGACAGGTCCTTCGAATAGTGTTATAGCTTTATCCGGACTGAAAAAGGCTCCTTGAATTTAAACGGTTTTTTTGCCAAAGTTCGTGGGACACGTGTCACTCTCTAGTTCGTTATTTCAGCCGTTTTTTCACCTCGAATTTCGCTCCCACCTTCTCTGAAAAGCAACCTCTTCATTAAATGTAGATGACATCAGCGTCGTTCCTTAATCATTGCAAATCTTTTCGAATTCTCCTAGGAATCAAAGCATTTTTTTGGGTGTTTACTATAAATTAATCACTTCTCCACTGTTGAACCATCATATTCATATTTAATTTGCTAATTTTCAGAGCTTTCTCTCTCAAACACAAAATCTTCTCTTTGGTTGTGAGTTTATGTTCACAGCTAGGAACGCTTTAATCAAAGGCGGGTGGCTTAATCTATCAGAGCTAGAAAAGGCACAAAAAGTTGAACGGGAGAGGCGCATTGCTGCAGGCCTACCTACTTTCCCTATCGAAAAACCAGTAATCTCAAACACAGAGCCTGACCAGGGCTCCTCCTCAACCAGAAGTGTCAAACCGAGGAGATTGTTTCAAACCAACCTTTCTCCTATTATTTCAGGCTCGTCGGTTCAAGAATCAGAGCCCACTGTTGAACCAGGGCAAGCAGTTACCAGCTTTAAAAAGCCTTCCCCATTTATTGCCATGGGGTCAGATGCAGATGTCTCTCCCAACAAACTAGTCGATCGAAGAAGAGGTCGGCTCGTAAAAGGGCAGGCTTCCAAAGGCACCCCTTCAAAATCAGGGGCCAAAGACAGCAATACTGGGTCAGAGGCACCCATAAAAGTACCTATGGACAGGCTGTCCGGATTGGAGGCCACTAGCTCAAGCCTCTGAAGAGAAACCACCACATCTGAACCCCAGCCGGAGGCAAGAGTCCAGGAAAGCACTGAAGCTCAACAATCCGGAGGTCAAACTGAACCAACTCCTAACTCCCCCCTCCCCAAAACAACTGGAAACCCCTCCTCGATAATGGAGGAAGTAATGGAGGATTCCATCGAAGAGACTCCGTTCGAGTCCGAACCCTCCGGACAAACTAGTGATGCTGTTGCTGCCAAGAAAGATAAAGGCAAAGAGAAACTATGCCTTAGGCACCCAGAACTACAAGAAATTCTTGAAGGAAAAGTGGGACCTTGTTTCCACAAGGTAAACGTTAAATATCTTCTTGCTTTACAAAGAATCAACTATGCTTTCATCCATACAGCCGAATTGGGCCAGATGTGTACAAAGTGGGGGATTCCGGAGAACGTGAAAATAAGAATCCCCATAGACCCTGAAACCCCAATGGACTCCAAACTTAGTGAAATATTTATCTTCACTGAGCTTTTTAATTGGGGTTTAAGGTTCCCTTAGATCCGGAGATAGTTAGGTACTTCCACCTTATCAAGCTTTGCCCTAGTCAACTGAGCCCCAACGCCTGGTACACACTTATGGCCTGCATCATGGCCTCCAGGCTCTCCGGGATTCCTTTACCAATGGAGGAATTCGCAGTTGTGGCCAGCCTCTGCAGAAACCACCACATTCCCTTCTATCACTTCAACATGGGTGATAATTATAAAGCAGTGGATGACCTGCTTGAGTCGGAGAGAAATAGGAGAACTCAATTCTTGTTCGTGAGCGGCGCTTGGGAGAATGGGAGGAGGATCAAAGCCGGAGTCAACCCGAGTCTTCTCACTAGCAGATGGAGAAGTGTCGTAAGAATCCTACCTTACATTCTCATTTTTATTTTTATCAAACTTTTTTAACTGACTGGTCTTGTCTCTTTTCTTAACAGAGCTGCCCAAAGACTTCAACGATTATTTAAAGGCCAGGCAGACCACTTGTACCAAGATCAACACTTGGGCTGCTGAAAAGTGGAGAAACCATTTTCATGACGCCTTTACCGGAGGTAATCTCGCAAGGTCTCATCTCTGGAACACTACTGACCGGAGAGACTTGACTTGGGAGGAACTTACCACTCCACCCCTCCGGATGTAGTCCTCAAAAGAACACATGCACTGGAAGGGTCACTGTATTTGCCAGGTCGAGCCAAGGCCCCAAGTAATATGAAAGGAAAAAAAGGGAAAGGCAAGAAGGCTGCGGGTGAGGCTAACCCTGTCGAGGTGGAGGAGACTGCTCCAACAAACCCAGAGGGGCCAGTTCCAAGTCAGATCGATGCTGCTCTACTAGAAGTGGTGGAGCATGAGAGTGCTAGGGAAGAAGTGGGATCTCTAAAACCCCCAAGGATTCCTAAGAGAGACCAGAAACGGGGAGCAGAAAGCAAGGAAAGGGAGGCCAAGAAGAAAAAGACCTCCAAGGGTGATGAGCTTTCTCTCCGGTTTCCGGAGCCTCTCCATCTTGTTGACCCTAGTGATCCAACAAGAGCAGAAGAGATTCATGGTGACTTCCGAACTGATGAAGTTGGAGGAGGAGACCTTAGCATTGACGGTGTCGACATTACAGGGCTTGAGGGACTTGGGGACTACTTCGAAAATTTCCCCAGGGATGACTTTGCTGGGCCCTATCTCCCAGTCAATCTTTGTACTTCTTTAATATTTCGAGGAGGCTCCATTTGGAACAAGGCATTAAGCTGGTCCGGATCGGGCTGCATCCCTTGCTCACTTATTATGTACTCTAGGAATTTTCCGGACTGGACTCCGAACACACCTCCCTGTTCCCGGACTGATTTTGATTGGGGTTTGGTGCAGCCGGGGCGAGAGAGATGAAACAAACTCGGTCAGACGCACAAGAATGGAGCCAAGGGAACAGCCTTGACAAAATCCAGTAGCTAGGGGGCGAAGCAAGAAGGGTTGGTGCAAGAGAAGACCAAGTGCTAAGCCGCGCCGCATTAAGGCGAGCTTATGGAGGGAAAAATGGAGTCAAGCGAGAGTTGTAGAAGGCTAAGTGCGGACAAATTGGGCACTAGAGACAATGTAGAAGCATAGGAGGCGAGAGGAATGGATAAGCATGAAGAAAAAGGAGTTTAGATCGATAAAGCAACCAATTGGGAGCTGCTGGCCGCAAATGGCGCCAGTGGCCGGCCAGAAAACTGATTTGGCCGGCAGAAATCACTCCTGGCCGGCCACGGTCGACCACAGACACAGCGCGGCCGGCCAGAGACTAGGCGTGGCCGGCCAGACTCGGCCAGACTGGGCTAGACGAGGTACTTAGCCAAAAACAGCGATACCAGATTGGAAAAGAGAAGATTGCATCGACTAGAAATGAGATTTTCGGGGAGTTAGTTATCCATAACAGTTCCTATGATTAAGGGGGTCTACCAGGTTAAAGATCAAGTCAAATGGACCATGGGAAGTAGTGGTTCTCCATAGGAGTGGTTCCAAGCCCACCTTGGGTAGAGCGCAAAGCACGGGGCCAAATGAGATGAAATTTGGTGGAGAGGTGCGCCGCAGGTGTAGGAGGGTGGTTGCAAAACTTCAGCCGAAAAAAGTGCCGTATGGTTGAGTTATCAAGTTAGAACCGAATCTGGTCCAGCGAAGCCCGATTCTGGCCCATTTGAGGAACAGAACGGCACCAAATTCGGAGGCACTAACTTTACCCTTGAAATCAGGAGAAAATGGGTAAAACAACCTCCCACAAAGGTAGTGGGTAAGTTACACCTAAATTTAAGGAGTTTTGCTCAACCGAATGTCAAGGAAACACCAAGACCACTAAGCCCACTAATTCCACTAAGAAAGTGGGTAGTTTCAAGCTTGTAATGGATAGGATTTAGGCTATAAATATGTAACTCATAACCACGAAATAAGTGGTTGGAGAGAGTAGTTTTAGATAGAGCTAGGTTAGAGAATTTAGAGTTATTCTCTACAAACTTGCTAGTGCAAGGTGTACCCGTTATCCTACTTATTAATATAAGAACCACCGGAGTTGTTGTCCCTAAAGAGAGTCTTGAGTGCGTTTCGTTTCCAAAATAACCTCCTCTAGTTTATTAAGTGTCAGACTCTCTTTTGGGACAACCACTCCGGTGGTTCTTATATTAATAAGTAGGATAACGGGTACATCTTGCACTAACAAGTTCGTAGAGAATAACTCTAAATTCTCTAACCTAGCTCTATCTAAAACTACTCTCTCCAACCCACTTATTTCGTGGTTATGAGTTACATATTTATAGCCTACGAAATCCTATCCATTACAAGCTTGAAACTACCCACTTCCTTAGTGGAATTAGTGGGCTTAGTGGTCTTGGTGTTTCCTTGACATTCGGTTGAGCAAAACTCCTTAATTTTATGTGTAACTTACCCACTACCTTAGTGGGAAGTAGAAATCACTCGTGGCCGGCCACGGTCGACCACAGACACAGCGCGGCCGGCCAGAGACTAGGCGTGGCCGGCCAGACTGGGCTAGACGAGGTACTTAGCCAAAAACAGCGATACCAGATTGGAAAAGAGAAGATTGCATCGACTAGAAACGAGATTTTTGGGGAGTTAGTTATCCATAACAGTTCTTATGATTAAGGGGGTCTACCAGGTCAAAGCTCAAGTCAAATGGACCATGGGAAGTAGTGGTTCTCCATGGGAGTGGTTCCAAGCCCACCTTGGGTAGAGCGCAAAGAACGGGGCCACATGAGATGAAATTTGGTGGAGAGGTGCGCCGCAGGTGTAGGAGGGTGGTTGCAAAACTTCAGCCGAAAAATGTGCCGTATGGTTGAGTTATCAAGTTAGAACCGAATCTGGTCCAGCGAAGCCCGATTCTGGCCCATTTGAGGAACAGAACGGCACCAAATTCGGAGGCACTAACTTTACCCTTGAAATCAGGAGAAAATGGGTAAACCAACCTCCCACTAATGTAGTGCGTAAGTTACACCTAAAATTAAGGAGTTTTGCTCAACCGAATGTCAAGGAAACACCAAGACCACTAAGCCCACTAATTCCACTAAGGAAGTGGGTAGTTTCAAGCTTGTAATGGATAGGATTTCGTAGGCTATAAATATGTAACTCATAACCACGAAATAAGTGGTGGGAGAGAGTAGTTTTAGATAGAGCTAGGTTAGAGAATTTAGAGTTATTCTCTACAAACTTGCTAGTGCAAGGTGTACCCGTTATCCTACTTATTAATATAAGAACCACCGGAGTGGTTGTCCCTAAAGAGAGTCTTGAGTGCGTTTCATTTCTAAAATAACCTCCTCTAGTTTATTAAGTGTCAGACTCTCTTTTGGGACAACCAGTCCGGTGGTTCTTTTATTAATAAGTAGGATAACGGGTACACCTTGCACTAGCAAGTTCGTAGAGAATAACTCTAAATTCTCTAACCTAGCTCAATCTAAAACTACTCTCTCCAACCCACTTATTTCGTGGTTATGAGTTACATATTTATAGCCTACGAAATCCTATCCATTACAAGCTTGAAACTACCCACTTCCTTAGTTGAATTAGTGGACTTAGTGGTCTTGGTGTTTCCTTGACATTCGGTTGAGCAAAACTCCTTAATTTTAGGTGTAACTTACCCACTACCTTAGTGGGAAGTAGAAATCACTCGTGGCCGGCCACGGTCGACCACAGACACAGCGCGGCCGGCCAGAGACCAGGCGTGGCCGGCCAGACTCGGCCAGACTCGGCCAGACTGGGCTAGACGAGGTACTTAGCCAAAAACAGCGATACCAGATTGGAAAAGAGAAGATTGCATCGACTAGAAACGAGATTTTCGGGGAGTTAGTTATCCATAACAGTTCCTATGATTAAGGGGGTCTACCAGGTTAAAGCTCAAGTCAAATGGACCATGGGAAGTAGTGGTTCTCCATAGGAGTGGTTCCAAGCCCACCTTGGGTGGAGCGCAAAGCACGGGGCCAAATGAGATGATATTTGGTGGAGAGGTGCGCCGCAGGTGTAGGAGGGTGGTTGCATAACTTCAGCCAAAAAAAGTGCCGTATGGTTGAGTTATCAAGTTAGAACCGAATCTGGTCCAGCGAAGCCCGATTCTGGCCCATTTGAGGAACAGAACGGCACCAAATTCGGAGGCACTAACTTCAACCTCCCACAAAGGTTGTGGGTAAGTTACACCTAAAATTAAGGAGTGTTGCTCAACCGAATGTCAAGGAAACACCAAGACCACTAAGCCTACTAATTCCACTAAGAAAGTGGGTAGTTTCAAGCTTGTAATGGATAGGATTTAGGCTATAAATATGTAACTCATAACCACGAAATAAGTGGTTGGAGAGAGTAATTTTAGATAAAGCTAGGTTAGAGAATTTAGAGTTATTCTCTACAAACTTGCTAGTGCAAGGTGTACCCGTTATCCTACTTATTAATATAAGAACCACCAGAGTGGTTGTCCCTAAAGAGAGTCTTGAGTGCGTTTCGTTTCCAAAATAACCTCCTCTAGTTTATTAAGTGTCAGACTATCTTTTGGGACAACCACTCTGGTGGTTCTTATATTAATAAGTAAGATAACGGGTACATCTTGCACTAACAAGTTCGTAGAGAATAACTCTAAATTCTCTAACCTAGCTCTATCTAAAACTACTCTCTCCAACCCACTTATTTCGTGGTTATGAGTTACATATTTATAGCCTACGAAATCCTATCCATTACAAGCTTGAAACTACCCACTTCCTTAGTGGAATTAGTGGGCTTAGTGGTCTTTGTGTTTCCTTGACATTCGGTTGAGCAAAACTCTTTAATTTTAGGTGTAACTTACCCATTACCTTAGTGGGAGGTTCTTGTACCCATTTTCTCCTGATTTCAAGAGTAAAGTTAGTGCCTCCGAATTTGGTGCCGTTCTGTTCCTCAAATGGGCCAGAATCGGGCTTTGGACCAGATTCGGTTCTAACATGATAACTCAACCATGCGGCACCTCTTTCGGCTGAATTTGTGCAACCACACTCCTACACCTGCGGCGCACCTCTCCACCAAATTTCATCTCATTTGGCCCCGTGCTTTGCACTCTACCCAAGGTGGGCTTGGAACCACTCCTATGGAGAACCACTATTTCCCTTGGTCCATTTGACTTGAGATTTGACTTGGTAGACCTCCTTAATCATAGGAACTGTTATGGATAACTAACTCCCCGAAAATCTCGTTTCTAGTCGATGCAATCTTCTCTTTTCCAATATGGTATCGCTGTTTTTGGCTAAGTACCTCGTTTAGCCCAGTCTGGCCGAGTCTGGCCGGCCACGCCTAGTCTCTGGCCGGCTACTGGTGCCATTTGCGGCCAGCAGCTCCCGATTGGTTGCTTTATCGATCTAAACTCCTTTTTCTTCATGCTTATCCATTCCTCTCGCCTCCTATGCTTCTACATTGTCTCTAGTGCCCAATTTGTCCGCACTTGCCCTTCTACAACTCTCGCTTGACTCCATTTTTTCCTCCATAAGCTCACCTTCATGCGGCGCGACTTAGCACTTGGTCTTCTCGTGCACCAACCCTTCTTGCTTCGCCCCCTAGCCACTGGATTTTGTCAAGGCTGTTCCCTTGGCTCCATTTTTGAGCGTCTGACCGAGTTTGTTCCATCTCTCTCGCCTCTCTGCACCAATCTCCTTAGACCGTGACACGCCGACTTTTCCTCGTGTCTTTCCTGTTTCACCCGCGTTTGTATCTTCGTGGCATATGTTCCTCCTTTTTGCTAGTGTCTTTCCCCCATTATAACCATGTCCCTTTAGTAGGGTCTTACAAACCTCCCCCACTAAATTGGTTCGATGCCCTCATCGAACTCGCATTCCTAAGTATGATAAGGATTGCATTTGATCACCATTATGTTTTCTTGATGTTGCAGGATTCAGCCTCAACTGGACTTCCCAAATATCTCCACTACTTTTCCTCCCTGAATATCTCTTCAAATCTAGTTCTAAGATCCATCCTCGAATCCATGCGCTTCTCCTTTTATCGGCTCGTCCTCTGCTGGTGATCAAATGCAATCTTTATCATACTTAGGAATGCGAGTTCGATGAGGGCATCGAACCAATTTAGTGGGGGAGGTTTGTAAGACCCTACTAAAGGGACATGGTTATAATGGGGGAAATACACTAGCAAAGAGGAGGAACATATGCCACGAAGATACAAGCGCGGGTGAAACAGGAAAGACACGAGGAAAAGTCGGCGTGTCACGGTCTAAGGAGATTGGTGCAGAGAGGCGAGAGAGATGGAACAAACTCGGTCAGACGCTCAAAAATGGAGCCAAGGGAACAGCCTTGACAAAATCCAGTGGCTAGGGGGCGAAGCAAGAAGGGTTGGTGCACGAGAAGACCAAGTGCTAAGTCGCGCCGCATGAAGGTGAGCTTATAGAGGGAAAGATGGAGTCAAGCGAGAGTTGTAGAAGGCTAAGTGCGGACAAATTGGACACTAGAGACAATGTAGAAGCATAGGAGGCGAGAGGAATTGATAAGCATGAAGAAAAAGGAGTTTAGATCGATAAAGCAACCAATTGGGAGCTGCTGACCGCAAATGGCGCCAATGGCCGGCCAGAAGACTGATTTGGCCGGCAGAAATCACTCGTGGCCGGACACGGTCGACCACAGACACAGCGCGGCCGGCCAGAGACTAGGCATGGCCGGCCAGACTCAGCCAGACTGGGCTAGACGAGGTACTTAGCCAAAAACAGCGATACCAGATTGGAAAAGAGAAGATTGCATCGACTAGAAACGAGATTTTCGGGGAGTTAATTATCCATAACAGTTCCTATGATTAAGGGGGTCTACCAGGTAAAAGCTCAAGTCAAATGGACCATGGGAAGTAGTGGTTCTCCATAGGAGTGGTTCCAAGCCAACCTTGGGTAGAGCGCAAAGCACGGGGCCAAATGAGATGAAATTTGGTGGAGAGGTGCGCCGCAGGTGTAGGAGGGTGGTTGCAAAACTTCAGCCAAAAAATGTGCCGTATGGTTGAGTTATCAAGTTAGAACCGAATCTGGTCCAGCGAAGCCCGATTCTGTCCCATTTGAGGAACATAACGGAACCAAATTCGGAGGCACTAACTTTACCCTTGAAATCAGGAGAAAATGGGTAAACCAACCTCCCACTAAGGTAGTGGGTAAGTTACACCTAAAATTAAGGAGTTTTGCTCAACCGAATGTCAAGGAAACACCAAGACCACTAAGCCCACTAATTCCACTAAGGAATTGGGTAGTTTCAAGCTTGTAATGGATAGGATTTCGTAGGCTATAAATATGTAACTCATAAACACGAAATAAGTGGTTGGAGAGAGTAGTTTTAGATAGAGCTAGGTTAGAGAATTTAGAGTTATTCTCTACAAACTTGCTAGTGCAAGGTGTACCCGTTATCCTACTTATTAATATAAGAACCACCGGAGTGGTTGTCCCTAAAGAGAGTCTTGAGTGCGTTTCGTTTCTAAAATAACCTCCTCTAGTTTATTAAGTGTCACACTCTCTTTTGGGACAACCAGTCCGGTGGTTCTTTTATTAATAAGTAGGATAACGGGTACACCTTGCACTAGCAAGTTCGTAGAGAATAACTCTAAATTCTCTAACCTAGCTCAATCTAAAACTACTCTCTCCAACCCACTTATTTCGTGGTTATGAGTTACATATTTATAGCCTACGAAATCCTATCCATTACAAGCTTGAAACTACCCACTTCCTTAGTGGAATTAGTGGACTTAGTGGTCTTGGTGTTTCCTTGACATTCGGTTGAGCAAAACTCCTTAATTTTAGGTGTAACTTACCCACTACCTTAGTGGGAAGTAGAAATCACTCGTGGCCGGCCACGGTCGACCACAGACACAGCGCGGCCGGCCAGAGACTAGGCGTGGCCGGCCAGACTCGGCCAGACTGGGCTAGACGAGGTACTTAGCCAAAAACAGCGATACCAGATTGGAAAAGAGAAGATTGCATCGACTAGAAACGAGATTTTCGGGGAGTTAGTTATCCATAACAGTTCCTATGATTAAGGGGGTCTACCAGGTTAAAGCTCAAGTCAAATGGACCATGGGAAGTAGTGGTTCTCCAAAGGAGTTGTTCCAAGCCCACCTTGGGTGGAGCGCAAAGCACGGGGCCAAATGAGATGATATTTGGTGGAGAGGTGCGCCGCAGGTGTAGGAGGGTGGTTGCATAACTTCAGCCGAAATAAGTGCCGTATGGTTGAGTTATCAAGTTAGAACCGAATCTGGTCCAGCGAAGCCCGTTTCTGGCCCATTTGAGGAACAGAACGGCACCAAATTCGGAGGCACTAACTTCAACCTCCCACAAAGGTTGTGGGTAAGTTACACCTAAAATTAAGGAGTTTTGCTCAACCGAATGTCAAGGAAACACCAAGACCACTAAGCCTACTAATTCCACTAAGAAAGTGGGTAGTTTCAAGCTTGTAATGGATAGGATTTAGGCTATAAATATGTAACTCATAACCACGAAATAAGTGGTTGGAGAGAGTAGTTTTAGATAAAGCTAGGTTAGAGAATTTAGAGTTATTCTCTACAAACTTGCTAGTGCAAGGTGTACCCGTTATCCTACTTATTAATATAAGAACCACCGGAGTGGTTGTCCCTAAAGAGAGTCTTGAGTGCGTTTCGTTTCCAAAATAACCTCCTCTAGTTTATTAAGTGTCAGACTATCTTTTGGGACAACCACTCCGGTGGTTCTTATATTAATAAGTAAGATAACGGGTACATCTTGCACTAACAAGTTCGTAGAGAATAACTCTAAATTCTCTAACCTAGCTCTATCTAAAACTACTCTCTCCAACCCACTTATTTCGTGGTTATGAGTTACATATTTATAGCCTACGAAATCCTATCCATTACAAGCTTGAAACTACCCACTTCCTTAGTGGAATTAGTGGGCTTAGTGGTCTTTGTGTTTCCTTGACATTCGGTTGAGCAAAACTCTTTAATTTTAGGTGTAACTTACCCATTACCTTAGTGGGAGGTTCTTTTACCCATTTTCTCCTGATTTCAAGAGTAAAGTTAGTGCCTCCGAATTTGGTGCCGTTCTGTTCCTCAAATGGGCCAGAATCGGGCTTTGGACCAGATTCGGTTCTAACATGATAACTCAACCATGCGGCACCTCTTTCGGCTGAATTTGTGCAACCACACTCCTACACCTGCGGCGCACCTCTCCACCAAATTTCATCTCATTTGGCCCCGTGCTTTGCACTCTACCCAAGGTGGGCTTGGAACCACTCCTATGGAGAACCACTACTTCCCTTGGTCCATTTGACTTGAGATTTGACCTGGTAGACCTCCTTAATTATAGGAACTGTTATGGATAACTAACTCCCCGAAAATCTCGTTTCTAGTCGATGCAATCTTCTCTTTTCCAATATGGTATCGCTGTTTTTGGCTAAGTACCTCGTTTAGCCCAGTCTGGCCGAGTCTGGCCGGCCACGCCTAGTCTCTGGCCGGCCACTGGTGCCATTTGCGGCCAGCAACTCCCGATTGGTTGCTTTATCGATCTAAACTCTTTTTTCTTCATGCTTATCCATTCCTCTCGCCTCCTATGCTTCTACATTGTCTCTAGTGCCCAATTTGTCCGCACTTGCCCTTCTACAACTCTCGCTTGACTCCATTTTTTCCTCCATAAGCTCACCTTCATGCGGCGCGACTTAGCACTTGGTCTTCTCGTGCACCAACCCTTCTTGCTTCGCCCCCTAGCCACTGGATTTTGTCAAGGCTGTTCCCTTGGCTCCATTTTTGAGCGTCTGACCGAGTTTGTTCCATCTCTCTCGCCTCTCTGCACCAATCTCCTTAGACCGTGACACGCCGACTTTTCCTCGTGTCTTTCCTGTTTCACCCGCGTTTGTATCTTCGTGGCATATGTTCCTCCTTTTTGCTAGTGTCTTTCCCCCATTATAACCATGTCCCTTTAGTAGGGTCTTACAAACCTCCCCCACTAAATTGGTTCGATGCCCTCATCGAACTCGCATTCCTAAGTATGATAAGGATTGCATTTGATCACCATTATGTTTTCTTGATGTTGCAGGATTCAGCCTCAACTGGACTTCCCAAATATCTCCACTACTTTTCCTCCCTGAATATCTCTTCAAATCTAGTTCTAAGATCCATCCTCGAATCCATGCGCTTCTCCTTTTATCGGCTCGTCCTCTGCTGGTGATCAAATGCAATCTTTATCATACTTAGGAATGCGAGTTCGATGAGGGCATCGAACCAATTTAGTGGGGGAGGTTTGTAAGACCCTACTAAAGGGACATGGTTATAATGGGGGAAATACACTAGCAAAGAGGAGGAACATATGCCACGAAGATACAAGCGCGGGTGAAACAGGAAAGACACGAGGAAAAGTCGGCGTGTCACGGTCTAAGGAGATTGGTGCAGAGAGGCGAGAGAGATGGAACAAACTCGGTCAGACGCTCAAAAATG
The DNA here is from genome assembly GCA_036936605.1 of Limnanthes douglasii subsp. nivea. Taxonomy (NCBI): domain Eukaryota; kingdom Viridiplantae; phylum Streptophyta; class Magnoliopsida; order Brassicales; family Limnanthaceae; genus Limnanthes; species Limnanthes douglasii. The sequence continues at coordinate 60,493,771 of JAUPFV010000002.1, read as the reverse complement.
GAGCCAAGGGAACAGCCTTGACAAAATCCAGTGGCTAGGGGGCGAAGCAAGAAGGGTTGGTGCACGAGAAGACCAAGTGCTAAGTCGCGCCGCATGAAGGTGAGCTTATAGAGGGAAAGATGGAGTCAAGCGAGAGTTGTAGAAGGCTAAGTGCGGACAAATTGGACACTAGAGACAATGTAGAAGCATAGGAGGCGAGAGGAATTGATAAGCATGAAGAAAAAGGAGTTTAGATCGATACAGCAACCAATTGGGAGCTGCTGACCGCAAATGGCGCCAATGGCCGGCCAGAAGACTGATTTGGCCGGCAGAAATCACTCGTGGCCGGACACGGTCGACCACAGACACAGCGCGGCCGGCCAGAGACTAGGAATGGCCGGCCAGACTCAGCCAGACTGGGCTAGACGAGGTACTTAGCCAAAAACAGCGATACCAGATTGGAAAAGAGAAGATTGCATCGACTAGAAACGAGATTTTCGGGGAGTTAATTATCCATAACAGTTCCTATGATTAAGGGGGTCTACCAGGTAAAACCTCAAGTCAAATGGACCATGGGAAGTAGTGGTTCTCCATAGGAGTGGTTCCAAGCCAACCTTGGGTAGAGCGCAAAGCACGGGGCCAAATGAGATGAAATTTGGTGGAGAGGTGCGCCGCAGGTGTAGGAGGGTGGTTGCAAAACTTCAGCCAAACAATGTGCCGTATGGTTGAGTTATCAAGTTAGAACCGAATCTGGTCCAGCGAAGCCCGATTCTGTCCCATTTGAGGAACATAACGGAACCAAATTCGGAGGCACTAACTTTACCCTTGAAATCAGGAGAAAATGGGTAAACCAACCTCCCACTAAGGTAGTGGGTAAGTTACACCTAAAATTAAGGAGTTTTGCTCAACCGAATGTCAAGGAAACACCAAGACCACTAAGCCCACTAATTCCACTAAGGAATTGGGTAGTTTCAAGCTTGTAATGGATAGGATTTCGTAGGCTATAAATATGTAACTCATAAACACGAAATAAGTGGTTGGAGAGAGTAGTTTTAGATAGAGCTAGGTTAGAGAATTTAGAGTTATTCTCTACAAACTTGCTAGTGCAAGGTGTACCCGTTATCCTACTTATTAATATAAGAACCACCGGAGTGGTTGTCCCTAAAGAGAGTCTTGAGTGCGTTTCGTTTCTAAAATAACCTCCTCTAGTTTATTAAGTGTCACACTCTCTTTTGGGACAACCAGTCCGGTGGTTCTTTTATTAATAAGTAGGATAACGGGTACACCTTGCACTAGCAAGTTCGTAGAGAATAACTCTAAATTCTCTAACCTAGCTCAATCTAAAACTACTCTCTCCAACCCACTTATTTCGTGGTTATGAGTTACATATTTATAGCCTACGAAATCCTATCCATTACAAGCTTGAAACTACCCACTTCCTTAGTGGAATTAGTGGGCTTAGTGGTCTTGGTGTTTCCTTGACATTCGGTTAAGCAAAACTCCTTAATTTTAGGTGTAACTTACCCACTACCTTAGTGGGAAGTAGAAATCACTCGTGGCCGACCACGGTCGACCACAGACACAGCGCGGCCGGCCAGAGACTAGGCGTGGCCGGCCAGACTCGGCCAGACTGGGCTAGACGAGGTACTTAGCCAAAAACAGCGATACCAGATTGGAAATGAGAAGATTGCATCTACTAGAAACGATATTTTCGGGGAGTTAGTTATCCATAGCAGTTCCTATGATTAAGGGGGTCTACCAGGTCAAAGCTCAAGTCAAATGGACCATGGGAAGTAGTGGTTCTCCATGGGAGTGGTTCCAAGCCCACCTTGGGTAGAGCGCAAAGAACGGGGCCACATGAGATGGAATTTGGTGGAGAGGTGCGCCGCAGGTGTAGGAGGGTGGTTGCAAAACTTCAGCCGAAAAATGTGCCGTATGGTTGAGTTATCAAGTTAGAACCGAATCTGGTCCAGCGAAGCCCGATTCTGGCCCATTTGAGGAACAGAACGGCACCAAATTCGGAGGCACTAACTTTACCCTTGAAATCAAGAGAAAATGGGTAAACAAACCTCCCACTAAGGTAGTGGGTAAGTTACACCTAAAATTAAGGAGTTTTGCTCAACCGAATGTCAAGGAAACACCAAGACCACTAAGCCCACTAATTCCACTAAGGAAGTGGGTAGTTTCAAGCTTGTAATGGATAGGATTTCGTAGGCTATAAATATGTAACTCATAACCACGAAATAAGTGGTTGGAGAGAGTAGTTTTAGATAGAGCTAGGTTAGAGAATTTAGAGTTATTCTCTACAAACTTCCTAGTGCAAGGTGTACCCGTTATCCTACTTATTAATATAAGAACCACCGGAGTGGTTGTCCCTAAAGAGAGTCTTGAGTGCGTTTCGTTTCTAAAATAACCTCCTCTAGTTTATTAAGTGTCACACTCTCTTTTGGGACAACCAGTCCGGTGGTTCTTTTATTAATAAGTAGGATAACGGGTACACCTTGCACTAGCAAGTTCGTAGAGAATAACTCTAAATTCTCTAACCTAGCTCAATCTAAAACTACTATCTCCAACCCACTTATTTCGTGGTTATGAGTTACATATTTATAGCCTACGAAATCCTATCCATTACAAGCTTGAAACTACCCACTTCCTTAGTGGAATTAGTGGGCTTAGTGGTCTTGGTGTTTCCTTGACATTCGGTTGAGCAAAACTCCTTAATTTTAAGTGTAACTTACCCACTACCTTAGTGGGAAGTAGAAATCACTCGTGGCCGGCCACGGTCGACCACAGACACAGCGCGGCCGGCCAGAGACTAGGCGTGGCCGGCCAGACTCGGCCAGCCTGGGCTAGACGAGGTACTTAGCCAAAAACAGCGATACCAGATTGGAAAAGAGAAGATTGCATCGACTAGAAACGAGATTTTCGGGGAGTTAGTTATCCATAACAGTTCCTATGATTAAGGGGGTCTACCAGGTCAAAGCTCAAGTCAAATGGACCATGGGAAGTAGTGGTTCTCCATAGGAGTGGTTCCAAGCCCACCTTGGGTAGAGCGCAAAGAACGGGGCCAAATGAGATGAAATTTGGTGGAGAGGTGCGCCGCAGGTGTAGGAGGGTGGTTGGAAAACTTCAGCCGAAAAAGGTGCCGTATGGTTGAGTTATCAAGTTAGAACCGAATCTGGTCCATCGAAGCCCGATTCTGGCCCATTTGAGGAACAGAACGACACCAAATTCGGAGGCAATAACTTTACCCTTGAAATCAGGAGAAAATGGGTAAAACAACCTCCCACTAAGGTAGTGAGTAAGTTACACCTAAAATTAAGGAGTTTTGCTCAACCGAATGTCAAGGAAACACCAAGACCACTAAGCCCACTAATTCCACTAAGGAAGTGGGTAGTTTCAAGCTTGTAATGGATAGAATTTTGTAGGCTATATATATGTAACTCATAACCACGAAATAAGTGGTTGGAGAGAGTAGTTTTAGATAGAGCTAGGTTAGAGAATTTAGAGTTATTCTCTACAAACTTCCTAGTGCAAGGTGTACCCGTTATCCTACTTATTAATATAAGAACCACCGGAGTGGTTGTCCCTAAAGAGTCTTGAGTGCGTTTCGTTTCTAAAATAACCTCCTCTAGTTTATTAAGTGTCAGACTCTCTTTTGGGACAACCAGTCCGGTGGTTCTTATATTAATAAGTAGGATAACGGGTACACCTTGCACTAGCAAGTTCGTAGAGAATAACTCTAAATTCTCTAACCTAGCTCTATCTAAAACTACTCTCTCCAACCCACTTATTTCGTGGTTATGAGTTACATATTTATAGCCTACGGAATCCTATCCATTACAAGCTTGAAACTACCCACTTCCTTAGTGGAATTAGTGGCCTTAGTGGTCTTGGTGTTTCCTTGACATTCGGTTGAGCAAAACTCCTTAATTTTAGGTGTAACTTACCCACTACCTTAGTGGGAAGTAGAAATCACTCGTGGCCGGCCACGGTCGACCACAGACACAGCGCGGCCGGCCAGAGACTAGGCGTGGCCGGCCAGACTCGGCCAGCCTGGGCTAGACGAGGTACTTAGCCAAAAACAGCGATACCAGATTGGAAAAGAGAAGATTGCATCGACTAGAAACGAGATTTTCGGGGAGTTAGTTATCCATAACAGTTCCTATGATTAAGGGGGTCTACCAGGTCAAAGCTCAAGTCAAATGGACCATGGGAAGTAGTGGTTCTCCATAGGAGTGGTTCCAAGCCCACCTTGGGTAGAGCGCAAAGAACGGGGCCAAATGAGATGAAATTTGGTGGAGAGGTGCGCCGCAGGTGTAGGAGGGTGGTTGGAAAACTTCAGCCGAAAAAGGTGCCGTATGCTTGAGTTATCAAGTTAGAACCGAATCTGGTCCATCGAAGCCCGATTCTGGCCCATTTGAGGAACAGAACGGCACCAAATTCGGAGGCAATAACTTTACCCTTGAAATCAGGAGAAAATGGGTAAAACAACCTCCCACTAAGGTAGTGGGTAAGTTACACCTAAAATTAAGGAGTTTTGCTCAACCGAATGTCAAGGAAACACCAAGACCACTAAGCCCACTAATTCCACTAAGGAAGTGGGTAGTTTCAAGCTTGTAATGGATAGAATTTTGTAGGCTATATATATGTAACTCATAACCACGAAATAAGTGGTTGGAGAGAGTAGTTTTAGATAGAGCTAGGTTAGAGAATTTAGAGTTATTCTCTACAAACTTCCTAGTGCAAGGTGTACCCGTTATCCTACTTATTAATATAAGAACCACCGGAGTGGTTGTCCCTAAAGAGTCTTGAGTGCGTTTCGTTTCTAAAATAACCTCCTCTAGTTTATTAAGTGTCAGACTCTCTTTTGGGACAACCAGTCCGGTGGTTCTTATATTAATAAGTAGGATAACGGGTACACCTTGCACTAGCAAGTTCGTAGAGAATAACTCTAAATTCTCTAACCTAGCTCTATCTAAAACTACTCTCTCCAACCCACTTATTTCGTGGTTATGAGTTACATATTTATAGCCTACGAAATCCTATCCATTACAAGCTTGAAACTACCCATTTCCTTAGTGGAATTAGTGGCCTTAGTGGTCTTGGTGTTTCCTTGACATTCGGTTGAGCAAAACTCCTTAATTTTAGGTGTAACTTACCCACTACCTTAGTGGGAAGTAGAAATCACTCGTGGCCGGCCACGGTCGACCACAGACACAGCACGGCCGGCCAGAGACTAGGCGTGGCCGGCCAGACTCGGCCAGCCTGGGCTAGACGAGGTACTTAGCCAAAAACAGCGATACTAGATTGGAAAAGAGAAGATTGCATCGACTAGAAACGAGATTTTCGGGGAGTTAGTTATCCATAACAGTTCCTATGATTAAGGGGGTCTACCAGGTCAAAGCTCAAGTCAAATGGACCATGGGAAGTAGTGGTTCTCCATAGGAGTGGTTCCAAGCCCACCTTGGGTAGAGCGCAAAGAACGGGGCCAAATGAGATGAAATTTGGTGGAGAGGTGCGCCGCAGGTGTAGGAAGGTGGTTGCAAAACTTCAGCCGAAACAGGTGCCGTATGGTTGAGTTATCAAGTTAGAACCGAATCTGGTCCATCGAATCCCGATTCTGGCCCATTTGAGGAACAGAACGGCACCAAATTCGGAGGCAATAACTTTACCCTTGAAATCAGGAGAAAATGGGTAAAACAACCTCTCACTAAGGTAGTGGGTAAGTTACACCTAAAATTAAGGAGTTTTGCTCAACCGAATGTCAAGGAAACACCAAGACCACTAAGCCCACTAATTCCACTAAGGAAGTGGGTAATTTCAAGCTTGTAATGTATAGAATTTTGTAGGCTATATATATGTAACTCATAACCACGAAATAAGTGGTTGGAGAGAGTAGTTTTAGATAGAGCTAGGTTAGAGAATTTAGAGTTATTCTCTACAAACTTCCTAGTGCAAGGTGTACCCGTTATCCTACTTATTAATATAAGAACCACCGGAGTGGTTGTCCCTAAAGAGAGTCTTGAGTGCGTTTCGTTTCTAAAATAACCTCCTCCAGTTTATTAAGTGTCAGACTCTCTTTTGGGACAACCAGTCCGGTGGTTCTTTTATTAATAAGTAGGATAACGGGTACACCTTGCACTAGCAAGTTTGTAGAGAATAACTCTAAATTCTCTAACCTAGCTCAATCTAAAACTACTCTCTCCAACCCACTTATTTCGTGGTTATGAGTTACATATTTATAGCCTACGAAATCCTATCCATTACAAGCTTGAAACTACCCACTTCCTTAGTGGAATTAGTGGGCTTAGTGGTCTTGGTGTTTCCTTGACATTCGGTTGAGCAAAACTCCTTAATTTTAGGTGTAACTTACCCACTACCTTAGTGGGAAGTAGAAATCACTCGTGGCCGGCCACGGTCGACCACAGACACAGCGCGGCCGGCCAGAGACTAGGCGTGGCCGGCCAGACTCGGCCAGACTGGGCTAGACGAGGTACTTAGCCAAAAACAGCGATACCAGATTGGAAAAGAGAAAATTGCATCGACTAGAAACGAGATTTTCGGGGAGTTAGTTATCCATAACAGTTCCTATGATTAAGGGGGTCTACCAGGTCAAAGCTCAAGTCAAATGGACCATGGGAAGTAGTGGTTCTCCATTGGAGTGGTTCCAAGCCCACCTTGGGTAGAGCGCAAAGAACGGGGCCAAATGAGATGAAATTTGGTTGAGAGGTGCGCCGTAGGTGTAGGAGGGTGGTTGGAAAACTTCAGCCGAAAAAGGTGCCGTATGGTTGAGTTATCAAGTTAGAACCGAATCTGGTCCATCGAAGCTCGATTCTGGCCCATTTGAGGAACAGAACGGCACCAAATTCGGAGGCAATAACTTTACCCTTGAAATCAGGAGAAAATGGGTAAAACAACCTCCCAATAAGGTAGTGGGTAAGTTACACCTAAAATTAAGGAGTTTTGCTCAACCGAATGTCAAGGAAACACCAAGACCACTAAGCCCACTAATTCCACTAAGGAAGTGGGTAGTTTCAAGCTTGTAATGGATAGAATTTTATAGGCTATATATATGTAACTCATAACCACGAAATAAGTGGTTGGAGAGAGTAGTTTTAGATAGAGCTAGGTTAGAGAATTTAGAGTTATTCTTTACAAACTTCCTAGTGCAAGGTGTACCCGTTATCCTACTTATTAATATAAGAACCACCGGAGTGGTTGTCCCTAAAGAGTCTTGAGTGCGTTTCGTTTCTAAAATAACCTCCTCTAGTTTATTAAGTGTCAGACTCTCTTTTGGGACAACCAGTCCGGTGGTTCTTATATTAATAAGTAGGATAACGGGTACACCTTGCACTAGCAAGTTCGTAGAGAATAACTCTAAATTCTCTAACCTAGCTCTATCTAAAACTACTCTCTCCAACCCACTTATTTCGTGGTTATGAGTTACATATTTATAGCCTACGAAATCCTATCCATTACAAGCTTGAAACTACCCACTTCCTCAGTGGAATTAGTGGCCTTAGTGGTCTTGGTGTTTCCTTGACATTCGGTTGAGCAAAACTCCTTAATTTTAGGTGTAACTTACCCACTACCTTAGTGGGAAGTAGAAATCACTCGTGGCCGGCCACGGTCGACCACAGACACAGCGCGGCCGGCCAGAGACTAGGCGTGGCCGGCCAGACTCGGCCAGCCTGGGCTAGACGAGGTACTTAGCCAAAAACAGCGATACCAGATTGGAAAAGAGAAGATTGCATCGACTAGAAATGAGATTTTCGGGGAGTTAGTTATCCATAACAGTTCCTATGATTAAGGGGGTCTACCAGGTCAAAGCTCAAGTCAAATGGACCATGGGAAGTAGTGGTTCTCCATAGGAGTGGTTCCAAGCCCACCTTGGGTAGAGCGCAAAGAACGGGGCCAAATGAGATGAAATTTGGTGGAGAGGTGCGCCGCAGGTGTAGGAGGGTGGTTGGAAAACTTCAGCCGAAAAAGGTGCCGTATGCTTGAGTTATCAAGTTAGAACCGAATCTGGTCCATCGAAGCCCGATTCTGGCCCATTTGAGGAACAGAACGGCACCAAATTCGGAGGCAATAACTTTACCCTTGAAATCAGGAGAAAATGGGTAAAACAACCTCCCACTAAGGTAGTGGGTAAGTTACACCTAAAATTAAGGAGTTTTGCTCAACCGAATGTCAAGGAAACACCAAGACCACTAAGCCCACTAATTCCACTAAGGAAGTGGGTAGTTTCAAGCTTGTAATGGATAGAATTTTGTAGGCTATATATATGTAACTCATAACCACGAAATAAGTGGTTGGAGAGAGTAGTTTTAGATAGAGCTAGGTTAGAGAATTTAGAGTTATTCTCTACAAACTTCCTAGTGCAAGGTGTACCCGTTATCCTACTTATTAATATAAAAACCACCGGAGTGGTTGTCCCTAAAGAGTCTTGAGTGCGTTTCGTTTCTAAAATAACCTCCTCTAGTTTATTAAGTGTCAGACTCTCTTTTGGGACAACCAGTCCGGTGGTTCTTATATTAATAAGTAGGATAACGGGTACACCTTGCACTAGCAAGTTCGTAGAGAATAACTCTAAATTCTCTAACCTAGCTCTATCTAAAACTACTCTCTCCAACCCACTTATTTCGTGGTTATGAGTTACATATTTATAGCCTACGAAATCCTATCCATTACAAGCTTGAAACTACCCACTTCCTTAGTGGAATTAGTGGGCTTAGTGGTCTTGGTGTTTCCTTGACATTCGGTTGAGCAAAACTCCTTAATTTTATGTGTAACTTACCCACTACCTTAGTGGGAAGTAGAAATCACTCGTGGCCGGCCACGGTCGACCACAGACACAGCGCGGCCGGCCAGAGACTAGGCGTGGCCGGCCAGACTCAGCCAGCCTGGGCTAGACGAGGTACTTAGCCAAAAACAGCGATACCAGATTGGAAAAGAGAAGATTGCATCGACTAGAAACGAGATTTTCGGGGAGTTAGTTATCCATAACAGTTCCTATGATTAAGGGGGTCTACCAGGTCAAAGCTCAAGTCAAATGGACCATGGGAAGTAGTGGTTCTCCATAGGAGTGGTTCCAAGCCCACCTTGGGTAGAGCGCAAAGAACGGGGCCAAATGAGATGAAATTTGGTTGAGAGGTACGCCGTAGGTGTAGGAGGGTGGTTGGAAAACCTCAGCCGAAAAAGGTGCCGTATGCTTGAGTTATCAAGTTAGAACCGAATCTGGTCCATCGAAGCCCGATTCTGGCCCATTTGAGGAACAGAACGGCACCAAATTCGGAGGCAATAACTTTACCCTTGAAATCAGGAGAAAATGGGTAAACCAACCTCCCACTAAGGTAGTGGGTAAGTTACACCTAAAATTAAGGAGTTTTGCTCAACCGAATGTCAAGGAAACACCAAGACCACTAAGCCCACTAATTCCACTAAGGAAGTGGGTAGTTTCAAGCTTGTAATGGATAGAATTTTGTAGGCTATATATATGTAACTCATAACCACGAAATAAGTGGTTGGAGAGAGTAGTTTTAGATAGAGCTAGGTTAGAGAATTTAGAGTTATTCTCTACAAACTTCCTAGTGCAAGGTGTACCCGTTATCCTACTTATTAATATAAGAACCACCGGAGTGGTTGTCCCTAAAGAGTCTTGAGTGCGTTTCGTTTCTAAAATAACCTCCTCTAGTTTATTAAGTGTCAGACTCTCTTTTGGGACAACCAGTCCGGTGGTTCTTATATTAATAAGTAGGATAACGGGTACACCTTGCACTAGCAAGTTCGTAGAGAATAACTCTAAATTCTCTAACCTAGCTCTATCTAAAACTACTCTCTCCAACCCACTTATTTCGTGGTTATGAGTTACATATTTATAGCCTACGAAATCCTATCCATTACAAGCTTGAAACTACCCATTTCCTTAGTGGAATTAGTGGCCTTAGTGGTCTTGGTGTTTCCTTGACATTCGGTTGAGCAAAACTCCTTAATTTTAGGTGTAACTTACCCACTACCTTAGTGGGAAGTAGAAATCACTCGTGGCCGGCCACGGTCGACCACAGACACAGCGCGGCCGGCCAGAGACTAGGCGTGGCCGGCCAGACTCGGCCAGCCTGGGCTAGACGAGGTACTTAGCCAAAAACAGCGATACTAGATTGGAAAAGAGAAGATTGCATCGACTAGAAACGAGATTTTCGGGGAGTTAGTTATCCATAACAGTTCCTATGATTAAGGGGGTCTACCAGGTCAAAGCTCAAGTCAAATGGACCATGGGAAGTAGTGGTTCTCCATAGGAGTGGTTCCAAGCCCACCTTGGGTAGAGCGCAAAGAACGGGGCCAAATGAGATGAAATTTGGTGGAGAGGTGCGCCGCAGGTGTAGGAAGGTGGTTGCAAAACTTCAGCCGAAACAGGTGCCGTATGGTTGAGTTATCAAGTTAGAACCGAATCTGGTACATCGAATCCCGATTCTGGCCCATTTGAGGAACAGAACGGCACCAAATTCGGAGGCAATAACTTTACCCTTGAAATCAGGAGAAAATGGGTAAAACAACCTCTCACTAAGGTAGTGGGTAAGTTACACCTAAAATTAAGGAGTTTTGCTCAACCGAATGTCAAGGAAACACCAAGACCACTAAGCCCACTAATTCCACTAAGGAAGTGGGTAGTTTCAAGCTTGTAATGTATAGAATTTTGTAGGCTATATATATGTAACTCATAACCACGAAATAAGTGGTTGGAGAGAGTAGTTTTAGATAGAGCTAGGTTAGAGAATTTAGAGTTATTCTCTACAAACTTCCTAGTGCAAGGTGTACCCGTTATCCTACTTATTAATATAAGAACCACCGGAGTGGTTGTCCCTAAAGAGAGTCTTGAGTGCGTTTCGTTTCTAAAATAACCTCCTCCAGTTTATTAAGTGTCAGACTCTCTTTTGGGACAACCAGTCCGGTGGTTCTTTTATTAATAAGTAGGATAACGGGTACACCTTGCACTAGCAAGTTTGTAGAGAATAACTCTAAATTCTCTAACCTAGCTCAATCTAAAACTACTCTCTCCAACCCACTTATTTCGTGGTTATGAGTTACATATTTATAGCCTACGAAATCCTATCCATTACAAGCTTGAAACTACCCACTTCCTTAGTGGAATTAGTGGGCTTAGTGGTCTTGGTGTTTCCTTGACATTCGGTTGAGCAAAACTCCTTAATTTTAGGTGTAACTTACCCACTACCTTAGTGGGAAGTAGAAATCACTCGTGGCCGGCCACGGTCGACCACAGACACAGCGCGGCCGGCCAGAGACTAGGCGTGGCCGGCCACACTCGGCCAGACTGGGCTAGACGAGGTACTTAGCCAAAAACAGCGATACCAGATTGGAAAAGAGAAAATTGCATCGACTAGAAACGAGATTTTCGGGGAGTTAGTTATCCATAACAGTTCCTATGATTAAGGGGGTCTACCAGGTCAAAGCTCAAGTCAAATGGACCATGGGAAGTAGTGGTTCTCCATTGGAGTGGTTCCAAGCCCACCTTGGGTAGAGCGCAAAGAACGGGGCCAAATGAGATGAAATTTGGTTGAGAGGTGCGCCGTAGGTGTAGGAGGGTGGTTGGAAAACTTCAGCCGAAAAAGGTGCCGTATGGTTGAGTTATCAAGTTAGAACCGAATCTGGTCCATCGAAGCCCGATTCTGGCCCATTTGAGGAACAGAACGGCACCAAATTCGGAGGCAATAACTTTACCCTTGAAATCATGAGAAAATGGGTAAAACAACCTCCCAATAAGGTAGTGGGTAAGTTACACCTAAAATTAAGGAGTTTTGCTCAACCGAATGTCAAGGAAACACCAAGACCACTAAGCCCACTAATTCCACTAAGGAAGTGGGTAGTTTCAAGCTTGTAATGGATAGAATTTTGTAGGCTATATATATGTAACTCATAACCACGAAATAAGTGGTTGGAGAGAGTAGTTTTAGATAGAGCTAGGTTAGAGAATTTAGAGTTATTCTCTACAAACTTCCTAGTGCAAGGTGTACCCGTTATCCTACTTATTAATATAAGAACCACCGGAGTGGTTGTCCCTAAAGAGTCTTGAGTGCGTTTCGTTTCTAAAATAACCTCCTCTAGTTTATTAAGTGTCAGACTCTCTTTTGGGACAACCAGTCCGGTGGTTCTTATATTAATAAGTAGGATAACGGGTACACCTTGCACTAGCAAGTTCGTAGAGAATAACTCTAAATTCTCTAACCTAGCTCTATCTAAAACTACTCTCTCCAACCCACTTATTTCGTGGTTATGAGTTACATATTTATAGCCTACGAAATCCTATCCATTACAAGCTTGAAACTACCCACTTCCTTAGTGGAATTAGTGGCCTTAGTGGTCTTGGTGTTTCCTTGACATTCGGTTGAGCAAAACTCCTTAATTTTAGGTGTAACTTACCCACTACCTTAGTGGGAAGTAGAAATCACTCGTGGCCGGCCACGGTCGACCACAGACACAACGCGGCCGGCCAGAGACTAGGCGTGGCCGGCCAGACTCGGCCAGCCTGGGCTAGACGAGGTACTTAGCCAAAAACAGCGATACCAGATTGGAAAAGAGAAGATTGCATCGACTAGAAATGAGATTTTCGGGGAGTTAGTTATCCATAACAGTTCCTATGATTAAGGGGGTCTACCAGGTCAAAGCTCAAGTCAAATGGACCATGGGAAGTAGTGGTTCTCCATAGGAGTGGTTCCAAGCCCACCTTGGGTAGAGCGCAAAGAACGGGGCCAAATGAGATGAAATTTGGTGGAGAGGTGCGCCGCAGGTGTAGGAGGGTGGTTGGAAAACTTCAGCCGAAAAAGGTGCCGTATGCTTGAGTTATCAAGTTAGAACCGAATCTGGTCCATCGAAGCCCGATTCTGGCCCATTTGAGGAACAGAACGGCACTAAATTCGGAGGCAATAACTTTACCCTTGAAATCAGGAGAAAATGGGTAAAACAACCTCCCACTAAGGTAGTGGGTAAGTTACACCTAAAATTAAGGAGTTTTGCTCAACCGAATGTCAAGGAAACACCAAGACCACTAAGCCCACTAATTCCACTAAGGAAGTGGGTAGTTTCAAGCTTGTAACGGATAGAATTTTGTAGGCTATATATATGTAACTCATAACCACGAAATAAGTGGTTGGAGAGAGTAGTTTTAGATAGAGCTAGGTTAGAGAATTTAGAGTTATTCTCTACAAACTTCCTAGTGCAAGGTGTACCCGTTATCCTACTTATTAATATAAGAACCACCGGAGTGGTTGTCCCTAAAGAGTCTTGAGTGCGTTTCGTTTCTAAAATAACCTCCTCTAGTTTATTAAGTGTCAGACTCTCTTTTGGGACAACCAGTCCGGTGGTTCTTATATTAATAAGTAGGATAACGGGTACACCTTGCACTAGCAAGTTCGTAGAGAATAACTCTAAATTCTCTAACCTAGCTCTATCTAAAACTACTCTCTCCAACCCACTTATTTCGTGGTTATGAGTTACATATTTATAGCCTACGAAATCCTATCCATTACAAGCTTGAAACTACCCACTTCCTTAGTGGAATTCGTGGCCTTAGTGGTCTTGGTGTTTCCTTGACATTCGGTTGAGCAAAACTCCTTAATTTTAGGTGTAACTTACCCACTACCTTAGTGGGAAGTAGAAATCACTCGTGGCCGGCCACGGTCGACCACAGACACAGCGCGGCCGGCCAGAGACTAGGCGTGGCCGGCCAGACTCGGCCAGCCTGGGCTAGACGAGGTACTTAGCCAAAAACAGCGATACTAGATTGGAAAAGAGAAGATTGCATCGACTAGAAACGAGATTTTCGGGGAGTTAGTTATCCATAACAGTTCCTATGATTCTCCATAGGAAGTAGTGGTTCTCCATAGGAGTGGTTCCAAGCCCACCTTGGGTAGAGCGCAAAGAACGGGGCCAAATGAGATGAAATTTGGTGGAGAGGTGCGCCGCAGGTGTAGGAGGGTGGTTGCAAAACTTCAGCCGAAACAGGTGCCGTATGGTTGAGTTATCAAGTTAGAACCGAATCTGGTCCATCGAATCCCGATTCTGGCCCATTTGAGGAACAGAACGGCACCAAATTCGGAGGCAATAACTTTACCCTTGAAATCAGGAGAAAATGGGTAAAACAACCTCTCACTAAGGTAATGGGTAAGTTACACCTAAAATTAAGGAGTTTTGCTCAACCGAATGTCAAGGAAACACCAAGACCACTAAGCCCACTAATTCCACTAAGGAAGTGGGTAATTTCAAGCTTGTAATGTATAGAATTTTGTAGGCTATATATATGTAACTCATAACCACGAAATAAGTGGTTGGAGAGAGTAGTTTTAGATAGAGCTAGGTTAGAGAATTTAGAGTTATTCTCTACAAACTTCCTAGTGCAAGGTGTACCCGTTATCCTACTTATTAATATAAGAACCACCGGAGTGGTTGTCCCTAAAGAGAGTCTTGAGTGCGTTTCGTTTCTAAAATAACCTCCTCCAGTTTATTAAGTGTCAGACTCTCTTTTGGGACAACCAGTCCGGTGGTTCTTTTATTAATAAGTAGGATAACGGGTACACCTTGCACTAGCAAGTTTGTAGAGAATAACTCTAAATTCTCTAACCTAGCTCAATCTAAAACTACTCTCTCCAACCCACTTATTTCGTGGTTATGAGTTACATATTTATAGCCTACGAAATCCTATCCATTACAAGCTTGAAACTACCCACTTCCTTAGTGGAATTAGTGGGCTTAGTGGTCTTGGTGTTTCCTTGACATTCGGTTGAGCAAAACTCCTTAATTTTAGGTGTAACTTACCCACTACCTTAGTGGGAAGTAGAAATCACTCGTGGCCGGCCACGGTCGACCACAGACACAGCGCGGCCGGCCAGAGACTAGGCGTGGCCGGCCAGACTCGGCCAGACTGGGCTAGACGAGGTACTTAGCCAAAAACAGCGATACCAGATTGGAAAAGAGAAAATTGCATCGACTAGAAACGAGATTTTCGGGGAGTTAGTTATCCATAACAGTTCCTATGATTAAGGGGGTCTACCAGGTCAAAGCTCAAGTCAAATGGACCATGGGAAGTAGTGGTTCTCCATTGGAGTGGTTCCAAGCCCACCTTGGGTAGAGCGCAAAGAACGGGGCCAAATGAGATGAAATTTGGTTGAGAGGTGCGCCATAGGTGTAGGAGGGTGGTTGGAAAACTTCAGCCGAAAAAGGTGCCGTATGGTTGAGTTATCAAGTTAGAACCGAATCTGGTCCATCGAAGCCCGATTCTGGCCCATTTGAGGAACAGAACGGCACCAAATTCGGAGGCAATAACTTTACCCTTGAAATCAGGAGAAAATGGGTAAAACAACCTCCCAATAAGGTAGTGGGTAAGTTACACCTAAAATTAAGGAGTTTTGCTCAACCGAATGTCAAGGAAACACCAAGACCACTAAGCCCACTAATTCCACTAAGGAAGTGGGTAGTTTCAAGCTTGTAATGGATAGAATTTTGTAGGCTATATATATGTAACTCATAACCACGAAATAAGTGGTTGGAGAGAGTAGTTTTAGATAGAGCTAGGTTAGAGAATTTAGAGTTATTCTCTACAAACTTCCTAGTGCAAGGTGTACCCGTTATCCTACTTATTAATATAAGAACCACCGGAGTGGTTGTCCCTAAAGAGTCTTGAGTGCGTTTCGTTTCTAAAATAACCTCCTCTAGTTTATTAAGTGTCAGACTCTCTTTTGGGACAACCAGTCCGGTGGTTCTTATATTAATAAGTAGGATAACGGGTACACCTTGCACTAGCAAGTTCGTAGAGAATAACTCTAAATTCTCTAACCTAGCTCTATCTAAAACTACTCTCTCCAACCCACTTATTTCGTGGTTATGAGTTACATATTTATAGCCTACGAAATCCTATCCATTACAAGCTTGAAACTACCCACTTCCTTAGTGGAATTAGTGGCCTTAATGGTCTTGGTGTTTCCTTGACATTCGGTTGAGCAAAACTCCTTAATTTTAGGTGTAACTTACCCACTACCTTAGTGGGAAGTAGAAATCACTCGTGGCCGGCCACGGTCGACCACAGACACAGCGCGGCCGGCCAGAGACTAGGCGTGGCCGGCCAGACTCGGCCAGCCTGGGCTAGACGAGGTACTTAGCCAAAAACAGCGATACCAGATTGGAAAAGAGAAGATTGCATCGACTAGAAACGAGATTTTCGGGGAGTTAGTTATCCATAACAGTTCCTATGATTAAGGGGGTCTACCAGGTCAAAGCTCAAGTCAAATGGACCATGGGAAGTAGTGGTTCTCCATAGGAGTGGTTCCAGGCCCACCTTGGGTAGAGCGCAAAGAACGGGGCCAAATGAGATGAAATTTGGTGGAGAGGTGCGCCGCAGGTGTAGGAGGGTGGTTGGAAAACTTCAGCCGAAAAAGGTGCCGTATGCTTGAGTTATCAAGTTAGAACCGAATCTGGTCCATCGAAGCCCGATTCTGGCCCATTTGAGGAACAGAACGGCACCAAATTCGGAGGCAATAACTTTACCCTTGAAATCAGGAGAAAATGGGTAAAACAACCTCCCACTAAGGTAGTGGGTAAGTTACACCTAAAATTAAGGAGTTTTGCTCAACCGAATGTCAAGGAAACACCAAGACCACTAAGCCCACTAATTCCACTAAGGAAGTGGGTAGTTTCAAGCTTGTAATGGATAGAATTTTGTAGGCTATATATATGTAACTCATAACCACGAAATAAGTGGTTGGAGAGAGTAGTTTTAGATAGAGCTAGGTTAGAGAATTTAGAGTTATTCTCTACAAACTTCCTAGTGCAAGGTGTACCCGTTATCCTACTTATTAATATAAGAACCACCGGAGTGGTTGTCCCTAAAGAGTCTTGAGTGCGTTTCGTTTCTAAAATAACCTCCTCTAGTTTATTAAGTGTCAGACTCTCTTTTGGGACAACCAGTCCGGTGGTTCTTATATTAATAAGTAGGATAACGGGTACACCTTGCACTAGCAAGTTCGTAGAGAATAACTCTAAATTCTCTAACCTAGCTCTATCTAAAACTACTCTCTCCAACCCACTTATTTTGTGGTTATGAGTTACATATTTATAGCCTACGAAATCCTATCCATTACAAGCTTGAAACTACCCACTTCCTTAGTGGAATTAGTGGCCTTAGTGGTCTTGGTGTTTCCATGACATTCGGTTGAGCAAAACTCCTTAATTTTATGTGTAACTTACCCACTACCTTAGTGGGAAGTAGAAATCACTCGTGGCCGGCCACGGTCGACCACAGACACAGCGCGGCCGGCCAGAAACTAGGCGTGGCCGGCCAGACTCGGCCAGCCTGGGCTAGACGAGGTACTTAGCCAAAAACAGCGATACTAGATTGGAAAAGAAAAGATTGCATCGACTAGAAACGAGATTTTCGGGGAGTTAGTTATCCATAACAGTTCCTATGATTAAGGGGGTCTACCAGGTCAAAGCTCAAGTCAAATGGACCATGGGAAGTAGTGGTTCTCCATAGGAGTGGTTCCAAGCCCACCTTGGGTAGAGCGCAAAGAACGGGGCCAAATGAGATGAAATTTGGTGGAGAGGTGCGCCGCAGGTGTAGGAGGGTGGTTGCAAAACTTCAGCCGAAACAGGTGCCGTATGGTTGAGTTATCAAGTTAGAACCGAATCTGGTCCATCGAAGCCCGATTCTGGCCCATTTGAGGAACAGAACGGCACCAAATTCGGAGGCAATAACTTTACCCTTGAAATCAGGAGAAAATGGGTAAAACAACCTCTCACTAAGGTAGTGGGTAAGTTACACCTAAAATTAAGGAGTTTTGCTCAACCGAATGTCAAGGAAACACCAAGACCACTAAGCCCACTAATTCCACTAAGGAAGTGGGTAGTTTCAAGCTTGTAATGTATAGAATTTTGTAGGCTATATATATGTAACTCATAACCACGAAATAAGTGGTTGGAGAGAGTAGTTTTAGATAGAGCTAGGTTAGAGAATTTAGAGTTATTCTCTACAAACTTCCTAGTGCAAGGTGTACCCGTTATCCTACTTATTAATATAAGAACCACCGGAGTGGTTGTCCCTAAAGAGAGTCTTGAGTGCGTTTCGTTTCTAAAATAACCTCCTCCAGTTTATTAAGTGTCAGACTCTCTTTTGGGACAACCAGTCCGGTGGTTCTTTTATTAATAAGTAGGATAACGGGTACACCTTGCACTAGCAAGTTCGTAGAGAATAACTCTAAATTCTCTAACCTAGCTCAATCTAAAACTACTCTCTCCAACCCACTTATTTCGTGGTTATGAGTTACATATTTATAGCCTACGAAATCCTATCCATTACAAGCTTGAAACTACCCACTTCCTTAGTGGAATTAGTGGGCTTAGTGGTCTTGGTGTTTCCTTGACATTCGGTTGAGCAAAACTACTTAATTTTAGGTGTAACTTACCCACTACCTTAGTGGGAAGTAGAAATCACTCGTGGCCGGCCACGGTCGACCACAGACACAGCGCGGCCGGCCAGAGACTAGGCGTGGCCGGCCAGACTCGGCCAGACTGGGCTAGACGAGGTACTTAGCCAAAAACAGCGATACCAGATTGGAAAAGAGAGATTGCATCGACTAGAAACGAGATTTTCGGGGAGTTAGTTATCCATAACAGTTCCTATGATTACGGGGGTCTACCAGGTCAAAGCTCAAGTCAAATGGACCATGGGAAGTAGTGGTTCTCCATAGGAGTGGTTCCAAGCCCACCTTGGGTAGAGCGCAAAGAACGGGGCCAAATGAGATGAAATTTGGTGGAGAGGTGCGCCGCAGGTGTAGGAGGGTGGTTGGAAAACTTCAGCCGAAAAAGGTGCCGTATGGTTGAGTTATCAAGTTAGAACCGAATCTGGTCCATCGAAGCCCGATTCTGGCCCATTTGAGGAACAGAACGGCACCAAATTCGGAGGCAATAACTTTACCCTTGAAATCAGGAGAAAATGGGTAAACCAACCTCCCACTAAGGTAGTGGGTAAGTTACAATTTAAATTAAGGAGTTTTGCTCAACCGAATGTCAAGGAAACACCAAGACCACTAAGCCCACTAATTCCACTAAGGAAGTGGGTAGTTTCAAGCTTGTAATGGATAGAATTTTGTAGGCTATATATATGTAACTCATAACCACGAAATAAGCGGTTGGAGAGAGTAGTTTTAGATAGAGCTAGGTTAGAGAATTTAGAGTTATTCTCTACAAACTTCCTAGTGCAAGGTGTACCCGTTATCCTACTTATTAATATAAGAACCACCGGAGTGGTTGTCCCTAAAGAGAGTCTTGAGTGCGTTTCGTTTCTAAAATAACCTCCTCTAGTTTATTAAGTGTCAGACTCTCTTTTGGGACAACCAGTCCGGTGGTTCTTTTATTAATAAGTAGGATAACGGGTACACCTTGCACTAGCAAGTTCGTAGAGAATAACTCTAAATTCTCTAACCTAGCTCAATCTAAAACTACTCTCTCCAACCCACTTATTTCGTGGTTATGAGTTACATATTTATAGCCTATGAAATCCTATCCATTACAAGCTTGAAACTACCCACTTCCTTAGTGGAATTAGTGGGCTTAGTGGTCTTGGTGTTTCCTTGACATTCGGTTGAGCAAAACTCCTTAATTTTAGGTGTAACTTACCCACTACCTTAGTGGGAAGTAGAAATCACTCGTGGCCGGCCACGGTCGACCACAGACACAGCGCGGCCGGCCAGAGACTAGGCGTGGCCGGCGAGACTCGGCCAGACTGGGCTAGACGAGGTACTTAGCCAAAAACAGCGATACCAGATTGGAAAAGAGAGATTGCATCGACTAGAAACGAGATTTTCGGGGAGTTAGTTATCCATAACAGTTCCTATGATTAAGGGGGTCTACCAGGTCAAAGCTCAAGTCAAATGGACCATAGGAAGTAGTGGTTCTCCATAGGAGTGGTTCCAAGCCCACCTTGGGTAGAGCGCAAAGAACGGGGCCAAATGAGATGAAATTTGGTGGAGAGGTGCGCCGCAGGTGTAGGAGGGTGGTTGGAAAACTTCAGCCGAAAAAGGTGCCGTATGGTTGAGTTATCAAGTTAGAACCGAATCTGGTCCATCGAAGCCCGATTCTGGCCCATTTGAGGAACAGAACGGCACCAAATTCGGAGGCAATAACTTTACCCTTGAAATCAGTAGAAAATGGGTAAAACAACCTCCCACTAAGGTAGTGGGTAATTTACACCTAAAATTAAGGAGTTTTGCTCAACCGAATGTCAAGGAAACACCAAGACCACTAAGCCCACTAATTCCACTAAGGAAGTGGGTAGTTTCAAGCTTGTAATGGATATAATTTTGTAGGCTATAAATATGTAACTCATAACCACGAAATAAGTGGTTGGAGAGAGTAGTTTTAGATAGAGCTAGGTTAGAGAATTTAGAGTTATTCTCTACAAACTTCCTAGTGCAAGGTGTACCCGTTATCCTACTTATTAATATAAGAACCACCGGAGTGGTTGTCCCTAAAGAGTCTTGAGTGCGTTTCGTTTCTAAAATAACCTCCTCTAGTTTATTAAGTGTCAGACTCTCTTTTGGGACAACCAGTCCGGTGGTTCTTATATTAATAAGTAGGATAACGTGTACACCTTGCACTAGCAAGTTCGTAGAGAATAACTCTAAATTCTCTAACCTAGCTCTATCTAAAACTACTCTCTCCAACCCACTTATTTTGTGGTTATGAGTTACATATTTATAGCCTACGAAATCCTATCCATTACAAGCTTGAAACTACCCACTTCCTTAGTGGAATTAGTGGCCTTAGTGGTCTTGGTGTTTCCTTGACATTCGGTTGAGCAAAACTCCTTAATTTTAGGTGAAACTTACCCACTACCTTAGTGGGAAGTAGAAATCACTCGTGGCCGGCCACGGTCGACCACAGACACAGCACGGCCGGCCAGAGACTAGGCGTGGCCGGCCAGACTCGGCCAGTCTGGGCTAGACGAGGTACTTAGCCAAAAACAGCGATACCAGATTGGAAAAGAGAAGATTGCATCGACTAGAAACGAGATTTTCGGGGAGTTAGTTATCCATAACAGTTCCTATGATTAAGGGGGTCTACCAGGTCAAAGCTCAAGTCAAATGGACCATGGGAAGTAGTGGTTCTCCATAGGAGTGGTTCCAAGCCCACCTTGGGTAGAGCGCAAAGAACGGGGTCAAATGAGATGAAATTTGGTGGAGAGGTGCGCCGCAGGTGTAGGAGGGTGGTTGGAAAACTTCAGCCGAAAAAGGTGCCGTATGGTTGAGTTATCAAGTTAGAACCGAATCTGGTCTATCGAAGCCCGATTCTGGCCCATTTGAGGAACAGAACGGCACCAAATTCGGAGGCAATAACTTTACCCTTGAAATCAGGAGAAAATGGGTAAAACAACCTCCCACTAAGGTAGTGGGTAAGTTACACCTAAAATTAAGGAGTTTTGCTCAACCGAATGTCAAGGAAACACCAAGACCACTAAGCCCACTAATTCCACTAAGGAAGTGGGTAGTTTCAAGCTTGTAATTGATAGAATTTTGTAGGCTATATATATGTAACTCATAACCACGAAATAAGTGGTTATAGAGAGTAGTTTTAGATAGAGCTAGGTTAGAGAATTTAGAGTTATTCTCTACAAACTTCCTAGTGCAAGGTGTACCTGTTATCCTACTTATTAATATAAGAACCACCGGAGTGGTTGTCCCTAAAGAGTCTTGAGTGCGTTTCGTTTCTAAAATAACCTCCTCTAGTTTATTAAGTGTCAGACTCTCTTTTGGGACAACTAGTCCGATGGTTCTTATATTAATAAGTAGGATAACGGGTACACCTTGCACTAGCAAGTTCGTAGAGAATAACTCTAAATTCTCTAACCTAGCTCTATCTAAAACTACTCTCTCCAACCCACTTATTTAGTGGTTATGAGTTACATATTTATAGCCTACGAAATCCTATCCATTACAAGCTTGAAACTACCCACTTCCTTAGTGGAATTAATGGGCTTAGTGGTCTTGGTGTTTCCTTGACATTCGGTTGAGCAAAACTCCTTAATTTTAGGTGTAACTTACCCACTACCTTAGTGGGAAGTAGAAATTACTCGTGGCCGGCCACGGTCGACCACAGACACAGCGCGGCCGGCCAGAGACTAGGCATGGCCGGCCAGACTCGGCCAGCCTGGGCTAGACGAGGTACTTAGCCAAAAACAGCGATACCAGATTGGAAAAGAGAAGATTGCATCGACTAGAAACGAGATTTTCGGGGAGTTAGTTATCCATAACCGTTCCTATGATTAAGGGGGTCTACCAGGTCAAAGCTCAAGTCAAATGGACCATGGGAAGTAGTGGTTCTCCATAGGAGTGGTTCCAAGCCCACCTTGGGTAGAGCGCATAGCACGGGGCCAAATGAGATGAAATTTGGTGGAGATGTGAGCCGCAGGTGTAGGAGGGTGGTTGCAAACATTCAGCCGAAAAAGGTGTCGTATGGTTGAGTTATCAAGTTAGAACCGAATCTGGTCCAACGAAGCCCGATTCTGGCCCAGTTAAGGAACAGAACGGCACCAAATTCGGAGGCACTAACTTTACCCTTGAAATCAGGAGAAAATGGGTAAAACAACCTCCCACTAAGGTAGTGGGTAAGTTACACCTAAAATTAAGGAGTTTTGCTCAACCGAATGTCAAGGAAACACCAAGACCACTAAGCCCACTAATTCCACTAAGGAAGTGGGTAGTTTCAAGCTTGTAATGGATAGGATTTCGTAGGCTATAAATATGTAACTCATAACCACGAAATAAATGGTTGGAGAGAGTAGTTTTAGATAGAGCTAGGTTAGAGAATTTAGAGTTATTCTCTACAAACTTCCTAGTGCAAGGTGTACCCGTTATCCTACTTATTAATATAAGAACCACCAGAGTGGTTGTCCCAAAAGAGAGTCTTGAGTGCGTTTCGTTTCTAAAATAACCTCCTCTAGTTTATTAAGTGTCAATTTAGGAAGAGTGAAGGCTGACTAAAGTTGGGAACTTTAGGCCGCACAGGTGAAAAATAGCCTAGTGGTTTTGACCCTGTGACTCATTTGGCTCTTTGGCACAATGGATAATTGTATCCCCATTGCCCTTCAATTCCTTACTTCCAACAATTTGCCTCCAAAAAGCCACCCATAAGGTGTCAAAATTTCTGATGCACCCCTGTGGTAAGCTGTTATACCACTTCAGAGCACTCCCCGTAAAAGACTGGGAGAATGCCCTACAAAGAAACTTGTCGTCATCATCGAAATTCATCATGAAATTTTTGAATTGTTCCAAGTGGTTGTCCGGATCTTTACTGCCATCGTATTTCTCCATTTTTGTAGTATCGAACCTCTTAGGGAGGTTTCCGGACAGGATCTTGGAAGACAATGGACATTGTCTCCAATTCCGGCCACGACTGAAAACGGTATCCTCATTGGGAGTTGCAAAGATACCTGGTTCATCATGGAAGGAAAAATGATCCACCAACATCCGGTCTACGTATCTCCGGCTATGAGATGATTCTTTGCCTATATTTCTCTTTAACTTCCCATGTCTATCCCTTTTTCTTGAATACTTTTTAATCAACTTTTGTTTCTTTTTAGATCGACCCTCATCGCTGCTGGAGGACAAGGATTCTTCAACTCCATCTTCGTCCGAGGAGCTACTGGAAGACTCTGAGTATGAATCAGAGCTCTCCACTGGCTTGGACCGGTGAGACTTTTAGGAGCTAGCATGAGTCTTCTTCGTACTCACATGGGTCTTCGAAGGCTTATGCTCTCTAGGGTTGTCAGTATGATGAGTAGCTGATGCCTTTGACTTCTCTTTTATACCCATCTTTGCCTTCTCTGCCCTCATAGCTTCTATCTCACATTTTAATCTATCACGCTCCTCGATGGTGTATTCATCATTTTCACCCACCACTTCAAGCAAAGCTAGTGGTACTTCTAGTGCGTCCGGATTCATTCGGACTGGTTTTTCTGATGGTTTTGAATGCTAAATTCAGGCACCGTTGTACTCCCACTGTGGTCGCCAATTTGGTGTAGTTTATTTTCGTGTGAGGGTAAATTTGTAATTTATATTTAGGGTTTTGTGGAGTTTTGTAAGTGTTTAATGTTTTAGGTAGATTGTAGAGGGAGAATTAAGCAGCCTGGTTGTATTTAATTTTCATTACCCTCATTTAATGTTGGTGGTTGGGTATTTATACCCTTATATTTGGGCCTTATGGGCTTTTGGGTCGTGTTTAATGGATCCGGGTCGAGTTTAAGGACCCATTAGTTCTAAGTAGGAGAACAGGCAGCTTAGTCAACAAGTGATTAGGTTTTAAGTACTTTAGTTCCGTTCGAACAGTCCAATGGATGATGGTGTCCGAACTGCCCCTGTCCGGTTAGGTAGGCATTGTCCGAACTGACCCTGTCCGAGGTGGTGACAGAATCTGGACTCATCAACCACAACGAAAATTAATATGACCATTTTCTTGAAAGGGCCTTTGCCCAAAAAAACCTCATCCTCAAACTCCCCGACCACGTCCACAGAGCTTTTAGTGAAACCCACAATGGTCCTGTTCGAACGCTGAATCACTGCCAGATTCTTCATCTGTTTATAGGAACTTAAAAGAGGATGTTGGCTGAGCTGCTAGTGTCAACCAAAATTCGCCTAATTTCATTGCCCCCAATCGATGCTCCTATCACCACAACATCTTCATGAGGACCAACTATGTACCTTAAGTCATCTTCATCAAAACAAAACAAAGAGTAAAGGAATCTGGGATTGATAGGAGGACATGCCTCCTTCTAACTGAGTATCCATAGTGTGAACATGCCTCTTCCTTGAAGAAGGAGTTGGTGCAGTTATTGTGTCTCCCCCAAATATAGTAAGCGACTCAAAAAGGTTTATGAGCCCATATACTGTCTTGGTATGTTCTGTTATGACACCTACCTTATTCCGGGCTGGATCAGGATCCAAATACTCTGATTCTACATCAAATCTTTCAAAAATTACCATGGCCCCGTCCGAAGCCGATGTCTCTGCATTGTTTGTTGGGCCAGTCCGATGTGCATTATCAGGCCTATTCCTACTTCTTCTCTTGATATAAGCACCTAATTTTCCTCTTTCAATCAGATTCTACATCTCTTGTTTCAAAGCGATGTAATCTTCTGTGTTATGGCCAATATCATAATTATATTGACAGAAACAAGTATTACGACTTTCCCTATGAGATTGAAGCATTGTCGGCTTCCTAAAATGTACCTCATCTTTTGTTTTGGCATAGATGGTTGCCACATTCTATTTTAATTCCGCAAACCACTCCGGTTGGACCCAAGGTTCTCTTTTATTTCTAGACTGCTGACTCTGAGCTAGAGCTGGGTGAGATTAAGCCTTGGCCCTGTTGGGACCCTGTCCGGCCTCCTTAGCCTTGTATCCGGAGTGATTCTGGTTTGGTGCAGCTGGGGCAGACCTCACTTGCCTTTGTACCCTAGTCTTTTTTGTTTCATCTACATTGATTTGCTTTCCCACCTGGTTCAGTAAAGCACCCCACGTCATGGCCTTTTCCTGGTGACCGAATCGACTAGATTCCCAAGGGTTTAATCCTTGTCTTAGAGAAGTTATTGCTACCTGTTCAAAGCAATCAGCTAACCCATTCTTTGTGTTCACGAACCGGCTTATATAGTACTTTAATGATTCATTTGATTCTTGGGCACAATGGATAATAATGCCATTGCCCTTCACCTCCTTACTTCCAACAAACTTCATTCGGAAGGCCACCCAAAACGTATCAAAGTTTCTGATGCACCCTTGTGGTAGGCTATTGTACCATTTCAGAGCACTCCCCCTAAAAGATTGAGAGAAGGCTCTACAGAGAAATTTGTCATCATCGTCAAAATTCATCATAAATTTTTTAAATTGTTCCAGATGATTGTCCGGATCCTTGCTCCCATCATACTTTTCCTTTTTAGTACTATCAAACCTCTTAGGAAGGTTTCCGGACAGTATTTTGGAGGACAAATGAGATTGTCTCCAATTTCGGCCATGACTAAAGAGAGTGTCTTCATTAGGTGTTGCAAAAATACATGGCTCATCGTGGAAAGCGAAGGGATCCATCAATAACTGATCCACATGCCTCCGGCTATGGCTATAGCTGTGAGATGACCCTTTTCCCATATGCCTTTTCAACCTTCCATGCATGTCCCTATTTCTTGAATATTTTTTAACCAACTTTTGCTTCTTCTTGGATCTGCCCTCATCACTGCTGGATGACAGGGACTCCTCAAGTCCATCCTCATTCGAGGAGCTACTAGAGGACTCAGACTCTGAGCTCTCCACCGGTTTAGACCGGTGAGACTTCTTGGAGCTGGCATGGGTCTTTTTAGTACTCAATTGAGTCTTTGTTTATGGGTCATTATCCCTTGGATTATTAGTGTGGTGAATGGCTGACACTTTCAATTTTTCTTTCAAGCCTAACTCCACCTTTTTAGCAGCTCTCAAGGCTTCTATTTCAGCTTTCAGCTTGTCTCGTTCTTCGATCGTGTACTCATCGTTCTCTCCCACCACCTCTATCAATGGTGGTGGCACTGCTTGCTGGTTTGGATTCATCCAAACTGTTTTTTCTTGCTGGTTTTGAATGCTAGATTCAGGCACTTTCTTCTCCCACTGTGGTCGCCAATTTGGTGAGGATTATTTTGGACTGAGGGTAATTTTGTCAGGTATTTTAGAGAATTTTAAGGGTATTAAAAGTTTGGGTGTTTCGTAGTGAGAGATTTACGCTGCCTGGTTGTATTCAATGTTCATTACCCTCATTAATGAAAGTGGTTGAGTATTTATACCCTTAATTATGGACCGATGGGCTTTCGGGTCAAGTTGTAAAACCGGGTCGAGTTTAAAGACTCATTAGTTCTTAATTAGATTAGCACCTAGCTTAGTCAAAAGGTGTTTAGTGCTTTAATACTTTTGTCTTGTCCGGATAGTTCAATGGGCACCTTTTGTCCGAATTACCCTTATCCGGTCTTCTCAGTAAGTAGTGGTGAATAATTCTGGACGCATCAGAAACGATGTCAAAGCACGACAATACCGTGGCTAGAAGTCCATATGGGCACCATATCAACTAAACAATCATTATTGAATACTTTGCCAGACATTATTTGTCGCTTAAAATAACCATTTTTTACGTCTACTTTCTTTCATTTTCTCCAAGTGTAGTGATTGCTCGCATGCCTCTATTATGGTTCTCGTATAAAGTAAATTATTGATATGGGTCCTCCCTTAATTTCTATTTCACAAAAGGGCATGTTTCTGTCCCAATTGTTTTGTATGAATTTGGGTATCTACAACAGTTCTTTTCCCTCCCAGTTGTTCCCTATAGGCTTGGGTAACTACAAGGACTTGAATTTATCCCAACCTTTAGCTATATGTTGGGCAAACTAGTGATATTCTAGTATGACCAATTTTTTACATATTAATTTCACTTTGTAACCAATAGTACTCATGTTATGTTCACTTTGAAGTGTTAAGGAGATATCAACTCATGAAAATTAATAACAAAGTCTTTTTAATTTAGAATATTTTACCAAGGACTTTAAGAGTCTTATACACATTTATGTACTTTTTTCTTTTTGTTAAAATTGATTTTTTTTCTCAATAAAATTTATGGTTGGTGAAGGGTACTTAATGAGACTAAAATAATACCATTAGCCAACTTAGCTCTCCGGAGCCATGGCATTTTGGCTAGATAAATTGGACCTGTAATATGGAGAAAGAAACACATCGCAGAGATCTGTTCAAGTCATAGGCTCTTCAAGTTGGTCACTTAGTCAAAAAAAATTAAAACTTAGAAAATGAACTTCTCAACTGAGTCATGGGGATTGGTTAACTGCAAAAGTCGAGGCCTTATTATTTGGAAAAACTCTTAGCTCATATATTATGGGCTTGATAAATATAAATCACGCAAATCAGTAATGCGACTACACTTAGATTTTTTTACTTCCCTTTCATCATATTTACAAAGGGTGGGGGACTACTTAAGAGGGCTATATTTGTAATATAATTGAACCCAATTGTTAAGGGGTTTGGCATGTAATTTACCTAAAATATGACATAACAAAAGGCTCTCGAAAATGGTGATTAATGTATTCTTACTGAACCTTTAGTTATAAAGGGCTCTGGCACATATTAAATTATCACATTTATCTTATTTATGTCAGTAAACATATAGCATAGTGGCTATTTTCTATGTAATAAATACAATTGTTACATCTATAACTTAGCTATATATAAAAAATTGTGACCTAAGAGCTCGGGATCGCACTCTGATCATTTAGCATTATTTGTTGTGTTATAATATCCAATATGTTCATCTTTAATTTTTCAATGTAATTAGCTTAGAACTTGAGTTACAGTGTTTCGCCCAAATACTCTTCATTTGTATAAAATCAAACCACATTACATGTATAACAACAAAATAACATAGATGTTTTCATATATATATTTATGTACCAACAATGATCTGATTCATTTATTGAAATAGACGACACCTATAAATTATCAAAATTCATATACCATTTCTTTGGATCTAGTTACAAACCATACAAGATTTTCTTTAATTTGCAACCATATTATCCTTTGTCTTTGTTGTGGAAACCTGTGGTTGTACCATACAAATTTCTTCTTTTATATCAAGACATAATTTTTGTGCAACCGATAATTCCCATACCAAAATCTGATTATATATAACTTCACAACTTGAATAGAAAATAACAATGTAGTATATTAATTCATTTGATGGAAACCCTTCAAAACAAGTATGATCTTGTAACGCGTATTCCAATCATGTTTTTTTACTATGTACACCCATTTTTAATGAAAAGTCTTCATAGGTAACTTCTATTTTTTAAAATTCTCAACCAACAAAAAAGTCTTGTAATGCGTATTCCAATCACCCATAAATCAATATGCACCAACTCTAACTTTTTAAAGCTCTACCTTATATGATGAAACTAACTTTCTTGTGCTTCCCAATGCTGCAATTTTCACACATACCAACATCATTGGTCTTCAATTCTAGTAGTTGTAGTTTAACTAAACTACCTTCGTGCCCTTCTCAATAATATGCCCAAGATTTGGTACCATAGAATTTTACGAGAGTCACCAACTACAATTCTATCTACTACACATGTATGTTGTACCAATATATATAATCTATCGGACTTGAATACATATAGAAAGTACGTATCTTGTAACCACGAGACACTACCTTAACTCATTTGGTCAGCTTTTATTTATCATCAACAAAATAAACGATGCGTGATTCGTCATCAGGTTGCACCACATAAATCAGATTTCTCTTTGACTATAGAGTATCTCTAACCTTATGGACTCCGCATACTCATTCATTTTATTTTTTAATATTGATCAATCCAATACATACTATATGAAGTGATTTATTAACAGCTAAACAAAAAAGTTCAAAAGTTACATATGGTTTAGTTTTCAAAGATTTCTAGACTTCAAGTTGCATGTAAAGAAGCTTCTGGGTCGAGAACTTAAAATTCCATGAGAATTTTAATAGTAAGCAGTAAAATATCTTGCACGGTTTCTGTAATAAATTTATAATTTCAATGATGTTATTTTTAGGTTCTTTTTACTATTGTTATATCTGGATGATCTCGCTACAGTTCTAATGTCTAGGTAAATCTTGTGGAATTTTAGATTGGATCATGTTTTTCCTTCTTCTTGATTCAGATCTTTCTTTATTCTTATTTTTTTATGAGATAATCTACCACGTTACTCAATGTTAAAGGGAAAATAATTATTCAAACATCACCAGAATCATTCGTTCAAACTTCTTCACCTAAAATAAGATCGTGCATGTAATTATATCATAAATTCTTTATACCGGAAAATTATTTATAGAAGTTTTCACAAGTTTTTAACAATTGGGTAGAGAACACAAAATGATTAGGGTAAAAATTTCATCAACAAATTTGATCTTGAGAGAGAATAGAGCATTCATAATTTCATTAACCTTAATTAAGTGTTTTATAAATGACGTTTCCTCTATAATGTTCAGTCGGAACAACTTCTTCATCAGATGCACCTTGTTCTTCACTAACGACTTTTTATGCATACTCATTAAGGTCACGATTAGACCGAAAATGAACATTTCTCTTACAAAAGTATGTAAAATTGACTTAGCAAGGGTTAATTCAATGAGCTTTAGAAATTGTTAATAAAAAAATTTCCAATCTACCACGGACATCCTATCTGGTTTGGTTGAATGTAATATAGCTTTTTGTATATTTATTCCCTAACTATAATATTCAATATGTATTTTCTATTATCCAAAGTCTAATCCATCAAACGTTTATATTATGTTTGCAAATCTGATTACAATACCTCTACATCCGACCCATACCGCATATGATATTGATATATTGTTTTTTATCGTTCTAATCATCTTCTAATCATGGCATAGGTTCTTCCTAAAAAATTTACAAACTTTTCTCGATCAATCATATGTTCTATATTTTTGTGAAAAACATATACACCCATTAGTTTGATATAAACTAAAATTCTAAACATTTTATGTGATGACATAGTGTTTTGATCCAAATCTTCTGAATGTTTCAATCTTGTACTATTATCTGATCTTGTTGGATATACGATCTAAAAATTATAAAATCCATTGAGATACAAAATATATATGGATATATGAATATATAATCCACCTAGAGAATTGACGGTCGTTTACTCTTTTTTTGAGATGTTTGGCCTTAATGAACATACTTCATATTAAACTATTTTGGTCGGGTCTTATTGTGTATTGATCAAACTCTCACAAAAATATTATATAATTAAATACTTATTTTATAAAATCATAAACTTATTAGTTTTTAATGATATTTATAAGTTGTGAATTTATTTTTCCAAAATTTTTCTTTTATCTTACTTATATTACTATTAAACACTAATTCAAGTTGTCTTATATACTATTCCATCTTATCACATTCAAAGTTGTATTCTACAAAAATCAGTGATTCAAAGAATTGAAGACATGTGCAAAAGGTTCCTATAGGGTTCATCTGAAGCCAAATTGTCTATCAATTAGTCAAAATGGATCAATTTGTGTAAACCATATGATGAAGAAGACTCAAATATAAGAAGATTGGAAAACCTTCAAACAACATACTCATGCAAGTTGTAGTCTAAGTTCAGGAAGCAAAATGTATTACGGGCTAAATACATGCTTTCAGTTTACTGTCCTAATCAACATCCTATATTGGTACAAGTAACAAATAGAGGATAAAAAACATGGAAAAGACTTATGAATATTATAACGTAAGGTGTTATCTATTGGATTTTATTTTAAAGAAAAGTTGATTTATGGATTGAGAGATGGTGTGATCTTCATCCGTTTATCTATTTCTCAACTGATAAAGATAAACCATGGTACAATATAGATAATATCAATAACTATTGGTTGGTTGTGTAATAGAATCTAGATAAATTAGAAAACATGATTCTTTCTTCATACATTATAAAAATAAAGAAAATATCTCTGAAGGACTCAATTGAATATACTATAAAATTATCTCCTTTTACACTAGGCAACTACAACACAAATGATACTTGGAATATTACTAGACTTAAAGGAAATAAGTCTAATTTATTTAAAAGATTATAAATACTATTACAAACCACTATCGGTTTAATTTTACTTTAGCACTTGCTCGATTTGATTCTCTATCAAATTCTTCTAGTTCACAAAGACAGGAGATGCTTCATCTTTGGTCTTAAAAAATAGAACTCGTACTTTGTTGGAATAGTCATCAACTGGAAATCTAACTCTGCACCACTTTGGGTAGGTTCATGTGTTAGATCTTAAAGGTCTGAATGAACATAATCAAGTACTTCAATATATATATTGTTGTTTGGTATGAACTTCACCATCTTCCTCTTACCCAAAACAAAACTTTCAAAAAAGCTCAAATTCTAAACTGTGATATCATCTAACAACCCATGTTTACTTAATTCATTGAGTATATTCACACTTAAATTCCTCAACCCATGATGCCAGGAGCTAGTATAGTATTTTACCACACTAGACACACACCCTACCACTACGGTGCCTCAAGAGCTTACACACCATTAGTTATATAGGATTTCATAACAACAAAGGATCCTTACAAGACCCTAAGTCTGCCATGTCCACCCCTATAGGAAGCAATTTACATTTAACTTCGAATGCATACCTTACATTATTAATTACTCTCTAAAGTTAGGTAAATAACTTTATTTATAGAGTTCTAATATCTTTGACATCACAAGATTTGTCTTTCCCGAAAATAATCTTTCCACCATCAAGTATTCGTAGATCTTCAAACCAATACTTATTTGAAGTCATATGTAATGATGCACCCAAATCCATCACACATATATCGTTTTACTTGCAGGAATAAGAAGTCATTAACCCATCAACATATTCACAATTATAAGACATAATTGCAGCATCTCCCGATTTGGCCTTCTCATAGTTGTTTTCTTTTTCCTTTCTCTGGGAAGTTCCAACTGATATGTCCTTTTTTCTGCATACCTAATATATCATTTCTGAACCTGATACAACCCTTTTTGAATTTGACCAAGAGTTTCCTCTCTTCTTACTTGAATAATAACCCATTCACACTCATTCGGTGCCTTGTGGAATCACCATTCTAACATGTTTTTTAAAGATCTTCGGACTCAAGGCACTATCGATGTTAACCATCATAAGGAGACTTTCCCATAGAGCATAATGTCTGCAAAGAGTTCATACTTAGTCAACAGATATCCTTGAAGGATGATTTATTAGTCTTTTTTCTCCATCTTCACACAAACTGCATTCAAGTCAAGTACGATTTGGTTTTAGTCATTTAGGTGCCTTCAGATCTCTATATTATTATCCATAGATAGCGCGCACAACTATTTATTCAGATACACTTTATTCACCAAAGATTTCTTCATGTAAATTTCCTCCAGCCTATTTTATATTCCTAACGTTGTAAGCTCTTTAGAAACTTCTTCTAACACTTCTTGTCACAAGGTCAATATGAGGGGACTATAAGCTTTAGGCATTACCATATCATCAACATGTGCAGATTTATCGTCGATATCAGGAACCAGTCTATTCTATACTAGATAAGTCTTAATCTTAATTCTCTAGACGTAAATTTCATTAGATCCATTGAATGTTTTTACTTAAGCTACATGGAACTTATCTTTAATGGCTTTCAGGTTTCCAGACAAGATTTACTTCACCAACCTTCAAATATTTGAACGATCTTCGCCTTCTACTATTGCTCCAAGCTCACCAAACTACTTATTGGGGGAACCATTATTGCTCATCGGAGGCAAGAGTCGATATCCGATTAAAAGAACCTACTAAAGAACAATCTACTTGTCATGTACAAAATGAGCAACAAATACAAAAACAAATGTAATTAAACCAAACACACAAGACAATATTTAACGTGGTTCGGATTGTGAAAAAATCCTACATCCACGGGAAACAAACACTCTTTTATAGATAAGTAGGTTATATGAAAACTATCTAAACATAAAGGACTCAATCCCTCCTTGTAGCAAACGATAACGTGATTCACATAACCATCTCTTCAGTGTTTATCTCTCATCTCACTTACCTCTCAAAATACCTAAATATAGTTTCTCTCTCACGAAATATGCAGCACAAGAATTGCATAACATCACACATTGAAAAAGCATTATTTTCTTCTATTTATAGATTTAGGAAAAACCTTAATTCTTCATTAAACACTCTTAATTAAACCCATTAATCAATGGCTGAAATACATCATATTACATTAATATATAAAACCTCATAATTAGAAAATCCTAACTAATATAAAAGACCCAACTATATAGGTAATCTAATTAATATAGGAAGACTAAAGCTATGAGGCCCAAATAATATAGAAGACTTACTAAATAGAATACTTCATTTTGGTCCAACTGTAGTGTTACGGTCTAGCTCAGTTCTGATTAGAGCGATGCTTCAGATCCGTTTACTTTGGACCATTCTGTTTTGGCTCAACACATATTTATTTGAACCCAAAGTTCACATATTTTCTACAATTTGTCTCGTTCGTTAGGATAATCACACATCTATGCAACCAAGTTATGGCCCAAGCTTCAGACTATTTCAACAGTTCTTACCTAATACATATCAAAATAGATCTAACACTCATGTTATCCTACGGTAATCTCTATGCTGATGTTCTATAATATAGTATTTCATTCCTCCGACCATCTTATTTGGTTGCCATCTTATTTTCATTGATGATTTTTCTTATGTTGTCAAAGTTTTATCCTTTATTTTCAGTTTTTTGTGAATTCATGTTAGAGATAAGTCATATAGATTTTCAATGTTAGAGATATAAGGCCTAAGCCCATTAGCCCATATTGTTTGTCAATAAACAAGAACTTTATACTTTATGTAATTTGATACGTTTTCTAAATACTACAAAACCCTAGTCGTTTTCCTCTTTCTTTGTTTTATCTTTTTAACATGGTATCAGAGCGTATGTGAGTTTAAGTTTTTATGTCTTCCGCTATACTGGCGGGCAGTTGTTTTAGCTGTCCGCCGGAAGAAAAAAAAGTGACTTTTTTTAATTTTTGGATCTAGTGTGTGCAGCCACAATCAGCAGACCTGTTCGAGAGGTTGGATTATGATTCAGTGCTACGGTTCTGGACAAATTATTACTAGAACAATGCAGATTTTTGTTGGTAAAACCGTAGATTCAATTTTGATTTTGATTGTAAATTAGATTTGAATTTGGATTAGCTATTTGGAATTAATATTGAATTTAATTTTGGATTTGAATTTGGCATTCAAATTTCGTTTGGATTTTGTTTGGGTATTTGGCGTTGAGATTTCATTTGGATTTTATTTGAGGTTTAGACTTTGTTTACGTTTGGACTTTGTCTGCCGTTTTCTTAAACCGACATTTGTCTTTTTGATTTCGTTTTGGTGTTTAGATTTTATTTAATATTTGGATTATGTCTGAAGTTTTCTTAGATCGGCGTATGTCATTTTGATTCGTTTGAATTTTTTTTGATTTGTTTGGTGTCTAAATATCGTTCTTCGTTTGGATTTGAATTTAGTATAGATTTAGTTTGGACTTGTTTGAATTTGTTTAGATGTTTTTGGATTTGCTTGGCTTTGTTGAGCTTCGTTTGGTTTCGTTTGGCTTTGTTTGGCTCGTTTGGATTCATTTGGTGTTTGGATTTTGGAGATTGGAGTTTAGATTTTGAAGAATGGAGAATGAAGATTGAAGTTTAGAGTCGATATTGGACTTTGGATATTGGAGTTTGGAGACTGGAGTTTGAAGATTGGAGTTTCGAGATTAGAGATTGAGTTTGAAGATTGGAGTTTGGAGACTAGAGATTGAGTTTGAATCTTGGAGTTTGGAAATTCGAGATTGGAGATAAGATTTTGGAAATTGGAGTTCGATTTTGGGATTTGACGTTTCAATTTTGATTTTGGCATTTTGTTTTGATTTTTGCTTTCGAGTATGGTTTTGAAGTTTGATGTTTCGTTTTTGCTGCGATTTTGGTTTTTATTTTGTGTAACAAACTCATAATACAAGAATAAGCATTGTGAGTTTGAGAGACGGTATTAGAGATATAAGGCCTAAGTTTATTAACCCATATAATTTGTCTATAAATAAAAGCTTTATACATTATGTAATTGATACACTTTCTACGTAATACAAAACTTTAATCGTTTTCGTATTTCTTTGTTATATTTTTTTCTACCGTCAAAACATGTTCTTTGTAAACTAGCCATGAAATGTTTATACTTAAGATGTTTCATAGATTTTTAACATTCTACTTATTTGTTATATCTCATATAATAGTGTCATATATAATGAGGTATCGGAGTGTTGGCCCTCTCTCTAATGCAACTTGGTTTCTTGGTAAATTTTATTGAATTTTAAATAAGTTCAAACCAGTTTATTGAAACTACTTTGGTATAAGTCAAATAGTTTTGCATGCTTTAATTTCAATGTACTTATGTGCTTTTATACATACCCTTTAATTAACATCGGTGGTTATGGGAAATAAACATTGTTTTGAGTAACCAAATATGAAATTGTCAATGGTCTTTGGTAGAAGAAGTGTGACGTAGATTGTTTTTATAATTGTGAAATGGATAAAGTTCCCATAAAATGTTTACTCTATCTTCATAATTAGTTTATTCTTCTCGTCTTCGTTTATGTCGAGAATATGTTTGATGCTCGATTGGACCGTGGTTGTTATTTATTCGTGGCATCTTCGTGGTTGTTTAGTCACCTTGGGTGTATTATTGTAAAGGGTTATTTTTAGGTTATTGTCTATTGATTTTATCCTTTGTGCTTCACACCAAACTGCACCTGGATTATCAACCGCCGGAATAAATAATTGAATTGTTGTTTTCCATGCCTTTTTTACCAATTATATATAAGTCGGTCTTGTTTGACCTAGATTGTTTGTTAGGTGATTTTGGCTTTGAACAGTGAGTCGTCCCTCGACTATCGCATTTGGTGGCAGATAGTTCTTGGACTTTCAAATGTCCGTTGGCAGTCCCTGGACTATCGCGTTTGGATAAAGTTAGTCCAGAGGATCCTCTGATCCACCAGATGCTGCCACCTGTCCCCATACTCCTCAGTTTTTTGTGTCACCAGTAGTCCTTTGACTTTAGGTACGATTTTGCCCTTTGACCAAAATCCTTGTTGGCAGCCTGTTGGTGAGATGGAAAATTTTTCTTACGTGGCACTTATTAAATGAATCCCACGTGTCATTTAATCACCTTTTTTTTTAAGAGAACTCGGAATCGAGAAATTTCTACATAATCACCTAGTTTAAACTACTGAAATAGCTCTCTTCACTAACATCGATTCCCGTGCTTTCTCTATAGACACTTGTCTTTCTGCTTTGGACAAAATCACACGAGTTACTCACTTCGCCACTTCCCAAAGATTTCTCAACACTACCTCTTGTGCATTCAATGAGTTATGTGTTTGTGAAGCTTTGTTTGGCTTCCGAATACTATGTGTTACAATATCCATATAGCATTGTTACAATTACCTCGAAATCCAACAAAGATTAATAACCAAACCCAACGATCCTAGAGATTTTATTGACCTCCACAGAATTTATTAAACAAGTGAAAAAACATATTAAATGAGAAGAAGGTCAAATTCAGCTTTGTTAAGTAAGAGAAACGCAACCAGAGTTCAATCTTATCTGTAGTCAACAATGAAAACTAAAGCTGAAAGGAAAAAAACAAGTTTAATACAAGAAAAGTACTCATTCAATAGTTCATGAAGACTTTTCAACTAACCAAAACCAACCATTTTGTAACACTGAATTTGAACTTTCACCTAAATAATTATAAAAAACATTCGGTCAAAATAAGCAACCAGCTTCAAATCAATCTCTATTGCTAGTCAATATGTCTTAAGAAATCACAGGTTTCAAGCTTGTAATTTTAAGAACTAAAAAAACGTAGAAAAGAGGAAAATCAAATGAAATCAAAAGAAGATTCAAACCCACAAAACTATCCACCATTAAAAAGGGTTCACCAACATAACTAAAAAATCGGTTTTTCAGTAAAACCTAGAAACTTTCTATCTTAGAAAAAGGTAGAGAGAGTAAAGTAAAAGAAAAAAAAACAAAACTCAATATGAATCCGAGAAGAAGACAAAGAAAAAGACTATCTTGACTTTTGGTTCCTGTTTTTCTTTCACTGAAGAAAATAAAAATCTACTTTTGTTTGTGTTCTTCAAAAACTCTGTAATCAAATCTGGTAGGAACAAAGAAAATAAGCTTTTATTTTGACTCCTATGAAAGGATACTGGGGTTGAGGAAGAAGATGGCCCTCCTCTGGACTGTGGCGATTGAGTTCGAAAAGGACGAGGAGTCCCGTGTTTCGAAAGAGGTTGTTTGCCTACTATAGAGGTTGATATATGGGGCTTTGATGAAGAAGCAACTCCATTACTGGAAAAAGGTTGTTTGTCTAAAGCTGTTAAATTTTGAGTCTTTGATGAAGAAGCAACTCCATTAACATGCGATTTCATTCTGACAAATCACTGATACATAAAACAAAACAAAAAATCAAACTCAATTGATGTTTTTCAGACAAAGAAAGAAGATTTAGGGTTTGTGTTTCGATTTGAGTATAGATTTAGGGTTTAGATTAGGGTTTGATTTGGGGATTTGCTGTAGAACAAGGGAGAGAGGGGATGAGAAAGTCGAGGGATTGGAATTCGAAAAGAGTGAAGTCTGTTCAGGTTTGCAGAATATCTAGGGTTAGATTTGGTTTAATTATTATAATAAATTAAATTAAATTAATTAAAACAAAAAATGTAACAATGTAACGCACTGATTGATATTGTTATAAATGAATTTGGGGAAAAATATTACACGTATGTATAATAATGCCACATGGACAAATTGATTTAATTTTAAATGTCAAGCTGGAAATTGAAGGGGTATGTGGGTCATTTAATGTCTCGGACTAAGTTTGGGGTTTGACCTAAAGTTAAGGGACTACTGGTGACACAAAAAACTGAGGAGTATGGACACAGGTGGCAGCATCTGGTGGATCAGAGGATCCTCTGGACTAACTTTATCCAAACGCGATAGTCGAGGGACTGCCAACGGACATTTGAAAGTCCCGGAACTATCTGCCACCAAACGCGATACTCGATGGACGAATCACTGTTCAAAGCCTTATATCTCATATAATAGTGTCATATATAATGAGGTATCGCAGTGTTGGCCCTCTCTCTAATGCAACTTAGTTTCTTGGTAAATTTTAATGAATTTTGAATAAGTTCAAACCAGTTTATTTAAACTACTTTGGTATAAGTCAAATAGTTTTGCATGCTTTAATATCAATGTACTTATGTGCTTTTATACATACCCTTTAATTAACATCGGTGGTCATGGGAAATAAACATTGTTTTGAGTAACCAAATATGAAATTGTCAATGGTCTTTGGTAGAAGAAGTGTGACGTAGATTGTTTTTATAATTGTGAAATGGATAAAGCTCCCATAAAATGTTTACTCTATCTTCATAATTAGTTTATTCTTCTCGTCTTCGTTTATGTCGAGAATATGTTTGATGCTCGATTGGACCGTGCTTGTTAGGGAATTGCTAAAAAATAGCTATTTTTACTCCGTGAAGTCGCTTGTTTTGAATTTTAAAAGTTACTCCGTGAAGTTATTTTTTTGACGATTTTGTCCTTCACGAAATCGTATAAATAGAAGAAATTACTCCGTGAAGTTACCATAATTTCCAAAAAAAAATAAACTTTCTCTACCTTCTCTCTACTTTCTCTCTCTAAACATAAAGAACTAAAACTAAAAGTAAAGAAGTTAATACTATCATTATCAATTAAAATGTTACTCATTGTCTTCAAAACCACTTAATCATATATCCTAACACTTAAATTACTTATTTGCAAAAAAACATATTTAGATCTTAGTTTTCGAAAGGTTTCTTAAACCATAATGGGTATTTTGTTTAACTTTAAATTTATATTGTTTTTAGTTAGTATAAGTCCTTAGTAAATGATAACCTACTAAAAAATTACAAAAATGGACAAAATTGAAAGATATATGTTAAAAAAATTGGAGAAAAAAAAACGATACAGATCTGATACAGGTCTGTACGCCATTTTCCCGACGGAAAGTACCATCTTCTTCGACAGGAAGATCACGAAGAACACCACCTGGACGCCATCGTCTGGCGGAAACGGATATTTTTTTATTTTCTTTTTAAAATTATTTTTTTAGAAAAACAGAAAGATACAAGGGTCAATGTTCATGTTGGTTTGTAGAAAAACAAGTTTTGTTACCATTTCGTCAAGTTTTGTTAACATTTTTATTAAGTTTTACAAAGTTGAAAAAAAAAGTTTTGGTTAGTTTAAGTTTTGAGTTTTTATGATTTTATTGAGTTTTAGGAAGTAAAATGTTAGGTTATGGTAGATTTTCTGTTTTGCAACTTCATGAAGTAAATAATGGCATAAAACATAATTAAATGAACTTCTAAGGACTTTTTGGGTTTTTTGCCTAGTTGCAATTTTGTAAATATTGAAAAACAGAAAAGGCGACTTCGCGGAGTAGTTTTGGCTTTTTTTTTAGCAATTCCCTGGTTGTTATTTATTCGTGGCATCTTCGTGGTTGTTTGGTCACCTTGGGTGTATTATTGTAAAGGGTTATTTTTAGGTTATTGTCTATTGATTTTATCCTTTGTGCTTCACACCAAACTGCACCTGGATTATCAACCGCCTGGATAAATAATTGTTGTTTTCCATGTTTTTTTACCAATTATATATAAGTCGGTCTTGTTTTACATTGATTGTTTGTTAGGTGATTTTGGCTTGCTCCATAGTGTCCAAATTTGTTGCGACTAGTTGGGGATTATACGTTAATGTTTGGGCTAGAATTTTGGTTATAATGGCTTGTATGTCATGTTTTATCTTGGGTGCACCTATATTATTGTAGGTGCCTAGGTTCTGGCTGCAATGCAAACTGATGTGCCTTCATACACTTACGGCTGACCTGGTGGGTAAATGGTTGGATTGCCGATCATAGGGGTGTACTTTTGCATCATTATTTAGTTTATAGGTGGTTGTTGTGATTGTTAAGAATATAAAGCCCATATAAAGCCCAAGCCCTTTAGTTTTCTTTTATTATAAATAAGAGCATATGCTGTACTAATTTATATACTTCTGAATAATATAAAAACCCTAGCCGTCTAGCGGTTTGTTCCTTTTGTTCTTTATTTAACATGGTATCAGAGCCAGAAGTAAACTGATTGCGTAAATGTAACAATCAGATTTATCAGGTATTTGATTTCGTATTAGATCTGATTGATAAAATTATCAAGTATTTGATTTCGTATTAGATCCGATTGATAAAATTGTAAGTGGAATTTATCGGTGAAATTGGGGCTTAGAAGGAATCGAAATTGCAAAAGTATTGGTAAAGAATATTTTTTTGGTAAAATTGCATTGTTAACTTATTGGTAAAGTTGCGTCTCGGGGAACAATCAGAATTGAATTAAGAAAGATTGGGAAAATTGCATTGTGTAAATTATTGGTAAAATTGCATAAAAGCATTGTTCGGCAAGAAGAGTAGCGTCTGAGATTATTGTGTTTTGGTAAAATTGCACTGGATAAATTTCAGGTAAAATTGCACAAAAGTATTGTTCGGCAAATAAAAGTTTTCTCCGATAAATTTGGTTTATTGAAGTAGTGGTAAAATTGCACAAAAGTCCGATGAAATTGCAGAAGAGTTATTATTGAATTATTAGTAAAATTTCTAATAAATAGATATAGTTTTCGGTTTTTCGGATCTGCTGTGTGCAGCTCCAATAAAACGGTCCGATCGAAAGGAAAACGAAGTCCAGTTTTTCTGAATTTTGGAGAGCATGTTTGGGACATCCGGCCCTTCAATATGACCGATCGGATATTTATTCGGTGCTATAGTTTGGGAGAAATTACAACTCGAACAGTGGAGCAGTTTTGTTGAGATTGTGGATCTTATTGCGAACATTATAGGAAAAGATGATAAGAAGAACTTTGTTACATCTGCATAAATTCGGGTATGTCCTCGTCTTCCACTTCAGGTATTGATTCATCATTGTGGATTTTGGATTCGGGTGTGTCTCATCATATGTCACCTCACATGTCGAACTTTGTTTCGTTGTCTCATGTTTCACCCATATCTGTTTTGTCTGCTAGTGCTACACCAATGTCAGTAGAGGGTATTGGCTCTGTTTGTACCCCTCATATATCGTTATCTGATGTTTATTACGTTCCAACCCTTGCTTTGAATCTTGTTTCGGTTAGTCAATTTTGTAAATCTGGTTATTGTGTCTTATTTTCCGATTCTGTTTGTGCTATACAAAATGAACAGACCCAAAGAGTGATTGGGACAGGTCGTAAAATAAGGGAACTCTATGTTTTGGAGAAACTCGAAGTAACAGATATGGATGTC
This sequence comes from Limnanthes douglasii subsp. nivea, assembly GCA_036936605.1. Lineage (NCBI taxonomy): Eukaryota > Viridiplantae > Streptophyta > Magnoliopsida > Brassicales > Limnanthaceae > Limnanthes > Limnanthes douglasii. Next base: position 60,451,717 of record JAUPFV010000002.1, on the reverse strand, counting down.
TATGGTGTTGATAGTGAAAAAACATACTTGACTGATATTGCTGCCTCTAGTGTTGATTTGTCTTCGTTTCGTTTGAATCCTTCATCGTCTAAGTTTTATCTTTGGCATTCTCGTCTTGGACATGTATCTACATCGCGTTTAAAGTTTTTAGTCTCTACAGGTGCTTTAGGTCAGCTAAACACTTGTAATATCTCGGATTGTAGTGGTTGTAAACTTGCAAAATTTTCGGCATTACCGTTTAATGAAAGTATTTCTTCCTCTATTGCTCCGTTTGATATTATCCATTCTGATGTCTGGGGTCCATCTCCTGTCTCCACAAAGGGTGGTTCATCCTACTATGTTTCTTTCATCGATGATTATACTCGATATACTTGGGTTTACCTTATGAAACGGAGATCAGATTTCCTTGGAATTTATAGAGAATTTCTGGAACTTGTTAAGACTCAATATTCTGCTGTAATAAAATGTTTCAGGTGTGACTTGGGGGGTGAATATACATCCAATTATTTTACTCAGTTACTTGCATCTGATGGTACCATACATCAGTCTTCTTGCACTGACACCCCTCAGCAGAATGGTGTTGCAGAAAGAAAACATCGTCATCTTATTGAGACTGCTCGTTCTTTACTTTTATCTGCTGAGGTTCCTACTATTTTTTAGGGAGAAACAATTCATACTGCTGTATATGTGATTAATCGAATTCCAACTGCTCATAATGCAGGGATGTCTCATTTTCAGAAGTTATATGGACAACTTCCAAATTATTCTTCCTTACGAGTGTTTGGATGTACATGTTTTGTCCTTCTTCCTCATGTAGAACGCAACAAATTGGGCCCTAAATCCGCAATATGTGTTTTCTTGGGTTATGGTGTTAGACAGAAAGGTTATCGTTGTTTTGATCCTACTAGTCAGAAACTTTACGTCTCTCGACATGTTACTTTTCTTGAGCATATCCCGTTTTATTCGATTCCAACGAAATCACATGATATAACAAGTACCAAACTTGAGACTATTAATCCCTTTGAAAATAATAGCGACATATCCATTGATATTGATGTGCTAGCTCTTGAGACATCAACTAAAACTGATACTACTTCTGCTCCATCAAGTCCTGATTCAGCTTCTTCTTTTAGTGAACCACCAGCTCCACCCCTTAGAAGATCTACTCGTACAAGTAAGTCTACCAAACTACCAGATTTTACGTATTCTTCTTACTCAACTCCTTTTGCCTCTTTCATAGCAAAAATACATGATTTATATGAACCTCAGTCGTTTAAAGAAGCTGTTTCTGATCCTCGTTGGCAAAATGCAATAGTCGAAGAGCTCACTGCTCTTTCCCAAACTCATACATAGGATATAGTTAAGCCTCCATCCGGTAAACATATAATCGGTTCTCGATTGGTTTTTAAAATTAAAACAAAATCTGATGGATCTGTTGATAGATATAAGGCTCGTCTTGTAGCAAAAGGGTATTCGCAGAAGTATGGTATGGATTATGATGAAACATTTGCCCCAGTGGCAAAAATGACGACTATTCGTACTCTTATTGCGGTTGCTTCTGTTCGCCAGTGGAAAATCTTCCAACTCGATGTCGAAAACCCATTTTTGAATGGTGATCTTCATGAGGAGGTTTACATGACTCCTCCTCCAGGTGTTGCTCACCAACCAGGTGAAGTTTGTCGACTTAGGAAAGCCTTATATGGACTCAAACAAGCTCCTCGTGCCTGGTTTGAAAAATTCTCTACGGTTATAACTTCACTTGGTTTCCTTGCTAGTAATCACGATTCGGCCTTGTTTATCAAATGTACTAGTGTAGGACGAATTATTTTATCCTTATATGTAGATGATATGATCATTACAGGTGATGATATTGATGACATTGCAGTACTAAAACGTGATTTGACTCAGCGTTTTGCGATGAAAGACTTGGGACTATTACGATATTTTTTAGGTATTGAGGTGGCTCACTCTCCAAAATGTTATATTCTCTCTCAAACAAAATATATATCTGATTTATTCGAACGAGCGCGACTTTCTGATAACAGAACGGTAGATACTCCTCTTGAAACCAATGTTCGGTATTCTCCGACTCATGGCGTTCCTTTGTCAGATCCAAGTCTATATCGAACTCTTGTAGGGAGCTTGGTCTATCTTACAGTTACTCGGCCAGATATAGCTTATGTTATTCATGTGGTCAGTCAGTTTGTTACTGCTCCTACATCTGTTCATTGGGGAGCTGTTCTTCGAATATTGAGATATCTTCGTGGCACTCAGTTCCAGAGCCTTTTATTTCCCTCGACCTCTTCACTTGAATTTCGTGCCTATAGCGATGCTGATTGGGATAGTGATCCTCATTATCGATATTCTACTACCGGTTTCTGTATTTTCCTTGGAGATTCATTAATATCATGGAAAAGAAAGAAACAAGATGTTGTCTCTATATCGTCTACTGAAGCTGAGTATCGTGCTATGGCTGTCACCACATGTGAGATTGTTTGGTTACGATGGCTTCTTGCAGATATATGGGTTAATGTTACTAAACCAACTTCCCTACATTGTGATAACAAAAGCGCCATGCAGATAGCAAAGAATTCAGTTTTTCATGAGAGGACGAAGCACATTGAAATAGATTGTCATTTCACTCGACATCATCTTCAGATCGACACCATCTCGCTTCCGTATGTTCTATCAGCTTTGCAGATTGCTGATATTTTCACAAAGGCTCAGTCCACAGCGCGGTTTCGTTTTCTTTGTGACAAACTCTCAATGCTTATTACTGTTGCATTGTAAGTTTGAGGGAGGGTGTTAAGAATATAAAGCTCATATAGAGCTCAAGTCCGTTAGCTTTCTTTTATTATAAATAATGTTGTACTAATTTATATACTTCTGAATAATACAAAAACCCTAGCCGTCTAGCGGTTTGTTCCTTTTGTTCTTTATTTAACAGTGATATTAATAGAAACATGAGATTGATTTTTTTATTGGTTATTTTTATCTCTAAGTTGTTGATTTATCCCATTGTGATTCTCTCTCGAAATAGATTTTGGTTTGTCCGTCATTTTTCTTATTTTGGATGATTATTTGTTGCGAGAAACCTAATTATCTTATATCAAGAGATGGACCTATGAAGTTGTTTGATCTTTAGTTTCATCCACTTGTCATGAGTCATCGAACATAAAATATAGCAATTATGGTCATCTTCTACCAGTTCTTGTTTGTTCTCGAAAATAAACCAAAGTGATGTCATTAGTAATTAATTTTTAAAATATATTCTGCCTATTATGTTGACCATAATTTTTTATAATCAAATTTGTGTAAGAAAATACTTAATCGTAAAAGATAAAATAAAAACCACTTAGGAAAATAATCTACTTTCACATAGACGTTTCACTAATATGTTCGTAAAAACTATACCAAAATTGATTAAAAATAAAAATTAGAGAAAAATAATAAACTTCTTGTTTTAAAAAGATAATAAATTTGATTATTTAATAAAAAATATGGATCTTCATGTTCCATATTTTATTTGAATTATATATATAGCTAAATATATTAATGTTTATCTTCAAACGGTTATATGTTTACAATATCTTGATATATGGTTAATTTACTCATATATTATAATTTTTTATTTTTTATTTATTTAAAAAATATATATGGTTTAGCTAATGTACATAATGGTATTTTGAATTTTGACCGAAAATATATTGGTCAATAAAATTTCGGTCAGCTTTCGTAAACGAAGAATCTTTCTTTTGTACATATCTTAAAAGATACTGTATAACAAATCGTAAAATTTATAGACAATTATATTTTGGAGGTTAATAGTGTATTTGAACCTATAAGATTGAAAATCTCTAAATATTCGTTATATAATGATTTCAAAATTCAAACATTATCGAAGATAACAATGTATATTCATTACTGAATAAATAACATTTTATAACATACTAAAAATTGTCAAATTTTTCATTAATATGTTGCAATATCTTTTTTGTAACAATTTAACCATAATCGACAGTAGTATCTGCGCGGTCACTAACAAAAAGCACTTGCAACAGAAGCCAATCGCAACCGAAATCCATTACAAATATGACCAGAATAAAAATGATTAATGTCATTCCAAAATTTGTTGCAAAACATCAAGTCAATATTTAGGTTGTGTGACTTGACTTCTGTGGCTGACATGTTAAATTTTATTGCAAATCTTGTTACAGTTTCTAAATTTAATAAAAATGCAAAAAAAACTGCAAATATTTTACAACCCGACATATCATTTGCAGTCTTATTTCATTATTCTAAAATATAGTCAATTCCATAATAAGTTTTTTTTATTGCATCAACATAGTTGATTCTAGAATTATTACATCAACTTTTATATATATATATATATATTTCTAGAATTGTGTTCAGCTTACTCAATTCTGCAAGTTAGTTCCTTACCTTTATGATCTATAATATCAATCAAAGCATTGAACAAAATAACTCATTCAAATTTCTTGATTATCATAAAGTCCTTCAACATCCTATTAAAAACATCTTTCTTGTGATCCGGTACTTTTATTTGCAGAAAAAAAAAAACAAATGATAAAGGTTGTTAAATGTAAATTACTTCAAAAACAAATTTCTTGAGCTTACAAATTATAAAAAATTTAAATGTTTGGATATCTTTATAAGTCGTCTTTTGCAGTAAAACTCACTTTCTAAACATGCATATTAGTGTGGCTTCTAAGAAATCTACAAGAGAGTAGAGACTCATTTATATTTAATATATTTGCGAACGTATTTCAAAACTTAGTTATCAAATGTCGCATTTGTTTTACAAGGAGAATGAGCAATTTAAAAATAAAGTTAAACACACACATTTAGCATCTTGACATATAACTAAAAGCATATGCATGAACATGGAAAATACATGCAAAACATAAAATTTCCTGATAATAAATACCAAAGAACAAATCGTACTAACATGCAATTTTATGAGTTTTAGAAAAATACCATGATCATTATTCTAAATTCTTAAGTACCAATGAGACCTTCCAGAGGGCCGATGTCATTTACTTAAATTAAAGTAACCCTAATTTGATTTTCTTAAGTACCGGTGAAACCTTCCGGAGGACCGACTTCACCTACTTAAAATCAAAAAGTTGCAATCCTAAGTACCGATGAAACCTTCAGGAGGGTCGATTTCATCTACTTAAAATTAAAATCAACACAAGGACCATTTTCAATGATTTTCTCTGTTTCGTGATTAATTTAAACCCAAACGTGAACCTTCCGGAGGGCGGTAAAATTTGAATTTGAATTTATTTTCGAACCTTTAGAAGCCTAGGATCCATAAGAAAATTAATTTTAACATTCCGGATGGTCGATTAAATTAATTCCTTAGTTTCACCTACTGGTCTATAAAACCTTAGTCATGCATCACCATTTAATTATTCAAGCATACGCAATTTAATTCATAAATATACATAAAACGATTAGCATGTCCAAAAATATCATATTTTTTAAATAAATAAATTTAATATATATTAAATTATTCAAATAATTAATTTTTAAAAAATTAAAATTTAATATATATATATATATATATATATATATATATATATATATATATATATATATATATATATATATATATATATATATATATATATATATATATATATATATATTAAAGAACATGTCTACTTGCTGCAGCGGGCTTACCTGTTTTACCAGCAGCGGGCCTGCTTGCTTCAGCAGCACTAGCCTGTTTACCAGCCTGAGGTTCTGGGTAATGCACAGCCAGGAGCAGCACTGCTGCCATTCAATATATGTCCAGCCAGCAGCCTTCTACTGCTACCATCGCGATAATAGTGGGTTTGTGAATCCTCCAAAGTCACGCCGTTCACCACAACGTCTGCAATTCGCTAGCCATGATGAACACCATAGGACAGACTTCGATCAACGTTAATATCAGCGGTTGATGAGCCGTTGTCCCAATAATTTTGATTTTGTTTGTTATATTATGGTTAATTTGATGTTAATTTCGAGAGGAGAAATACTAGACATCAATTAACCCTAATTTAACCGAAAAAACCCCAAACTATCAAAAATATAATTTATTCATATTAAACATGAAGAAACTAGATAAACATGTTTTTTTAATACAAATAAATCACATAAACATTATTTTCGTACAATTCGTAATCTCATGCCCTAACCAGCTCAATCAACGTATAATCTCAATGGCATGGATTTTTTACAGTGAAGAAAAAACATGCATCTTTATCTATTAACACACAATTTGATTATTCTATCGAATCCAAAAACATGTTAACTTGGCTCGGATACCAAATGTTACAAATTATTCGAAATCGTATCAAATAATATATAACAAATCTAAAAATAATTAAACTTTTTTGTGGATTCGCCTATTGAATAAATAAAAGAAGAATGTTTACGGGTTTGCTTGCTACTTTCCATCTAGTATTCTCTATTGTTCCGTTTCGTTCTTTAGCGATTCTGTATATTGCCTTGAGAAACCTGCAGAACGAGTTAGTAAAAAAATGGTTTCCAGACACTAAAGGAAGCGACCGTCTGTTCGATTATGGTTTAGGATGATGAAATTCATAAACCTAGCCCCTTACTTATAGTCTTTAGAATGTGGAGCCCAATATTGTAAATCTTATCCTTTATTACTTCCTTGTGTCTAAGGACCATGACCCGATAAATTGATAATTCAGTTCATATCCTTGATTTATTAATTCATGCTTAAGTGTTGAGATTTGGTCCATCTTTCCAAATTTAACATGATTACTACACCGGAGCCCAAATTTAACCTGATTACTACACTGGAGCCCATAGCGCCTTTTCAACTATAGGTACAATTTAGTTAATTAAATAATTAAGTCCATTACTTTTAATTTGGACTTCCTTAAAACAATGACCAAATATATTTATTTAGCATATCGGTCCAAATTATTGTCAATCTATAAATATATTAAATAAATATATTCTAACATAATATCATTATAAAAAACTATTTGTTAGAAAACGATTAACTCAAAAGCTAACCGATAAGACTAAAACTCTTAAATGAGAAATACACTAGAATTAGAGTCCGTTTACGTTAACAAAATTGATTGTAACAAACACTAATTGATCTAATTGGGAGTGGATAGTAACAAGTTTTTAAACAAAAATATTTCACTATATAAACTAAAATTAGCTCCATCTATCGATAGAGTATACATTGATTGCGATTGTTTAAGAGGTTAAATTCATGAAACTTATAATATGATATTAAGTCTGATAGTGTCATCTCTCGTACAAGTTTTGAGTTTTGAGTTTCTCTTATTAGCACCCGTTCATAATCATATTAAGCAATAATAAAGGATAACAAAATATTGGAAATCATGCCAACTGGACGGACGAAATCAACTCCCTAAAGAGAAATCTCAATCGTTCGTTACATAAGAAACTTAGCGGTTGAGCAAAAGGTTGGTAGCATATATATACAGTACGTGAAATGATAATTTCCGCTTATTTATTTCGTTCCAAACTTTTTTCAATCGAGCTGAAACAGTTAAGCTTTATTCTCTTATTTGGTAAACCATGGTTTGGTGAGGGTAATAGATAGTTCGGAAAATTCAGGTTCGAATAATCAGAACTAGCGGTGGCAAACGTGGCCACCATCGGATCCACGATCCATTAATAGTTTTAAGTGGGTAGGTGTGCGAAAGACAGCGTGTTATTTATTTAACAGTTTTAAGCGTATAGCGTGTAACTGTTTAAGCGTGTAACAGTTAAGCGTGTCTGACAGGTAGCAGGTTAGATGTTTAAACCGGTGTACGTTATTCACCAAACAATCCATTTAAATCCGTCTTTATCAAGTATTTTATAATCATATTTAAAACTAATTTTATTTTTTTAAGCAAAAGAATCGATATATTACTGACTTGAAAGTTTTACAGAATACAAGGATCAAATTGAGAATAAACTCTTGACAGAGTCATAAGTAATTTGACCGAAACAAATAATCCCCAAATCACTAAAGAAACCCTAAATCGACACAGAGTCTTCCTCAACCTCCACCTTCGACACCAACAGAAACTACTCCCAAATCTCTCCTGCAACCATCGATCTGATCTGAACTCCAATCAAAGCTCCTCACCAAACTTCAAATCGATTCTTAGAATCAGAATCAAACCCCAAAACTTTATCCAAGATCGATATAGCCTAGCCCCAAACTTTCTAGGGTTGTAATGGCTAAAAGCTGATTGGGAACATTTAAGCCCTCGAAAGCAAAGTTTTGACGATCAATAATGGCTCTCTTCGCGATCCAGTCCGCAGCTTGATTCTGAGTTCTGGATACGTGACGGAGAGTCATTCTTGGTCTGATTAAACTTCTGCAAACAATGCGCAATGGCTCAAGAGAAGAGACAGAGAGACCACTTGCAAGCATGTTGATTAGAGCCAGACAATCTGACTCTATATCGACAATATCCCAACCATAACACTTGCAAGTGAGAAGCCCTTCGATTATAGCTTTGAATTGAGCCTGAAAAGGATTCATTTTGCCGAAAATAAACCCTTTACCCAACAAAATTTCACCCTTATCATTTCTGACAATGAGGCCTCCATTGGATTCACCTGAAGAGTGACAGGCGCCATCGACGTTGATCTTCAATCGACCAGGAGGAGGAGCTAGCCATTTCAGGTTCGACACACGCTTTTTTCTCTTATTAATAGATTTGCAGCCCATCGCAGAACCTGCGTTATAAACTATAGACCAGTGCTTAGAATGTAGTTTATCCCCAGAGTCAATAGCCAAGATTATTCTACAGACTCTATCAACAGCACTCTTGAAACCATCATGAGTGTTGTTGAATTTAGAGTTGTTTCTATTAAACCAGATGGTCCAACATATAACTTGCGGGACTAAATGAGTGATGTGAAAATTGCATTTTTTAAAACCGAACCAAGTATGAAGAAGATGATTAAATGTCATATGCCTGTAGATAGGAACCTTAAACAGCCAACCAAAGTAATTCCATAAAGCCCAGGAATAGTCACAGTAGATGAAGAGATGGTTCTTCTCTTCACTACTGCAGCAGAATTGACATTTAGAAACAATTACAAAATGTCTCTTGGAAAGGATACTATCGATTGGGACAAAAAATTTAATGATTTTCCAACACAAAAAAGAAATTTTTTTGGAATAAAATGGCTCCAAATCTTTTTTAAAAAACTTGATTTACTGCTAGCTTTTCTAATAATGTTCCAAGTTTCCATAGTATTAAAATTTCTATATTTAGATAAATTCCAAACAATCTGATCATCATGATCAGAGTTAAGCTTTAAAGTGGAAATGTGATTTACTTGGTCCTGATTTAGAACAGTCAAAAGAGATTGAATGTCCCAACATGACCATTTCCAAAAAGACTTAACAGTAGCAGGCAAGAACCAATCCCTATCACCCTGACTAGCTAAGATAGGAGGCATACCATGCCAAGCATCTAGCCAGAAATCGACATTATCCTTCCCAAGAACCCAACTAATATGCTGCTCAGCCATATTCTTAACAGAGTAAAGCCTCTTCCAAACAACAGAATCAGTGACCTTACAACTAGCTTTAGAGGGGTGGGTGTTAGAACAATAAGTTTTATGCATTAAGTCAGACCAAATAGAATTGTTTTTTCGAGAAAGAAACCAAAGCTTATAACTAAAAGTGAACTGAATATCAACTAGCCTTTTAGTATTAAGCCCACCCTCATCATGGGGTTTGCAAAGCATATTACAAGAGGTCCAATGTATGGACTTCTCATTATACTTAGACCTCCACAAGATCTGTTAAGTCTTGAAGCACCACCTTGACTGAACTTAGCAGATGTAATCACCTTAGTTTTGTTTTTATTTACTACTTGACCACTGATTGTTTGATATTTGTCTAGCAGGTCACTGAGCTTCATGATGGTGGAGGGCAGACTGTTTGTAAAGATGATGATATCGTCTGCAAAGGCTAAACTAGGTAAGAGATAATTAGATTTAGTGTAATATTTCATACTGTCATTTACATTAAAAAGATTCTGAATCCCTCTAGTAAGCACATCTTGTGCAATAATAAAAATACTAGGAGACAGGGGATCTCCCGTCTCACTCCTTTCTTCTGGGGGAAATAGCCCACGCTTAAGCTATTAATTAGGACAGACAACATTACATTGGAAATAAGAGTATTAACAATGGAAACAAACTCTTTAGAAAAGCCAAAACATTCTAAAACCTTAAGGACAAAAGCATGAGACATTCTGTCAAATGCTTTTGTCATATCCAATTGCATAATAATATTACCCTTGCTAGGCCTTTTATTAATATTATGAAGCATCTCCTTAGTGATAAGAATATTCTCATGTATGAGTCTATCCTTAACAAAGGCACCCTGGTTTTTAGAAACAATTTTAGGAAGCAAAACAGCAAGCCTACAGTTAATAAGACTAGAGATAACCCTGTTAAAAATAGAACAAAGACTAATGGGCCTGTAGTTGTCCCAATTAATAGGATTAGAGCCCTTAGGAATTAAGCAAATCCCAGTGGCAAAAACCCCTTTAGGAACACTAAAACCCTTAAGATAAGCATGAAAAGGTTATCAGAATCAGTAATAGTCTTAGGGATATTAGAGTAGAAATTATCCTGCATATCAAGATCAGTAAAGTTATCACAAGAACCAGTAGATAGAATATTTTTTAAATGAGATTCAGCAGACTTAGCTATGTCATCCTGATTATATATCCATCTGCCATTCTGCTTAATACCACTAATAAGATTTTTCTTGCGCTTCTTAGATACATATCTATGATAAACCTTCGTATTGCCATAACCTTCATTCAACCAAGTGTTGAAGCACTTCTGCCTCCAATAGAACTCCTCATCTTTAAGGGCTTTAATAAGAGTGTTATTAGAAATATCCAGTCTATCTTTAGAATTAATGTTGTTTTCACTTAAATGGATAGACTCATTTAGGTTGACATCATCAGTAGCCATCTTAACTTTATTAAAAATGTTCCCAAATTGATTTTTGTTCCAATCTCTAAGTCTCTTTTTCAGCCTCTTCGATTTGAACCAGAAAATATTGTTGTGACTTCCACAACAAGGAATGTCCCAACTCTGCTTAACCAGACTTAGAAAACCAGAGTCATTAGTCCAAGCATTTAAGAATTTAAAATTACATTTATTATAATGAAGAACAAAATTAGAATTTTTAGACAATTGTTGACTAAGGTTATGTCAAGCCTTTTCCTGCAACGATTGTTGCTCCAAGTGAATCTAGATCCCACAAACCCAGTATCTTCCAGGTTACAGACTCGGATGGTTTCATTAAAGTCTTCAGAGCTCCCAAAATCAAAATTAGAACAACCCAACTGGTCCTCAGAACTAGTTATAGCATTAAAGTCCCCAGCAAGTAACCAGGGGTTACTATCATTAGCCAGAGAAATCATATTATTCCAAAGGTCTTTACAAAGAGAACGGGTATTCTTAGCATAAACAGAAGTAAAAGTAAAACAAAAGTTGCTAGTGCTGATGTTCATATGTAAAAATTGATTATGATCAACCATAATAGAAAGGTTGACATCAGGAGACCAAAACACCCACACTTTGCTAGAACAATTAGAAGCAAATTTAGTCAACCCAATTCTTTTAGAAATCTTCTCCATCTTATCAAATTTAGCCATAGGCTCTTGAATGGTAAAAACCTTGATCTTTTCACTTTGAATCATAAAATTAAGTCTGGATAAGGTAGAAGCATTATTTATGCCTCGAGCATTCCAACTACATATCTTTATCATTATCAGATAATGATTTGAACCTGTTGCTCTCCCTTTTCTTTAGAGAGTTTATGGAAAGATTTTTACTGATCTTTTTCTTGTTGGCAGACTTGATTTTCTTATTGATAAGCTGATTGAAGCCTTGACGAGGAGAGTTTGGGGAATCACACAATGAGTTAGAACCTGGAGAGACAGCACAGCTACCTGCATTTCTTAGATTTGGAGAAGTGTTAACCTCCCGTTTATCATAACAAGCATGGAACTCAGCATCAAGTTTTTGGAGAGCACCAATAATCTCCTTATCATTCTTAGAGGAGCTGCAATCTTCAACAACAATGGGAGCAATATCAGAAGAATCTTTTACAGACTCTGTTTCTTTTGTAATTATAGACTTAAGGTTCCTTCTGTACACCTTAGTGATCTGCATAGGCTGTGGATCTTGCGATGTATTCACCTCAACATCTTTCTTTAATAAATCTTCCTTGTCATTTTTATTCTGTTCTTCCTTTTCTTTCTTGTTATCCATTTTTCTACAATCTTTAACAGTCTGACCCAAATGATAACAATATGAACAATAACCAGGAACATTCTTATAACTAATGCCAATCCAATTCCCGTCATTCTCACCAAAACCGACCCACATACTTCTCTTCATATCCTTAGCGATATTAACTTAAACTTGAGCAAAGCATGCGTTCCTGCTGGCTCTATGCATATCAGGAACCACAACTCTATGAATTGTTCCAAGGGATAACGCAAGATCATGAATTACTGATACATTGTACATAAACTCTGGAACCTTTTCGAACCTAACCCATAACAACACCACTGGATTTTTTATGTTCTTATTGAAGTCTGGATCCCATTTTAAAACTCTTATGCTTTTCCCGTCAACAGACCAAACACTTCTGGACCAAAGAAGACTGACATCTTCTTTGAGACAGAATTCGATGAAAACATGGCGAGAATCAGCCGTAATAAAACTAAAGTTTCCCTTGAACTTAAAAGAATCAAGAAAATGTTGGAGAGAATAACGCTTTGGTATACCATTAGCGAACTTTCCAATTAAGGTAATTCTGGTTTGCATCAGTAGACGATCCTTCGTTTCTTTAGAGTACTGGATAGAGAAATGATTATTGGATTCCTTAACAAATTCCGGGAACGTTTCTTTCACTATTGGTTTCTGTTTGACAGTTTCCGAATAAGACTTAGTGGCTGTAATCGGAGCCTTGGTCGGAGCATTATTTAACACCGAAAAATCATCTACATTAAAACCTCTGTTTTCCATTATCAAAAACTGAATAACAAAAGCAAAGAAAGAAATCAGATTTCCAGAAGGCAATCAATAAAGGAGTCATTACTGCCCTCGCAAGGGGAAGACACCCGGAGAGGGGCGCCGGAATCGGAAACAGAAGACTAGAAAACTTCAGAATCTTGAAGACGATCTTGAGGGAGCGTTTATGTTTTCTCATATTTAAAACTAATTTGAATGTATTAATTAAATCGAATTTTAATAATTGAGATATATAATATAAACGAAATAATTATGATATTTATTGTATTTTAATTTTTAAAAATTATATTTTAAAAATATTTATACGATTATCATAGAATAAATTGTATGTCTTAACTAAATCAAAATCCTATAATTATGATATGTATATTCTAAACAATATATTTGTAATATTATTTTGATATTGTTTGATTATATTTAGATATTATAGAAGTTTTATTTAATATTATATAGATATTAAATATTAGATATAAAGTTTTTTAAAAAGTTTAGGCATTTATGTTTGTTGGAGGGGTCTTAAATAGTTAGTTTCCTTATATATATAATAATGATAATAATAATAAAATATAAACTAAATAAAACAAAAGTAAAGTTAATATATATATATATATAAATAAATTATTTAAAAATATGTTATATATTATTATATTAAACAACAAAAGATGGTCAAACCGGATATTTGAATTCAGGTTGATTTTTTTTATTTTTTATTTTAGAGTCTCCTCTATAAATATATATATATATAAATAAATAGAGGAGACTCCCAAACCCAAAATTACCATCTCTCAATACTACTCTAAATCTCTCTACTTCTTCTACAAATTATACGAAAGCATTAGCTACTTCTTTTTGAAACTCTAGTTCTACTTTCGGAATAACTTAAATATATATTTTTCGTTTTTTTATTTTTCTTCGATAAAAAAACACTTAAATAACATTGTGGTAACATTATACTAGTTGAATTAATAGTTTCGTATAATTTATCACGTTATTTGCTTGTTATACTTGTTTAGATTAGTTGTTATTGGTTTATTTTTATTTATAAAAAACCTAAATAATTCATTTTCATTTATGATATTAGTAAGTAGTAGTCCAAAATCAAATCATAATAATAATCAAAATGTAATAATAAAATGATAAACATATAACTTGTAATATTTTACCATGATAAGGTATGATTTTGGTTTATAAAATAATATCAACACCACTAATATTTATAACCAAGTAATAATATTCAAAATGTAATAAGAAAATTATAACTATAAAACTTGTAATATTTTAACCTGATAGGATATGATTTTGGTTTATAATAATATTAAAGCTCGTAATATTTATAACCAAGTCATAATAATAATAATATTCAAAATGTAAAAATAACATTATAACCATAAAACTTGTAATATTTTAACATAAGATATGATTTTGGTTTATAATATAATATTAACCCTTGTAATATTTATAACCAAATCATAATAATAATATTTCAATTGTAATAATTACATTATAACCATATTGTAATATTTAAAATTTGGGTTTATAAAATAATTACAACACTTAAAATATTAATAACCAAATCATAATAATACTAACCAAATTATAATAATAAAATTATAATCATATATATTATAATAATATTTTTTAAATATAACTTAAAATATGATTTTGGTTTACAAAATAATTACAACACTTAAAACATTTATAAACATATTATAATAATAATAGTAATAATAATCAAAATCAAAATAATCAAAATAATAATCAAAATCAAAATGTGATAATAAAATTATAATCATATAACTACTAATTATTAAGTATGATTATAATTAATAAAATAATAACAACAATACTAAAATATTTATACCAAATTATAATAATAATATTCAAAATATAAGAATAAAATTATTATAATACTGCTTACAATATTTAAAAATAAAATATATGATTTTTTAATAATAAACTTATAAACTAAGAATTATGTTTTTCTGCTTAGTATAATGTATAATTGATTACCCCGTGTGTGGCGTGTTTTTATTATTAACGTCTGGCGTAAACATATTTATATTCTGACGTGTCTCCATATTTATATTATAACGTGTCTCGTGTCTCCATTTATTTCTAGCGTGTACCATCAGTAATCAGAACGATGAAAGCTGACATATTTTGGAAAGTCGAATCCCCTTTCTTCGAGAGCTGCAAACGAGGAATCTGATGTCGAGGTCGACCAAGTTACTAAATTTGTTATCGGTTTATCGATAATGTAGTGTCATATGGGACTCTTTTCCGACCCTTTGGGATCATCGTATCTGATTTGGCGATTCAGAGGACATTTGGGCAAGTGTCAGAGCATCAGAAGTCTTATAGAAAAGCCTCAGACATAATTCAATGGGCATACACTAGGTCTTTTAGCGTGTCCGAATGGACATTGGAGAGTCGAACCTGGAGAACATCACGAACGAGAAGTATGCGCGGTTGAAAACCGAGGCATTTGCCACACTAATGGGTAATCCCAGAGAATATGGTGGTTAGGTTAATAAAAACATCGACTGATGCATTGGAACATGAAGTAGTTTTCTTCGTGAATCTTTTTATTTTATTTTAGGGTTCAGTTGCATTTGCACCACCTACTCTTAACGCTTTTAGTTCAACTTTTTTTGTGCTCGAGTCAATTAATACCAAACGAGTTGAGATTGTTGTTGACCTTCCTAGTAACCGCCCAGTGCCCACATTGTGCTATTGTATTTTACAATGAAAGATTTTCTCCCTCTTACTAGCCTCGGCTCACCCAGCAAAATTCCTATTATTAATTGTTCATGATCAACAATTATAAGGTCATCTGACCATTCTAACTCAGATAAATAACGAAAGGGCGTGATCATTTATATCAGTGTTAACTGGGAAATGGATTGGTACTTTGACAACCTACTATTGTGAAGCATTGGTCTTTTAAGATTTTTACTTTATTTATCTGTATAGTGTGTTACTAGTATGAGCTTTAAGTAATTGGATTATTATATAGTGGAAACTATTTCGTGGGTTCCTTAAACGACGGAAGTTGAACGACGATAAATTTCCTAATTCGAGTGACTTTGTCAATGTGCGTCACGGGAAGAAACACTATACTACTATCTAAAATCTACCAATTTTGTCTTTTCCAAATATTGAGAAGGAGGCATCAAACCTTTGTGAATGCTAGTCCTGTCAAATAGACCAAAGTTTAAGCCACGAATGCATTCTCTTGAAATAAACAAAAAAATCCTAATTCGACCAAACTTAGAAGAAGTCAATCTCAGACCCGAATTATGGTAGATAATATTAGCACGAAAGGATTCAAACAGCCAAAGGTTCGGATGGTCAAGGAGAGAACTTTAAACAAACGGATCAAGTTGAAGGAGTCATGATCCGAGAAGGAGATCGGACAGTGTCGACCTACGTGGCCAATGGGATAGGTGATGTAGCCCAGAAAGTCCAAACAAAAGCCTTGTTTATTTTATTTTATTTTATTCAAATATCTTATGTATTTAAATCAAATCTAATTATATTAAGATTTGATTTGATTTTATTTTATTTTATGTTAAAATATTTATTTTATTTCTTTGTATTCTAATTTAGGGTTTTGAGAAGCTATTATATAAAGCCTCTTATGCCTTAAGTTATTTTAAGTTTTTGGAATAATAGATTTTTTATCTCTGAAAATTTCACTCTTTGTTACCCTTAGATGAGGGTTGCATCATGTTACCCTTGAATTAGGGTTTCGTCTATCGTTGCTTCTTCTTCTATTTCCGCCGCGTCATCAGTTTGGTATCAGAGCCTCAGATCCTGCTACGGGTCAAGCATGTTTCCGAATCCTGATTTCATCTGATTCAAGGTTTAAAGAAGAGAACAACACATGTGGTCATGAAGATCGGGAAGATCGTTTGAGTATGAGGGGCCATACCAACCGTTTCAATGACGATCATATTGACCGGTTACTGAAGGAGTTTAAATTGGCTACCAATCGTCGAATCAAGTTAAAAATTTCTTATCGAGATGCTGTCTCAGGCTATGAAGAGGTTTTCAAAACCATTTTTTTTTCATCAACTGGACATGGGGATATTGTCTTGAGGCTATGAAAAGGTTTTCGAAACTATTTTTTTTCCTTCAACTAGATGGCTTCAATGTGACTTCGAATAAGGAACACTCGAGAAGAATTTATCTTATTCCGATAAGGTCAACAATTATAATTCCCAATGTGACGATTGAATAAAATAAAATAAATAATTTGGGTTCTTGATGGTGATGGTGTTGTGAATTCGAGGACGAATTCTTGTCAACCAGGAGAGGATGATGTAGCCCAGAAAGTCCAAACAAAAGCCTTGTTTATTTTATTTTATTTTATTCAAATATCTTATGTATTTAAATCAAATCTAATTAGATAAAGATTTGATTTTATTTTATTTTATTTTATGTTAAAATATTTATTTTATTTCTTTGTATTCTAATTTAGGGTTTTGAGAAGCTATTATATAAAGCCTCTTATACCTTAAGTTATTTTAAGTTTTTGGAATAATAGATTTTTTATCTCTGAAAATTTCACTCTTTGTTACCCTTAGATTAGGGTTGCATCATGTTACCCTTGAATTAGGGTTTCGTCTATCGTTGCTTCTTCTTCTATTTCCGCCGCGTCATCAGTAGGCTAAGCTAAGGGAAAGCTTGGCGAAGAGGTTGGTGTTGAAATAACAAATCATGTCTAAATGACGGGGTTAGACAAAGAGTCTCAAAAGACAATGGAAAAATAGTCGACCCAAAGGTTGCAGACCGCAAAAACCCTTAATGCTACTATGAAATTTCGAGGATGAGGAGGTAAAGCAGTGCCAAAAAGGCTAAACTTGGAAAAACCAGGGGTTGACCAAACCCAAAACCTGCATATAAGAGGATTCTCTTTTCAGGTAGTAGAAAGCAAAACCGCCTGGGTCATCAATGTGGAGGTGATTAAGAACTATCTAACCCAAGGCTATGACGCAATCAAAAGCACATTTCATATAGAATGTATTGTTGAATATGTTGCAATGATGGTTACTTCAGCTTGTACCTGAATCGTAGTTAACCAATCCTTGTTGGAAATAGCCGCTTAAAAAATAGATCCTAGATTTGGATGTAAGTACACCATTTTATTTATGTCATTTACCTACTATATTGCATAGTAACCCAACTAAGTAGATGATAACTTTGACTTGTTGGACCTTAGTCACCCAAGCATTTGGTAGATGATTGATAAACTTAGATGGAAACCAAATTCGGCTGCCAACTCACTTCCCAAATGACAACCTACAATGAATTCATCGTGAAGCTATTAGTCGAGCACGAGGCGTGTTGGAAGTAATCTAAACTAGTTGGTTTGAATACGTATTGTCTAGTTTATGACGTGTTTAATATCAGTTATTAGGGTAGTTATTTATATAAGATCGAACAGTTTGTCTGTATTTTCTATATAAGAAAACAGACCCACGTTTTCATATTGGGAATGAAGTTAACATTTCTACACTTCTTGTTTATCTCTATAAATATATATTAGTCTGTATGTTAAGGTTATCTGCATTGTTGTTTATCTCTAGGATTTTTTCCCTTCATTTGGTATCAGAGTCTAGGGCAATCACAATGGAGGCTACCAAGAACAAAGAAGGATCACTGGGATTAAGTTACCCAATGTTAACGAAGAGTAATTACACGGCTTGGTCACTAAAGATGAGAATTTTCATGCAAGCTCACGGGATCTGGGGAGCAATTGACCCTACTGACCCAGATACAAAGGTTGACAGAAAAACAGATAAGGTGGCAATGGCTGCAATATTCCAGGCTATGCCTGAAGACATTCTACTATCGTTGGCAGAGAAGAAAACAACGAAGGATGCATGGAAAGCGATAGAAACAATGTGTTTAGGAGCAGAGCGTGTCAAGAAAGCAAGAGTGAAGACACTAAAAGCAGAGTTTGAGAATCTAAACATGAGGGATAGAGAGATGATTGGCGACTTCTCTATGAGATTAAATGGGTTGGTGACTAATATTCGTGCCTTGGGAGAAACCATTGAAAAGACCTATGTCGTGAAAAAAGTACTTAGAGCAGTACCTTCCAAGTTCTTACAAATCACGTCAGCAATAGAGCAGTTTGGAGACCTAGATGTGATGTCAGTTGAAGAGACAATTGGGTCTCTAAAGGCACATGAAGAGAGGCTTCGTGGCCAAACAGAGAACACTGGAGGGCAGTTGATGCTGACGGATGAAGAATGGAATAAACGATAAGACAAAGAGGAGAAGCTTTTATTCACTAGAGATGAGTGGATGAAAAGGACAAATCAAGGAGGAACCGGTAACCAGAGGAATCGAGGTACTGTCAATTACCAAGCTGGACATGCAGTGCGCGACAGGACTAAAGTAAGATGTTGGAATTGCAGTTTTTACGGGCACTACGCAGCTGAGTGTGGAAAGCCACGTAGAGAGAAAAAGCAAGAGGTAAATTTGGCAGTACAAGATGAGGAACCTGCACTTCTGATGGCAGAAGACAAAGAAGATAAAGACAAGTTATTATTGAACGAGAACAATGTGGTGTTAAAACTAAAAAAATATGGAGGTACAAAAGCTGATTCAAACGTGTGGTATCTAGACAATGGCGCTGGTAACCACATGACGGGACAACGCTCGAAGTTTAAAGAATTGGATGAAGGGGTAACTGGGCGTGTTAGATTTGGTGATGGTTATACAGTGGAAATCAAAGGAAAGGGCTTCGTGGCGTTCAACTGCAAAAACGGGGAGGAACTGGTATTCAAAGAGGTATATTATATTCCTAGTCTACGTAATAATATTATGAGTCTTGGTTAGTCATCAAAAACTGGAAATAAGGTGGTACTTAGTGGTGAATACTTATCTATATACGATGACAAGAGACGTCTCCTTGTTAAGGTTAAAAGATCAGCTAATAGATTGTATAAGGTTATTGCTGAAACGAGTAAATCTATGTGCTTATTTTCTAAAATGGAGAATTTATCATGGCTATGGCATTCACGCTTTGGGCATGTTAATTTTCAAGCTATGGTATTGTTATCAAAGAACAGGATGGTGTATGGCCTACCAGAGATTATTCAACCAAAAGAAGTCTGCACTAGCTGTCTATTGTCAAAACAAATGAGGAAGCCATTTCCTGGTCAGGCTAATTTCCACGCAAAATAAATGCTTGAGTTGGTACATGGAGACTTGTGTGGGCCAATTTCTCCTACAACAAAAGGAGGAAATATATATTTATTTCTACTAGTCGATGATTTCAGCAGGGTAATGGAGATATATATATATATGCTTACAAGAAAAGACGAAGCACTAGAGGCATTCAAGAAATTTTGAGCTTTGGTAGAAAAAATTACAAAGAGGAAAATAAAAGTTTTGAGAACGGACAGAGGAGGTGAATTCACTTCAAAGTTATTTACTTCTTATTGTGAAGATACAAATTGGCATTTCACTGCTCCTTACTCACCGCAGCAGAATGGGGCTGTCGAAAGAAGAAACATAACAGTAGTAGCAATAATACGCAGTTTTTTGAAAGAAAAACAACTACCTTCAAGCTTTTGGGGAGAATCTGCTCGTCATGCTGTTTACATACTAAATCGCCTACCTACTCGAGCTTTATCAGGAAAGACACCATATGCGGTATGGACTGAAAATAAACCAAATATTGGACATATTCGAATATTTGGTTGTGTAGCACACATGAAGGTTCCTAGTGCACACACCTAGAAGCTTGACGATCGCAGTAAAATGGTAGTGTATCTAGGTAGAGAGCCTGGAATAAAGACATGTAGACTTTATGATCCATTCAACGGGCGAATTCTTATAAGGAGAGACGTTATCTTTTATGAGGCTCGAGGATGGGAATGGGAGAAACAGCAAGAAGAAGGGTTTGTACACCCTGGTAACTTCATTGTGCTCGACATACGTACAGAAGAGATGGTTGATGGTTCAGTTGAAGAAGAACCAGTTACACCGAATAATTAAAGCATTGATTCTATGGGATCACAAATAGCTGGTCCTCAAAGAGATGTTGAGGACCTGAGTAGTGGCACACATTCTAGAGAATCAAGCAATAGCAGTGAGAGTAATGGGAGTGAACAACCGAGAAAATTTCGTCTACTCAGTGATATTTATGATGAAACAGTTGAAGTAGAGTTAGAAGATGAGCTTTTTTTACTGGGTGATGACGAGCCTAGTAATTACGAACAAGCTATGACAGAGCCTGCATGCGTGGAAGCTATGAAAAGTGAAATTACTGCTATAGAAAAGAACAATACATGGAAATTAGTAGAGCTACCACCTGGGCATAAAGCCATATGGCTGAAATGGGTTTACAAACTAAAGAGGGATACAAATGGACATATTATCAAGCACAAAACCAGAGTTGTAGCAAAGGGCCATGTTCAACAACAGGGAATAGACTTTGAAGAGATCTTTGCCACAGTTGCTCGCTTAGAAACGATAAGATTACTGTTAGCGCTTGCCGCCAACAATGACTGGGAAGTGCATCACTTGGATGTAAAATCTGGATTTCTTAACGGGGATTTACAAGAAGTTGTCTATGTGTGCCAACCTGAGGTTTTTGTAAAAAATGGTAAGGAACACTTTGTCTATAAGTTGGTGAAGGCTCTATATGGGTTAAGGCAGGCGCCACGGGCTTGGTATGCCAAGTTAAGTAAGTGTCTTGAAGAGTTGGGCTTCACTAAGTTCCCATATGAACATGCAGTATATACAATGAGGGAAGGTAATGAAGTTCTGATTATTGGAGTATACGTGGATGATCTATTGGTCACAGGGAATAGTGTCGCAAACATTAGTAAGTTTAAAAGGCAAATGAGTGCAGAATTTGAGATGAGTGATCTCGGGAGATTATCTTACTATCTGGGTATCGAAGTTAGTCAGGGGCAGTGATATATTGACCTTAAACAAACAAGTTATGCCAAGAAGTTACTTGAAACAACGCGGTAAACTCTACTAAACTAGTTGGTTTGAATATGTATTGTCTAGTTTATGACGTGTCTAATATCAGTTATTAGGGTAGTTATTTAGATAAGATCGAACAGTTTGTCTTTATTTTCTATATAAGAAAACATACTCATGTACTGATATTGGGAATGAAGTTAACATTTCCGCACTTCTTGTTTATCTCTATAAATATATATTAGTCTGTCTGTTAAGGTTATCTGCATTGCTGTTTATCTCTGGGATTTTTTCCCTTCAAGGCGCACATCCAAACACGAGATTTGTTGCAAAGTGAGCAATATGGTCAATGTAAAGGATGTTTGAGTAATGGAACTTATTGTTGGGGAGGAGCACAATTATATTCTTATTATAAATTACTCTCTATGTTCCACTATATTAGTCGTTTAAGGTATTTGCACAGGAATAAAAGAGGGCAATGATTACATATTTTTAATATAATAAACATTAAAATAAAAAATATGATTGGTTTAAAGCTATAAATGCTTTATTAATTCTATAAAATCATAAATGTGATTGGTTTAAAGCTATAAATACTTTATTAGTTTTATAAAACTATATTTAATAGTACATTAGTTTTGTCAAACGACATTTAATTTAGAATTTTGAAATATTTCTAAAAGAACTAATATTGTGAAATGGAGGGAGTACATCAGACCCCCAAAAATTTGAACGTCGGTCTCTTGAGTCAAAGCCTGTCAAACTGGATAAGTGAGGAAAATGCAGTAAGGTAAACAAGTCGGAACCTTGAAGCAAACCTACTTATGAGTAGTCATGCGGTTTTTTCCAAGATATAAACATGACGTGTTTTGGCATGTGTTCCTCAGGTCTCCTAATTGGATGGAATGGTTATGTCGTCAGGGTGTCTCTAATCGAGATTAAAGCTTGTGACAAAGCCAGTGAAGATGTTGTTAAAGGTGGCTTACCTTTTGATTTCTAAGTGAATCATCCACTTCGACATGCAAAATTTAATGTTTGTCCCTTTATCGTAACCAGAAATTTTGAAAGAAGGTAAAATTGTTTTCGCGTTGGAAGCACAACTTTAATCGCGTAGACTAGTACAAAAACTATTTTGATATTTGTGGTGTGGTTCCACAATCCCATAAAATATTTTGTGTTTCTTTAGTTTTTAACGGACATTTGAAAAGATTTTGTCAGTTTTTTTTTGTAATTATTTGGTTTGTAACTTTCACTTATCTATTAATTTGATTTGAGGATGCAATGCATTCAAAAATACGGTTGTGTTTTTCGATTCTACGAATCATGCTACCTTTTCATTTTGGAAATGTAGATCTTTATCATTAATGATTATCCGAGAATCCAATATATACAACATATATTTATATTATTAAAAATGTAAACCATTATCATTTTTTTCATATTATATTTTGGGGTTAAATTTTTATCTATTTGGAAAACTATTCACCACAAAGAGATATTGTCAATCGCCTAAGACTTTTATTAAGAGTCCAAATAGATCTAAACCTCATCTATCAAATAGAACAACTTCATAAATTAACTTAAATAAAATAGTCAAGGTTTAGATTCTGTTATCAAAGCATTGGTACGTATCACATTGTTAGACTACATGATATCTCTTGGAAGTTGACACGTGAAGATGATTTTGGACACCTTGAGCAGACAAATGCTTCGACTACCAAATCAAGAAGTCTGATGATGAATCTCTATTAAGTATAAAACAAAGCTATCGTGTTAATTGTGTCTTGTTAAAGCGTGATTGTTCACGAGCTGTGAATCGTTGAGTAGTTTTACCTGACGCGTCATAAATGTCAGTGAGTTGTAGATTCGCTATAGAAGCCTTATATTTGGTTTTTTTGTTAGATTTATTAAAATTGAACTTAGTTTATTGATGGTGGTTATCCCTCGAAGTTGATGTTAGTTTATAGAAGATTTGAATCCAAGATTGTTTGACCTTCATTTGTTTGAACTACCAATTCAAGTTCGGGATTGTTTACCGAAGGTAAAGGCCTTTTTATATAAAAAATTGTTTTAAAAAGGGTTGATGTATAAGGTTTAATAATGGTCCAACTCTCATATTTGTGGCCAAAATTACCAAGTTTGACTGACCACCCAGTAAGGTGACCAAATATGTCATGAAAGACGTTTGTTAAGAAAAATATAGTTTAGACGTGAAATGATGTGCTTTAAAATATGGCTTCAACTTTTGGATTGCGAAGATTGGAGCAAGGACAAGATTTTTTATCTAGATATAACATATATCGGCATCAATGAAGGACTTGTTCGTATAGTATATCTCTCTAGAAATGTTTGTTTTTTCTCTAATTCTAACCCCGCTGATTGCAAGGTCTAAAATTGCTAAGTATAAATAGAGCTCACTACAATTCGACTTGGATATGGTCTCCAAGGAGGATGGATGCTCCTTGATTTTGAGGAATTTTAAATTGAAAGAAGAGACATAATTTCTTGAGGATCAAGAAATAAATTTCTTAAGTTAGTCTAGCCTTAGTGCTAAAATCTGAACTTTTTATGTTATAAGGAGGCTTCATGGCAATCAAAGTGGATAACTATGTCATATCTCGATTCACGCATTAGTGACCAAATAATCCAAAAACTTTTGAGACTGGATGGCGAATGTAAATTCTCGTATGTTAACATTAAATAAACTATTATGAGACTTTTAAATGTCTTTTGTAAGATTGGTGAGATGGTCGGAAACCTTATTTCTTGTGATAATCATATCGTCAATATATATTTTTAGGTCACAGTCGACTTGGTTAGCAAATGTCTTATTCACATTACGTTGCTAAGTGTCTCATGTGTTTTTAGGCTGAATGACATCTCTTTGTAGGAATAAATCCTCATTCAGTTATTAAAGCGCGGTGTTATTATCTACATGTATTAGGATTTGATTGTACCCATATTCGAAATCCATGAACGACACTATGTTGTTCCTCAAGATAGACCGGGAATGGGTTCTTTGGGCATGTCTTATAGAGAAATATAAATCAACACATATATATTTTCCATTTTCATTCTTGACTAAGACCGAACTGGCTATCCATGTCGAGTATATAACATTACTATTGTGGCCTATTTTTTTAAGTCGGTCCATCTCTACCATTATATATTTTTTTTATGAAAAGGACGACGCAAAGTTTGTATTTGATAGATCGGGATTTGTTGTCAATGGATAACGTGTTGTACACCAATGCAAAGGATACACTAGTGACGTCGTATGCAAACCATACAAAGGCACTGAGGTTGTCAAATAAAAGCAATAAAATGTTGGTTTGAATAATATACTTTGTATATTCTTGTCGATGCGAAAGACTCAGTTTACTCAATTGGGATATAATTTTGTTACATTTTAATGGTCCCAAGAAATAATACACCTATTTATAGTAGAGGTGGTTACCAAGTAGGCCCACATGAATTGTTCCTTTAGATACTTCACCTCAGTATTATTAGATATTTTAGTGTAATTGGATCGACTAGTCGACCAATTTAATCATGATATATTATCGAACAAGTCATAGAGTGCAGACTACATGCTTGTTAGATTATATCATGATTACCATGGTTTAAGGGGAGTATTCCCTTGCGGGATTCAAGGGGTAGAGCCTTTACGGGGTCCAAGGGGCAGAGCCCCTAACGAAGTCCAATGGGCCACAACCACTAATAAATGAAAAATAACCAAATGAGAGTATTTATACTCATAATTAATTAAAACTAACAATTAAATTAGTATAAAAGTAATATCAAATCAAGGATACATATCGTTTTATCAAATTACCCCACACCGATTAATTTGCTAGTCCCGAGCAAAAATAAAATATCACAAGTAAAAGTATGGTCAATTGATATTATCCTATAGTATAAACTAAGACCAAGTTTCTTAATTTCCAAACAAGCTAATGAATCAAGTCAAAATTTCCTAACCACATGTTATAGATAGAAATTTGAAGAAATCTAAAGAATCATGCCTCGAAAAATTAAACTTTCATTATATACTATTTACTTAAATATTTTTGTAAATATTTCATTAATTAACCAAAATAATATCAATTTTTTTAAACACTTGTCAATTGTATCTTTCTTTTTTTTACTTTTATAAAATATAATTCTTTTTTCTATGTAGCAATCAATGAATTCTAAACTAGTTGGCTTAATTCATTATGTGATAATGCACCCCTGAGGTCGAGCTAACAGGTCAGCTTAAAAAATTTATTTTGGTTAAATCGGTTATTATTGCAAGTAAACAGAATTTCAAAATTGGAAATTTGAACGTTTTATTCAAATTTCAAATTTCAACCGTTTTAATTCAAATCTCGTTATATGATCTTATCTACCTTTAACTACCCTAACTGTCAAACCTATCTTGTTGGTTGTGTATCCAGAAATCTTAAATTGGGGTTTTCGTTTTCCCTTGGATCCACCATCGTTCGATACTTCAAATTTATCAACCTATTTCCAAGTGTGGGAACTCCTAACCTTTGGTTCATCTTGTTATCTCGCATAATAGTTTCTAGGTTATCTAACATTGAGCTTCCGATGGAACAATTTATAGCAGAGACTGTTGTTTCGAAGAATCCATGCCTCCTCTTCTACTACATCATTCTATCGAATGCCTTGATGACCTCCTCAAGGTAGACAAATAAAGAATAAAAATAAAAATAGATCTAAACTAAATTAGATTGCCTCCCGAAAAATCGCAAGTGTCCGATTTTTGTTGTAGTTTTAGAGTATTTAAAACTCGGACTATCGAATCGTTTTATTTTAGATCTAAAATAAAATAATTTATTATTTTAAAACATATATATTAAATAAAATTTAATTAAACAAAAATTTAATAAAATAAAATAAATTAAAAATTAAATTAAAAAGAAATAATAAAAATTAGATGTGAAGATCATAAGTGTATTATTAAAATAAAAACACTTAACTAAATTGAATGAGATTTATATTAAAACAATTATGGAGTTAATTAAGCTTGTATAAACAATGTTTTTTATCTAATTTATATAATATAAATTAAACTTACATTCTTTAAAATTAAATTCTCTTTCAGGGGTAAATTAAACTTACATTCTGGGGTTGTGATTATCTATCGATCTCACTAGTTCAGATTTTAATAGGACATAGCAGACGCGGACTACTCATTCAACCTAGTGGCATTGATACAGTTCGGATATAGACTTTACACATTGGTCTTCGTCATAAATCAATTATCATGCAATTGAACCCATAAGTAATTGCAAGCGTTAAGTTTAATATCAATGCTAAATAATATAAATAAAATAAAATTTTAAAATATAATAAAAATCAAACAATTATTGTATTTACAGAGGTTTTCTAACCCAGAACAAAAAAATATTAATTCATGCTAATCTTGTTAATAGTTTTAACAATAAAATAAAATCAGAGAAGAAGAAAAAAATAGTCTCTTGTGTTTAGAGCCGTCTTTATGTTTTGTGTTTAATGTGTTAGGGTTTTTATTTATAGGTTATGGACTTTTATTAACTCTAATCTCCTAAAAATAAAACACATCATATAGTATAATTATAATATTTATTATATAAAATAAAAAATTAAATTATTCTTTTAAATTAGATAATAGAATATTATAACTTACCATAAAATACCAAATATTGTATTCTCCTATAAATAAAATCATAATATTTGTCAAATAAAATAAAATAATTATATTATTCTTTTGAATTAAATAATAAAGATCTTCAATTAATTTATTATTTTTTTACTTTCTTTCTTTTATTCTTTTTCTAATTATCTTCAAGTCCTTGGCTATTATCTTCTTCTTTAATTATAGCTTTTATGTCCAATCTTAACTCATTTTTCTCCTTTTGCTCCAAATTCACTAATAAATGAAAAATAAGCAAATTATAGTATTTTTATTTATAATTAATTAAAACAAACAATTAAATTAGTATAAAACTAATATAAAATCAAAAATAAATATCCTTTGATCAAATTACACCACACCAATTAATTTGCTAGTCCGAACAAAAATAAAATATCACAAGTAAAAGTATGATCAATTCATATTATCATATGGTATAAATTAAGACCAAGTTTCTTAATTTCAAAACAAGCTAATGAATCAAGTAAAAATTCTATAACCACATGTTATAGATAGAAATATGAAAAAATCTAAAGAATCTTCCACATGCCTAAAAAAATTATACTTTCATTGTATACTATTTACTTAAATATTTTTTTAAATATTTCATTAATAGACAAAAATAATATCAATTTTGCTTTTTTAACATTTGTCAATTGTATCTTCTTCTTTTTTATATAAATATTATTCATTTTCTATATGACAATCAATGAATCCCAAACGAGTTGGTATAGGTCATTAGGTGATAAGACACCCCTGGGGTCGAGGTCAGCTTGGAAAAAATTTATTTTGGTTAAATCGACTTTTGTTGCAAGTTAACATAATTTCAAAATTGGAAATTTGAACGTTTTATTCAAATTTCAAATTTCAAATTTCAATTGTTTTAATTCAAATCCTGTTATATGATCTTATCTACCCCTAACTACTATAACTGTCAAACCTATCTTGTTGGTCGAATTTCTTAAAGTATGGGTTGTGTTGAAAAACAAATTACATAAACTTGATCATTCTCTCTTTTAAAATAAATATCTCTGATTTTATCCAGTTGAAATTTTTTGGAGAACCTCAAAAATATTTCAATTAGAAATTGTTTTACAAGACTTTAGAGAATTATCCAGAAATCTTCAAACAGAATTTCCTACAAGTATTCTACTAAGTACAAACATATTTACTCCTTATTGCATTACATATCCTCTATGTTTCTCACATGCTAATATTATCATTAGATATTAAATATAGACAGTGAAGAAGTGCAAACCATCAATGACACAATTAAGGTCAAATCTCATGGAGAGGCTTCAAAGAAAAATTTGAAGCCTGAGAAGAAGAAATCTAAAGAAAATGTTGATATAGATAGTTGCAGTTCTTAGAGAAAATCTTCACCAAGTACTTCCTGAATATCTTATAGCACTTCATAACGTTCAATACGAGTATGTTCATATTAAATATAGATGGTGACTTTACTGAAAAAGCTAACGATGGTGAAGAAGTGCAGACCATCAATGACATAATTAAGGTCGAATCTCATAGAGAGACTTCAAAGAAAAATCTAAAGCCTCGGAAGAATAAATCTAAAGAAAAAGTTGACATTCCCTCTAAGATAGAGGCAGTTCTTAGCAAAAATCTTAACCAAGTGTTTCCTGAATATCTTATAGCACTTCATAAGGTCTAATACAAGTACGTACCAGAATCTGATGCACCTAAATTCCAAATACAATATGGGAATCCTGATTCAATCAGAATTCATCTTCCTAAAAAAGGAGAGACTCAATTATCTTATGGGAAAGATAATTTGGTTGTGTATCCAGAAATCTTAAATTGGGGTTTTCGTTTTCACTTGGATCCCACCATCATTCGATACTTCAAATTTATCAACCTATTTCCCAGTCATGGCACTCCTAACTTTTGGTTCATCGTATTATCTCGCATCATAGCTTCGAGGTTATCTAAAATTGAGCTTCCGATTGAACAATTTATAGCAAAGACTGTTGTTTCGAAGAATCCATGTCTCCTCTTCTACTACGTCTTTCTATGGAATTTCTTCCAAATGGTTGATGACCTCCTCAAGGTACACAAAAAAAATAGATCTAAACAAAATTAGATTGCCTCCCCGGCAACGGCGCCAAAAACTTGATACGAAAAATCGCAAGTGTATGATTTTTGTTGTAGTTTTATAGTATTTAAAACTCAGAATATCAAACCCAATGGAGAATCGTTTTATTTTAGACTTAAAATAAAATAATCTACTTATTTTAAAACATATATAGTAAATAAAATTTAATTAAATAAAAATTAAATAAATAAAAATTAGATCAAAAGATCAAGAGTTTATTATTAAAATAAAAACACTTAAGTAAATTGAAAGAGATTTATATTAAAACAATTATGGAGTTAATTAAACTTGTATAAGCAATGGTTTTTATCTAACTTATATAATTTAAATTAAACTTACGTTCTTTAAAATCATATTCTCTTTCAGGGTGTTGTGATTATCCATTTATCTCACACAAATAACATTTTTGTATGGCTAGTTGTATCTCCAGTCCTCTACCTCCTACAATTGGATCATAAAATCTAATAATCTAGTTCCGATTTCAATAGGTCGTGGTCGTATCGTACTACTCATTCAGCCTAGTAGCATTGATACAATTCAGATATAGACTTTACCTCTCGATCTCAATCATAAATCTATTATCGGCCAATTGAACCCATAAGTAATTGCAGGCGTTACGTTTAATATCAATGCTAAAGAATATAAATAAAATTTAAAAATAGAAAAAAAAACACATAGTTATTGTATTTACAGAGGTTTTCTAACCCCGGAACAAAACAATATTAGCTCATGCTAATCTTATTCATAGTTTTAACAATAAAATAAAATCAGAGAAGAAGAAAAAAATAGTTTCTTGTATTGAGGATCGTCGGGATCTGTTTGATGTGTTAGGGTTTTTATTTATAGGAAAATAGGCTTTCTATTAACTCTAATCTCTAAAAAATAAAAACACATCACATAGTATAATTATAATATTTATTAAATAAAATAAAAGAATTAATTTATTCTTTATCAAATAGAATATTATTCTTTTAAATTAATCAATTAAATATTATATCATAATCTTTTAAATAAAATAAAGAAATTTTTTAGAATGTTGTGGTTCCGTATATAGCCACATTGTTTTTTATAGGATTAACTAAACGAGAGGGTGTAGATTAAAATAATATTTTATCTCTCATAATGAAACATAGTTCAGTCTTGATCTTTCTTGGAGTGGCTATCAAGTTTATCAATACAACGTTCCCATACAGGACAATTGGAGAAATCATTTAGATGAAGCAGCTTGAATGATTTGTAAACAAGGAAATGAGCAACCAAGTATGTCTTTTGAATAAATCATTGTATGGTGTAAGCAATATTCTAGGTGCTGGTATAAGTGTTTAGATAATTTCATGATCAATAGTGGTTGTGGAAGAAGTAGTTATGTTATTTGTGTTTACATGAATGAGGTTGGTTCTGCCAAAATATATATACTATTGTATGTAGATGATATGTTGATTTCTAGCAAAGATAATGCAAAAATAAGTCTTTGAAAGTAATGTCGAGGAGCAGGTTGAAGATGAAGGACATTGTTTCGGCCAAAAAAATTCTTGGAATATAGATAACTAGGGATAAACAATAGAGGCCTTGTTCCTATCTCAAGAGGTTTCTTAACAAGTTTGGTATGAGATAGGTCAAACCAGTCACATGTCTCATTGCTCAACACTTTAAAATTAACATTTTAAAGGTTGATGTTGAAATCATTGAGATGCAGAAAATGGAAGACATTTTTTATTCCTATAGTATGGGAAGTATAATGTATGCCAAAGTCTGTAGTAGACCTGATTTGGCTTATGCTTCGAGTTTGGTGAACAAATTCCTGTCAAAGCTTTTCTGAGAATATTGGTAGATTATTAAATGGGTTCTGAGGTACATCAAGTGCTCTATTAGTATTGGGTTGATGTATGGAGAGTTTGGTTTATGACTGGAAGGTAATAAGGGTTTTGTTGATCTGATTATACTGTTATTTGGACACTAAAAAATCTTTTACTCGTTATATATTTGTGTTATTCGGTAGTACTATGAGTTTTAAAGATAATATTCAACCTCTGTTAACATTGTCGTCCACTGAAGCTGAATATGTTGATATTACTAAAGCAATAAAGGTAGTTATATAGTTGAAAGAAATATTGAGGGAGCTTGGGGTGCAGCAGGAAATTCTAACGATGTATTTTGATAATCAAAATGTAATACACTTGTCAAGAAATAGGTGTTTCATTAATAGACTAAGCACATTGATGTTAAACACAATTTTGTAAAAGGTATTCTAGATAATTGAGAGATTTTACTAGAAAAGGTTCATATGGATAATGACCCAGTAGATGCACTTATCGAATCGGTAATAACGAGCAAGGTCAATCACTACTTGGTCTTGGGTTCATATACGAAGCATCTGAGGCCCTTGCAGCGGGGCCGGTAGAGCCACAATTGTATTGTCTTTTGAAAAGTCAAAACCAAAGCCGAAAAATTGTGAAAGTATGGTTCTGACTTGATTGAACAAAGCATAAGTGATTGATTTCTTTGATTGTATATGCTTAAGCGTTGTCGAGGCATTGACTGTATAGGCATAAGCATTTTCAAATCATCGGTTGCTTCCGTTAAGGTATTGGATGCTTCATCCTAGAAGTCTTTGTTTGAGCTGAAGCAACTACTTATTCCATACTGATATCATCCAAGGCTTCGCCCGTTTCAGATAGGAAACCGTTAGTCAAACCAAGCACGTTCATTTGCCATGAAGCTTAGGTAAATGCATTTACTTTTTCGGCTGGGAAGAAAATTGGTAAAGTTGAGGAGGTCATGGACCTAGTGGTCTTTAGGGCGAGGTAAGGATTTGCTTCCGTCTCAAATACTACAGATGAATTAAAGTGTACACTAGCCAAGTAGGTGACAACTTGGACTTGAACTATTAAGTGTGGCATGTGGTATAAGATGTTACCTACACTAGTTAGATCAATTCACTATTACACTAAAATTCAGTTATGCCTTGTTATAACAGAAATGGTTATTTATATTGAGGAGTTTGTTATCTTCTTTAGAGAAGAGAGATTGCCACCAAACACTAAATAGTACTTTTTGGACTTTAAATTAGTAGACATGATTTTGATGGAATGTGCAATAAAAATAATGAGAATATACTAAATAGATCAAAAAGCGATCTTAGAAGAGTGTGAACTCTCGATTTGGAGTTTCTGTCCACCTTCTGATTTTTTTTTCCGTTATTTTTATCTTATAAAATATTAATACGGGCAAACAACCATAAAAATAATATATGTTGTAGTTCGGGGTAAAAATAAATAAATTGAAAATTAGTGATCAATGTGTTTAAACTTTTTTTATTTAGTATGTTATTATATTATTAATTTACAATAAAATTACTACGACTTTGTATTGCTTAGTTTTTAAAATGATTTATTCGATAGATGAGGGGAGGAGATCAAATAAAGCTTACCACATCTTTATCTGATTTATGTCCATCGCATCGGAAATAGTGTTTTAAATGATGCATGACTCCAACATGTAACGTAACGTAACGTATTTTAAAATTTGATACTGATATTAACTCATTTTAATTTATGGAGTACAAATAATATAAATTATACTCGTCAACTGGATATAAAGTACTCCTCAACTGCCACCTGAACTAGATTCCATCCAAAAAATCGTTTTAAATGTCTAATAATCACATAAATCAGATGTCATCGATGGGAAGGTGTCGTTTAGAGCTCGACTTTTAACGCACATATAAACCGATAGTCACACTGTATCATACTATTATAATCTGCTTGGTTCCAGGAACATCGCAACCATAAATCAAGCTTACCTTTGACCAGAGGTAGTTGGTCAAAATGAAAGCTCAGACTATATAGAAGTAGTATTTATTTTTTTGATTTCTGTGCGTTTATGGAAATTTTGGTATTTAACATTCTTTAGATACAGTACTTTGTAGTATTTATTAGTGAGATCATTATGGTTTCTAATATTACATTATATTGAGTTTAAGTAAGTTTCAGAAAAATAAAAATAATTGCATAAAAATCTTCGTTACATTGTGTAAGAAGTGTCGAGGTTTAGAAAAAGAATAATAAAGTTTTTACTATATACTACAATTTAGTATATTTATAAGCGGATAGATTGGTTGGTATTCTCATACCAAATCTATAAATAGATAATTAGTTTAACTTTTTCTATGATTACGATAACTGTATTTTATATATATATATATAACGATGCGTGCAAATGTTATTATACTATTGTATTAAATGCAGATTTATTAATAAAAAATATATTTTCAAACAAATTTGTTAAGTTAGATTTATAACTTTTTCAATCAATTTTTTGATATTTCGGCTTAATATGATAGTTGTGCACGGTTTTTATCCAAAATATAATATGTTTGTAATTTACATCGTGCAACCATCCCATGTATATGACGAGCATAAAATATTTATATTTATTTAATAATTTATTTACAATTTATGTTTTATAAAATGTAAACACGTATTTTGTTTAATTTATTAAAGTTTCATATGACTAGGTATTTAGGTTTACAATTATTTTATGAGATATTTTTAGACACAAAGATGTACAATTTTGTATGGACAACATTTATTTTGTTCTTTTGATAGGTCAATTTAATCTGGCGCCACCGAGGTTTTTATCGATAGATGGTACATTCTGGTTTAGTTTCTGAGAGATATTTGTCACGCTTGATGATATCTAATGTATCACTGACCTCCCAATAGAAGATGATTTAATACAGTTGGGATCGTACGAGACCAAACGAGATTTATATTTAAAGTACCATTGATTGTTGGGAATTAGTCGATATCACATCCAATAGGAGATTTGCTATAAACTTTTAATTTTGATGAATATATGGATATAAACCCAGAAAATATTAGACCCGTGATCTGCTATACTGCCTCGTGCGTACCTGATTTAATTTTTCAGATGCATAATATTTGTTGGTACTAGCCAAAAAAATGTTAAGTTAGATTTGATGTTCCATTTGAAAGATTTGCGTGGACTTGATCATTAAGATTCGATGACATATATATTGGTGTATCTTTGTGGATGTGTTACTTTGTTGGATTGTTGGATTTCAACGACTTTCCATGTTTTTAAAATTTTATGAACTCGTTTTACAATGTAACCAAGCCAAATATTGTTCGTTTGTTGCCTATGAAGTTGGCATTTTTAGAGGTGTGACTAAAATACTTCCATCGTGATACTTTTTCAATATTTTGGATATGGATATGAGTATACTTGGATTTAGTGGTGTTAACGATATTAAAATATTTTATATATCACCTCGTATAGTTTATTATGGTTTATTTTCTTATAGGTTATCTTTGAGTCGTGCAGTGATAATGAGACGTCAGTTTTCAATTGAGGAAATTCCACTATACGATTATCTAATTCATATTTTTGACTATGTCAAGTCATATATATCAGAGAGAGTTATTTGACAGTTCGAAATGATACAAAATATGTTTATGTTATTTTTACAAGCTTAAGAATCCACAATAAAAGAAAGAATGTTGCCTGATACAGTTGAAGGCGATCCGAAGTGATAAACTAATGTAGATATTTGTTGAGTATAAACTGTTTGACATATCTTTTGCATCATCTTCCCATTCGATGATAGAGAGATATGTTGACTCCGTAAGGAAATATGGATAGTATATCATTACCAATAAATTATTAGTGATGGAAAAGCAAGAGTGGAGGCTTTTCAGCGAATCTGCAGTATGCCTTCACGTAACAACAATAAGGCACACTCGACAACATTCAAGAGGCGAGTGTCATGAATCACATTTTCATGGTTGTTTATCTGTGTTCTGAGAATAATTTTTCTTTGCATTTTAGAGTTGTTTTGTTTCAGACGATGTTGTTTATTTTGCATTTTTTTTACCGTTTATATGATATGATTTGAGAATATTTGATATTTTTATGATTTTGTGTTTTGTTTAAAGATTAATATCAAACAATCAAATAATAAATAATTATATTTGTACACTTTTAACTTTAAGTTTTTTAACGAAAACTAAGTCTTTAAAAAAGTTTTAAAAGTATCCTTATAAGACATGTAATGTTAATTTATTACTCTTTATGGATTATGATATATGTATTTTATATATCTTATAATTTGATTAGTCTTTGTAGATATAATATCTTAATTAGCACCCGTTACAATTTGATTAGTCTTCGTTGTATTATGTGGTTTCCATATTATTATAACTGTTTGCTTCAGTAAAAAGTTGTTTTACGTCTTAAATGGTGTAACCTGCATGTTAATAATGTTTTAGATAAAAAAAATTTCATATAAGTTTTAGATGAAACTATAGCCAAGGCTCGTCAAGCTTGTATATGTTATGACAATCCCAAGCCTAAGTGTCTTCAAAACTAGGTAACAAAGTCTTCTATTTTTCAAAGAAGGGTCGCCGACGGAGTAGGGCCATGGTACACCGATACCCTGGAATTTCCTCAGTAGAGCAAAGAATAAGTTGTGCCGAGACCTATAATAACTTTTCCAAAACCCTTCATGTAAAAATATGACAGTATGTTCCATGGTTCCAATGAAACTTAGGCATTGGACCACCGGTTAAATATTTTGGTTCTGGAAAATGGATATCAATGGTGGTATTTAATTCAACCCTTATCTTTTCAACTAAATGTACACGTGACACTACAATATTGGTAACTTTATTATCTTAAGCTACTTTAACCTAATTTTTTATATATATCCTCATATGACAAACTTTTGAACAAAGCATGTCTCTAATATTTATGATGTTGAGTAGACTTTGATGATTCATGTTTCTTGTAAGTCGTCACCATTGTTAAAGAAACAATGTCAAACGAATGAATATTATTGTTTTATGAACTAGTATGCATAATATACTACATTTACAGTACGAATCAGACACCGACACATTGATGGCAAGAATTCTCTTTCATGTAGGACTATTTGAAATCAATTTTAAAATTATTGGATTCGCGACCTCCGATACGATATGTCATAAGAGGCGTTTGAAGAATTATATTTGGTGTGGTTTATTTTGGTATGAGGGTAAATTTGTAATTTTTGTTCAGAGTTCGTGGAAGTTTGTAAGTATTTAATATTTGAGTAGAGAGTAGAGGGAGAATTAAGCAGTCTGGTTGTATTTAATTTTCATTACCCTCATTTAATGTTGGTGGTTGGTTATTTATACCCTTACATCTGGGCCTTATGAGCTTTCGGGTCATGTTTAATGGACCCAGGTCAAGTTCAAAGACCCATGAGCTCTAAGAAGAAGAGCAGGCAGCTTAGTCATGAAATGATTAGGTTTTTAAGTACTTTAGTCTTTGTTCGAACAATCCAATGGGTGAGGTGTTCGAACTGCCCTGTCCGGTTAGATGGTCTTTGTCCGAACTGTCCTTGTCCGAAGAGGTAGCAGAATCTGGACTCATCAGTAGCCCCTTTTTTAGGTGTTTGTTCAAATAACCTTTGTCAAAACCTGAAAAACAGTCCGTTGTCAGTGGCAGTTTTATCCGGACAGGTCTTTCGAATTATGTTAAGCTTTTATCCGGACTGAAAAAGCTCTTTGAATCTAAACGGTTTTTTGCCAGAGTTCGTGTGACACGTGTCACTCTTTGGTTCGTTGCTTTAGCCGTTTTTTCACCTTGAATTTCGCACCCACCTTCTCTGAAAAGCAACTTCTTCATTAATGAGGGTGACATCAGCGCCGTCTCTTAATCATTACTAATCTTTTCAAATTCTTCTAGGAATCAAGACTTCTTTTTTAGGTTTACTATAAATTAAGATACTTTTCCACTGTTTTACTATCACTTTCATTTTGCTAATTTTCAGAGCTCTGTCTTTCAAACACAAATTCTTTACTTAGGTTGTTTATGTTCACGGCTAGGAACGCTCTGAACAAAGGCGGGTGGCTCAATCTATCTGAACTAGAAAAAGCACAAAAAGTCGAAAGGGAAAGGCGCATCGCAGCAGGCTTACCCACTTCCCCCATCGACAAACCAGCAATCTCTGCTACAGAGTCTGACCAGGGTTCTTCCTCCACAAAGGGTGTCAACCCGAAGAGATTGTTTCAATCCAGTCTTTCCCCTATCATCTCAGGTTTTTCGGTTCAAGAGTCGGAACCCACAGTCGAGCCAGGTTTAACAGTTACCAGTTTTAAAAAACCTTCCCCGTTCTTAGCCATGGGGTCAGATGCTGATACTTATCCTAACAAGCTGGTTGATCGAAGAAAAGGTCGGCTTGTTAAAGGGCAGGCTTCTAAAGGCACCCCTTCGAAATCGGGCTCCAAAGGCAGCAGTGCAGGGTCATAAACACCCATAAAAGTACCTAAAGACAGGTTGTCCGGTCCAGAGGCTACTGGCTCGAGCCCCCGAAGAGAGACGTCCACATCAGAGCCCAAACCGGAGGATAGAATTCAGGAGAGTGCTGAAGCGCATCAGTCCGGAAGTCAGGCTGAACCAACTCCAAACCTCCCCCTCACAACAACAACTGAAAACTCATCCTCAATCATGGAGGAAATAATGGAGGACTCTGTCGAAGAGGCTCCATTCGAGTCCGAACCTTCCGGACAGACTAGTGGTGTTGTTGTTGCCCAAAAGGATATAGGCAAGGAGAAGCTATGCTTAAGGCATCCGGACCTGCCGGGGTGTCTTGAAGGAAAGGTGGGACCTTGTTTCCACAAGGTCAATGTTAAATACCT
This sequence comes from Limnanthes douglasii subsp. nivea, assembly GCA_036936605.1. Classification (NCBI taxonomy): domain Eukaryota; kingdom Viridiplantae; phylum Streptophyta; class Magnoliopsida; order Brassicales; family Limnanthaceae; genus Limnanthes; species Limnanthes douglasii. The sequence goes on along the minus strand of JAUPFV010000002.1, from coordinate 60,413,169 downwards.
CTTTGCTTTGTAAAAGATCAATTACGCTTTCATCCATACAGCTGAGTTGGGCTGGATGCGTACGAAGTGGGGGATTCCGGAGAATGTGAAGATAAGAATCCCCATAGACCCCGAAACCCCAATAGATTGCAAACTCAGTGAAATAGTCATCTTCACCGAGGTCTTCAACTGGGGTTTAAGGTTCCCCTTGGATCCGGAAATAGTTAGGTATTTCCATCTTATCAAGCTCTGTCCCATTCAACTAAGCCCCAACGCCTGGTACACACTTATGGCCTGCATCATGGCTTCCAGGCTCTCCGGGATTCCTCTACCAATGGAGGAGTTTGCAGTTGTGGTTAATCTCTGCAGAAACCACCACATTCCCTTCTATCACTTCAACATGGGTGATAATTATAAAGCAGTGGATGATCTGCTTGAGTCGGAGAGAAATTGGAGGACTCAATTCCTATTCATAAGTAGTGCTTGGGAGAACGGGAGGAAAATCAAAGCCGGAGTCAATCCAAGTCTCCTCACCAGCAGATGGAGGAGTGATCGTAAGGCTCCTACTTTATATTCTTAATTCTTCTTTTATCGAATTTGCTTAAACTAACTGATCTTGTCTTTTTTTCTTAGTAGAACTGCCCAAAGACTTCAATGACTACCTAAAGTCTGGGCAGACCACTTGTACCAAGATCAACACTTGGGCTGCTGAAAAGTGGGGAAACCGGTTTCACGATGCTTTCACAGGAGGCAACTTAATAAGGTCTTACCTCTGGAACACTACTGGCCGGATGGACTTGACCTGGGAAGAACTCACCACACTACCCCCTCCGGATGTAGTCCTCAAGAGAACACGTGAACCGGATGGGTCACTTTACTTGCCAGGCCGGGCCAAGGCTCCGAGTAAGATGAAAGGCAAGAAGGTGGTAGGTGAAGCTAACCCTGCTGAAGTGGAGGAGGCTGTTCCAACAAATCCGGAGGGGCCAACCCCAAGCCAGATCGATGATGCTCTTTTAGAAGTGGTAGAGCAAGAGAGTGTTATGGAAGAGGTTTGATCCCCAAAACCCCCAAGGGCTCCCAAAAGAGACCGAAAACGGGGAGCTCAAAGCAAAGACAGGGAGGCTAAGAAGAAAAAAACCTCCACGGGTGATGAACTTTATCTCCGGCCTCCGGAGCCTCTCCCCCATGTTGATCCTACTGATCCAACACAAGTAGAGGAGATCCCCGGTGATTTTCAAACCGACGAGGTCGGAGGTGGAGACCTTAGCATTGATGAGTTTGACATCACCGGTCTTGATGGACTTGGTGACTACTTTGCCAACCTCCCCAGAGATGATTTCGCTGGGCCTTAGAGACCGGCGGTGAAAAATGACTTCTAAAAGCAGGTCTCGGTCCCCAAAATAAGGGACCGATTCACTATTTGGGCTCGATCCCGGGATCTGACGAGCGCGAGATCGAGCCCGGATGAGAGAGATTATTGATGAGAAATAGAGATAGAAGGAATTAGTTTCAGTCGCACGATAGAGAAAAAGGAAAGGGAAGAGTAAGGCTTTTGAGGAGAGAGAAAGTAAATCCAATGGAATTGATACTTAATTATGTAAAAGAAATATAATTCATAATAAAATTTATAATATAACTTAATTTGTAATATACATTTAACAAAACTTAATTTATAATACAAATTTAAATTTAATTATAATAAAAGAAACTTAAGTTATAATATTAAATTTTATTTGTAACAAATAGTTAAATGTATATATTAAATTTAACTTATAATATAAACTTAATTTATTTGTGAATAACTTCCACACGAATTCATTTATAATAAAAACTTAATTCATAAATTGCAGAAAGCAAATATATAGGTATTAATTTTTTCGAAAATAAATTTTCGAAAAAATAGCAACCAAAATTTAAACACACATTCAAATCGAAATTCAAATTTAAAAACACACGTGTACTTAATTTCATAGACTCTTTTATAAATAAAAAATAGACAAACATAATAAATTATTAAATTAGATTTAAAAGTTATAGATTCATTACAAACTTAATTTTTTTTTAAACAATAAACAATGTTGTTGATTTACTTACATTTACGAAATGTTTATCATCCACAAATAATTCTACAACATATATATTAATTTATCGTAAATGAGAATTAAACAAATAAATTTATAACGTAAATTTAAAATAATAATATTGTAAAAAAATTATAATAATATTAATGTTAATTAATAATTAATAATTAATAATATACGTTACATTATTTATTATAAAGTTTTTAAATGTAAATTGAGAGAGTGAGATAGAGTGAGAAATAAAGAGAGTGAGATGAATAGTTAAAAGATAGTGGAATTGTTTGGATTGAATTGTTTATATTAAAAGTCTATGGAATAGTAAAATAACGGTTAGAAGCTGTGTGGCAAATCTATAAATAAATAGAGGTCTCTGGGGCTGGACCAGGTCTCCGGAAAGACCTACGATTAGAGATGGCCTTAACTCCTTCCGAGTACTTCGAACACCGTCACTTTTAATGGTAAGACTTTTACTGTTTCAAGTGAAAGGGATATTATAGATCACTCCATATTAAGTAGTGTTCATCCAGTGCTTGTGTTGGAGAAGCAAGTTCGAAGTCAGGCAGATACTATCAAAAATCTCAAGTCTGATAAAGAGAGACTGTCCGATGATCTTCTTACTGCCACTCAACATGCTGACATTCTAAAAGGAGAAAACGAGTAGCTGAAGAAGAGCCAAGAAGGGTGGACCACAAAAGTTGCCACTCTAGAAGACACTATCAAGGAGCTCCGGGAGAAGTTGTCCGGATTAGAGAAAGATCTCACCTCTTCAAAGGAGGAGGCCAAGGCCAAGGATCAAGTCATCCACAACTTAACAAACGACAAGATCTTGCTTGAGAACACATTATCCAAGGCTGCAGAAGAGAAAGCTGATCTGCTAAAGGAGCAGGAGGCCAAAATTCAGGCCAAGATCGATGCTTATGTAAACAACGTGATAGATACTCAAGAGCAAATGTATGCCAATGTGAAGTCGGACATGGTCATGCTCTTTCATGAGAAGTTCCCGAAGAGGAACCTGGGAGATTTGTGGCTTCATGTAGAGTACGAAGACCTTCCCTTCCACACCATGGTTGATGGAGACTTGCATGATTATTCCAGTGCTTCCTCCTCTAACGAAGAAGAGAATACCGGGGAGGGCCCTCACGAAGAGAAAGACGATCCCAAAAAGAAGAAGAAGAAGACAAGTGAGGCTGAGCCATCTTCAAAGGCTCAGTCTTAAACTATGAATTATCTTTTCACTTTTCATGTTACCTAAACTAAAGTCCTTGGAAGGCCAAGGCATTTTTGTTATTGTGTCCGGTATCTGACCGGATAGATCCTTTGTTTTGTTTGAAAATTTAAAAGTCCTTGGAAGGCCAAGGCACTTAAGTTATTTCAATGAATATCTTTGTTTTACACAATTCTTGCATCCTTTCATAGTTTGTTTCAATTTTGGTGGCTAGTGTTTAAATAGCCCTTAGTTATTTCATAAACAGTCTAAAGTGAGAGTGTTTAAATTCTCCGATGACAGATGTTTAAGTGGTCATCATTCTTTTACTTCAATCCGGATGGTGTGACAAAAAACAAAGTAAGAACACTTCGAATTTTCTTTTAAGAAGGCATCAAATTTTATTATAAAACCCGGACACCTCATTAAAACCTCCCCGTGCCACCAGGGTAGGAAAGAGTATGCCCCCAAATATTTACATGGATTTTTAAACAAGTAAATATTTACATAGCTTCTATTCCAAGTACATCCGGAGATGTTCAATATTCCAAGGGTGATTTAAAACCTTTTCATCCTTGTCTTCTAGCCAATATGTTTCAGGTTTAAGCCTTTCAATGACCATATAAGGTCCTTCCCAAGTTGGGTCCAGCTTGCCGATCAGCTTTTCTTTGGTGTGTAAGAAGACTTTCCTCAATACCTTGTCCCCCGGATGGAAATCTCTTCTTTTAACTCTAGAAGCAAACCTGCTTCTCATCAAACCTTGATAGTGTGCAGCTCTAAGGTGAGCCTTAACCCGTCTTTCCTCTATTAGGTCAAGCTGGCCTCTGACTGCTACTTCGTTTGCGTGTTCGGAGAAGTTATGAACCCGAAATGAAGGGAGAGTTGCTTCTATGGTGGCTATTGCATCCATCTCATATACCAAGGCAAAAGGTGACTCTTGTGTTGCAGCCCCAGGTGTAGTTTGGTAGGCCCACAAAACCTCTTGTAAATAGCTAGGCCACTTCCCAGCAGCCCCTTCCAAATTTTTATTTAAACCGGACAGTATAGTTCTATTAGCCACTTCAACCTGACCATTCGCTTGTGGGTGGAAAGGTGAAGAGAAACAATGTTGTATACCCCTTGAGGGACAAAAACTCTCCATTTCCTTGTTGTCGAACTCTGGCCCATTGTCTGTTGTTATTTTTTGTAGAACACCAAATCTGCAACAGATGTTGGATAAAATGAATTTTATAACAGCTTTTGATGTTGTTCCTGCCATAGGGGCTGCTTCAATCCACTTCGAAAAGTAATCTATAGCAACAATTATAGTTCTGCGTCCTTCGGACGCCATAGGAAAGGTCCCACCAAATCCAACCCCCATCTAGCAAAAGGTATAGGCTCAGAAATTGACTCTAAATGGATGGCCGGGACATGAATTTCATTGATATATCTCTGGCATGGATCACACCTCCTCACCAGCTCCTTAGCATCCTGCATTATAGAGGGCCAGTAATAGCCAGCCAGTAAAACTCTCCGTGTTAGAGCCCTGAATCCACAGTGAGTCGATCCCTCACCGTCATGCAATTCGGAGATGACTACTTGAGACTCATCATCTCCCAAACATCGCAAAAGAGGTTTACTGTAAGATTTTTTATACAGATTGTCTCTTAGTATAATAAAGCCACGAGCCTTGTGCTTCATTTTTCTTGCTAGTGATTTATCCGGAGGCAAGATGCCATCAGAGAGGTACTGCAGGAGAGTGAATCTCCAATCTTGAGGTTGTTTCATCTGTACTTTGAAAATTTCTTCCTCTTTACCCATATTAAGTTGAATGGAAGAGCTCTCCAGTACATCGATCCAAGGATATGACTCAGTGTATGCTATGGTTGCCAATGAATCTTCTAGTTCATTCTCTGCCCGGGGTATATGCTCATAAACAACGCTTTTGAACTTAAGAGCCTCATTTTTAAGAAGAAGTGAGTACTTCACTAGTTGCTCCTTTTTTGCCTCAGATTGACCTTGTGCATGGTGGATAAGAATCTGGGAATCACTCATCAGCTTGACCATTTTGGCCCCACAAATATAAGCTAAGTTTAAACCAGCTATAGCTGCTTCGTATTCGGACTCATTGTTGGAAGCCCTAAAAGCAAAACATATAGCCTGGTACATTTTGTCTCCATATGGAGAAGTCAAGCGCACCCCTGCACCACATCCCATAGTGCTGGATCCACCATCCGTCCGGACAACCCAGACCTTTTTGTCTTTCATCTCAGTAGTCTGCTCCGTATCCCTATCAGAATGGAATTCAACTAAAAAATCAGCCACAGCTTGGGCTTTGACTGCTATTCGAGGAGCAAAATCATTATCGAAGTCCCCCAATTCCACTGACCACTTAGTCATTCTACTTGAAATGTCTGCCTTTTGGAGAATATTCTTCAAGGGAAAAGATGTCCGGACGATAATAGGAAGAGCCTGAAAATAAGGCCTCATCATCCTTGCAGCAATTACCAAGGCCAACGCTAACTTTTCAAGTTTCAAATAACGCTTTTCTGCATCTATCAAGCTCTTGCTGATGTAGTACACCGGATGGGGGTAATTATCCACCTCTCTTACTAATACAGCACTGATGGCACAACTTGAAACTGCCAAGTATACGAAGAGTGTCTCTCCATTAACAGGTTTAAATAAAGTCTTGGGGGAGGACAGATGTTTCTTAATTTCATTGAAGGCCTCATCGCATTGTGAAGTCCAGTAAAATCCCTTTGCACCCATTAGAGTTTGGAAAAACGGGGCACATTTGTCCGAAGACCTTGAGATGAATCGATTTAAAGCAGTCAACCTCCCAATCAACCGTTGTACTTCTTTAACATTCCGAGGAGGCTCCATCTGGAACAAAGCATTAAGTTGGTCCGGATCGGGCTGTATCCCTTGCTCACTTATTATATAACCCAGGAATTTCCCGGACTGCACTCCGAACACACATTTTTCTGGATTTAGCTTTAAATTCACTTTTATTAAGCTAGCAAAATCTTCTTGGAGGTCTGCCATGTGTAATTGTTCATCCACACATTTTACCATCATGTCATCAATGTATACTTCTATATTTCTTCCAATTTGATCAGCAAAGGCCTTGTTCACCAATCTCTGATAAGTAGCCCCAGCATTTTTCAATCTGAATGGCATCACCTTGTAGCAATGAAGATCCCTATCAGTGACAAATGTGGTATGCTCATGATCCTTCGGATCTACTTGAATCTGATTGTACCCGGAGAAAGCATCCATAAAGGATAGTAGCTTATTCCCAGAAGTGGAATCTACTAGCTGATCAATTCAAGGAACTAGATATAAATCTTTTGGGCAAGCCCTGTTGAGATCTGTGAAGTCAATGCACATGCGCCACTTGCCATTTTTCTTTTTCACCAAAACTAGATTGGCAGTCCACAAAGGATATTGAGACTCCTTTATATGCCCCATTTTTGTGAGCCTGACAACTTCTTGGACAATAACATCAGCCTTTTCCTTGGAAAAATCCCTTCTCTTTTGTATCACGGGTGCTATGTCTCTCCGGATGGATAGGTGATGTGATATATTATCTGCTGGAACCCCGGTAACATCAGCGTTGCACCAGGCAAAAACATGCTGATGGTCTTTCAAAAAAATTAAAATTTTAATCTTCAGTTCGAACGACATTTTGGACCCTATCTTAACACTTTTCCTTCTTCTAAAGAATGTGTTTCAACTTCTTCAACCGGTATCAATACTCCAGGGGTCTCTCTGGGGTCATCAATTTCACCCTCACCCCCAGAAAGCCCCTCAAAATGCTATTCCTCGTTGATACGAACTGCCCCCAACGTTTGTGGAGCCAGTGTTGTAGCATAACACTCTCTTGCAACCTTTTGATTGCTTCGGACAACTCCCACTTGCCCTTGAACAACATATTTCAAACGATGGTGGACTGTCGAGGCCACTGCATGCATCCTAGAGAGCCAAGACCTCCCTAGAATAGCATTATAACAAGTGGGACAATCCACCACAATAAAATGTATCCTGACCATCTTCTTGAAAGGGCCCTTGCCCAACAAAACTTCCTCTTCGAACTCCCCGATCACATCTGCTGAGCTCCCAGTGAAGCCCACAATTGATATGTCTGAACGCTGAATTACGGCTGGATTTTTCATCTTTTTGTAAGTGGTTAAGAAGAGGACATTGGCTGAGCTTCCAGTATCTACTAAGATTCGTCTTATGTCATTGCCCCCAATGGATGCTCCTATGACAACAGCATCTTCATGAGGGCCAACTATATCCCTTAAGTCATCTTCATCAAAAACAATGAAGGGAAATGGAATTTATGATTGATAGGAGGTCATGCCTCCTTCTAGCTGGGTGGCTAAAGTATGAACATGCCTCTTCCTCGAAGAAGCAGTAGGAGCTGTCATAGTATCCCCTCCGAAAATTGTAAGTGACTCAAAAAACTTGATGAGCCCAGAGACCGTTTTACAACATTCCTCAATGGCACCCACTCTATTTCGAGTTGGATCAGGATCCAAGTATTCTGATTCTACATCAAATCTTTCGATTATAACCATAGCTCTCTCTGGAGCAGTATTGCTTGGACCAACCCGATGAGCATTATCAGGCCTATTTCCTCCTCTTCTTTTGATATATTCCCCCAGCTTTCCTCTTTCAATCAAGTTCTGAACTTCTTGTTTCAAAGCTATACAATTGTCAGTAGTATGGCCAGTATCATTATGGTAGTGGCAGTAAGAGTTGTTACGATGTTCCTTAGGAGATTGCAGTACGACCGGTCTTCTATAGTGCACTTCTTCATTTTTCTTATCATAAATGGTGGCCACACTTTCTTTTAATTCTGCAAACCATTCTAGTTGGACCCAAGGCCCTCTTTTATTTCTAGATTGTTGACTCTGTGCATGTGCAGCTGGCTGAGATTGAGCTTTAGCCCTGTTATGCGCCTGTCCGGTCTCCCTTGCCTTGTTCCCGGACTGATTTTGATTGGGGTTTGGTGCAACCGGGGCAGACCTCACCTGCCTGTGCACCCTAGTTTTCTTTGTTTCATCAACATTGATTTGCTTTCCGACCTGATTCAGCAAACCTCCCCAAGTCATGGCTTTCTTTCTGGTCACTGAATCAGCCAAATTTCCAGGGTTTAAGCCATGTCTCAAGGATGTTATTGCTACTTGCTCGAAGCAATCAGCCAACCCATTTTTGGTGTTCACAAAACGACTTATGTATTCTTTCAATGATTCGTTTGGTTCTTGGGCACAATGGATTATTGTGTCCCCATTACCCTTCAACTCTTTACTCCTAACAAACTGCCTTCGAAAGGCCACCCAAAAGGTATCAAAATTCTTGATGCAGCCTTGAGGTAGGCTGTTATACCACTTTAGAGCACTCCCCGTAAAGGATTGGGAGAATGATCTGCAGAGAAACTTGTCGTCATCATCGAAATTCATCATGAAGTTTTTAAATTGCTCCAAGTGGTTGTCCGGGTCAGTACTACCATCGTACTTCTCTATTTTAGTGCTATCGAACCTCTTAGGGAGGTTTCCGGACATAATCTTGGAAGATAGTGGAGATTGTCTCCAATTCCGGCCGCGACTGAACATAGTATCCTCATTGGGAGTTGCAAAGATACCTGGTTCATCGTGGAAGGCAAAGGGATCCATCAGCATCTGGTCTATATGCCTCCGGCTATGAGATGATCTTTTGCCTATATTCTTCTTCAATTTCCCATATCTATCCCTTTTTCTTGAATATTTCTTAATCAATTTTTGCTTTATTTTAAATCGGCCCTCATCACTACTGGAGGACAAAGACTCTTCAACTCCTTCCTCATCCGATGAGCTACCAGAAGACTCTGAATCTGAGTCAGAACTCTCCACTAGCTTAGACCGGTGAGACCTTTTGGAGCTGGCATGAGTCTTTTAGGTACTCACATAGTCTTTGAAGGCTCATGCTCTCTAGGGTTATCGGTATGATGAGCAACTGACGCTTTTGACTTATCTTTTATGCCCATCTTAGCCTTTTCTGCCCTCAGAGCTTCTATCTCGCCCTTTAATCTATCACGATCCTCGATAGTATACTCATCATTTTCACCCACCACTTCAAGCAAGGCTGGTGGTACCTCCGGGGCGTCCGGATTCATTCGGACTGATTTTTCTTGCTGGTTTCGAATGCTTGATTCAGGCACCGTCGTGCTCCCACTGTGGTCGCCAATTTGCTGTGGTTTATTTAGGTCTGAGGGTAAATTTTTAATTTTTGTTTAGAGTTTGTGGAAGTTTGTAAGTATTTAATATTTAAGTAGAGAGTAGAGGGAGAATTAAGCAGTCTGGTTGTATTTAATTTTCATTACCCTCATTTAATGTTGGTGGTTGGGTATTTATACCCTTACATCTGGGCCTTATGGGCTTTCGGGTCATGTTTAATGGACCCAGGTCAAGTTCAAAGACCCATGAGCTCTTAGTAAGAGAGCATGCATCTTAGTCATGAAATGATTAGGTTTTTAAGTACTTTAGTCCTTGTTCGAACAGTCCAATGGTGAGGTGTTCGAACTGCCCTGTCCGGTTAGATGTTCTTTGTCCGAACTGTCCTTGTCCGAAGAGGTAGCAGATTCCGGACTCATCAATATAAACGATGTAATAATTTGATTACTATACATTCGATGCACGAGGTGAACATGAACCTCTTTAAAAATAGACTAGATCATATAGAATTGATATGTACACGAAACTAATAGATATGCAACGATATTACTTCTCGTAAAGTGTTATACTATTTGAATTCGATTATGATAGTTTTTAAAATTTATATTTGATACTATTGTTTTATGATTAATGTTATAGTACGAAGGTTAATGTTTTCATATAAAAGTTTATGGTAAATCAAATCGGATAAATCTTTAGCACAAACACATTACAATAACAAATAGTTCCAAAACAAATTAAACGTAGTGATTAAATGAATTCTTATAAATTAATCACTTAAGTCTAGCTGCTTGGAGGTAGATAATTTTGAATCTCTATATATTTGTTACAACGAGGTGTAATCGATAGTTCTCAATTTGTCACTTCTGGTTTGCGCAACGTGATACAAGAATAATATATAGATATGCATGGTGTCATTTGTAATAGAAATGTATTTTAAAAATTAATTAAATATAATGTACAAGTCACCTTAATCTAACAATAAACTTCAAATGCAAACATCAAATATTTAAATGGATAAAATGAATGTTATTCATAAAACCGAACCCGATTTCCTTCTTTTTAGATATCGGACGAGGTGCATTTTGTAATTGTGGAAAAGTGTAGCTTTGGATATCTGATAAAAATTAAATGGTGCAGTTAAAATTTGATGTGATCGTCACCCCCATCAATGTCATTGCCATCCAATTTTGGATATGTGTCGTATCATTAAATAGTTGAGACTCACAATAACTTTTTATAACGCATCAATACCACTAAATACTAATGCATAAATCGAATCGTTATCAACAAGCTCATAGTAAATAGATACTCTAACCATTTTTCATTCTTGTGGATACCCATACAAGCTATACGAAGAGTTTTACGTTGTTAACCGCAACTATAAAAGGTCAATAGTACACCAGAAATTTTTTATGTACCCATTTTCAATGAATAAATCGTAGTTCACCACCAATGTTACGATACATTTATTTAACTTTTCATGATATTCTATGACTAATCGTTCCACTAGTTTATGATATTATCCGAATATAAACGAACGAAGTTCCACTCTCTCTTTGAACGTTGTTCAATGTCATAGAATTTCTACTTAGCTAAGTATGTCATGCGGACACAAAGCTCAACTAGCTTGTTGAGGAATACAAATATGATTTTAATAAGTTTTTAATATGCGATTTATTGTTTAGTGGACGATGTGACTAATAATTTATGTTTGACGAGTTTGTGACCATAGTGTTTATGTTAATCTAAAGGCTACACATGAAATATGTTTCTAGAGAAACTATGTCTAACTATTTCTTGTAAATATATTATATATATCTTTCTTCGTTATCAATGACAACTTCAAAAAATTTATCTAAATTGTGTTTCAAGAACTTTATCGTTGTTAGATTTTTACATACAATTATAGCTAATATTTTCTAATGATCATCCAAAAGAATGCAAAGTTAATAGAATGTCGTTTTTCAAATATTCTCGAATCTCGTGCCAACACGATAAGTCATGTGTAGTTTGGAGCGCACAAACGTAATTTATGGCATTCAGCTCAATATTATCAAACCTTTACAAAAAAAATCTAAAGAAGTTCTCAAGACATTACCTTTGATATCGTTGAACATCATGTGTCCATATATGTGTTGTACAATTAAACAAGTTTTTTCAAATGATTATTTAAGTGCTCCATGTTGTATCTTAACTAAATGCAAATTATCCCAAATTTAATCAAACTTAATCCTAATCTCTCCAACACAACGTTTTAATTATAAATAATCGATCTTCACTCGGCCAGTGTTCGTGCTTTCAAAATGTATGAATTTACTAGTTTTCCACATGGTAAACTTGTCAATGTAAATAAGTGACCAAGATTTTTTGTGTCTTATATTTCTCGAGGATAATATTTCTTCACGTTGTGTTCATATTTCTAAAATATATGAATTTTATTATCTTACTCAGAATGTTTTTAAATTCATATTTGGTTTTTGAATATTTTATTTCATTCTACAAACCTGTAAATCCATTGAATGTTTTTTCTTTTTTATATAATTCTTCTTGAAATTACTACTTTATCCACAAACATAACATGAAAAGTTAAATCAACCAAGGTTTCTCCGATAATCTCAAACAAAGGTATCTTGTGTCTTATTATCTTGTAGGTGATATCTATTATGAATAATTTTAAAAACATCTTAAAGAAATCCATAATAACCATGCGTGCAAAGAAAAAATATGTAATAATGTCACCTAGATCTTCGTTGGACTTATGCCATTTGAAATAAAGTAACCTTGTGAGTTCATCCAACATGTACTGCAATTGTGATTAACCGACTTCCTCCATATATCTGTGTTTTTATCGAGAGTTGTATACAACAGGCATGCTCGACATATTTTATATGATAAACTATTTCAATCCACTTAATATACTATACGGCGAGCTCTCACTAAGGTCATTTGGTATATGTACTCATTTATGAATGACCTTCGAAGTGTTTTGTCATTGGATGCTTGTACATCTCTCTTATATCATCTAAGTACAATTGAACTGGAGTGACCAACTTTTCCTTCAACTTAAAAGGAAATCCATACTTTTTTTATCTCATCAACTTTCTCTTAAGATACTTTAGTTTAACCACCATTTTAGAAACTACGAATATTTTGCATTCATATGTTACTCAAGTATGCTTTATGTTTTGTGCATCATCGGATATCTTAACATAATATTACACTTGTTTCTTTACTTATTCTCTTAACTCACTCACACAATTCCTCTTTCATATAATAAGTCGTTGTAAAAAATAAATGATATAATCTTCGAGTTCAACTTTATATGTGTTATTTTCCTCTTGTAATACAATTTATGTAAGTTAAAATAAAAAACAAAACATACAAATCGATTATAAAATGTAATAGAGCAATTCTGGTGGTATTAAGACCTGGTACCACTAACATATTATGGTATTGGTATCTAGTATTGTCGGTAATATCATTCGTTAAGAAAATACTAAATATAAGTATTGATGGTATCTTTACTATGAAAGGGGTGTGATGGTACTTAGCTTATATATCATACGGTATCTAGCTTCATTATAGCTAAATATCTGTTATACTGGAATTGTTTGTCCGGATTTTGGTTAGTATTTTTAATGTAACTAATTAGTTACATTGTTTATCACAAGTATGGCTGCTAGTGTGTTACCAAACCCGATAGTCCACCAAGGATCGGTTTGATACAGCCCGCTCATGGACCGCCAATTAGTGTTAATGAGCGAGATATTCACGAGCCAAGTTTTAGGATCGGTTCAATTAGGGGTCTCAACAGATAAGACTCATAAACACCGATTCATTCATATTATTTTATTTTTATTAATAAAAATAAAAAATTGATTGGAAAAATGCTAATTTAAAATCTAAGCTACATAAAAAAAATTGGATTTGAAATATTAACAATTTTTATAATATTTTAATTAATTAATTAATTAATTATATATAATTAACTATATATACACACGTGATTAGATAAACGGAACATATAAAAAAGTTAAATTAAAGTAATACATGTTTTTGTTCTTGAAATAATTTTATTTATAAAAGGATAAGAGAAAATATGATAAAACTTTTTTGTATAAATGTTATTTTGTATAAAAGTTAATTTTTTGAACCCAATACGATCGATAAAAACTTGATGCATTTAATATTGAAAATTTATATTATGGATAGGTCTTAATATATCATTAAGATCGAATTATGATAATTTTTTATAGCGTAGTTGTTTGATGGTTTAGACTTAATTTATGAAGTTATGGGGTCGATCTCATCTTTTTCAAAAACAAAATGGAAAAGTTAGACGGAACTGCAGTCATAATCTCTCATATTTTATTTAAAAAAATCAAGTTTAATGAATAAGATGTTTAGTTTTAGGATTTAAAATTTTGATTTTTTATTTTTGAACTAAAATTAATTTAATATTTTCTTAGGGTAACAATATTTTTTAAGGTAAGTTAGTGATAACAACCCACATGAAAGTTAAATAACTGATAACCACCTGGATTTGAAGTTTACCAAAAATAAGCTTCATCACATATTCTTCCAACAATACCTGTGAAAACACAAAACACGTATATACTAAAATAATTATTTATTTTTAACCTTCAAAACTTCATATCTTTCAAACCTTAACTCAAAAAAATATTCTAAAACACATATATTTGTACTTTTTAAAGATAAACAAAATGAAATCAATAATTCATATTTTTGGAGATTTTTTTCTTCTCATTTTTGCAACCAAATTGCATGTAATTCCGCAGCTGGAACATAATTACTTTTTTAGTAACTAAATCACACATAATTTCCAAACTGAAATACAACTGCTTTATCCACACTTATTTTGCAACTATATTGCAAACTGTAATAGAGTCTATTTCTTTAGAAAAAAAAGTTTTTTAACACAAAATGCACATATTTACGCAACTAAATTTAAGTTAGTTGTTTCACACCCAACCAACGCTTATTTTTACAGCACAAGTTTTTTGTGTTGTTTTTTTACACAGTGAAACTTATTTAGCAACCAACGTCCTATTTCCGAAACTATTTTATTCTTATCTTCGCAACACATTTGCACAACTTGAACACATTTACTTTTTCACAACCGAATTACATGTAATTTTGTAACTGGAACACAATCGTTTTTTAGCAACCAAATTACACATAATTTCACAAATATAACACAATTATTTTTTCCAAACTTATTTCACAACCTAATTTTATGTAACTTCACAACTAAAAAATTCAAATTTATATTTCATTGATCTAGTTTTGTTCGTCTTAAAAAACAAAACCAATAGTATTTTTGGATTTTTTTGGATCTATAGTTTAAAAGATATGACACTTAAAAACTCAAAAAAGAAAAGAGAGAGAGAGAGAGAGAGAGAGAGAGAGAGAGAGAGAGAGAGAGAGAGAGAGAGAGAAGTTATGGGTGTTTTGGATTACCAGGTGGTTATCTATAAATACTAATTTGACATCAGGTGATCATCCGTACTTTAAGAAGATAAGTTTGATATTTGATGATTATTGATACATAACTTTTTTTAAAGGATTAGAATGATAAGTTTATAAATTTTACCATAAAAATACTTTTAAACTATATTTAACAAACAAACATATTAAAGAGCAAAAGAGTGAGTAATTAATAACCATTTAACTTAATATTTTTAAATCAAATACATTTATCCTTCCATTTATAATACAACAAAATCTATCAAATATATTTTCATATATATATATATATATATATATATTAAAGTAAACGAGAAGTTTACTGTGTTTATGAATAATAAACGCCTCTTTCACTCATGTGTCATTATTTTTTATATTTTTTATTCAATTTGGTCCAGACACTAGCTTGATTTTTTGTTTAATAGATTTTGCGTCTTTTACCATGGTTTTAGATTTTGTAAATTTGGTTTTAAGATTTCAAAAATATTTGGTATTAAAGTTTTTAGATATGTGTTCATTTTAAGCTAGTCGTGTTTCTTTTCTCTCCTATTTTTTTAACCAAAAAACCCAATCATTTGTTTTTTATTTTCTTTTTATCCTTTCTCATACAAACCTGAACTATTTTTATTTTTTATCATTTAAAAGCTAAACTCATATTTGTTTTTGATGTTTTACCCATTTATTACATTAAAAACACGATTGATAAATAAAACATAATAAAAAGGTAAAAGTTTCAAGTTGTTTAATTTTTATGATAAAATTTTGTTAAGGTTTTGTTGCATATAGAATTTTGAAAAGTAAGTGAATTATAATTTGAAGTTTATACATTTTCTATTCTGTTTCATCTTCTCTTTGATGTTTTATTGTTTTATCATAAATAAAAACATGTTTTTAGGAGCATGTTTGAATTTGTAATGCTTTTTAAATGTTTATTTGTTCTATTATGACACAAACAAGCAAAAAGGGCAAGATCTCAGATTTTAACATCAGGCATCAAAGTGAACCATGTATTTTTATTTGATTTTTAGTTATTTATTTTTCCTCACTTAAAACATAACACTTCCAACAATAATCATGTTAACTAACACATAAATGAACTTTAACTTCTTATGAAATGCAAAATCAGAACTAAATTGAGTTCATTAAATTGTAAAAACAAATATACATATAAAAATTAAATATTCTATTATTTGACTGAATTATATACGAACAAAAACTAAGCACAATACAAACATGAAACTAAACTTAAGGCTAATTATAAATAAGCTTTCACTAAATATGAATATCCTATAGACCAAAAATGCACACCTCAATATTGTTTCCATGAACAAAAATGCACACCTGAATATTGTTTCCATGAAAGACTTTGCATTGAAACTTTAGCAACGGAAAATGAAAATAGAAAGTTGAAACTTCTTATTTTCCTGTAATCTTAACTAAACATAAATTATAAAGGTTACTCTAATTTGTTATATTATAATTTCCTTAACATTTTAAAAAACTAAATATCGTTTATTATTCAATGCTATCGAGTGTGTTGTAAATTTTATTCCCATACAATATGCAGATTTAAATCATACAGTTTGATCAAACATCTACGAGACCCATAAAGTCATAGTGAATAGATTATCTTCTTTATTGTTTGAATTTCTTTATGTTAACATGTGGTGTTTTGTTATTCTTAAACATCAAATGACCTATTTTCTACCGCATAATAACTAATCTGCACAAACTTATGTACTTAGATTTTTATCATGAATGTTATACAAAATCAAAAAGCATTCTGAGAATATTTCAAGAGTTTCAACAACTAAAACGTATAAAATCTTTTGTATCTTCTGAATTTATAAATCAATCTTGAGATATTGATTGAAGGAACTTATCACGTTTCACCTTAAAAGAATTTTTATGCTTGTTATTTTTTACAAGATAACATTATGACATAGTTTTGGTGTATATATATGTACTAAACCATATAACATAAACAAACAATCATGATGAATTTGGGTTCATGATACATAATATATTTCACCTATAATTTTTTACATTAAATAGATACAACAGAAACTCCATGACGGTATATAACCAGTTTCCATAGTTTGTGGAATGAATATGTCATCGATATACAACACTAAATCTAAATTTACTCCCACTGAATTTATGAATACCTACTTAATACTCTACTAATTTTATCTTAAAATTAATAAAGATTAAAACATTGTGAGACGTATGTGATTTATGAGACACGTTATTAATAGTATAAATAAATTTCTTTATGTTAACCTTGACCCAAATGTACATATGATTATTACAAACATGTTTAAAACAAATTAGCCAATTATATTTTGTAACTTATCATACACAATTAATTATATTTTGTAACTTATCAAACATTATTTAATTAAGCTTAATGATGAGGTGTGCAATATGTATTATAATTCTTTTGAAATAATCTTTCTTTTAACTGAAATGAAAAAACCCGTTTATAAACTAATCTTTATATTAAATAAAATATATTTGATTTAAAAACTTTTATATATCTTATCATGTTTGAATTTGGGTTAAAAATTGTTCGAATATAAATCTTTGTTCGTCTGAGATAAAAACAAAAGGTGTGATTATTCATCTTTTTCGCAAGAAATATTTACCATGTTCAAGATTAGCAACAAATAAAATATAGTGTGGAATAAAACCAAGCACACAAGATAAATTTAACTTGGTGCGTATTAGGAATAAATCCTATATTCACGGGAAATAAACACTATTTTATCAAACAAGTAGGTTACTGAAAGACTCTCTAACACAAAGGTTTAATCACTATTTATTGGAAAGATAATATGGTTCACAAAACTCTCTATTAAGTTTTTATATATCACCCACTTTTCTCTCAAAATATCTAGAGCTATTTTTCATACTGATGCTCTTAAAACTGTCTCCTCGTATCACACTCTTGCATAACAAATCTTCTTTTATGTATATGCTTAGGGAAAACCTTAATTCTTTAACAGAACCTCCAGATTAAAGCCCGTTAATTAGTAGTTGTAATAAGATTATAATACCTTAACTAAGAAATCCAAATTAATAAGAAATCCAAATTAATAAGAAACCAAATTAATATAGAAGACTCGTTTAATAGAAAATATAATTAATAAGAAAGATAATTAATATATGAAAACCAAAATAAAAGACTGAATTAAATAGGAAACCAAATAATAAAAGAATATTTTTTGGTCCAATATGTTTCGGTCTAGCTTCCTCCGGACGAATGTGCTTTGAATTGTCCCATATATCTTTCGACTGTTAGGTTCTAGTAGACGTCTCTATAACTAAGTCGCAACCCAAGCTTTGTCAAAAAAATTCAATAGTTCTTACCTATACATGTAATCAGCAGATCTAACAACGCCCATTTATTCCTTCGGTAGTAATTCTGTTGACCAAATACTTATAGTATACACCTAAAAATTATCCATCTATAGTAACTATAGCAAATGTTGTATCCAATGTTTTACTCTTAAAAGACCAACTCACCTTCATCCCAGAATTGCACTAGTCTTATGCAGTACGTGAGCTTTGAAGTCGGCAATACCTTACTCAAAGCATCCGAAGGATTTTTCTCTCTAACAGTCTAAAATATCTTCACTTACTCAATATTCATCATGTCTTAGATGAATTACATTTTGATATCTACATGTTTAGTTCATTTATGGAACTTCACATTCTTTATTAAATGAAAAACAACAATGTTACCACATAACATAACCACATTATGCTCCACACTAATGAGTTCACTCCAAAAATCCTTTAGTCAAATAATTTCCTTCATGGATCCGTAACAACCATTTACTCAACTTATGTATATGATAACACAAAAAACTTATATATACTAGACATCTACTTAATTACTGCTCCAATCATAGTAAACATATAACCCGAAGTAGACTTCTTTAGGTCAAGACAACCTGCTTAATCAGAATCCATATACCCTCTCAGCATCATAACCCTTGTATCCTTCTCCTCGTAACATAATCCTATAGCAGTTGAGCCTCTCAAGTATCTCATGGGCCACTTGAGTGCATGTCAATGCGACTTCTCTATAATTGACATGAACCTTCTTAAAACCATATGTAGGATAGATCAAATCTCGTGCAAATTAAAGCATATATAATGCTACCATTTACATTGGCATAAGGTATATCTAACATATAATTCATATCTACTGCTTTGGTTGGTGTTTGACTAATACTGAGTTTGAATTTTGAACCAATGGGAGTTCCAACCGCTTTTGTTTTGGACATATAGAACTTATTTATGACCTTATGTATATATATATATATATATATATATATATTATTTTTATATAAGAATAAATACTTTTACAATATGTTCATCCTGATATCAATATCAAGTATCCTTTTAGCATCTCCCATATCATTCATCTCAAACTCTCCTTTTAGTTTAGTTTTTACCACTTCAATATTATTATTTTTCTCTTTCAGATATTATTATGTCCTCCACATGCTATAGAGATAAGACTTATCTCTCCATGTATATTTCATCATTACACATCTATAATAGTAAATACAGACATATTGGATGGATCTCATAGTAGAATCGAATCTTTTAGCTCACTGCAGCCCGTAGATGAGTCTCTTCAACAAACATGTAGCACCTTTCTTTCTTTATTCAAACCCTTAACACATGTAAATGGTCTTTTCTAATTTACCATGAACGAATAAATTAGAAACATCCATTTGATCTAGCTTAAGATCAAATCTAGTAACAATTGACAACAAAACTTTGATGGAAGTTTGTTTCACAACCGGTGAGAATATTTCATTGAAATCAAAACTTTTTTGCGTAAAGGCCTTAGTCATGAGCCTAGAATTGTATATGGTTAACTCAACACCAATAATACATGGATTTCTTTTGAGTACTCATTTAATCCCAACCATTTCTAACTCTTCGACTGCTTCATAAGAATCCATGTGTTCGTCTTATTGAAATATCTCTATTCTTCTTTCATAGTCATAAGCCACTTCTTTTTATAACTAATTTTGATAACATCATGATATGTCTCGTTTTTAAGAAAATCTTCATGCATTTAAATAGATTAAGCATAACCAATTACATCAACGAAACCATACATTTGCGATTAGTTTCTTAGCTTATATGTTTTATCCCTCGCCAATTGATAACTATCAAGATCATATGTTTTCTCCCATATGATCATCCGAAGGCCCTGAAACACCAGACGCTCAACTAGATCCAGAATTTTCTGAAGGTGCTTAAGGGAAAGTTATTTCATGGGTTTTCCTAAAAATGTCGAGCTTGTGTGACTGATTTATAAACTCAAAGTGAATGGCCTCGAAGACCTGCTTGTTGGCTTTGATCAACAGATCTTGGCTGTGAGCTCTCTAAACTTAATTGCTTCTATCTTAGGCCGCTCATTCATAACATATGTCAACCTAATACTAAGTTTATTATAACTCATGATTGTTGTCTTCGTTAGAGTCTCTTAATATCCTTACGCATGCAGACGATATGGATGGAACTCTTTGCCTTCTTGAAAGTAATAACAATTAGTAAAATAAATTTTGAAGGGTTAAATGTTACTTGATAATCTCAGTTATTGTTTTTGCCATTCATACAAACTTTCAGTGAGAACTTTATCAATTATAAATAATAACCACCATAAAACGCTTTCAATCCATTGTCAATTTCCTTTTGCACTGAAGCTGATATTGTTGCCGAAATACTATAAGCTTCCTAACAATATCTGAGCATAATCAAATATGCTAACAATTTAAAGAGGTAGTGCCCCTTTTGTTGTCAAGTCAGTTGTTACGCTCATCGTCCAAGCCTCGTGGACCTTCTTACTATACATGTAAATTTATGTCTTTTTAGTATCTATACAGTTATATGAATGGGAACAAATGTAAAAATATGAAATAATTTTATGGTTTAAGGAAAATAAAAATTGATTTTGAGTCCTTCGGATGATGAACTAGCATGGATGAAAATGGTGGCTTTATCTTGCAACAAGTTGACAACCCAACTGATGCTATAAACTCTGAGTTTGTCCCACAATAATAAAGATAATTCTTATGTGTCATATTTCCCAATGTTATACTCTTTCACATAGTCCTACTAAAAATCTTCCTCAATTTTGATTTAAACATAACCATGAAGCTATGGCTGAATAATCTCATGTTGGATGACCCATTCCTGCCATTAAGCACCAAAGACTCTAAAAGGTCAAAAGGATTTTGAAATCCAAACTACAAATTACTTGAAAAGCCAAACCAAAAATATTCACAATTCTATAGAAATGTGATGAGCCCTTATGGAAAATCTAACATATGTCCATTATTTTTATCACGATCAGAACTCTCTTGTCAAACTTTGGCTCAAGTATGGAATACCCAAAAATGTAAAGATTTGTTTTCTTGTTCCCAAAGATACTTCAGCCTCAACCATATATGAATATTTAATCCTGCTATATATTATATTGGTGTTAATGATTGGGGTGTTTGGTTAGTGCCACACCCTAAAGTTGTGAGATTTTTTGAGCTTTTGGATCTTTACCAGAGCCATGTTACTCCTAACACCTAGAAATTTGTCATTGGTTCCTTGGTAGCCTTTGGCTTGGATGGTATATCCTACAAAATTGAAAACTTTTGGTGATATCCCTAATTACAATGAACATTACCTTCAGTTTTCTGCATTATCATATGGAACCATCTCCAAGTCATAAAAGACCTTTCATAGTCAGATTAAAAATTAGAAAAATAAGTTTATATTTGTAAATAGGACATGAAAATTAAGCAACAATGAAGCCCTCGTATGACTACAAGAGATTGGCATGACATAAGTAAGAGGATAACTTCTTCAGCCAAAAGCAAGACTACTTATCTAAACTTTCCATTATGGCTCTTTTATTATTTTATTAAAAGTAATAGCCTATTTTCTGAAACTAATCTTTCCTATTATAAAGTCTGGCAAGTTGTATTATTTTGAAAAGTATCAGGTACATGTGACTTTCATTGAGCTTCAAATGTTCAGTTATATTTCATATTCACCTCGTAAACCTATTAAAATCTGGTTCCCATCTAATGGAGAACCAAATATTCCAAATTAAAGAATCCAATAAAGAAGTCTATGATAAAGGATAGGATATAATCTCAGGTCATCGCGGATATAATCTCAGGTCATCGCGGTTATGGTGAATCTGTAGACCAAAATCTCAGGTCTACTTTATTTGGTCATATTACCTTTATCGAAATTCTGTAGCCCCAGATTTCAACTGGAACCTTAGATTTCAGCTTTCCTTAAAACAACTATATATTGTATCTAATTTATTCTTCATCATTTAATGTATATTAATCTAAATGTTTTATTACATCAAAATTTATCCTCCTAACTTTTAAAATAAAGAATTGTCTAGATTTCACAGCTATAACACTAGAAATCCAATATGACTTTATCTTAATTTTCAAATGAATTTTATTGATACTCCTCTCTTTTGTTCTTTAAAAACAACATGGTCGGTAATAAGAGAAAATATACCAAGAAAAAACTTTCCCAAAAAATTACCCCTTTAGAAAACCCTATAAACCTAGATCCAGAAAAAATTCCAAATGACGTGGTAGGAGACCCAAATTTCTTATAAAAATTATTCAATCTCCAAACCAAACCCTATAAATATATGTCTATAAAAGACCGTCATACCGGAGAAGAAGAAATCTGTTTTTTCCTTGATACATTTGAATAGGGTTTTCGATTATCCTATCATCCTTACATTATCGATTTCTTTAAACACATTTACATATGTCCCACTCAAGTAACACTTAACTGGTGGTGTGTGTTACTTATCATATTAATGAGTTCAAAACTTTTAGAAATAGATGTCTCTCTTTAATTTTTCCTTTCTAGTGTCCAAATCGAAGAACTTCAAGACAATCTTTTATGTTTTTACTTTAAAATACCATACTTTGCTTCAGTTCACCATTCTCTAACCACAACTAGAAAATAATTTTTATCTATACAACTGGAATTTAGGATTTTAGAAATTATAGTTACAAATTTGGAGAAATAAGATGGATGCAAACACGTAAGATAAGATCTATCCAAGTTAACTTTATCATCGATTCTATTGTTTTACTTTTATAACATAATCCGTCAATTTATTACTTATTCTTCATACCTAGACAAAATTCTTAAAACTTTCAACAAAATCTTTAATGATGACAAGTCTCTAGAGATTTTGTCTGCTGCTTCTCGACCCATCTACCAATATGACTTCCATTATCTTTGCATACCATAAATATTCATCCAAGCTCGACTTTGGCCTCTACCCGAAATCACCACGAGTGTCGATGGTAAACCAATGATTCGCAAAACTAGGCAACCAGTTACAACTACAAGCGCTCTCGTCATACTCTAACAACGAGTATAAACCCAAGATCAACAAGGATTCAATATAGGTGTTCCAATAATAAAGATGATGAATGACCTATATAACATCAATGTTTCCAATGCTTCCCAAAGCAAAACTACCCTAAAGAAAAACAATCTCACAATCGGCTCAAATCTTGCTTCCAACGATGATGACCCTAACCAAATTGTTTTAAGTACCTCCTATTATCAAGAGAACAACAATCTTGACAACAATAAAAACATAGATCCCCTTATGAATAATGAACCCTAACAAGAAAAGGTAGAAAATCAAAGCAACCAAAAACACCACTAGCTCCATCGACATCAACTTTCACATTGTCCAAACATTTTCCAAACATGAGCGCATTTGATATCTTTTGGAGGCAATTTGAAATCCCATTAGAGGTTTGTTTTAAACATTAAACTTCCTTTTAAAAAAATTCCATTTTCAACATATTTTGATTCATAGTTGTTATCATTATTCTAGAGTAGTCGAAATCCACTGGCATTTGCATACATGACGATGAGTCCTTAAGACATTAATGTCATTGCCAACTTCCAACCTAATAACTTGTTATTGATTACAGGAAACAACTGAGAGATTTTGTAGATTTTCAGCAAATATTGTATAGCTTAAACAAGATCATGAAAAATTAAAAAAATATATAAAAATATGTTGATAAATTTGTTGCTACCATCCAAGCTGAGAAAAATGCAAATAATACTAAAAAGAAAGAACTACTCACTCAAAATGCAGATTGACTCAAACAATGTGTCGTTTTTACCACTCTAAACACCACCTAGATCTCCTCAAAACACTACTCTCTAACCAAAACAAATGTTTAAACATTGAAATTGGAACTCTAATTGCTCAAATATTTGTTTTAAAAAACAAAAATTTATTGATTTCAATAAAACTAAAGATAGAGAAATCAAAAGGATTGTAGAATATGTTGAGAGTAACATTTTTAAGCATATAACTGAGAGAGCAAAAGTCGTTTTTACTAATACTGAAGTTTTAATTAAAGATAGTAAAAGAGAAATTATCTTGTCAATTTTGAATCCAAACCCTAACATTCAACTCGGAGACCTAGAATATTTTTTAACCAAACACAAACACCCAAACAGACCTCTTGGACTATGACTTTAAATGATAAACATGGAAACACGAAAAAAGATGATGAGCCTATTAAAAAAATCTCTACTATAGTCTATAGTGAAAAAAAGTAAAATAAATAAGCTACCATTTTTAGATGCAATCCGGCAACAAAAATAACCTGATACAGAGTATGATGAAGCTCATCTAACTGCAAATTTTCCACCTATCAAGTTTATGAACAACAAAAATAAAGAGGTGGTAATATAATTGAACATTTTACCCGTTTGAATAATAATTTTTAAGACACTTTTAAAGCATGCGTGTACTTTAAATTTCCTAACTATGATTAATTCTATGTTCAACCTTGAATATTTTATTTTTTACTCCCATGCCAATAGTTTTCTTATATCTTTATTTATGTCTGTCTTACATTTTACATTTTTTATAAAATGTTTGTCTATGTCTAAATAATTTTTATGTTTTTGACAAAACTCTTATATCTGAAAATAATTTCTTACCTCATACTTAACGATTTGATGAATTAGTTAGTGGGGATTAACAAAAAAAATTATCTTTACTTAATTTATCTTTGGCAACATCTTCATATATTCGCTTAGTATTGTGGGGTTGGTATATGTCTTTGACATTTTATGTCAGAACTTAGTATGGCCACTTGCGTAGCCTTTCAGATTTTTTAGGTTTAGGCTTGGTTTATTAACCATAATCGCGACTTTGACTATTACGTCATGGCACAATATGGCCACTTTTTTTATTAACCATAATATTTGATTTGACTACTACGTCAAGTCACCGAATGACCACTTCATATAACTATTTAGTCTTTTAACCTTAGGCTTGGTTTATTAACCATAATATCTTATTCATATTCCATACGACACCCTATTAACTTCATTTTCTTAGCTTTTAACCTTTCTTCTATGAAAAACACTTTACGTACAGCCTTATCATAAATTATCAATTTCGTTCTCTATTTTGGTGACACTCCCGACCAATTCAAATATCTCGGGTGGAAAAAATACTAATTTTACTTATGCACCATCTTTACAATGTACCTCATTAAAAAACCTTCATCACACAATCGGAAAGGAAAAAGAGCACACAACCATCTTATAAATTTTCTTCATAAATTTATAATTGTTATATATTCCAAAGATGCTTCAACATGTTACCACTCATATCTTGCAACCTGTATGCTCCATGATACCCCTTACAAATAACTTTGTACGAATCATCCCAGTTTGGAGCTAACTTTCCTAATCTTTTGTTTTTTGCTCGCTGAATGTTTTTTCTTCACAACTAGATCACCTTCTTTCAAAATTCTTGGCTTCAATTTCGAATCAAATATACTTTTCGTTGGACTCTTATAATTGTGTACTCTAACTTGAGCCTGATATCCCATAAACTAACCCATGTAGTGATTCTAGGAGTTGTTATATAAGCCCACAACACTCTGATAACTTGTATGTCCATTTCCCTTTTACTATCTCAACATTATTTTTTATCTCAACAACAATTTTTCTCTTTGTTACTTCTACTTAGCCATTATTTGAGGATAATAAGGGGTTTAAAATTTTGTTCCATTTTGTATTCTTTGTTACAATTGCATTTTGAAAATAAGGTCCATTAACTGTCATTTATATCCTTACAACCCCAAATCTTGATAAAATTTAACTCTACAAAAAATCACATGTTTCACGAGCCCTAATTTTTACAAAGCATTTGCCTCGACTCACTTTGTAAAATAATCAAGGAATACCAATAAAAACTATCTCCTACCAGTATCAATCAGCAAAGAACGCATTAAATCAATTCCTCATTTATAAAAAAGACACGACACTGGAACTACACTCATAGGTTCGCTCGATAAATAATTCGTTCTATCATACAATTGACAAATATTACACCTTTGAACAATGGCCTCGGTATCAATCGCCAATTTTGACCAATAAAACCCCACAAGGAGAAAGCATATAATTAAATTTTTATTCCTATAATGATTCACGACAACACCTTCATATAAATCTTATAAAATAAACAATGCCTCTTCTTTATTTAATAACAGAACAAATGCCTCAAAGAATTATTTTATTATAAAATACATCATGGAGAATTATGTATTTCGACGCGCAAATTCTTAATGCACGGGCCTAAGCTTTATTATTTAGAAGTACCTTATCTCTTAAAAATGAAAAGTATTCATGCCTCCAATCACTAGTCACTTTAATTGAAAAAAGTCTCAATTTTTTTATCTCCCTCGTTGACAGATGACCTTTCCTGAAAAATAATTAGCGGATTACCACCCATTACTGTTATCTTCACTAACAAATAAAGAACCAAAATTTCAAGACGAAGCACCTGCTCAAATTGTACATTTATGTTTGGCCTCATAAACTACTAGTGTGACTTATTACTAATTTTGAATCCAATTTTACCCAAATATTTTTTTCTAAACAAATACGAGCTAATTTCAAACCTCCTAAAACAACCTTATATTCAACAGCATTATTGGTAACACCAAGACCAAATTTTTATCAATTGCTTAATTTCTTTATCAAATGATGTTTTCAGAATGATTCTTGTTTCACCTCCCGTAACTTCTGAGGCTACATCCATCTAGAGTATCTATTCAAAATTCCTTAATGTTTCAGATTACGCACCCTCATCATCATTCATTCTTTCAACAATAAACCCGCTCATGAAATCTACCAATACTCATGCATTGATCGCACTACAAGGTTCATACACAATATTATATACTCCGAATAATCACTGAAAATGAAATTTTCCCAATAAAGCTAGAATATTTACCTTCATAACTTACTAATTGTCTATCAGTTGGCTTGTATGGAGACACCTCAATAATCTTACCATAACTGATCTTGAAGAGAATGTTAGACGAGCTATCATTATCTATCAGAACATGATTACCCATGATACATGAAATATCCAAAATTAATAGTTAATGCATCCTCAAGAAGAGTGACGACTTCTCTCAAATCATAATCAGTAAAAGATAGATTAGCGATCGACTTCCTATAATGAAGGAGTTATGACTCATCAACTAATTTGACATCTAAATATTTCTTATACCTTTTCCTAGAACTTAAGCTTGTTTCAGAAAAAATGTCGCCACCCGATATAGTATGCAACCATTGTATCATGTTATCGTCTATCTTTCTTTCAAATTTCTCATCTTGACGTGACCAATTATTTTTTCCCTTAATTTTTCCTCACTTTTCCTTTAAAAAATCCAGTCAACTCTCTATTATCTATCAACCTTTGCACCTCATCTCGCAATTGAAAACAATCATTAGTCATATGACCATGGTCATTATGATAGACACAAAAATATTTTTTAGGTCTCCTTTTGTTTGGATCTAACATTGGATGAGGTGGTCTAAAAATGGTTTTATCTTTCATCTTATCAAAAATAGTAGCAATATCCTTAGTTAAAAATGTATACATTTGTGTTGGATTATCATAATAAGAAAATTTAGGTATATGCAACGGAATTTGCATGATATCTTTGCGTTTCACTTCATCAACCTTTTTTCTATCCCGCACAAAATCTTTTGAATTCTAAACTTTTGAATATCCCGAGGCTCCACTTTTTATTTATTTAACCCTAATGAAGTGATTTGACCTTTCTAAAATATCTCACATAGTATTAACAGTAATTATGATGCAATCTTCATATAATTTCCCTTCTAAAATTAGACCTTTTTTTAATGGAGCCACAACTATATCATTTTTACAAGTTTCCAGAGATTTATCCCACACACAAACCTTTGGACATAAATTTTCAACGTTTCACCTTTTCTCTGGTACAAATTCATTATGAAGTCTCTTTATTTCTTATAAGCTCTATTACTAATTAACCAATTTTTGAAAGCATGCCAAAGTTCCTCAAAATTCTAAATCGTCCCTTTAGGTAAGGAATTAAACTAAACCAACCCATATCCCTTAAATTTCAATGAAAAACGATTAGTTCAAAAAAATATCATCAGTCTTAAATCCCATTATCTTATTCCTAAAGTTCTCAAAATGATTTTCAAGATCACCCAAACCATTATAAGTTTCTATGCGATATGGATCAAAATTTATTGGAAGCTTTTCTTCTAAAATTTTATGGAAAAATAAGATTTCTTAAGCATGTAATCCGTCATTTTCGGAATTTCTTCATTATATAACATTACGTTCTTGTATTTACTGTTCTTAGATTTAAAGTTACTTTACAATCATTCACAATAAAAAAAATATTCAACTTTCTTTCACATTACCTATTATCTTCATTATTTTATGTCTGCATTTTTTCTTCTTTCTCCACACATCTAAATGTTACCTATATTCCTTTAACTCTTTTGATGTAACTTGCATCAAAACCTTCCTTACTAAATTTATGTTTTCTTTAATTCTACGATATAATCCTCTCTGTCAAAAATTATAATGCTTTTATTAATTTCTCAAATCTTACTTTAGCTTTGTGCTCTCAGTTTGAGATTTTAAAAGTTAAACATTAGAAAGAGTCGCATATATGCCTTGATTAGTGAGATTTCTACTTCGAACATAAGGAAATACAAAACATTATGCACAAACTATTATATTACCAGACCCTTTCTGAACATGATCAGTCGCAAATGCTACGTCAATTAATTGATTTTGATATGTTACAATCATTTTAGAAGTTCTATGCTCTAGAATAATCGTAGTATAAGTAGTAAAAACCATGCCTAGAAATTGATTTTCAGTTAATGAGTTTCTGCATCAACATATAAATTTTGTGTGATTCCTGGAATAGCCATCAGAGCACCTTAAATGAAATAATTTATCAAAGAAGTTATTCCAATTCATGGTCACGTTATCGTCATTTGTAAACAAAACCATAAACTTTGATTATAAACAATTTTCTATAGACGACACAAAATTTGTTAAGGGATTTTGATCTCCAAACGACTTAGCCAAAATGATGAACTCAAATCAAGAAAGAAAGTATAAATTGTGTAATATCTTTTTCTTATTAAAAATTTGTGATCAGTCTCCAAGTGAAGACTTTAGTTTATTTTTATAAATTTTACATACGATAGTGTACAAATCACTAAATTACATGTACTATTTGGTTATAACTGTCAAACAAAATTTCTTGATAACCTCTTATATGATGACATGTACTTGTCTGAGTCCTTCATATAACTGTCGTCATAAGTTATAATAAAACCCTCGTCATAACTCTGATTTTTACTCTCGTACCGATCCTGCATATATCCTACGTCATATCTCTGAATGAGACCCTCATTTTATTCTACTTCATGCTCTCGTCTTAACCCCTTAACGTACGATCCTCGTTATGTTTTTTGCATCTTATTTCTTTATTAGCTTTATTTACCTCGTCTAAATAAATAACATATTCAATATGTAAAATGTAACCTTATCGGTAAGTATTGTGCTTTAATTTGAGATATATTTTATATCAAATACTCATTATTTCTTTATTCATAACCGTAAATGATGAAAAACATGTTCCGCATTATCTAAGGCTTGGAGAACAATACAACATGCATATGCCTGATTTATATAGTCTAATGAAAGTTCCTCTTAAAATGGCCAAATCTCTTGCCGAGCTTGATGTTAAACCCATACAGAAAAAAATACCTATAATATTAAGCAAAAAATAATTTGGAGGAAAAGCAATCATCTAGTGAGAAAGAGGTTTGGAGCCTGAAAATGTTACAGAATAAAGTAAAACGTAAACAAAAATCTTCTAGTGAGAAAAATGTTGGGAGCCTGAAAATGTTATAGAATGAAGTAAAACTTAAACAAAAATCGTCTAGTGAGAAAATGTTACAGAATGAAGACAAAGTGGACGTTCAATACATATACAATGCAAGCAAAAATAATCCAAGCTAAGATAGTGCTCGGTTTCCACCAAGTATTCCCTAACTTTCATTTGAGAAGGTTGGGGATTAGCCTCATGGAGGAAGAACATCCCAAAAGAATTGAATACTTTGAGGAGAAAGTAGATGAGGACCAAAATAACCCCTTATTGAGTACCATATTGACCCCTTATATGTGTTGGTCTCGGTGATGTAAGACAACTCAGCACCTGAAGATGTGGAGGCCATGCGTACCTTGAACGAGAAGAAGGATGACCATAAGTTCAGTAAAAAAAAATGATGAATCCTAAACCAACTATACATCCTTAATGTTTACTTATTTTTTTCACATTCTTCAGAAAGGTCCTTGTAAAGCTAAAACATTACTTATATATTTTAAAACAAAATTCTTGGAGCCAAGGCATTCAATGTTTTATTTTGCATTTTTTATGTAACTATTAAGGCTGTCAAGGTGTATAATATTTATAATGATTTTATCTTATATTTTAAGAATTATATATGTATATATATATATATATATATATATATATATGACTACAGGGTCTCGGTTATCTCCAAGAATATTCAGTATCGGCTAGGAAGATTGAACCATTGAGCTTTACTCTCTTTTTTTGGGTTCGACATGTCAGTAGTTACACGTTTGATTAGTTAAGTTTGTTGGAAAATTTTATGTTTTAGCCATGAAGATCTGCTCACAGAATTTTCTGAGTTTGACAATAGGATTCGGCTTGCCGACTTTTCTATATTTCATAGTTTGAGTATTTTTTTTTTACTTTTTTATCTCTCTTAGATGGAGTAGGCTTGTGACTCCTCTAGTCTCGATAGTTGGAGTAATTCATAGCGGAATTTTGTTGATAATTCCTATAATTTCTCATTATCTTAACACTTAGATTATATGACAAGACTCTTCAAGGGTCGGTTATATAAATGTCTCATAAAATATATTCATGCACCAGAAAATATTACATCACCAATGTTTTTAGTTAATTACAAATATATATATATATATATATATATATATATATATATATAGAAAACCAATTCATACCCAATTATTTAAGTTAAGTAAAGCTTCAAGTGCTCAATATTATAGTGGTATGGAAGTGGCGGTCCTTCATCATCAACTAGCCTATATGTTCCATATTTTATCATCCTAACTGTTGCATAAGGCTTTTCCCAATTAGGGTCGAGTTTTGTCATTCTATATATTTTTATTTTATTGAAAGATTGTCTCCAATACATGATCACCAACTTGAAAGTGTTGACGGTATACTTTCGAGGTATAACAACTTTTTATTAATGTCTGATAATGTTGAATGCACAAGTGTACTTGAGTTATATTCTCTTTTATTACATTCAGCTCGACTATCATGCCCCAACATCATTGTCTTCTAAAAACATTACAACCCAAAAATAAAGAAATGTTGTTTATGTCGGGATGACCACATCTATGTAGTAGACTATGATAAATGATGTTTTCTTTGTTGTCACCTGAGATGTGGTTCTCTATGCCCCAAGAGCCCCATGTAAGAAATCAAATTATTTGCCAATGGAGCCATTTAAGATCAAACTCAGCCCGCCATCAAACTTGGGTTTATGACTTTAAATTTTATGTTAGCTTAGGGATGGAAAGACATTGAGAAGTGTTGTTATATTTCTCTTGTTGGGTAAAAGAAACCATGTTAAACAGTTTGAAATTGCAAGCCGTTATCCGTGGTGATCACTTTCAACATTTCGAACCTTCAATAAATGTTAATCTTGATAAATTGATTACCTTATTTTTTGTGGTTCCCATCGAATTTTTCTCGACCCTCATAAACAATTAACCTAATCCCCATAAGGAGATACTATCGATCTTCTAATTCTTTAGGAAGATGCTCGACTATTCTAGTCACCAACAAACAAAAGGAAAAGTCTAGGATATCATGTCTTACGATATTGTTGGTGTGTATATTACATTTGTGAATCACTAACATGTTTTTTAACCATATATTAGAAATAAACATATTTATTAGGCCAATAATAACCTACTATTAGTATTATTCTCAATAATGTCTTGTGCTCATAATCAGTTGAGCCCCTCCCTCTTTGATTTTACAACACAAAGTATAATTCATTATGACCTAAGAACGAAAGTAAGCTCAATAGTGTGAATTTTGGCCACATTATCGCTTAAGAGAATAGAAGATTCTATTACACATGTTCGATCTTATAATAATAACAATGAGGATGCATCCATGCTAACAAAACCAAAGAGTTTGCATATATTGGTACTTGATATTTGTTCAAAATAAACCCTTTCAAACTTACTTACTAGCTGCTTCAATATTGTTAAGTATTGTATGAGATTTTTTTTGCTCGACTACACTTGTCTAAGAGTATGATTTATCACAAGCTGAATGTTGTTAATTAACTTCACTCTTCTAGCCTTAGACACCCGAGGTAGTTGAAGGGTGTGATAGCCACTTCATACTCAACCTCATTATATGAAGCCTGAGAGATAAAATATATAACATGGCACATTACCTTTTATTAAGGAGAAATCAATTGAATATCAGTGTTATAACCCACAGAATTTGACCCATCATCTATTCTGATTATTAATTCTGAAGGTGAACTGTTATGAGTGATATGGGACCTCTCGGCATGGAACTCAATTAGAAACTTTTTTCAAATCCCGAGCCTTAATTTTTGTCCTCTTCCCATATGATATATTAAGTCTCCCATCTTTACTGACTAACAAGTAAGATCGTGAGAGATATCGGACTTTTGTAGGACATTCCAAAGTGGGAAAAAGGTTCGTACAATGATGCAATATCTTTAAAAAAGAAATCATACTTTTATCTGACGTGACTAAAATAAGATATATCTTTTCTAATTTGAGATACATTGTCTCTATTTTTATATTACTTTTCCTCACATAATAAATCGACTATGGGGATTCTCTCTACTACCTGAAAAACACTGCACTTAATACATAATCGGAGATGACAGTATATTTTTTAAATGTCTCACTAGGCAGAGGTTTTGAGAGAATATCAAGAGAAGATAAGTAATTGTTTATCATTTTAATGGCTTGGTCACACTATTTTATCCATTGGAAACGATCGATCTTCTTTAATACTTAGAAAAAATAGAAACACTTATTTGAAGGTTAAGATATGAACATGTTCAAGGTTATTGGTCTCCCAACCAACACTTGGACTTCATTGGCTAACCGACATATATGGCTAGCAACATACTTATTCACGAGCATTTGATATGTTTCCCTTGCGCTATTCAATCTGAAAGCCATAACCAGATAATAGTAGAGACTTTGGTATGTAATAAACGTAGTGCTTTCTTGATCGCCCGGGTGCATTTGAATTTATTGCATCCTAAATATATGTCTATGAAGGATAATATTTTGTTTCCTCACATGGAATCTACTAACTGATGAAATCTCATAACCGATAATGGGTCTTTTGGACAAGATTTATTTTAATTAGTGAAGTTCACACATATTATATACTAACTAGTTTGTCTCAAACTAGTCTATCAACCTCAACCACAATTATTTCAAACTTTTAAAGAGAGAAATTTTGCATATTCTGTTTGATTGGTCGAATATTTGGGTTTATTGGTAGCTTGTGAAAAATTACTTCATACGATAACCATGTCACATATTTAGATTTCCAAGCAGAAACATCTAAATTGGTAGCTTAAAAAGTAAGAAACTTATATGGTTACCTCATAGAGTTAATCTAATTTTGAAACGATTTCCCTCGGCAAGCTCAAGTATGTATTTATCTTCTCATGGACTCGCGATGGTCTTCAACCCCCTCAATCTCAACCAAGACCCCTTCTGAGTTTTATTTATTTAAAGAGATAGATAGAATGCATTACATTCACGAGCAACCTTTTGAGTTTCCTTGATAACACCAACCTTGCTCCCCACAAAATATTGAATACATTGTTACACGATAGAAGCGATAGAATTCATTTTTTCAAGCCATGACCATCCCATAATAATGTTATAAAAAAGTAGATCATCCGGCATAAAAAAATCAATCACAGTTTTTATATTTTCTCGCGGACCTTACGTGACTTCGTCTATAGACTCACCATCATTCTATTTTAAAATAATATACGGTCCATTATTCAATTAAGTGTTCATTTAAATAAAATATATGTTGAGATAATTTTATCAATAAGGACTCTTCTGACTTTAGCCCCTAAAATACAAGAAATTATAAGAATGACGTCCTCATGAGAGCATGTTACTCTCGAAAGGCTATCATCATCAACGAGAATTGAAGGGTATGGAGTTTGTTATACATGTATAAATGTATGCTCTTAGTATTAAAACATAAATTAATGAGCATACCTCTTTCGTGAGGAATTTATGACTCGAATAATTGAGTCTCGTCTCACTATGGTGCCAATAATATCACATTTGATATTGATATCACAATAGCTTTTGAACTTGTCAAATGTAACTAAAGTATATTTTGGCTTGGCTTTAGATGTGGTGAATTTGATTTTCAAAGCCTCCGCTCTCTGCTCAGACCGCTTATTATCAAGTTTAACTTCTCTTTTCCCAATGTCAACTCGTTCATTGATTAAAATAATATGTTTTTCTTTTTTAATAAGGATATGAATTTATTCCCTTGTCTGGTTGTAGTCCCTTGCGTTGTAATCATATCATTATGATACTTACAAAGCTTACCTTGGTTCATCTCTTCCTGACGTTATATCGTAGGAATAGGCTTTCAAAAATTCACAAATTACTTGGCCTTATCATATATGACTACTATACACTTAATCAACTCACCAAAGTTTTATCCCCTCTATTCTTGCAGTCAACCCGACTTTTTCCTGAAGAGTCTCCATGCTCGAGTTCCGATCAATTTGTTTAGTAAGGGCTTGAGTCGAAGTCGCTTTGGCAATTAGATGAGGGTTATAACATTGTTGAATGAGGTATAAGATGCATGGTAAGACATCAGTGTTGACATTTTTGTTAGACTATAGCTGGTTGGCGGATAACATCTCAGCATAAATCTTGATCACATTGTCTCACCTATAGTGATATGTGATTCAACATGAGATAACAGAGAACCAAAACTTAAATCCTTATTTTCATTTATATATTTAGCTAGAAAAACCGACATAATCCCTTACTCAATGAAGCACATGAAACATCTTTATATAAATCTTCAAACTTTTTTGTTTCGACAAAATGTCGAGTAAAATATCTTAAAGTATCGTTCCACTCTAGCTTACAATACATGATTTTATCATCAACAACATTTATTATTATTTTTCTAATAAATTGATCTTTTAACAAAGACAAAAGGCTTCAAAGCTTCCAATATTTCCCGAGAGAATTTGATTAAACCAAGTGAAGACATTTTTTTCTAAAATTTTAAAGAATGATAACTGAATAATCAATAATTCCCACAAAAGTGGAATATCTCATTCATGAATTTCTCAATGTGATGATGTAGCTCTCTTAACCCATCATATCTTTCTATTTTATAATGATTAAATTTGGGAGGTAAATCATTTGTTAGAATATTTATTGCAAGAGGGGACCTCACATAGTTGCATCATTGAATGTAAGAAGGGTCTTTGGTAGCGTCAGTCGAACCAGAGTATTGATTGGAACTTTACAACATATGTGAATACAATTTATAATGATTGGGAAAATAAGGGTTTAAGAATAAGGAGGTTAACTACAAGAATTGGATGGAACTATCTTGCTCCCCTAGTTGCTCACACTGTCAGATTCAGCACTAGACAATAAGGTTGTGATGGTTGTTATTTTGGTTGAGGATGTTGTTGTTGAAATACCTTTGGAGGTTGATCGTTGGTAACGTTTTTGGCACCTAGGATTAACGTTGTTCTACTTTAGATCTCTATAGGGGCTATGTCCTGATGAAGTCGGCATTCAACCGAGATAAGTAGATCTTTCACTTGAAGATGAGGAAGAGTTTTATTGGTTCTGAGACCTACTTATCTTCTTATACGTATACTTAGTTCAGTTAACTCAGAACCTATGAAACAATTCTGAGACCCCATATCGAGCTTCTGTCGACTTGTCTGTTATGTTGACTTGTCGAACCTCTGATCTCGTCATTAAAGGTTTCAGATTCATGTTTACACATAGATCCCGAAGGCTGGCTAGCTCGACAATATACGTGTGACAAACATCTAGCAGTGTTTGAAGAGAAATCGGGTAAAAAAGACACACCCAAACCCTAAGCAGCGTTTGATGAGAGATCGGGTAAAAAAGACACACAAACCTTTGCTGAACAACTTTGGCTCCTACTATGGATTCAAACAATTTGAAGTGAGTTGCAAATTTTATTAACGTTTTAAAAATACACTTTTGAATATCATTCTTTATTTACAAACTACGTCACGGATGAATCTTAACTAAAAATTATTAAATATTTAAATAGGAGAAAATCATATCAACGGTTTCATCTTAATCGAGTATAATTCTTTCGAGCTTATTTTATATTGTAAATGTTTTGATTTTCTTTCTTTTACACAAACCAAAAAACCTAGTTAATCACGACTTTATAGTAATCTTAATAAATCAAAAAACTATAAATTTATTTTAGATTTAGTTTAAACGTTTTTGTTTCTATATAACTAATATATATGTATTATATAAATTATACTAATATTATAAAATTTGTTTGGATGGTTTACTTGAATGTTAATTTTTTATAAAGTTTATATAATTGCAAAAAAGAGAGTTAAATATGATATTAGAACGCCTTTATTTTTATTTTATTTGAGAAAAAATCTATCAAAACTTATGGTTAGTATTTAACATTTTCTACTAGAAATATTTGGCATTTTCAACGTTTTTTTTATATTAGATTTAGTTTAAACGATCTTCGTATATAACTAATTGTAAAATCCGAAAGAGCATCCGACACAAAATAATATTATATATTAAAATTTATAGTTTTTTATTGGTTGCTTTATTAGTTTTTTAAAGTTTATATAATCTCAAAAGAATTAAACATAATTTTAGAACGTCTTTACTTTTTTGGATTTGAAGAATAATATGTCAAACGCACAGTTAGTATTTAGCATTTTCTACTAAAAATCTATATGGCATTTTCAACACTTCTTTATTCTTTCTAATTGTATACATACACATTTATACTTGATTATAGATATAATTTATTGGTTTAGAAATTGAGAGCTAAAAAGTTAGTTGAATCAATTCAATGTTTAGCCAGCTTTTTCAAATTTTCAGTTGAATGAATTGAATGTTAATGGAACTTTTATTCTTTCTAAAACAAGTCTAATTTTTAGTGTTCAATTATTTTATAGGATAATTTCTTCCTTTAAGGAAATCAAATATAAGTTAATTTTGTTTATCACATGAATAATAAATCTAACATCACACACATATATATATATATATATATATATATATATATATATATATATATATATATATATTGATTTTAGACTCAATTTTTTTTTATGTAAACCGAAAAATCAAATGAATCTCATTAAACAAATTCAGACTTCATTAAATTTATGCTATAATTTAAAATATAAAATTACAAGGAGACTATATCAAATCTTATTTTGATTTACCCAAATATAAAAATAATGATTATGGCGAAGAAGGTTAATCAATGATTAGACCACATTATTTAATTCGTAAAATTTATTAATATTAAAATTTTATTTTATTACAGCTGGAAACAGTAGGAGGAGGACAAGAAGGTAAAACAATGATTAGATTCCATTATTCCTTGTGTTCCTCATGAAGCCAAAGCCAGCCAGCAAAATTTATAAAGATTTAAAAAGTGCTTTTAGTAATAGTATTATTAAAAGAACTGACAAATATATTAATTTTATTCAAGGTTTGGCATCTGAACCGTACACGTGTCGTGATAGTGACCGATCAAAGATAAATCTAGTGGGACAGCATAAGGATCCTTTTGATTGGGAGAGGTGGTGTTCAGTAGAGTGATAGAGATTAGGTGTAGAATGTGATTTCCTCAAAAGAAAGAGAGGGTGATGAGTTGGCATTGAAGAAAAATGAGTGTTTTGCAGCAAAGAAATGTGTCAGTAAAAATTAATAATTGATTAAGAAAAGGAAAGCAAGCTTGGCCTTCAAGTGAAGAACAACACTATTATGCTTATGCTTCCTTCTTGTGAGATATAAATATATAAAATGATCATTGCTATAAAATGTATGATATACTCTACTTATACAAAATTAGTAACTCCATTATAAATTTGTAACGTTAGTTCAGGTTTGAGGTGGATGTCTATTATATATATAAAAAAGATCATCCGAATTCGGATGAGCAATAATATATATATATATATAATTATCATTTGTCTTTCTATAATAAAAAGAATAAATAGAATAAAATGTTTTGGTACAAATATAAGAGATATTTTTTGGAAATAAAATAATAAATGTTGAGATATAATTATGGGATATATGATAGAAAAATATAGACAAAATACTTCAAGGTATAATAAATTTTAAGACGTAATGCGATTCAATAAAATAAGGATATAATAACATTTTGTAGTAGTAAACAAAGCAAAAGTATGAAATGAAAAAACTATAGGCTAATAAATCGGGTATTTGTAGTTACAGCAGAATATGATAGAGCTAGTATAAATTTCACATATCATAGAATATTAGATTCGTAATATGTAGTTAATGTCTCAGAGGAGTCGAGGAGATTTCATTGATGCTAGGAAAGATATATTTGTAAATATTCATGTGTTCCTTTTTCGCAAGATGTGGCAGATCACCACATATAAACTAGTGCACGAAAAATAATTATGACCATTAGCAGATAAAGTTCAGAAGTTGGCATTGTAAATTCAGAAGAATCAATCCAGCTTGGAAGAGAGAATTTAAGATTTCTGCTTGAGGCTTCCCAAATTTCAAGGGAAAAAGAAAACTCCAACAAGAGATGATTAATAGTTTAGGTAGAGTTATTGCAGGCAAAACCGTCGATGTAGTGTTATAAAGTCGCATTATTAATTTATCTATGATAGTGAGGTCCCTGAATGACAAGTCAGACAAAGCAGGAATGTTTGAGAATATTTTTATTCCAAACATGGTTAACTTGAGATTCGAATTCCGGATACCAAAGTACTATTAATTATAAATATGTTACTTCTCTGTTTGGGGATCCAGGGTTTAACGTTTTTCTTATTCGACGAGAGACGAAGGTTACAAATAAGATTACCGGTTTTCTAGAGCTGATTATAATGAGATATGGTGTCGAAAATCTAAAAGGGTCAATTCCAAACACCTTGGATATACAAAGATAATGTTGTGATTGTACTATTGTTATTCATTCTAGCATGTCGAATAATATTGATACCATAACATTTAACTAAGAAAATAAAGATGAACCATGGATCGTAACAAAAGAATGTGGCATTCTTGTTTCCGATAACATATTTATATAGGTTAGCGGCTCATGTTCTAAGGTTAAGGAGTTTCCTCCACCACCAACAAGGGGTGGAACCTTGGGAGAGCTTCTAGAAGTTTATGTTTTTTAACCTTTTTGGAGTTGACCCAATCACATATATTGAAGTGGTTTTACTATTCATTATGGACCGAAGGTGCTTAAGGGCGACTATTTGGTTCCATACTTTGAGGTCTATTATCTCAAGGCCACATTCAAGTGGTGGCAATGAGATTTTTATCCATGTAACTTTTGTACATGATAGTTTTATTTCATGACCAAACCATATGAAACCTCTAAGTTGTTAGGAGAGTTCATTAAGAACTCCGCTGTATAGGATACATATTGTTGACCAATAAATTTGGCCAACAAAATAACAACTTTGATTATTTGTAGCCTATCGACATACGAAAGATGCTTAGAGGTCCAAGAATTTATGCATGCTGTTATTTTATCAAAGAGTAGACGGTGGTCATTATAGGTTAGTTTGATGATACTTAAAAGAACTCATAAGTAACAAAACACGAGGGTTTCAGCCTCGAAACTAACAATGTTAATGAGATTCCATCGGAGGTCCTCACTAACACTGGATATATAAGTCTATTTTTCCTTGGATTTCAGTGACCTTTCGAGATTGTGGAAAACATATTGTATGTGAAGAAATAACTTTACATGTTGTTGATGGATAGTAACATAGAGATCTGAAGACACCTAGATAATTACAAACAAATCGTATATGACTTGAATGTAGTTGGTGAGAAGGTGGAGAAAGAGGATCAAACAACCATCATTTTGAGTTATTTGTTGAATGAGTATGAACATTTCATGGATATCTTGTTTTATAGGAAATAATCCCTTATGATGTCTTAAGTCAATAGTACCTTAAACTCTAATAATCTTTAAAAAAAATAGTGTCTGACATTTTAATCTGAATGACACAAACTGAATGTGAAGGTTCAGTGAAGAAAGAAAGATTCGAATAAGAGAAGAGGAAAATTCTTGTCAACATCTAAAAGGGACGGGATATGTTCAAAGATAATTTGTTGGATATGAAAGAAAAAATGATATATAAGTCGAAACTGCACAAAGAAGAGAAATATAAACAAATATCAAAATATCAAAATTAGAAATCCTGCAATGGTATTTGATGACTATGAGTACATTGATGTGTTAATGACTTCTTATTCTTTTATGTACAGTAATAAATAGGTTTTGGATTTGGGTGCGTCATTTTATATTACTTCAAAAAAACATTGGTTTCAAGACATGTGAATGTTTGATGATAAAAGGTCCATCATCGGGAATGATGAATCATGTGATATCAAAAAAAAAATTAGAACAGCATGACTCAAATGGTCTACATAACTTGAGAAATTTATTAACAAGGTAAGGTATATACCCAAATTTAAACGTAACTTTCTTTTTATTGGGATGGTGTATGAGTAAAGGTCTACCTATAAGGGTCAAGATGACATAATTAGATTTTTGTAAGGATCCTTTGTTGTTATGAAATCCATTTTGTGTTAGTTCTTGAGGGTATTGTAGTAGTAGAGTGAAGGTTTCTACCAGGTTCTGGTATTATCGGCTCAGACATTTAAGTGAAAGGGGATTTAATGAACTAAGTAAACATAGGTTATTAGATAGTGCGACAATCCAAAAGTTGAGATTTTGTGAAAGTTGTGTACTGGGTAAGAGCAAGAGGGTGAAGTTTATTCCTAGGAACTAGATATGCAATTGAGTAATTGATTATGTTCATTCATAATTTTGGGGTCCGACACGTGAACCTACGATATGTAATGCAAGGTACTTTATATCGCTGAGTAATTACTATGCCAAGAAAGTATGGGTTCCACTTTTGAAGACAAAAAATGAAGTGTTTTTACCTTTGTGAATTACAAGAATTTGATAGATAATCAAACCAAAACAGTACTGAAGAAGCTTCGTATTGATAATAGCTTGGCATATATGAACATATATTTGACTAGCTATTGTAAAAACTTTGGCTTTTTTAGAAACCAAACCGTATGTGGGATTTCCAAACCAAACGGGTTTTCTGAAATAATGAATCAAACCTTATTGAAACAGGATAGATGTATGCTTCATACAACTGGTATAGGTCAAGGGTTATGAGGCATCAAGAAGATTGCATCTATGATATTTAAGTTTATTTGTCCTCAAAAGGCCTATACTGGAGAGAAACTTATGCTAGAACATTTGAGAGTTTTTGGATGTGCTGCCTACACACATGTGAAGTAGGATAAACTTATGCCAAGAGTACTTAAATATTTTTTCATTGGATATCCGGAACAAGTAAAATAGTATATATTTTCGTGATTTGAACCTAAACGTCAAAAAGTTTTGATAAGCAGGGATATGGTTTTCAATAAAGATGACATGACATTGAAGAATATAGTGGAAACTTAACCTAATACTATCGGAAACAGATGCGAAGTTGTTGATGAAACTGATCTACAAAGTGAAGCTGGTGATGCTTCTGCCAAAGAAGATTTAGGGCATGGTTCTGTTTCAGGTCGTACAGAGCAAGTTTAGCCACTGTATAAGTTTAAATCAGACGAAGGGTCTGTTACTTCACGAACTTTGAATGATTAGATGAGAGAGAAACATGAACGTAACAGTATTCAACTAGCGAGGGATAAATCATAAAGACTAATCAAATATCGACATATGTATGGTTTTGTTGATGTAATTGTTTATAATTTATTCATAATAAGATAAGAAGATGTTCTTAAACTCAAAACATGTCACGATGCAATAAAAAGAAGTGATAAAGATAAATGTCATACAACCATGAAAGAAGAAGTGAGATCTCTTAAGAATATGAATATGTGGATTCTTATGAAGCATCTGAAAGGTCAGAAGCTGGTTGAGATTAAATGGATATCAAAAGGAAACTAGGTATTCATGGTGTTGAGCTACAAAGATACAAATATAGGCTCATGTCTAAGGGTTTTACACAAAATAATAGTGTCATTTTTAATGAAATATTCTAGCCAGTTGTGCAACAAGCCTCCCTCAGGGTTTTGTTGTCAATTATTTCTAGATTTTATCTTGAGTTAGATCTTACTACTGCTTTATGTATGGTGAATTAGAAAATATAATTTATATATATCAACCTAATGGGGTTTTAAAAATGAAATGAAGGTTATGTGTATTTGTTGAAAACACCCTTCTATGGGTTGAAACAGTCACCGAGGTAGTGAAATAGAAGATTAGATTCTTTTATATTTATAACTGCTATTATGTATATTAAAATAGAGAGACATAAACAGAGAGATACGTTTTTTTAGGTTATATGTGGATGACACACTTATAGTTGGAGGAGATATTAAGAATATTTAAGCAGTAAAGATTAAGCTGAAAATATAGTTTTAACCGAAATATATGGGAGAGGCAAAGAGAATGTTTGGTGTTGAGCTCAATATGAATATGTCAAATGGGTATCTATTATTATCTCAACGAGAATATACATAAAATATCTTTAAAAAGTTCGCGATATATCTGAAGCAATATTGGTCAAAACTCTCATTGGTTCCTAATTCAAACTCAGTGTCATTCAAATACCAAACAAAGAAACAAATAAGATGTATATGCTAGATATACCTTATACCAATATTATTAATGGCATTATATATGCTATGATTTACACGAGATCTGATCTTGCCTACGTTGTAAGTGTTATGAGCATATTTATGTTGAATTCAGCAAATCCACGTTAGCATGCACTCAAGTGGCTCATGAGATATTTTAAGAGATTGAATATTGTAGGCTTATGCTATAATCAAATGAATACATGTGATAAAGTGTTGAGAGGGTATGTGGACTCCGATTACGCAGGTTTCCCCGACACAAGGGTTATCTATTTATAATACTTGAAGAAGTGATTAGTCAAATTTTTGTGTACAAAAATTCATTGCGCGTTTATTTACAGAGGTCGAGTACATGAATGATACGTAAGTCATGAAAGAATATATTGACTGAAATGATTATTAAGTGAACTCACTAATGTAGAGAAAAATGTTGTGTTGTTCTATGACAACACAAGTTCTATTCATTTGATGGAAAATATGAAGTTCCATAAGAAAACTACACATGTAGAGATTATTAATCCAAGATGTGATAGAGAAGGAGTAAGTAAATATGGCTAAGATTGCTTGAGAGGAAAATCTTGTAGATGCTCTAACCAAGGTATTGTCGATTTCGAAGTCACGAACTGTATGGAACTCATGCAAGTCTGTAATGCAAATGAGTTGGTCTCTAAAGAGTATAACATTGGATAAAATGAATATTAGAGTTACTATAAGCCTAGGTGAAGAAATTTTAGGTGTAGGCTAGAGTTAATTTGTCAACGTATGTAATATCATACGACTACATGTGTGTTGGATCTATCTTGATATACTTAGACAAGAACTATTTAAACTTTTTATTGCTTGAGACATGACTTAGTTTCAGAGACGTCTATTGATCCTGAGTTCTCAGATAATATGTCGAAGACTAGTAACAGTTGGTCGAAGAAAATATACATTGAGCCAAAGAAGTCTTGCCCAAAGTTGGGACGGTCCAAAACAAGTTGGACCGTAACACCACTGATGGGTTGAAGCAGAGTATTCTATTCTCTAGGTCTCCTATATTAATTAGGTCCCATATTTTAGTCTCCTATTAATTGTATTATATTAATTAATTGGGTCTTCTAAATTAATTAAGATGTGTTATTTATGAGGTTTCATATATTAATAGAGTATTAGTTATTTTAGCCATTGATTAATGAGTTTTA
Organism: Limnanthes douglasii subsp. nivea; assembly: GCA_036936605.1. Taxonomy (NCBI): domain Eukaryota; kingdom Viridiplantae; phylum Streptophyta; class Magnoliopsida; order Brassicales; family Limnanthaceae; genus Limnanthes; species Limnanthes douglasii. The sequence continues at coordinate 60,368,515 of JAUPFV010000002.1, read as the reverse complement.
ATCTAGAGCATCTAATGAATAATCATAAACCTATAAATAGAAGAGGATATTGTTATGCAATATGTGATGTGATTCGTGAGCTGCATAATTTCAGAGATACATATCATCTTTGGGTTACAATGAGTGATTGGGCCTTTTGTGTTTGGAGATTCTTTATGTAACCTACTTATAAATAAAAGAGTGCCCATTGTTCGTGGATATTGGATTTCTTCATAATCTGAACCACGTTAAATACTGTCTTGTATGCTTGGTTTTATTACGCTTTATTTTATTTGTTATTCATAATAAACAAGATAATTAGATCATTCTTCAATAGATTGGCTCAATTGTATGTCGGTTTTTTCTTTCGACCGAACAATGCACTAATTTCACTAAAATACTATATATTTTTAAAAATGTAAAAAAGACACTCAAAATCACACAAGTATGCATTAAAAAGTTACATGCAAACTAAAATACAAAACGTCAATAACATGATTATAAATAAAAGTAGACAAAATAAAACACGAGATAAATCAATTATAGTAACTAAGTAAACTTAAATAAATAAATAAAACTAATTTATTGACTATAATTTCACTAATTAAATATACACCATTAAATATTGAAAAAACAAACAAAATCACAATCACAAAATGTTAATCGTGTTTCTATGTTTTATTTTGGGAAATGACATACTAAGTACCTTTTGGCCAAACCTATTACTATCTAGTACCCAAAAATGGGTTAATGCTCACCTAATACCCATCTCATTAAACATATCCACTTCTAATACCTTATTTTTTTAATACCATAACTACCCTTAACCTAGTATATAAGCCTTATTTTGAGAATTAATGAGTATTTTCAACCATCTAACATTTTTGAATTTTGAATCAGCCTCCACACTTTCTCTCTTAACCCTCTCTCTTGAACTAGAGACCCTCTCTAATTCGCTCACCTAAAACAAAAGACTCCCCCTTTCTTACACCTTCCTCTCACACCGGGTCTCTCTCTCTCTTCTCTCGTCCGAAATTTGAGTTCTTTTGGTATCCCACGTTCAGAAATCAATCAAGAAGGTACAATCTTTCTCTTTCTAATTAGACTCTAGATATCTTACTCTTGTTGTTAAGGTTCGCAGTCTCTTCTGTTATCGTACTGAACTCTTTCCGTGTTGTGATTTTCATGTTTTTATTTCCTGTTGACACTCTCGTGCTACTACTTCTCCGATGTTCCTGTTTTGTTTCTTGTCTTCTAAATATGTCAATACGGAGATTATTTAGTCGATTGTTCGTTGTTAATTTAGCCGTATTGTATTTACCGTATAGTAACCGGAATGGGTCGAACGAGCAAAGATCTGCTGCACTTAGAGCACACAAATCCTTCTCCTTCAGTGTTAGTTTAGCTACCCTTTCTCATCTGGATATGTCTAGTGAGTATTTTACATTTGGTTATGGTATAGTTCTTGGTCTAGTTCAAAATTTCTTAGGAATTCTGGAGAATGCTAATAAAAGGCTTGAACTTGATGCAATGGTATGCATTTCGGTCATGTGGTTAACAAATAAGCAATCGTCATTTTTCCAGTTTTGATTCAGTCTTTGTTTATATGTTTACATTTTTAATGCATGAAAAATCCTAGGCCTATGATATAGAAGTGCTTACTGGATGTGAACATACTGCTGCCCCCCCAAAATGACGAACCCTGTAGAGTATCGGCTTCAAGGAAGTGACGGCTGCTTCAAATGGTACATCTACGATATACTTATTTACTTTTGAGATTGTACTTGCATTTGTTTAAGGTTTGTGGTTTGGTTAGTAATTGGATTTGGAGAAGTGTTTGAAGTCTGGACTGGTTGCGTTTTTGGCTGTCTAGGAGCTTAATTGGTTATGACACGAGGTGCATAAGTATAACTATTGGTCGAAGTGTATAAGTATGCGAATAAGTTTCTATATCAGGAGATGATTATGATGGAAAATATCTATCAAGCAGTTGGGTAGTTTATATGATAGAGTTGTTGAGTATTTCTGTCAAAATTGTTCGAAAAGAACTATGAACTATGGTGATTGTTGAATATGAACTATGGTGTTTTTTTCGATATGCTTAGTGTTTATGCTCGTGTTCTTTGTGTTGTCTTAGTATTAGAAAAAAAACAAAACCTATTAACCTAACCTAACACCATTATCCTTTCTTGAATTTTCTCGCAGGTGAGAATCGTCATGGAGCAGATGATGCATTTACTTCATTACTGCAGTTTACCTTTGGAGGATGTTGATTTTATTAACTCTGATAGATATGAAGGACACGTTGCTAGATATGAAGGAACACCTTGCTAGATATGAAGGGACACATTGCTAGACAGAAAGTATGATTAAGTTAGATAATGATGGGTGTATTAGACAATTCTCAAGGTATTGAAGTTGGAGTTTTGTCTCCATGAAACTCGAGCACAGAATCATACTTTCCAAAGGGTAATATCACCTAAAAATTTTCATTCTTAATGCACACTATTACTAATTCTCAAGTCTTGATCTAAGTTTATGCATTGGACTCTTAATCCAAAATCAGTAAATATTGTATTTATTTATGTTCTTTAATGCCTTTCCTTCCTCTTCACATTTGGGTTAAACCTTCGTTTATTGTGTTATGTAGCTCATGGATTTGATTTGGTTTTCGACAGATGGGAGAATGGAGGGATAGAGCTATAAACGAACTGCAGGAGCAATTAGCAGTTAAACAACGGACTGAACCTACTCCTTCTGGAAAGACAAATTTTTGGGAAACATCAAACTTCAAGATTGTAGTTTCTATGTCAATGTTGATTTTGGTGGTATTTTGTAAGAGGAAGTGTAGTTAGTTTTGTTTTGTAAACATACTCTGTCATCTAGTTCTATTTGCTTGTTGATTGAAGTCAATGCCGATTTTATAGCCAAAATGTCTAGTCCCACCTCATTTAGTCTTCAAGTATCATGATGGAAATGATGGATACGAAGGAACACCTTGATAGATACGAAGGGACACATTGCTAGACAGATGCAGCATCATATACATTGAATTATAAACATATTGCGATTGATAGATAGCACATATACATATTAATAGATTCTTTAGTCGGAGTCTGATAGATTTGAATTATAAACATTGATAGTTAACTAACTATAAGTATGATAGATTCTCTAGTATGAGTCCGACAGATATGCATAAAGACAATGCTAGTTAACTAATCACAAGTATGATAGCTTTTTTGTTAGTAGCCTGATAGATTTGAGTAACATACATTGCGATTGTTTCGTATATTGCTCTGATAGATACGGCTTACAGCAAATAATGGCTACGAAACGTATCTTGAACACACATTGCTGGTCACACCAAAGTTTACTAATAAGTTCCGAATAATTGTCTAATACACCCATCCTTATCTAACTTAATCATACTTTCTGCTCAACAAAATGGAATTACTAAAGTATGATAGTTAACTAACTATAAGTATGATAGATAGCAGAAATTGATAGACACAACTTATAGGAAATTAATATGAGCAGCGTTGGAGGATCTACAATTGATATGAACATTAATTTCGCATAAAAAAGGATCATCTTCCTATGACTTAGGCATGCACTACATTGATAGTTTGGAATTTGTTGCATTGATAGATAGCACATATACATATTAATAGATTCTTTAGTCGGAGTCTGATAGATTTGAATTATAAACATTGATAGTTAACTAACTATAAGTATGATAGATTCTCTAGTATGAGTCTGATAGATATGCATAAAGACAATGCTAGTTAACTAATCACAAGTATGATAGCTTCTTTGTTAGTACCCTGATAGATTTGAGTAACATACATTGCGATTGTTTCATATATTGCTCTGATAGATACGGCTTACAGCAAATAATAGCTACGAAACTTATCTTGAACACACATTGCTGGTCACACCAAAGTTTACTAATAAGTTCCGAATAATTGTCTAATACACCCATCCTTATCTAACTTAATCATACTTCATGTTCAACAAAATGGAATTACTAAAGTATGATAGTTAACTAACTATAAGTATGATAGATAGCAGAAATTGATAGACACGACTTATAGAAATTAATATGAGCAGCGTTGGAGGATCTACAATTAATATGAACATTAATTTCGCATCAAAAAGGATCATCTTCCTATGACTTAGGCAGGCACTACATTGATAGTTTGGAATTTGTTACATTGATAGATAGCACATATACATATTAATAGATTCTTTAGTCGGAGTCTGATAGATTTGAATTATAAACATTGATAGTTAACTAACTATAAGTATGATAGATTCTCTAGTATGAGTCCGATAGATATGCATAAAGACAATGCTAGTTAACTAATAACAAGTATGATAGCTTATTTGTTAGTAGCCTGATAGATTTGAGTAACATACATTGCGATTGTTTCGTATATTGCTCTGATAGATACGGCTTACAGCAAATAATGGCTACGAAACGTATCTTGAACACACATTGCTGGTCACATCAAAGTTTACTAATAAGTTCCGAATAATTGTCTAATACACCCATCCTTATTTAACTTAATCATACTTCCTGCTCAACAAAATGGAATTACTAAAGTATGATAGTTAACTAACTATAAGTATGATAGATAACAGAAATTGATATCTGGGATGGAATAGTCTTCAGGATCTTCATTTGTTTCTGTTACCGTTTCGGTAGGAATTACATTTGTTGGGTCAGAAACCTCGCATTTGGAGTTCCTGCCAGCATTCCATGAAAGATATGAGCATATTTAAACAAATAAACCTTACTTTATAATAGCTATCATAATCCGCACACCTTAAAAGCTCAATTGTGTTTCCAGCATCGACTACAGTAGATGCTGCGTTAGACGCAGCTATAACTGCTGTATCTTCATCATTTGTACTTTTGAATTCCTGAGTACATCAAGTACAGAAATGTATCAATTTGCGTGTAACCAAAACACATGTTATAGCACTTCAAAAGCTAGATCACCAAATAGAAAACCACAATTGTAAAACACAGGGATATGACATACCTTGCAGCAACTGATGAATAATATATATCACCAGTATCTAGCCGCAAACTATTGTTTTGAAAAAAACAATTACAATGATCAAAATGAAAGCAAAAAGCCTCAAAGAACGGAAAATACCAAACTGAGGCAGTTTGGAAAAGAGAGGGTTGACTTACAAGCGACTTTATTCAAGGCCTTGAGGGTGTAATCCAGAGCAAGCCAGCCAGAAGTAGAGTTTCCATTGATAGTATAAGTCTTCTGGTCCTTTGGGTAAACTACCTTAATATCAGAACCAAGGTCTAGCACAACATCCGAGAAACAAATCCCTGCTCCATCTTTGGTTAATTGCACATCACACCAGAAGATCGTACTAGGTAAAGACGTCAACTGCACAAGATTATAGGCGGTACCACTAAAAGCCGACACTATACCAGATACTCCACCACGAGCTATGACCAAAGGAGCTTCTCCTGCAAATTACATATTTTCGTATCAGTTTTCTACAAACAAAACCCATTTTGAATAAAAAAGGACATGTAACATATATGTTTTAACATCATTTCAATTATTTAGTTTGATAACAATTTAAAAAATCTATAAATCTAAAGACAAGCTCCTTAAAGACAAGCTTCTTAAAGACCAAAATTCTAACAGTAATGGTTAATCAAACAGAATATCAACTTCTTATTTGGAGCTTGAAGGCTGTTGCATACAATCAGCAAAACAGACCCATTATTTGTGCAAGTTTAAGACGCATTTTTTACAATCTAAGCAAATGAGCACGCAGTCTAAAGAGACAGCAAACTATAAATACGACAAGCACTGATAATGATATTAGAAGTAAGAAATTTAAGCAATTGTATATCAGTCTAAAGAGAGAGCAAACTATAAATACGACAAGCACTGATAATGATATTAGAAGTAAGAAATTTAAGCACACTAAACAAGTTCTACCGAAGGTCGACAGCCACGTCTATACAGTTCATACTGATAGATACGTACAGTTCATAGCAGTTCCACACAAAACAACCTCTACTCAAGGTCGAAACCCACCACTATGATAGATAAGGCAACATATACAGTTCATAATGATAGATACGTACAGTTCATAACAGTTGCACATAAAACAACCTCTACTCAAGGTCGACAGCCACGACTACGATAGATAAGGCAACATATACAATTCATAATGATAGATAAGGCCACGATAAACCACTACCACACAAAACAACATTTATTGAAGGTCGACAGCCACGACTACGATAGATAAGGCAACATATACAGTTCATAATGATAGATAAGGCCACGATGAACCACTACCACACAAAACAACATCTATTGAAGGTCGACAGCAACGCCTATGATAGATATGGCAAAATATACAGTTCGAGGCGACGTACAGGTTTCACAAGTTCCACACAAAACAAGTTCTACTGAAATATTAACTTTGACATAATGTGGTGGCTTTCCTTCCGCACGAAACAATCTATTCCACCACACCTTCTCAACCTTTTCAAGGATGCAAAAGATAACCCTTGATCCTATATTGGTTTTGCTTGCCTGGAAAACGAGTTTGGAAGAAAATAATCTAACTATTTGTAGGTTCAAGTAAACAAAATCGAAGCAGCCCACATAAAAATATATCAAACGGTTAAGTATATAACCTCTACATTGATCTTATCATGAAGTTTGAGTTGAAGTTCGTAAGGAATATTCCCAGATCCAACATTGGCAGACAAAGTAAACTTTCCATCCGGTTCCACTTTGATCTTTGCATCTTTTGAATCAGGTAGTAGCACAGTAAGTAAAACTGAGTCTGTTCTCTGTGCCCACTTAATCTCTGTACCCAATATCAAGCCTAATGCTCACTGGTTAGTTACGGTGACAAACACAGAGAGTAGGGAAGACGACGACAAAAAAACGTACCTGTTCGACGGAGACGGAGGCGGACCATGGTGCTATCGATGCAGTTATTGTGGCCAGAACGGTTACAGAAGACGGTTCAGTCGTAGAAGACAGACAGTGTTGCTCGACTGTGTTCGACGGAGTAGGAGGCTTGATGGATTAGGTGGTGAACGGTGTTCTCTGGTTCGATTGATTGATCAGAACTGCTCGCCGGTTAAAGTCGCCGGTTGAAAGGTTCTGGTTTGGGTTCAAAATCGTCTTTTGGTTCCCTCTTATTTTACGTGTTTCTCTCTCTTCAAATTTAGAAATGTGAAAGGGGGGGAATTGGAACCTAAAAGATAGATTAGAAGGTGCAAAAAAGTGGGTTTCAACCAAACAACCTCTTTTATACCTTAGAGGGTATAATTGTCCAAAATATGGCTCTAGGTATTTTATGAAACTAGTCCAAAAACGGATACCATTTTGGTATTTGATAGTTGAGTAGGTATTTAGGGGTACTTTCCTCTTTTATTTTCATCTATAACTCTTTTATAGTTTTTTATATAAATGAAAATTAACCAATCTTGTTAATTATTAAACATAATTTTACTTAATAAAATATAATATATAAATTATTGTAGCATGTGTTTAAAATTATAATTCGAGAATAAAGTATAACTTTAGATTTTATGGTTGTTTTTTTTATAATTGTTTTTAAAATAAAACATACTTTTCTGGCTTCAAAAATATCTATAGTCTTTCATATATATATATATATATATATATATATATTCTTCTTTTGTTTTTATGGTTTGTTTTTGTTTTCGAAGTACAATTATTGAAAATGTATTAAACAAAATAAAAATTGTTCATACAAATACATGAGATATATCCAAATATTGACATTAAAAATCGTGAAAGAAAACAATATAATGGTAAGTTTCTATTCGGACCATCAAAGATAATGATGTCGATGAAATCTGAATTTTCTCCTAAGCACTGAATTCATTCGGTTAACTCAACTTTCATGTATTACTTATACATGGAACAATAATGCGTATGGTCGACAATTAAACACATTACCTCAATTTGTTCTTATAATATATAAATTTTAGGATACAATCAAAATCCAATAAACACACATTACACATAAAATTTTAGAACAATAAAAAAACATTGAAAATATAATATGTGCAAAAAAACAAACATATAAATAACATGGAATATCAATACTAATATTCGCATATAATATTTAATTATCTAACATAATTTCCCACGGTTTTCTTAATAAATCTAACCATTATCTAATACTTATACTTTATAAAAAAATGTTTTGACAATATAAAAAAAACACATATCATAATAATATTGTTTTTAAAATATATATTTTACAGTAATATTAATTTTTTTAGATATAATCAAAAGATTTTAGTTCAAACCTATAACGTTGTTGTTGATCTAAAAGTTAATCTAAAGTTAATTATATAATCTAAAACTTCAAAAGTTAATTATAATCAGATATATAATTTTAAATGATTATAATAATAAATATTATGTTTACAATTTTATTTTTAATGAAAATGATTTTATTAGATAAAACCCATTCTATATAGTTATGGATAAAGTTGGTAGTAATGATATTTTAAAAATATAAATTAATTTATTATTTGTTGTGTTGATATGAGGGTTTTTATATTATTATTATATATATATATATATATATATATATATATATATATATATATATATATATATATATATTAACATAGTTCTTTTATCATACAATAACTTACATCGTTATGAAATTACAATTTATACGATATTAGTAATAAAATATATATTATAATTTTTTCCTTAATTATTTTGATTTATTTATTTATTAAATTGGAACTATATGGATCCAAAACTAGGAGCTTTAGTTGAGAATTATGATAAAAAATATAATCAATTCATTACAGTAAACATAATGAAAACAAGGGCCAAGAAGTCATATCTAGACTTGCATCGCCACTCTTCTTCACACGTCGAATTCATTGAAAATAGAACCACCAGACTAGCGAGTAAGAAACCATATCCATAGTAAGATAAATTCTAGGATTTGCATAAAGAAAGGTTGAAGAAAGCCTAAAGCTTGAGGAAGAACATACGAGATCTACAAAATTTTAAGGGTTGAGGTCTCTTCTTATGTAGTCAATTTTCAGTTCTTCAAGAAAGGTAATTGCTCTGAGTTAATTGGGGGCTTGATCTTGAGTTAAGTCCAGATTCCGAGTTGTCTTTAGGGCTTCCTTAGTAATCCAATCGGCCGACTAATTTTGTTCATGAAATATGTCAATCAAAACCATATTAGAAGAAATCAGCTTTCGACAGCAGCTGATTATAGGTTTTAGAAATCCATAGAGAGTTTCTATCAAGTATAATGCCAGTAAGGATACTTGAATCAGTTTCGATATCCAGTTGAGAAATCCTCTTGGAGTGACAGAGAGCTAATCCATCAATGAGCGCTCTATATTCAGCCAAAATTCTAAGATTTTTACAATCGAGACGATCATAACCTAGAACAATAGAACCATTACAGTCACGAACTAAATCACCATCACTTGATTCACCAAACTGGTTATAGGCCCCGTCTGAATTACGTTTGACCCTATTATATTTAGGTTTAACCAAGGAAAATGAAATTGAGATTTTAGGCTTGTTAAGATGATTTACATAGCCTAAAGATGAGCTCATCTTACTGTCAAGACCCCAATGTCTTCTCTTTAGTAGATTAGCCCTATCCAGTTCAGATAAAATGTGAGTAACATAATCGATCATTTTTTTATAATAAAGATCTGATATTTATATTTCTTCTTGTTCCTATACATCCAAATGATCCAAGCAATGATGGGTGGAACAATGGTCCTGATATGGACAGAATTGCCTGTAGACCAATACCAAGGCCTTACTAAGTGAGTAAAGGTCATACTCTTTGAAATTTGAATGTTGAAAAAGGTTGTGAAGTATGACCATACACCTCAAGCATTCTGGAAACCAACAAACACATGATTTATAGTTTATGTATTGTCACAATATAGACATTTTGATGTTAATTGAAATTTTTTCTTTTACAAAACAACATCAACGGGGAGCCAACCATGAAAAAATATCCAGAGAAGAAATGATCATTTACAGGGATGAATAGCATTCCAATATTTCTTAAAACGGTTAGAACAATTTCTCGTATTTCTAATTGAGCTCCAAGAAGCTTTAGTATTGAAGAGTCTGTCCATAGGTAGAATCCAGTTAATAGAGTTAGGGATAGAGTTAAGTGAAGCCTTCTGGATTTTAAGGATGTCAGGAGTGGAAACAACTGATTCTAATTTATTCATGTTCCATACACCATTGTCCCAGAATTCCTTGATCTTTCTTCCCTCAAACCCAGTTCTATCATCATCCATATTGAAGGAAGTAAATGGTTGTGAAGAGCATCATTTATCAACCCAAAAATCCATTTAATCAGAACCAGGAAGCCATACAATAAATCTCTGAGTATCTTCCCGGATATTCCTGAGCCTAATCTAGATTTTAGAGCTCTTTGTAGGTTGAGTGGCAGTATATGGTGATGTTTATGACACTAAATTAATTATAAAATCTTAGACTAGAGATAATTCTATGCTCTAAAAGATAACCATAGTTTGTGAGAAAATACCACTTGAAGATCAGCTATCTTTCTCACATTTAATCCTCATTCCTCAAATGGCTTAAAAACTTTAGACCACTTAGCCCATTTGATATTGATATTTCCTTATTTAGATCCTTATAGAAAATTATTGTATAGGATTTCAATGCTTTGAATAGACTAAATCAGTGTGGGCTTCCCTCTAAAAGATAGAACAGTTGAATCCCATTCAGAAATTTTATTTCCGATTTTGAATACTAAATCATCATAGTTGTTGACCCTATTGATGTTGTTGATTATGATACCCAGCTACTTGAAATTTATGAAGCTATGTTTGAACCCTAGAGAATTTTCCAGACGGCTGATTCTTTGAGGGAACATCTTCTCGCTCACTATTTATTGGACTTATCTTTATTTATAAGCTGAGCCGATTTATCTTCATAATGAGATAATAAATTAATGATTTGGGAGATTGAAGAGTTATAGCCATTGTAGCAAATCAGAAGATCATCTACAAAAGTAAGACAAGGTATGTCCATGCTCCCTATGTCCTTGTACTTGGTAGCTGGATACTCCAGGGCTAGTTTTTTAAGCTCTCTAATAAGGTACTCCTCTGCCATAATAAATAGACTAGAAGACAAGGGGTCTTCCTCTCTTAGGCCCTTATTATATTTTAAAAACCATTTCATCTCCCTATTGATGATGATGATAAAGAAGTGAATGTTGTCTATAATCCTTTCAATCAGCCTTAGGAAGCTATGACCAAAACCAAAAGCAGCCATAACACTTAATAGAAAAGTACCTGTCAAAGGCTTGTCTATATCGAATTTTAGAGGAACATTACTTCTCCTTGTCTTTAGATTGAGATAATACGCAAGTTCCTGATCAATCATGATATTCCTATGGATGTTTCTCCCATTCACAAAGGCTTATAGGCCTGAAATCCTTCCAAGAGTTTGGAGAATAATGTTTAGGGATGAGGGAGATGATAGTAACATAGATTCCTTTAGGAATATGATTTCAACTGAACATTTCACAAATAGCCTCACATAAATCATTTGAGATCATAGGCTAACATACTTAAAAAAACTTCCCACTATAGCCGTCAGAGCCAACTGCAACATTAGAATTAAGATCCTTTATGATACTAAAGATTTAAAAAACAGAGGGCAAAACCATTAGCATATCATTCTCCATGTTAGAAACGAGGTTAGGGATATAATTTTGAATAACATTAGAATTCCAGGGATTAGAAGTATCAGCAAGAATGTTCTTGAAATAATCTACAACTGAGTCACTAATAGAGTTCTGATCTTCTAACCAACTACACCCAGACCAAATCCTTAAGATTTTATTCCTTTTGTTCATTTTTTAAAAAAACATTGTGAAAGAAGGCAGTACTCATATCACTATCTTTTAACCAGGTAGTATGAGTTTTATGTTCCCATTAAATTTTCTCTCTAGAAAGCAATAATAGGTGAGTGTCTTTAGAAGATTCAAGAAGAGTCTTATCTTCAATAAATTAAATGCCTGATAGTTTAGTTCATTGCAATAGATTTCCTATTCTATTTGTTTCATAGAATCAAAAATGTTGCAAAAAAGACTTATTCAAGCTTTTGAGATCATATTTAAGCCTTCTGAGTTTAAACCAAAAGTTCTGAATAAGAGAACCCATAAGATCGAAAAACCAACTAGACTCCACCATTTTCTAAAAATCATGATTTAAAACCCACATATTCAAGAATTTAAAAGAAGATTTAATCTTCTATAGGTTTGAAGATATAAAAATGATGATGAGAGGGTGATATGAGCAAGTTTTAGCAAGGTGAACCATACTAGTGTTATCAAAGTAGTTGAGCCAATGATTGTTGTATAAAACACGGTCCATCCTTCTTCAGTTTCTATCATTCGTCCAAGTAAAATTAGGACTAGAGAACCCTGCATCAGAAAGATTACAATCAAAGATAAAGTAAAATCATCGATACTGTTGAGGCAAGTAGATGAGCAATGAAGTTATTCATTGGTGTTAGTAATTGTATTAAAATCCCCCAATAGGATCCATTCAATATCTCCATAATAAATGGACCTTAGACTGTCCCAAAGAAAGTTTCTAAGAACTCTAGTGCATATAGTATAAACCGCCGAAACACAAAACTCTTTGTTGATAGCACTGTGTCTGACATTGAGATAATTAAACTGATATTCGTTAGCTAACACATCAAGTAGGTAGTCTTGCTTCCACATAACCCAAACTTTATTGCTGATATTGCTGATAAAACCTTGGAAACCCACCTTATTTGAAATAAGTTCTAGATTATTATGGTTGATCATGGGATATAGAAGAGCCATATAGTCTGACTTTTCAGATCTTTTAAGAGATTTAAGTTTAACCATAGTCTCCTTAGTACTCATACCACGTATATTCCAATTCAGAATAGTAATAGTCATTTGGAAGAGTTGGAAGGTTTGACAACCCCTTTATATTGCACTGCTTTGGATTAATTATACATTTAGAGTTCAAAACCTTCAACTTCTTAGTTGTTCTGTAATCTGATTTCTTGTGATCTTTAAGATTTAGTTTAACAGTATTTTATTTTATGTTTCCACGAGAGCAGGGAAGGTTGCCCGTGGTTTCCATGGTTGGGGTAAAAAATCTTGTTGGTGAGTATCATTTCTAATGCTGATATGAGGTAGAGATCCCAGCTCAATAGCATAAGTTGCTTCAATAACTTCAGAATCTTTCACCTATGAGGTATGATGTGATGATCACTGATTACATGAGAAGTGCCATTTGATATTTTAATCTCATGGCCAATTATAGATCCCTCAAAAGAAAGATTTTTAATGGCTTCCATATTTTTTGATTCCATACTTATGCTTGAGTCTAACCTTGAAGATTCTTCTTGGTATCCTTTGATAACAATTGATTTGGGTCTGATGATCTGGTTTTGTATGTTGACAGGAAACGAGGAGTTAAGAGCAGGATGACTTTGGGGATTAGGATGAGGGTTGTATTTCTTGCAATCTTTATCAGCATGTCCAAGGTGATTACAATTACAGCAATAGCTAGGATAAAAATCATAGACTAAGTTTTGCCAGAAACCTTCATCACCAAAGGAAATTCATAGCTTCTTAGGTAAGGGTTTTGAGACATTCATTTCAACCCAAATTCTACAGTAATTAAATCTTTCCCTATTTTAGGAGGGACCCAAACATTAAGATGAGAGCCAAGACTTTTTGCAAGTTCTATGATAGTGCCTTTATTATACATAAATTATGGTAGGTTGACATAAACAGGTGTGATAAGGTTTTCAATGTTACGGTTAAATAAAGGTCCCTATTTAAGAATTCTCATGGTTTTGTTTCCCACAACCCAGACATTCTAGCGCCAAATTCTTTTTAGATCTTTAACCAGCTTAAACTCAATAAAGATATGCCTAAAATTTAGTTGGGAGACATTGTATTCACCCTCAAATCTAAAACTTTCAAAATAGACTCCAAACTAGGTTACCATGTGGCAAACTTCCCAACAATTGTGTGGTGAGATACATCTTGTAACTTCTTTTTATCTCTTGGATCAAATCTGATAACAGCATGATCTGGGTGACGGAAAACAGAAACATCTTCATGCATAAAAACAATTAAATTTAGGTTTAAATAATTTTACAAAATATTTGATTGGTTTGTTAGAAAGACCTGAATCCATATTTGGAGAAGTTGTTCCTTTGGTTGATGTTAATTCAAATGTTGTATTATTTATAATTTTTGAATGGAGGAGGACTTCATTCTTATTGAAGGTTAAACACTGATGATGCTCTAATTTTTTGTTTAACAAGGGGTAATAGTGATCAAAATCAACGGAGGGGACACGATTAGGTGAACGAGATTCACTTCTTCCATCGACTCAATAAAACCAATAATTCCGGAAAGGTGAGAATACAACAAGGGAGGAGAAAAGTTAGGTTCTTAATGTTCTTAGAGGGAAACTGCTTTCATTTTTCATAATCATTCCATAATTTTTTCCCAAGAAAATATATATAATTAAATGTAAGTGTTTTTTTATACTTATAATCAAATTGCTAAAATGTTACCATTTGTGATTATTTATAGTTTTATTGTTTTTTATTTAAAATTAATTGACTTGAAATAGAAATAAATAAAATTAATATCAACCATACCAAAATTTGTGTTATATTATGGATTTGGAGAGTAAACAATAAAATTTAAAATGAGAATTTAATATATAAAAGTATTTTGATGACAAAAAAAAGAAGTCAAACCGATCAAAAATTAGGAATTATATGTATGGTGACGTATTAAATTTTATTGAAAATTTAAATATTTTAAAATAATTTTATGTTAAGTTTTTTGTCGATTAATAACTCATATCTATTTTTTAGAATATTATTTTAATGTTTTTTAAACCATATAGAAGTATTTTTTTTCTAGTTTTTTTCTTTTATCGGTATAAATTTTTTAATTTTATTATAATATCGATCCCAATTTCAAACCTCGATTAAATTTAACCATGTGATTAGCTATTACTATATTAAGATTATATATATATATATATTATTTATTATTCATTGCAATTATTTTAGTGGAGTTTTGAGTATTCACGTATATCGGTTATGGTGTTAACTTTGACCAAATAGGTGATTATATTTTCCATAGGATTCTATGGATTCTATCCCAAATAATTTCCTTAATCATCTGTTCAAAGAGTTTTGCTGTCTTTCTATTAAGGATCACAATTTTATCAAAACTGCAGTACTCGATCCGAACCGATCCGATATGTTAGAGTATCCAAAAAATTTATTTTACATGAGGTGAATCGTAGGTTTAAAAATATATTAAACCGTCGGGTTTGGGATGGGTTGCAGGTTTAAAAGTTTTCCCGACGGGTACTTAATCTGAACCCGACCGAGCGAATATCCATTATGTTTTAATAAAAATTAATACATTATATATTATTGTTGTATAAACTCCATATTATAATGTGATTTACTTAGTTTTTGACTGTTTTTAATTTATGTATTTATAATTTGTTTTTGATAGTTTTATCGTCTACCATATTTTATTAAATTGAAAATTATCTTATATTAAGTTGTATTTAATAACCTAAAGATTTAAATTAATTTTTTTTATAACATATTTATATATTTAAGTAAAAAATATAATCTATTAAAAAATTAAGTTAACATTTTTTTAATAATAGATATATTTTATATTACTAAACTTGTTAAGTTTGTTATTAAACTTGAGATTTTATATTTAATTATAATTTTTTTATAGATAGATAAATGAATAGTGAATATCCATGTAAGAATATCGAAATCCAGCGGGTTTGGTTTGGATGTGAGAAATAAATCTCTTGATCGACGAATATCCAAACCCGACGGATTTAGAAAAATAAAAACAAGATTGGTTTACATATTTAGATATACCCACACACCTGTCCCGACCCATTGTCATCCATATAATTGTATTAATTTGAAAGATTATAATTTTACTTATTTAATCAAGTATCGATATGGTATGCGAAAGGTCTAGGTTAAACTATGTCTTGAATTTGAAAAGAAGCTTAAGGTAAATGTTTAAATTGATCATCCATGATTAGTTCGTTCATCTTTATTAGTTTTATACGATCTCTTATAGTTGCTAATATTATGAGTTTTAAATGTTCTTGTGGTATGTGAAAATTTTATTATTCCTCATGCTATCATGCTTTAGCTGCTATACTTAAGATTTAGCAAAATCATTTAATATATGTTGAGCCATACTATTACTCAAGATCTTATAAGAAAACTTATTCAATGAGTAAACATACTTTGAGTATTTTTGGTGAAACATTTACTTCTATTAAATCTCTAGTTATTCTTCCACCAAATTTGAAAAAGAGAACGATAAGACCTAAATGAGAAATCATCATTCGAAAAATAAAGTGTAATTGTTGTGCTAAAGCCGATCATAATAGATTATCATACGATGAAATCTTATATAATCGATATAATTTGATACTTTTATTATTAATTTTTTTTCTACAATTTTTATTTTGTAATTTTTGAAATATTAATTTGCGAAATACAAAACATTGATTATATAAGTTATGCAAAATGCAAAACAAGACAATCGTTCACTTGCAAAATACGAAACCATACAAAATATGATAATAAGTTAAATAAGAACCAAAAAATATTAATAAGTTGAAATACAAAATGTGAAACATCAATAAGTTGAATTCCAAAATGGAAAACATTAATAAGTCAACTATAAAATACAAAACATTTATAAGTTAAAATGCGAACCACAAAACATCTATAAGTCAAATGCGAACTCCAACATATTACTAAACTGAAATATGAAATGAAAATAATATATAACTTGGCTAAATGTGAGTTGCTAATTTCAAAATATGTATTAACACAACTGCGAAACATGTAGCAATATTACAAATAATCACCACTATACAAATCTAATCACATAATACAATATTTTAAATATTAATACATCAATTATTACCATAATATGTTTGTGTATATCATTAAGAAAGGTATCAAACATAAATGCTCTTCTTTGTGTACTAATGTCTTTGTCAAAATGGCCGGTTATTTAACATAGTCTCAAATCACTAAGCCATAAACAACATTTCCCGTTTTTTTGTTGTGGGATATATCTTGGGTATATTAGATTCTTTGCTAGTTTTGGTTTTGAAATTCCATTTTCGACAATGTATTCTACATGTAAGTTTATCGAAATAATATATTTATCAAAGACATAACTTCTATATCAAATGTGAATCGCGAAACAAAACTTTGTATCAGATGTAAAATGCAAAATAAAGTCGATACCACAATGCAATATACAAAACAAGCCTTACTACCAAATACAAAATATGAAACATAGCAATACCAAAATGTGAAATGACCATTACTCTTAATTGCAGAATGCCAAACATGCCTGATACAAAAGTCAATCATACTCGAATCAATAAGTGAACATTATCTGCTATGTGTATTGAACTTGGCAGCAATTGCTTAAAGTTCATCATTGTACCATTATTGAGGTTCATCATCATTAATGTTCATTGATTGATTCCATTTTGTTGTGATTCAAAGAAAATTTCAATGATGATAAAAGTGATTTTCTTATCCCTTTCGAAGTAGACTTTGTTAACTGTTTCTTAAACATTTGTTTTTATAATTACCAAAGTCTACATTAAGACAATTTTTATAAACATTTTTTCTTTTATAATTCATCAATGCTCTAACAATTAAAAATGTTTTTTCCATTATATGTCTAGAAATAATTATTGATTTCGTAGGTACCCTTAGAGTTCTATCAAGTCTAGTGACATGTATACAAAATCGTTTTTTAGGAAATCAACTAATATTATAAGCATCACTAATCTACAAAATATGAAACATATTTTGATGCAGTTCCTAGCAATTCGATACCATAAATAATAAAATTACGGCCTTCATCACGTTCTCAACAGTAAAAGAGTACAAAAAACCTTCGATCTGAGTATATATTTTGTCTCAATACGATACTCGGTTAAAAAATAAGATTCACTTCTTTTTGTCTCATATTTCTAGATCATAACCTCATACTTTTATTCAAGTGCAAAATTCAAAATATTTATTATTCTGTTAAATCGAAAAATATTGGAAATCAAAATACTTATAAAATCATCAAAACCTTATTAAATTAATTTAGTAATGTGTGAGTGAAAAAAATATAACCTTATAGTGAAGTTGATATCCATTAGCATGTTAATTATATTAAGGCTTAAATTTGTAATATGATCCTTCGACTATTATAATTTTTTTACATAAACGCGTGACTTCAAAATGTTCCGTAAATGGTTATCGACTATAATAATTCTTTTCGGATAGTTTTTGTCTTTAAAATCGGTAGGGTTCAACGTCTAATATAATAAAGATAATATCGTATAAAATTTCACCTATATATATTATCGTTATCAACATAACACCCCCATTCAATATAAAAATGGATTATTTTTAGTTGTGGTATACAAATAAACTCCTTAATAATGTAATCATCACTATCACTGTAGATGGACATTGTTTATACAGTACCTACTTTAGAAAAAAAAGCTTGGACAGATCAGACTGTCATAAAATTGATTAGAGCAGTTGGTTAATCTTAGTATTCTAAAACCATACAAGTATTGCCACCTGTTCTATCCCTCTTGTTCTACACCTTTCACCACCAGTTTTAAGTGTTTGTGATCTGCTAAAAGTTTGAACTTGATGCCCCTCTTCCTTTTAGATTTTGTTCAAAGCAAGAGGGCAGTTGTTAAAGTTTTAGTCCCCTTGTCCAATTCAAACCAGAATTTGATTCCCTTACATAGCCACTGTCAAGAACCTACATTTAGAGTTCTGTAACTCAGACCCCTGTCCCAATTTTAGGTGTTACAGAATCTAAAGTCGAACTCGATTCTTTCAGTCTTTTTTAGAGACACCCATCTGCGAATTTCTCGAAAAGGTTCTCTCCTGCACCTTCGCAGTTGTTGAACTACTTCAAAATTGGTAATAACATCAATCATAGTTCTTTTTTTGTTAATTACTCCTACTACTACCATCTTAGAGAGAGAGAGGGCAAAAGGGAATCTGCTTTTTATGTTATTTTTGTCTATTCTTTTGCTGGGTCTGTGAGCTGTAAGTAGCTAATCAATCTCTTTATGGTGTAAAAGTTTCACTTTTTTCTCTCTTGTCCATGACTATGACTATGACTATGAGAATCATTGTTCATTTTCTTCTTTGTGTTTGAGTGTAAGATTGAGATTTTATTTGTTTGTATCATAGGGCTTTGAAAATAAGAAAGAGATGTTGATGGGGTTATAGTTAGATTTGATGCCTTAAAGCTTTGGATTTCTCCTTTTACTTTGCGGTCTATGGGGAATCTGGGTTTCTTTTACTTTAACACCTTCACAGTTCTCTAAAGCTGTCAAGCTCTGCTCTTACATATTTACTTCTTCTTTGTTTTAGTCTTGGAAGATATAATCACCTATTTGGTCAAAGTTAACTTTTTCTTTCCCATATTATTTTTTGATTCTATTCAATTACTACTACTACCACTACTACTACTACCATTTATACTCCTGTTTTTGGAGAAATCCTTAAGAGTTTGGGAGTTTTGAGTCTAAGAAATGGGTGGTGATGGTGAAAATGGAGATGGGTTTTCGATGGAGTGTTCTTCTTCGGGAATGGTACCTGTGTTTTCTACTAATTGGGATCCAATGGCTCAACACGAGAATAATAATATAGGAAGCTCAACTATGGTTTCCGGTAGCGAATTTGCTAATTCGAGTTACTCTTTGTTGATTCAAAACCAAGGAATAAGTAGTTTTGATCGATACACTTCTAGTACGAGTTACGGTGAAATGGTGCCTAAGCTTCCTTGCTATGGAAGTGGAAGTGGAAGTGGGAGTTTTCCTGAAATGATTAATCCATTTGCTCGCAACTATTATCCGACTAAAGAGAGTGGTAATGAGATAGCTCTGAGCACCGGTGGAGTAACTCAAGAAAACTCCCGGATTTCCGAAGAAGCAGCAGCTGCTTCACCAAATGGAAAAAGGAAGAATATTGGATCCAATCCGAATTCTCCAAAGGTAACTTAGATTTTTATTTTGTGATTGTTTGAATTACGTTTTTTGTGATTTTTGCCATAATTTTGATGATTTGTTGTAGAATGGTGAAGAGGAGGATGAAAAACAAGAAGTGAAGAAAGCCAAACCAGCGAGTAAGAAACAAGTTGGTAAAGACAATTCTCAAACCGGAGATTACATTCATGTGAGGGCTAGAAGGGGTCAAGCTACTAATAGTCACAGTTTAGCAGAAAGGGTACAGCTATATAATTATTACTCTTTTTAAGTATTGATTGATCCATATTGAATTGTCGGGATTGTTGAACCTGAATACTATGTCTTTGCAGGTTAGAAGAGAAAAGATCAGTGAACGGATGCGATTGCTTCAAGAACTTGTTCCCGGATGCAATAAGGTAACCTAAACTTACTACTGGTATGTTTTAAATAGGAGAAGATAGTCATTGATTTTATTATTTTGATTGATGTTTTAGATCACCGGAAAGGCAGTGATGCTTGACGAGATAATTAACTATGTGCAGTCACTACAGCAGCAGGTCGAGGTATGTTGTATCTGCATTCAGTGTCATGATTAAGAACTGACTATGATTCTGCTTAGATATTCGTTGTTTTGGACGCAAATTTATCGAATATGATTAGGTCTTTCGTAAGTTTACCTTATATGAATGCGATGTTTAGTTCTATGTTATGTTGCATTTGTTTGTGTTGCTTGCATCATGTATAACTAGCAACATTCATGGCATAGTAGTCTCATTGTTTGAGAATGACTTCAGCCACATGTTAACTTTCAGACATACACATAGTCTGTATAGTCTCCTAAACGTTTGAGTGCTCCACTTTATGCCCTTAGGATTGATTCAAGATATATGGGAAGAATTTTGTTACTTTGGAGAAAATTTACAATTGAGTTAGAAATTATGCTATATAAATAAAAAATTATATGTACTAATAATAATGCCGTGCCATATTGATAAAAAACATAGCAAACAGAATCACTATAGGGGGAATCGACATGTAAAAATTGGACATAAATGAATAAGATTGTGTTGACACACAAAAGAAGAAGATAAAGCAAACATTAAGAGCCGTTCAAGAATACTGATAAGCTCTTGTTTAATATCCTGAACGTTTGCATGTATTATGGTTGGTGACTTTCTTTCTACTTCCATTTTTGCAGTTTCTGTCGATGAAACTAGCCACCGTCAATCCTGACGTGAACATTGACATAGAAAGGATTCTATCAAGAGATGTGAGTCTTAGTTTTAAATCGTTCGTAAACGATTTAGTTTGGTTTTTGGATTTTACCATGACATGAATCTTTGTCTTTGCTTCTTTTTAGATTCTTCATGCAAGAAGTAGCAATTCACCTATGCCCGGATTTGTGCCATCTCATTCTCACCCTTATGGAACTTCCCAAGGAACAATGCCAATTATGCCCGGTGGTGCCAACCCGCACTATCCACCATTCCCTCAGGTAAATAATCAATCAATACTTTCTCTAACTTGTATTTTTCGTTTACGAGTCATGCTCATTCTGTTTTCCTTACCTTGTACAGACGATATTAGACAATGAACTGCACAATCTTTTTCAAATGGGATTTGATTCCACTTCAGGTGTGGACAGTTTAACCACAAACGGTAATCGTAATTTATCTGTTAATAATCTTTTAAAAGTCTGGCCTTGTTTGGATCTTGAGATTTAATTTGTTTTGCTTTGTGTTGTTATTTCAGCAGGTCGCTTGAAACCAGAGCTCTAACACTGAGAAAGATGTTTCCCAGCTTGAGTATTACTCTGCGGAGAATTTGAAATTTGAATTCGGAGCTGAGTGCATATATTGGCATTTAGAAAGCAGCACATGAAAAGAAAAATGTTGAGTTTGTTGTATAGGTTAGTGTTGTTCCTAGCTGTTTGTTCTTCTAAATTTTAGCAGAAGAAGATGATTTATTAGAACTTGTATATCCATCTGGCCAACAAACATTACACTTTTGATGGGTTAGGAGGATTGTTTCAAGTTTTGTTATTATTACTGTAGACTTGTGAGCCTTCTGTCAGATTTTTTTTTCAACAAAAGTTTGGTTGTAGATTAATCAAATTCAGATTGATAGATTGATGGTTTTTTTTTTCTTTTGGTTGTTCAAAACAAAAACGCAGAGGGTTTTCCGGCGATTATAATAGTTTTGAGAGTGCTCCGGCAGTAATAGGTGAAAGATTGTTTTCAAATTTTGCCAGTAGACAGCCCTTTGAATCACTTGTGGGCTCATTGCTAAAAGATTCAGTGTAGTTTATCTATTTAGTAATTAAAATTTGAATTCTCAAGATAAACATAAGACGATAGGTAACAAGGCTTAAGGCTTTTTAACAGTAATCTATTTATTATGTTGACGAATAGCCGTTTAGCAAAAAAATGTTTCAATAATAAAAATGTTTTGTGGAAGTTTTTTATTGTCCATTTCCGATAAAGTTAGTATCTACGCGTGTTAATTATTTTTTTTTTGATAAAATTTATCCCTAAGGGTATTAATTATCCATTTAAAATACCGTTAGTCTATTCACTATTTTTTTTTGATAAAATTAGTCTACTAACGATCTATTTACGAGACAAACTATTCTCGAAATAAACACTCGCGTG
Source organism: Limnanthes douglasii subsp. nivea (assembly GCA_036936605.1). NCBI lineage: Eukaryota > Viridiplantae > Streptophyta > Magnoliopsida > Brassicales > Limnanthaceae > Limnanthes > Limnanthes douglasii. Next base: position 60,345,703 of record JAUPFV010000002.1, on the reverse strand, counting down.
AGATTAACTTTATCGAAAATAGATAGTCAATGGACTCCCACCAAGAAAGCTCCAAGATAAGCTAGCATCAATTTCACTCTCCTTATTCTAATATAATTCTTTTCCATCATGCAATCTAGCTTTCCTTTATGAGGATTTTCCTGATCTTCAACCTTCAAACTGCCTTCAAGAATCCCTGCAAAAAAAAAAAAGAGATAATGCAATCATAAAGAATCCAAATGTAACAATGACATCCAGTAATTAACAACAAGCTCTATCCTTTGCTCACATTTTAAAGAAAAACAATCCACAAGCAGATTTCAAACCTATTAGTGTGGACTAGAAATTGGATCACATCTCTATTAAATTCACACAAAAGGATAAAGATAAGTTAATTCTTGATACAAAATATACTTTAATCGACAAATTCACCCAAGATTTGCCCAAAATGAAAGTCATTAACCAGTTCTTGAAGTCTCTGAAACTGATTTGAAACTAAAGCATTGTTGTATGGGACTCTAAGCACATATTTATAGAGTTTGATTTAAAGGATGATCTTTGCAATATATGGTCTTGGAAGACCGTTAGGGATAAATCAATGAGATTGTTAAAGTGGACTGTTGATTTCAATCCAAAGTATGAAAGTTCAACGACACTGATTTGGATTAGGATTGAAAAAATGCCACAATATCTCTACAAAGAAAATATAATTCAAACTAGAAAATCCTCTTAAGATCAGAATCACAGGAAAAGACTACAACGCATGTTATGCTTGGGTTGAAATATATACTACCAGAAAACTCCAACACCACATATGGGTCAGATTCAGTGATAATCAAGGATGTTGGCTAAAAATTAGTTACAAAGATATACCTAACTATTTCCATAAGTGTTTTCATCTTGGTCACAATTCTGAATCTTGTAAGAAGAATACTTTCAATGCTAGCAAAATATAGATATGAACAAGACTACTAAGGATGACAATTCTGATAGTTTCCAGGAAAACAAGATACCCAAAATAAAATAACAATAATCACCATAAAGTTAAATATATATAATGATTATTCCTAACCAAAATACAGACTCAAGAATGTTCAACAAACAAAGAAAATAGAATCAATCTACTGAAGAGGTTCTTACATTGAACAGTTCAGCTACTAAGCCTAAGTTCCCTGATACATCTAACATTAAGCAAAATCCTCAATTTCACGACCCTAAATCCCATAATGCTGAGAAAATCATCCACAATCCTGAAAAGAAAAGAAGTTGACAAAGGTTTTCAAAACGTTATGAACATGAAACTTAAAGATGCCAAAAGAAAGAGAAAACCTAACAGTCTCATTATCAAATCCTTGAAATTTTCAGGGACTAACAAACCTACTACTTATTCATCTAAAGATGATTAAAATGCTTAGTTAGAATATGCGAGACATTAGGAATAAACCTTCTCTTAGAAGGCTTAAGGCCATCATTCTCAAAGAAAAGCTCAAGATGGTTGCCATTCTAGAGCCTCTCATAAATTCAAGTAACTTAGAAAGTACTGCTTTAAAAATTGGTTTAAAAAATGCTATTGCTAATTCCACAAATAAGATTTGTTTTTTCGGGAGTGAAATTTTTTCTGTTAATATCTTACTTGACCAACCTCAATGCTTACATATTGATATTTCTTATGTTGGTTTAGAAAAAAAATTCTTACTAACAAATTTCTATGCTAAGTGTCAAATATTCAACAAGATAGACCTTTGGAATACTCTATGGAATATCTTTAACCCCACTAAGTAATGGATGATATTGGGTGACTTCAATGTAGTTACATCTAATGAAGAGAATATTATATGTTCAACATTTTTCCATAATAGTGCTGATAAATATAATAATGTTATAAGAGACTGTCAATTGGAAGATGATGGTTATGTTGGCTTTGAATTCACTTGGTCCAACAACTCCAAATGAAAGCGTTTGGACAGAGTTTTATACAACCCTGCTTGGTTTGAATTTTTTAATGTTACCGGAGTTACTCATATGGACAAAACTTGTTCTGACCATGCTCCTTTGTGTGTTACTATAACTGAAGACAACCCTGACTCTAAGAAAATATCTAAGGTATGGAAGAAAATATCCTAAAAACATGTGGACATTGGATAATGAGTTCTTAAATTTTATAAAAAACAACTGGAAGAAAAGTATTGAAGGCTATCCTCTTCATATTTTATGGCATAAACTCAGAAGATCAAATGAATGCCTTAAGGTATGGAATAAATCATATTTTGGAAATATCTTTGATACAATGCAGGTAAAAGAAGATGTAGTCAAGAAATCTGAGATGGAGTACCATGAATTTTACACCTTGGTCACTAAAATGAAGCTTTCTAAAGCTAATGCCCTATAACTTCAAGCCTTAAGGATGGACGAATTCTATTGGAAGTAAAAATGATATTCAAATCGGCTAAAGGAAGGCGATAGAAACACTAACACTTATCATGTCTATGTTTCTAAGAAAAAAGGAAAAAATTCTATAAAAAACATTAAAGTGAGAGAAAACTGGATTTTCGAAAACATTTGGAATGACCAAACTGCTAAAATTTATTTCAAAGAGATTTTGACCACTTATCCTTATTCATGTATGGCGGAAGAAAACAACATTATGCAAGAAAATATATTCAGTAACATTCCCAAGCTGATAAGTAAGGATGATAATGACTTACTCTTACTGTCTCTCTGTGAGGATGAGATCTACAACATCATTAACAATCTCAATCCTTCAAGTACATCTGGTATGGGTGACTTCAATAGCTGTTTTTTCAAGACTTGCTAGAACATTATCAAGAGTGACCTCTGTCTTGCTATGTCCTCCTTCATGCTTGGTCATAATATCCCTCAAGAAATTATGACCACAGGTTTATGTCTAATACCTAAGACCATCAATCCTATAAATTGGAAATTTTTTAGAACCATCAGCTTGTACACATTACTTAACAGAATCGTGTTTAAGATCATTAACAATAGGCTTACTGATCTTCTTCCCAAAATAATGTCCGAAGTTCCAGGTGGTTTTGTTAAAAACAAATTTATTCAAGATAACATTTTTATTGCAAAATAACTTGTTCATAACCTCAATAGAAAAACCAGATCTGGTAATATCATGATTCAAATTGATATGTCAAAAGCATTTGAAAAAATGTCCCATGCTTTCATTTTTAAAATTATGCTATCATTTGGTTTTTCTTCTAAGTTTCTCAACCTCATAAGCAAGTTAATTAAATTGTCCACATCTATATTCTAACTAATGAAAATTCTATATCTTACTTCAACACCAAAAGAGGCTTGAGATAGGTTGACCCTATCTCCCATAGTCTCTTTATAATTGGTGAGGAGGTTCTGTTAAGGGGTCTAATGAAGTTTTTTAACTCTAAGAAATCTATGAAATATACTTCAAGAACATACTTTATTATTCCTTTCTTAGCTTTTGCAAACGATCTACTCATTTTTACTAATGGTCTTAGTACATCTATTCATAATCTTAACAGATTCCTTCATAAATATCAAGATATTTCAGGTCAAGTTATCAATAAAAACAAAACCAAGATTATCACATCAACCAGATTCCTCTACACTAGATTATCTACTATTATGAACCAAACTGGATTCACTTATGACTTTCTTCCTACTTAATATATGGGCATTACTTTAAGCACTAACAACAAGGCCAATAACTACAACTCTCTCTTAAAACAAAATCAACAAAAAATTAAAGACTGGGAGAACAAGTATTTGTCTTATGGTGGAAGACTCATTCTTATCAACTCAGTGCTTATGGAAATTCTTATGTATTGGGTTGAGAGATGTTTCTTACCTAATAAAATCATCAATAAGATTGAAAATAATTTTAATAAGTTTCTTTGGTGCTCCACTACTAATGATTAGAAGATTCATTTTTTACATGGTCTGCTATTTGTAAGCCCTTTGCTGAAGAAGGGCTGAACATCAGAAAGCTCAATGACATTCAGGAATCCTTCTCATGCAAGACGTGGATAAAATTTAGAGAAAATAAGAGCTACTAGGCTAATCTCATGCATAATCTCTACTGCGACAACTCTCATCCTCTTAAAGATGACTACAACAAAAAGGGCTCCCTCACTTGGAAAAGACTTGATGATATTAAAGCCTTTACTGAGCCTAATATAAAGTGAAGTTTATATAAAGGCGAGATGGATTTATGGTTATAAATTTACCATGACCACTCTTCTCTTCTTATCTTAGATGAAAAGCTTGATAATAGTTGGTTTAAAAATGAGAAAGTTAGTTTTTTCTAGCAAGAAAACTCACGGAACATCAACAGGTTTACTGGCTTCTTATCTCAATCTAGAATCAATCTTATTAAGGTAACTTCTATTAACTATAATAAGGAAGATTTTATTATTTAAAAGCTCTCAAAAGACTCCAAATTCAACATTAAAGATATCTGCAACCATCTAAGACAACATCATAACCAATCCAACAGATTATGGAACTCTATCACTCCCACGAAGTGCTCTTTTGTACTATGGAAAATTCAACATAACTAAATTCCTTTAGATTCTATTATACGTAAGAGGCATTTTATCATTGTCTCAAAGTGAAAATTCTATGATTCTTATGAAACTCCTAATTGTATATTAGTATCTTTTAGTTTTTCTTGGCCAATATGGTCTTATTTTGTTGTTTTGTTCAAAATAAAAGATCAACAGGTTCATAAACATAGCCCACATGACGAGGAATCGGTTCTGGTCATAAAACAAGAAGGTTCATTTAAGATATGTTATTCCTCCAATAATCAATCAGGTCATTTGACACAACAAAAACAAAGCTAAGTGGAATGGAAAATACTATTCTATATTGTCATCTATTAACTATATTAAACATGTCTTATTTTCTCTTGACAATTCTAATCTTCTCAAGACTAAACACTGGGATAATGATGTTAAAACAGTGATCTTGGTTGCTTAAACTATGTCAACTTTAAAAGTAATCCTTCATACTTATAATGGACTTCCCAAAATCCGGGAAGACTTAAGATGAGCTCTGATTGCTCCTGTATTCGCAATAGTGGCTCTACTGGTGGAGTTATAATTCTGAATAGCTATAGAGACATTATTATTGGACATAAAAACTTATATAGTAAGATTACACCATTAATGGCCAAAAGCAGAGCCTTGTTTGATGGTCTTCTTATGTGCAAAACCAAAGGTTGGTCAAATATTGATATTAAATTGGAATCGTTAATTATGGTTAATCAGCTGGCTAAAGGTAACTACCCACGAGGCTTATATCATATTATGAAATTTTGTAGAGACCTAATCACTCATTCAATGATTATAACTCATATATTTCCAGAGCCCAAAACCAAGCAGCCGATTGGCTTGCGAAATAGACTCGGAAATGTAAGATGAAACTTGACTTCACTCAATGTCAAGCTCATACTCCCTTGAATGCTATTACCCTGTTAGAGAGTTTAGGTCTATGTTATACCTCAAGTATCCCATGAATTTTTATTACTTATTATTCCTGATGTTAATCTGTTTTAAGACTCTGTATCCCTTGTTTCAAGCCTATTTATTAACTCAGTTCAGCAGGAATTATCCTGACTAGTATCTTTAGATTGTAGACATTTAGGTTGCCATAAGATGTCTAATCGGATATTCTAAATATAAAATATTAGTTTTTATAACATGATTCAGCTCATCTCATGTGTTGATGCTTTGCTCATGTTGATATGCCATTCTTCTTCAATGCTCTCTGATAGTAACAACATTTTATCAAAGAGTTGGCCGCCACCCTTCTGTTGTTATTGTTGAGATTGTATAAGTCATTTTATACAAAATATTTCTAGTTTATCTACATCAAATCTCCATCTTCTTGTTCTTAACCTCTGGGTTTTATAAAAAATATATGCTCCTTCTTGAATCGTTAGTGAAGATTGGTTTTGATTGAGGATTAAGATTATATAAAGGCTAATATGCTTTAAGTTTTAAATATTTTTGTTGAATAATATATTTTTTCACTGAAAAAAGTTTCAATCTTGAAACTCTAGATATGATTTTTATATATCATGTTATCATTCGATTATGGTTTCATCTATCATTTTTTTCGACATTCTGCTGAATCACCAAAGCTGCAAGAATGAATATTTTTGAAGATTAACTAACTCACTATGTGAATGTATGTCTAGTTAGATAAAAAATACAAAACAATCTAGTTGGATAAAAATATTACAAAACAATATTGTTCCTTATAAAATAAGCTATATGGTCATATCATAATTTAAACATAAAATGCGTGGATCTGAATCAAAATGAACCGATATGATAGGACGGTTGCTGGTAAAAAAGAATGAAAACAAAATCGATTATAGTTTTATTCTTACTCTGAGTGAATTACGGTGTAATATCTCTAACCCAAAAACCTATTACGGTTTAAGTAACAAAATAAACTTAATGTCAAATTCCGACCAATTTAAGTTCATCTTTATTAATATAGTAAGTACTCGACTTCCGGTCATCATCTTAATTTATAGTTCAACTTTCAAATTTTGATAGAACCAGGATTTGAATGTATGAACTAAACATTTTTTTAGATTTATACTTAGTACTATAGATTATAAAATATACTAAAAAATCTTACTACACATTTTTTACAATATTGTTCCTTATAGTTAGTACAATATTGTTCCTTATAAAATAAGTTATATGTTCATATCATAATTTAAATATAAATTACATGGATCTGAATCAAAATGAATCGATATGATAGGACAGTTGCTGGTAAAAAAAAGAAGGAAAACAAAATGGATTATAGTTTTATTTTTACTCTGAGTGAGTTACGGTGTAATATTTCTAACCCCAAAACCTATTACGGTTTAAATAACAAAATAAACCTAATATTAAATTCTGACCAATTTCAATTCATCTTCATTAAAATAGTAAGTACTCGACTTTCGATCATCATCTTTATTTCTAGTTCAATTTTCAAATTTTGATAGAACCAGGATTTAAATATATGAACTAAACATTTTTTAGATTTATAGTTAGTACTATAGATTATAAAATATACTAAGAAATCTTACTACACCTTTTTTGTTTCCAGTAATTTTGTTAGTTATTAGTTTCGCAGTAGATAAATACTATTGTCTTGCATCTATCATCATGTATACTAGTTTTCTTCCATCTATCGTCATGTATAAGTAATTTTCTTACAGTTCTTAAAATGTTTTCTTGTGTTGTTGTCGGTTATTGGATTTTCAATATTTAGCTTTCTCGTTTGGCAACAGATTGCGTTGTTGTTTTGGCTAATTAAGGACCACATTGCATAGCACAACATGCCTGGAATATATCGAGTAAGTGGATGTTTCTTTTTTAAGAATGAAGGCGATGAAAGTAGAATTGTAAGATGACTCCAAACGACCCGAGTTGAAGAACTTAAAGACCATATCACTACTGGATAAATCATTTTTTTGCAACGAGAACTACCTGTTGCATCGTCATGGTCGCTAACAAAATGCATTTGCAACCAGGTGACAGTTGCAACGAATATCCGCTGCTAAGTTGATTAGAATGAAACCAAATCATATCATTTCAAACTCCATTTTAAATCCGCTACAAAACAAAATGTCAATATTTAGATCACATAACTCGAATTTTTTTCTAATAAATTTAATTTGGTTGCCAATCCCATTTCTAAATTTAACAGAAATGCAAAAACAAAACTACAAATTTTATGCCACCCGTGCATAACATTTGTAGTTTTTTTTGACATATTTTTAAAATGTAACATATAATATTATATAAATTTTGGTGGAACATTTTATCATTATTCTCTATTTAGTTGAGCCTTATATCAATTTTGTTACATTTGAAAATTACACATGAATACAAAATGAAAAAAAAATGAGACCCTTAAATAACTCTCTGACGTGTTCTTGAAGATATACCTTAAAGAATTGCACCAATAACATTGATAATCAGGTTCTTGAAGAGTATTTGATCTTTCTTGTTGAATAAATGGAATTTAAGTTCTCATTTATTGATCTCGAACATTAGATCATCTCAATTATCCCCATATAATCCATTGTCATATACATCTAATTACCCTGATAAAATAAAATCAATTGACCAATTAGTTTATTTCGGTCAATACATCCAAGTATTTTACTTGAAATAAAATGGTAATGTTATGGAACCCACTATAATAATGATTGAACATTGTTTGCATGAGACTTTCAGAGCCAATGTGTCATCTGATGGTTCTTCACCAATTATTATGAAGATGCGAAACCATATAAAGAAAATGAAAGTTGTACGTATAAGATCAAAGCTGACCTGCTAATTTTATGAATATATTGTTTTGTTATAAAACTAATTGTGTGGTGTAGGCACTAGAATACCAAAGGTTTATGGGGAAGATATTCATGGTAGTTTAAATACCAAGGACGAGACTTTTTTGCTTGAAGTTCAATAAAAGACAAATGCTCCAAAGAAAGAGGGATACAAATGTACTATATTAACAATTGTTCAAAAAACTAAAAAAAACCGAAAACAAAAGTTTGGTTCCAAAAGACAATCGAAAAGACATTTCTACGAGGAACTTCCACCCGCGACAATTAGATAGTTTTAAAACATAAAAACTTATTTTTTTATTATTTGAAACCGAACTCGAATAAACAAGGTAGAAAACCAGGGGGTCTTGTTTCATCATCCGTTTCCAGAAAATGGTTTGTGTAACCTTAAATAAATGAACTAAGTTTAAACGGTACTAAAATTTCAAATCACAGTTTATCTTACTAAGAAAGGAAAACTTTAAGGTTTAGGAAAAAACATGACAAGAAACTGTATATTTTATTAACTGAAATATTGATTATAATACACCAAGTTATAATCTAATTTAATCACCACCACTCTTCATAAATCAAAATGTTTTGAATTCATTCTCAAAATAAATTAATTGTGGCATTAGAAGGCATACATTTTAGATAGATTGAGAGACCTTTAACTATTATTCAAAATAAACACCAAGTAAATAATAACATCGATTAAACTACTGAATCAATATGAAATATCAGCTGAGCACAATGCAATGAATAATTCAAATGGAAAAGGATAAACAAAAAACATATTGTAGTTTGCGTATGCACAACCATTAAAACAACAGATGAACGCCATAGATGAGTTGAGTATGTTAGATTCCTCAATCGTGCATCTTTAGGAAATAAGGTGGTTGTATCTTTAGGTTTACTCAATTATGTTTGAACGATAGTGATCTTATAATAGTACGTAGGCAAAATAGCAGTACTCCAAAGAAAACCAAAAATCCCATTAAGTCATTTAGTTTCAATGGAAATTAAAACCGTTGGACATCAATAAGCTGTGATTTTAAAAAAACTTAACACCTATAATAAAAAATTAAGTTTTATATACACTAATTTAATCTTAATAGATCCTTTGTGATCAGCCTATGAAAAGACATCACACAAGTTTAGGGAAGTATAACAAATCCATCATGTAAAAGATTTTGTATCCTAAGCTCTCTTGAAATGAAAGGATTATTAATGCAGTGGAATGGTGCAATAAGATAAATTCAAAAGAAAGAAAGAAAAAATCTCAAAATAGAATCAAATCCAACAATCTTGATACAATAAGATTTAATTCAAATAATAAAAATATATTTTTTAAAATTTTAGAATAAAATAAAATAAAATTAAAAATATTTTTTATTGTTTGTACTTCTTAGCTATATCATCCTCTCTCGGTTGAAAAGATTTCACCTTCGAATTTCCAATTTTATCGTCATGAGCCTGTTTTTCAACTTCTTCCCGACTAACATAAATCCTTTAAGTTTTCGGTTAGTTGTGCTCTTTATTGCTTCATAGCTCTTATGTTTCAAGTGATGCCCAAAATCCTTCCAGTCATATTCTCCAACTATATAAATATTTACTAGGGCAGCCTGATTTATAAACTTTGGTGTAGTTGATATCATGAACTTATTGGGAACCATAAAATGTTCTGTTATATTAAGTGAAAGATTCAGCGACTTCCCAACATTATTGCAATCTTCGAGATCCAACTCCAACACTTTCCTATCATTAGTAAATCCAACCTCTAATATTGGACAATACTGGTGTTGGAAAAATTCTTCACATTCAGAAATCACAGACTAATCACAAGTCTCAGTTCATCTGCCATATTTTTGACACAAACCCCAATAATGTAATGCTAGTATGAGTCCAATTTCCCCAATGATGGCTTTCCTTGCTGTGGCTAAAAGTGCCCCCCATAATAGGTTAATAGAATCTTGCTTGCCAGCTGTATAGAATATGTGGTCCTACATATTCTGCCTTTATATATAAGACGGAATAATCCAATCTTCACACTAGTGAATTATTGTCCGTTTTGGATCTACTGATACGCACGATTTTGCTTTTGGTCCACTTCCAAAAGATCTTACACTAATAAAGATATATTCTTAACTTATATACTGATATTTCTTTCCATGTTTAACCGATATGGGATGTGGGACTTTGGTCGCACCTAACAATCCTCCTCTAGAACAAAGTACCACTCTAGAATTCTTTCAATTGACTTCCATCTACCTAATCTAGTCAGGTGGAGAGATGCATGACCTCTAGAATTAGGGCAATCTATCTGCTCACTATCAGATGACACTGTACCGCTCATTGGTCAAGCCTCATGCTTGATGACCCATTAGGCACTCCATCAATAGATGACACTGCGTCGCTCCTTGGTCAAGCCTCATGCTTGATGAGCCATCAAGCGCTCCATCTATACAACAGATCATTCACCTTTAGTATGGATCCCTGATACCATTTGTAGGGAATATGTGGTCCTACATATTCCGCCTTTATATATATATATATATGTAAGAATAATCTAATATCCACACACTCTAGTAGTGTGATATTGTCTGCTTTGGACCCACTGGCCCGTACAGCTTTGCTTTTGGTCCACTTCCAAAAGGCCTCATACTAATGGAGATATATTCTCAACTGATATACTGATCTTTCTTCCCATGTTTAACAGATGTAGAATGTGGGACTTTGGTCACACCTAACATCAACGAGTTGTACATCCAAAAATCCTTGAGGATTTATTGTTATCAATACTAAATAAATAATTTTTAATTTCTTCGTACGTTACCATGCAAGTCATAGATGTCTTATCCAACATGTTGACTATAGTATTAAAGAGGGCTAAAAATATATCAAGGCTCGAGTAAACAAAATGGTGCCTAGTAACACATAGATATTTGAATTAACTCACCAAAATATTGGCTACACCAGAGGAATTGGTGACGAGTTCACATTGGTTATTTGAAATCAAGACAGTTTTGAAATCCACACCATGGAGTTTGTGGATCCTGCATGTGGACCGATTGAGCATGGAAAATGTGTTTTTGAACGATGGATACACGAGAGCTAATGTCACCATATTGTTTGAGATTGAGATCTCTTAGAATACATGGGAGGATAATGAGTTTTTTAGAGACCAACCTTGAGTGATGATTAGAAGGTTCCAACTGATAAAGGAAGATTAAAGATCTTGGAAAAATAGAAGTATTTTATTAATAAATAATTTTTATTAGGAGAAATTGTCAATTATGTAAGGAAAAATAACTAATTTATAACAAACAATAAACTTGAGGATATGACCATAATTATTGAATTATTAGACTCGTGGGGCCTACTATTTGTACTATAAATAGACCATCCCTTTTTGGGAAATAGGTGATTGATAAATGATTGATCAATTATTATATTGATTTTCTCTCTCTAAAAACACGTCTTTCTCCTCCAAAGATTTCTGGAATGATCATTGGCCGTCTGTGGGAACGATTTAGTACTAGAAATTATTTTCGAAAACCAATCTGATTTTTTAAGAAAAAAAGGGTAACAGAAATCCGAGGAGATTTAAGAATGAGTAACAATTTTGAATTTGGAATATAATTCAAGGAAAACCATGTGAAAAATAATATGGAAATTGATCAACAACATGATGATCAACACGCTGGTGAAATTTCGGAAAAATCTATATTGTTGGCTCGTAAAAATGATTTGTTGGAAGAAATTGAAAGGTTAAATTCTGAAAAGATGCAACGATCGCTGCTAGAAAAATTCGATCTGAAGTCCGAAGAGAAAATGAGACTGAGAAAGATGAGCCTGATCACTATCATCGGATAGTAAAAAGAACAGGTATCGAAGGCATCATCGTAATTCTCCGAGGAAGAAGTTGAAACCAAGGTACATGTATGAATCATATGATTCAAGTGATTATTCAATCTATGATTTTAATGAATCTTATTTCGAAAGGGAGTATCGTAGAAAGAAATATTCTATGTAAAAATATTCGAAGAGGTATAGAAAGGAGCATCGATCAAATCATCGTACCAATGAGTAGAAAGAGAAAAATGAGATCTCCGAGGAGCATGTTAAGAAAGATAATGTGAATGTATATAATCAGTCGGGAAGTCAAAATTTTGAATATCGTGTAAGTAACCAATACACGTTGCCTTCTGAGGAATATTCCAAAGCATTTCGATATTTTTAAGTTGGAAAAAATCGATAGAAGTCAAGATCCAGATGGTCATATTAAGCAATTTAAAAATTTTATGATTAATTTTGATGATGATGATGATAAGTTGTTGTGCAAGGCTTTCTCTCAGACTTTTAAGGGGGTCATTTCAAAATGGTATAATCGATTATCGTAGGTTTATATCAAGAAATTCGATATGTTTAAGAATCTGTTCCGTCAACATTTTGTTGGAACTAAAAGTTTCATGCTAATGGAGATAATATAATATATTGCAGACAGAAGGTTGGGGAAAGTTTAAGAAATTATACAAACTGTTTTGTTAAGGCAAAGACTGATATAGAATACTGTAAAGATTTCGTGGCTTTGGTAGCATACCGAATGAGGCTTCTCCCTAGAATTTTAAAAGACATAGTGGCTGAAAGTCAGGAAATGACATTTGAACATCTTCTTGATCAGGCTAAAAAGAGGATTTTTGTAGAAGAAACGCAAGTTTCAGAAAGATGATCTAGTGATTAATTGGAGCAAAATCAGTTTCAAAGATCTTTTGCTACTACTCAACTTCATCGAATAAATGGACAACCAAAGGCAGTGGGCTAGTATCCTCCGAGGCCCTGGGTAAATCAGCAGACATATAGTACACAACAAGTGGGCATGCCCATATCTAACAAGTGGATTTGATCAAATTACTTTGCAGATCTAACTAAGTGTGTGACAACTATATTTGATAAAACTCGTGGTCATGTACAATTTCAAAAATATTTCCCCATTCAAACTCCAAGGGAAAATAGAAACAGTAGGTTTTGAAAGTATCATGAAAATTTTGGCCATGATACAAAAGAGTGTATTGCTTTGAAGAAAAATTCAAGCGTTAATTGAAAATCGGAATGTGACAGTTTTTGTAAATAAGAATTCTAACAAAAATCCGATGGTTAAATAAAAGTCAAAGTGATGACGCGGCGGAAACAGAAGAAGAAGCAACGATAGATGAAACCCTAATTCAAGGGTAACATAATGCAACCCTAATCTAAGGGTAACAAAGAATGAAATTTTTAGAGATAAAAAATCTATTATTCCAAAAACTTCAAATAACTTAAGGCATAAGAGGCTTTATATAATAGCTTCTCAAAACCGTAAATTAGAATACAAGGAAATAAAATAAATATTCTAAAATAAAATAAAATAAAATAAAATCAAATCTTAATATAATTAGATTTGATTTAAATACATAAGATATTTGAATAAAATAAAATAAACAAGGCTTTTGTTTGGACTTTCTGGGCTACATCATCCTCTCCTGGTTGACAAGAATTCGTCCTCGAATTCACAGCACCATCACCATCAAGAACCCAAATTATTTATTTTATTTTATTCAATCGTTACATTGGGAATTATAATTGTTGACCTTATCAGAATAAGATAAATTCTTCTCGAGTGTTCCTTATTCGAAGTAACATTCAAGCCATCCAGTTGAAGGAAAAAAATAGTTTCGAAAACCTTTTCATAGCCTGAAGACAACATCCCCATGTCGAGTTGATGAAAAAAATGGTTTTGAAAACCTCTTCATAGCCTGAGACAGCATATCGATAAGAAAGTTTTACCTTGATTCGACGATTGGTAGCCAATTTAAACTCCTTTAGTAACCGGTCAATATGATCGTCATTGAAATGCCTAGTGTGTCTCCCGCATACCAAACGATCTTTGAGATCTTCATGGCCGTATGTTGTTCTCTCCTTTAGACCTTGAATCAGATGAAATCAGGATTCAGAAACATGCTTGACCCATAGCAGGAACTGAGGCTCTGATACCAAACTGATGACGCGGCGGAAACAGAAGAAGAAGCAACGATAGATGAAACCCTAATTCAAGGGTAACATAATGCAACCCTAATCTAAGGGTAACAAAGAGTGAAATTTTTAGAGATAAAAAATCTATTATTCCAAAAACTTCAAATAACTTAAGGCATAAGAGGCTTTATATAATAGCTTCTCAAAACCCTAAATTAGAATAAAAGGAAATAAAATAAATATTCTAAAATAAAATCAAATAAAATCTTAATATAATTAGATTTGATTTAAATACATAAGATATTTGAATAAAATAAAATAAAATAAACAAGGCTTTTGTTTGGACTTTCTGGGCTACATCACAAAGGAAGAGAAAACTGCATTGGTCATTTCTGAGGAGATTGACTCTTTTAATATTGCAAATGAGTATATATCCAAAAGAAGGAATAAATGATATTAGCATGGTGGAGGAAGTTATCCCAAGAAAAAAGGTTAGTGATTTGTGTGGTTATTTTGAATCCTTAACAATTTTTAGGGGTGTTACTATTGTACGAAACTCGAACAGTTTTCGGAAAAGGCACATAGTCAGTTTAACTACCCAATTAGAGGTGGGTGCTTCAACACTTCAGTATCGAACTCCCTCCCTAATAATATACTTCGATGATGATGATATGAGAAATATGGCAGGCTCACATGAAGATGCGGTAGTAATTATAGTAGGACAGCTAGTGATCATGTGGAGAGGTTTTTAATTGACACAAGAAGTTCTGCTAAATTAAAAAGGTTTTGCATCTAGCAAAACTTCATCTTCTTCTTGACAACGCCTTCTACACTTGCAATGTAAAACTTTCTCAAAAACATTTTTAGAAACACAAAAAAATACTAAAAATGATTTAAATATAAATTAATACAACATTTAAACTAAATAATCGAAGTAAAAACAGATGAAAGACCAAAAAATTATAATTAACACAAAGACAGAAACTAAAAAACAAATCTACAGAAAAATCGAGTTACATAAAACATAAATAAAAACTCAAACATCGAAATCAAATAAAAACACAATTAAAATCGAAAACTACAAAGAAGATCATACGAAAATAAAATAAAACCAAGGAATCGAAGAAGTTGAATCGTCAAAATACTACTGTAGATCATAAACAATAGTGAGAGAAAGAAACATTAAAAAAAGTTAGTGAAAAATGTAAACGGTTTTATTTAGTTAATTAAGAGTATTTAAAGTATTATAAAAAAACAATTGGATCTTTGATGATAAATAAAAGAGTTAAGCGGGTCTTTCTTATAAATATATGAAAACATGGATAGTAGATGAATAATAGTTCGCCTATTAAGTATTAATAATACTAAACCCTAAACTTTGTTCTTTTTTCTATTTAACATATTTATTTAAAAATGTTTTATTTTAATATTAAATACCATTTTAATATAGAAAAAAGTACCACAAAATACCTTTTCAAGTATGAAATTCCTAATAAGTACCCAAATATTAGCCCCTCTCCACTACTACTAAGAAGCCAATTTTTTTACCAAATTAGCCCTAATACTAGAAGAAAGAGAAAGTAAGTTATTATTAATTTAATTTTTACTTTTCCCCCAAATCCTAATAACTTTTAGAAACTGAAAAGACCATAGTTTGATAGTATTAGTATCTGGGCATGCGTATGCCCTTTGTTATCGATATGTATTAAGTTCGTCTTCCTTTCTTTTGCAATATAGATGAATAGGTTGTTTACTTGTCACGCGTTATATCTCCTTAATGACTCGCACGTGACATCGACACACTAATGTTAATCACACAATCCATGATCAGAGGGATGCCTAGTTCTATAGCAACGTATCACGCGTCATAGTACACGAACATCTCGCGTGATTTAGGCAAGTCCAACTCAACTAGCGTCATATTTCACGAACATCTCGCGTGATGTTGGCAAGTGCAACTCATCTAGCATCACAGTACACGAACATCTCGCGTGATGTTGGCAAGTGCAACTCATCTAGCGTCATGTTACACTTACATCTCGCGTTATGTTGGCAAGTTCAACTCATTTAGCATCGTAGTACACGTAATCTAGCGTGCTTTGGACAAGTTCAACTCATCTAGCGTCATATTACACTTACGTCTCGCGTACTGTTGGCAAGTTTAACTCATCTAGCGTCGTAGCACACGTAAATCTCACGTGCTTTAGACAAGTTCAACTCATCTAGCTTCATATTAGACGAACATCTCGCGTGAGTTGGGCAAGTTCAAATCATCTAGCGTTATATTACACGAACATCTCGCGTGAGTTACGTAAGTTCAGCTCATCTAACTTCATATTACAAGAACATCTAGCGTGATTTAGGCAAGAATATCTAGCATGATATACTAACCCAAATGTTGAGGGTATTTCATGAATGAAAAATATTAGATGGGTATTAAAAAAGGAATTAGTTTACTGAGATATGTATTTAGTAGACATAAAAGAAAGTTCAGGTACTAGATGATAATAAATTTGGTGAGAAAGTATTTAGTGTGACATTTCCCTATAATATATCAATATATAATTTAATATTTTTTATTTTTTATATGAACTAGATCTAAACTTTTAAACCAATAGAACCGAGAAAGTAACTAATCTTTTGTTAATATCTTATTAATATTTCATTTACCTCGCGAATTAAATTATATTATTGTAGCAAGGAATTCATTATCTCCAATTGCATGTCAATAAAAAAACTAGTGAACATAATGACTATAGTCTACAATTACAATTAATCATCGATAAAATTAACAAATACCAATAACATAACAGACGTGATTAATTGTTTTTACTATAAAGCTATAAATTTTACTAAAATATATGAATTTTTTATTTAATTTTTTTACCATTTGAATCGAATTTAAAATTTATTTTGTTTTTAGAATGATTTAGATTAAAAAAGGTACTTTTAGAAATTCATCATAAAAGAACATTATAACTAACTAAATTTTAAAATTACAAATTTATTTTTGAAACAAAATTCATACTTTTAAACAAAAACATTGATGAATTTGATACTAGAAATAGGTAACCAACTAAACCTAACTGATTAATAAAAACATTTAATAGATTCTCATGTTTTTGTCAAAAACAATTCGTAGTATACAAGAGGTACGTGGTACTGACACCCCAATGAAGATCCTACGAACCGCTAATGCATTTGGTCCCAACATAAATTTAGACTCGTTAGTGCCTTTCGCACTTTGATACCGACAGTATAAGTAGGTTCACACCTTCAGTACTATAACATTATATCGCCAGTCTCTTTTAAAATTCTAATGCATTTGGCATCGCCGGTACATTTGGTACCACCAGTTCCTTTTTTACTTTGGCACTAACATTATAACTTGGTTCATACCTTCGGGACTGAAGCATTATACTGCCGGTGCCGATAGGTTATACCAATGGTATACAAATTTTATCTTTAGTTTTTTCTATGTATAGCTTTAATAATTTGTTTTTGTATAACGTTAAGGATACTAGTGGAGTTCCAAATGATTACGATATCGATTATAGTGATTTGTTTATGACAAATGTCTACTATAAGCAACAATAATTGATTGATTGAGTTATCATTATCATAAAAGACACGGTTTCCGTTCGTGCATAACTTCCATACCAAGGTTAGCACGGTTAATAATATCAGCCCAAGTATTAATTACACGACCTTGACTATCAACTACGGATTGGTTAATATTAAAACCATTTAGGTTGAAAGCCATAGTGCTAATACCTAAAACAGGATAACCAGATACGTACTACAGGTCAAGCGTCTAAAAAGAAATGTAAAGAACGAGAATTATTGAAACTTGCGTATTGGAAGATCAATCGGCCAAAATAACCATGAGCAGCTACGATATTATAAGTTTCTTCTTCTTGACCGAATCTGTAACCTTCATTAGCAGATACATTTTCTATGGTTTCCCTGATCAAACTAGAAGTTACCGCAGTTATATTAAGAAGTTAGAAAGATTCAAGAAGCAGGAAAACTTCTAGATTATTATTTGAATTTCAGAGATTTGGATTGTATACAAAATTGGTAAAGTCAAATGATCTTAATATGAAGTTTTCCGGAACAAAAAAATATGGATGTCCTTTCAAACTTAAAGAAAATATGGTAACTCATGATGAATAGTCCTTAAAGATCGTATATGAGGTTCACAATCATGAAACCGCTAACTTTAATGAAGGTTATTTATACTTGAGATGCCTTTATAAAGAATAGCTAAAATTTGTACTTAATTCAAACAACATGAGAATCCGTCCTTGAGAATTTTTGGGTGCTCGCTCACCCTTACAATAATTATTAGGTAAACTCAAAAAGTTAAATTATTGCGAATGACATTGATTGAGCAAAAATGGAAGTTATGTCACCATTGAACTTTTCTTTGCACACCCACTTAGTTAGGATTGTTTTACAGAAATTTCCAAATGTGCTAATAATGGATAACACCTAAAAGATAATAAGGTATGGGATGCCATTGTTTGATCTCGTTCCACTTGTACCGATATAACTTTATACATCGAATTTACGTTTATGTCCGAGAAGAAAGTTAACAACTACAAGTGGGTATTAAAATATTTACAATCATTAAAGTTAACTAACTCTATTGAAAAACCGTATGTTGTTTTAGTGGATAAATACTTAGTATTGGTTAAAGCTCCCAGAGAAGTGTTTCATAAAGCAACCATATGTTTGTTTACGTGTATGGAATAAGATGATGTTTCTGGAGACGGAAGTTTCGTTCAATAACAATCAGTTTAAGATGCTCTATAATTTTAAAGATTATCTGAGAGCAATCGAATATAGCGATAGTTTGCTAGAGCCTTACGATGATAAGTTTATCTTGTGGAAAAATAAAAAGTTCATGTATTTTGGTAACCACACCACTAACCACGTGGAGAACGCTCATTCCACCCTGAAGTGTTCCATTAGTACGAGCAACGGTAATTTTGATTCGTTTTAGTTAAGATGCATTATTTGCTCCAAGGTGTGTGTGGAGGTCAGAGGTAACGCCTTGCATGATTGTTTAGATTTATTTTTTAGAGGATGTAGAATGCGCCAAAAAAATTGAGAGTTGTGGACGGTTCAAATTGCACTTATATGAACTACACACGGTATGCTGTGTCCGCACAACATCTTTGAATTATTAAGAAACTCATGAGACATAACTGTTTGTACTAATCTAACAACGACATAGCTATTGAAATAAAAACAAGATAAACTCATTAATTTTTTATGGAAACCAAATACATAACACACATAAATATGTACAAGAAATGGTTTGATATAATCTATTCGGAGACAACCTTTATTTTAGAGCATTTAGATAAACTAAAATAATGTGTTCGTCTAGCTGTGAAACATAAATTATATATTGCTGTATCTACACCTTCCACTAGAAAACGAGATAAATCCTATCGTGAACACATGCTAGATTCAGAGAAAAAGAGTGCACAATCGCTACGTAAATATTTCAAAACTCCACCAGTAATTTTGCAGAGAGGGAGCAAAACTGTATTGATAATATTTTAGAGAAGGAGCGAAGTTCCTACACGAGAAAGTATGCATATATATCCTCCCGAAAAACCTTGTAAAGTAGAATAATCATTTTAAACTCGTAAGATGCATTCACTATTGTTGAGTATAGAATTCTGTTCTCAAAGAGAAAGTAAAAGATGAAATAAACTTGAAAAGAAAGAAAGTAAGTTTGAAAATTAATTTCTGTCTAATAAAAGTATCCTCCCCTTATTCATCGCCTTGCTCCATTTATAGGCGTGTCAGACTTCAATAACTGAATGAGTTATTTAAATTGGAAAATTACATGACAACCCCATATCTTTACAAATAATCAAAATATCTTCTTATAACTATACAATTTATCATAAATAACTTTAAAACTATTACATTAGGCCCCTAACATTTCATATCCTTATCAGTAGCCCCCCTAATTCTTATGAGAGACAATGAATAATAACTAGCTATCATCTGATATCATAGTAGATGAAAACTGTTGATTGCCAAAGTCTAAATCGCCTCAGATTTAATCTTTCCATTTCCTCATCAAAATGATTTGTTTTAACATATTTCTTCTTCGAATAAGAACATATCTATTTTTTTCCTCGAATGTGATCCATTCATTAATTGACTAAGAACTGCTAAGTTTCATACTTCTCATCTACGAAAAAAATTATACCCAGGTTCACTTCGAATTTGACTCAATCGTTTCACATCATCCTTTGCTTCTGCTTTGAATTTTCAGACATGTAATCTCTCACTAACCTTTTCATAACAGTTAGAAACGTTTGGAATACTCTAGTACGCATGCGAAAATCCACTAGGCCTGCCACTAGGTCTGACAACTAACAGGTGTCATGCTACCCGTCTTCAAATAACCGTTTGAGATTTCTTCTTTCCACTCAATAGCCATCATTACCTCTCCAAATTTCTGACCACTTTCTCTTTCATAATTATTTTATAAATACTCATTCACTTATTATTTTTGTTTCACGTATACCTTCTATTGAGATAGATTCCATGAAAATTCAACATATTGGCTACCTTCATCTAAAAACCCAATTTCTTGGCTACTTTTGTCGGAAAACTTATCTTTCCTAGGTAACCTTCAAATTTTATGAACTAATTTGAAGATTCTTCTTCATCTTGATTTATGAGAAAATCCCCAGCTACTCAAAACCCCATTTTAGGCCTTTACGACTACTTGCATATCAGTGAAAGGCTGTTGAATACCGGGCATGAGGAGTAATAGATAACTCTCCTAAATTTTCAACTTAAAACACCATTTACGGTAACTTCAACCTTAATCAAAGTTATTATAGGTTCTAGAATTCGTCAAACCCAGATCTTGACAGTTATTTACCAAAATATCCTCGACAATCATCATCACCACCACCACCACCACAGCTTCAACAAGTCATACCAAACAATTCCTCACAATTATTCTCCAGCACTTTCTGGTCACTCCTCTATTCCTCTTCGAAATAACCGCAAAGTAACACAAAGCACATCCACCTCAAATTTTACGCAAATAGACTCTTCGAGTTTAATTAAAGCCTCATCCTTCCCAAAACCTTCATGTTAAAAAGAAAATAGCTATGAGAGAACTTGAAGCTGATAACACCCCACAAAATCCTGCCCAAAATACTATAAACAATCGTATATCATTATCTTCTTTCTTGAGGGAGATTGTTGAGACTAACTTGGAGTCACAAAAAGCTCCCTCGAATACTCAAGATGAAAATATGGACTCAAACTCAAACCATCCTCAACTAATAGATGAAGCTTCTGAGGAAGAAGCTGATTCAGAAGAAAGGACATAAATGAGATCTAACGGTGTTGCTTCCGACACCGAAGACGACGCTTAAAAAAAAGGGAAGCAAAGAAAAAAGAAAAGAAAAAGAAAGTACAGTTGAGTTTCCCAGAAGATGTTGCTGCCACTGTCAGTGTGAATTTAAAACCATTCTTCCTCGAATATATCATAGTGCTAAAGAATGTGTCATATAACTATTACAACCAATCCCTAGCTAGACTACTAAAGAAACAATAGGGATTACCAGATAATGTGGAGCTTCAACTACTAGAGAAAGGAGAAACTCCTCTTGACTGTAGAGCGATGAATTATGATCTATCTTGAGATCATCAACTGGGGAGTTTGGTTCCCACTGGATCCGATGATTGTAGAGTACTTCAAATTTCTAGATTTCTGCCCAACACAAGCTATACTTAATTTATGGTTCACTCTCCTGTCAGTGATCATGACTTCTAGACTAAGCCAGACTCTTCTCTCCATCAAAGACTTTATTTCCATGACTGGTCTTTCCAAGGGTTCGGTATTGAACTTCTATTATGTGATACTTGTAGATGATGATCTCCTCGAGGTTGACAAGTTTTAGAAGCAAAGGTTCATCTTCAGTTCTGGAGCATAGGAAAATGGCAAGGAAATATCCGAAGCGAACCCCTCAAGACTCAACCTTGTTTGAAGAAGTAACAGTAAGTTCTCTTATCTATTCTTCTACTCTTTATAGCAAATACAATATTTTTTCACACATATTACTACTTTATGCAGGAATTCCGAGGAGGTACAAAGCTCGCGAGAAGAATATGAAATAAATCTTTGCCAAGCTGGCTACCTCGGTAGAAACTGAAAGGGGCAACGGGTTCCACTGAATTTTCATGCCCATAAACTTTATAAACAGTCACTTATGAAGGATCTCGTTTGATAATCTCTTATACTTAATTTATGATCCATGGGCTTTTCAGGTCGGACTCTGGATTCAGGTCAAACTTTAAAGCCCAAACTATAGATGGTATTAGCATACAACTGAGTCACCATTGACCGTATCAGAATTTTTCATGATGGGCTAGATGTGAAGTATACCCGAACCGCCCCTCCGGATATAGTAATAATACCCCTAAAAAAGATCCAAACCTATCAATAGCCCCTTTAGTTCTTTCGAAAACATTTTTGAAGAGCTAACTTATTCATGAAAAAGTTTAGATCATGTCTCAAGTGTTTCTTTAAAGGGATATTTATCAAGAAAGAGGTTCCTGATCGGATACAAGGCAGTTCCTTTTGTATATGAAAGTCCACAGTCAGATTTTTGAAATCTAATACCTGTCATACTTTGATTCGACCTCTCAGCCGTTTTTTTTGGTACGTGCACCTATTTTTCAAAAATTAATTAGAGCAACCTTAATACCCCCTAATCATTGTTTGAACCGTTTCATTTCTCTTAGTAGAAACACTCAAGTAGTTTTTAGTTATATATAAACCCATTCTACTATTTGTTTTTCATAATCAGAATCATATTCTAAAGGGAGAAAGTTTGAGTTTGTAGAGAGAGAAAGCTTGAGTTTGCGATCTTATTCCATATCCAGGAAGTTATATGTTCACAGCCGAAAAAAAAATCTTTGATCCGAGGGGGCTGGTTATATCAATCTGATTTAGAAAAGGGGAGGAAAAAGGCAAGACAAGAGGCGAGAATCGCAGCCAGACTCCCTGCTTCTCCTGGTGGAGCAGTTAGCCAAGCGGTACAAGAACCAGATAAGAGCACATAATCATCAAGAACATCGGTAACTTGAAAACCTTCTTTTGTCCCAACCTTATCTTCGTTAGAATCTGAACCTTCAGTTCCAGTGTCTTTAGATTCTTCTCCTAAGAAAAAACCAGTTTCTAGTAGTAGGAAACCCTCATCATTCCTAGACATGGGTTAGAGACTGAAGATGTCACTCCCCGTATAGTTACTCGACTCTCCAAGTCCAAAATCACCCATTCCTCTTCCAAAAATGTTAGTTCGGAAGCACTAAACCCTATTGCCCAGTCCCCTGCAAATCCGGACACTTTCCCTCCCCATAATGAGTCCCCGAAATTGAAAAATAGGCCATAAATGCTGAATTGACCGAACAACGGTTGACCATTATGGAAGAAAATATGGAAGGCACTAGGGAGGATAATCCACTGGAGACATCCGGACAGAATAAGAATACTATACCAGATCGGTCTAACATGAAAAAAACAGAAATGACTAACACCGAATCACTCCTGGAATGTTTAGAGGGGAAAATTGGGCCAAATCTTTGCAAGGTCAATGTGAAATATCTGTTGGCCCTTCAAAAACTTAACTACCAGTATACACACACACATGAACTAGATTGGATACGAATAAAGTGAGGCTTCCCGGAATCTATTAAAGTCAGGATCCCAGTTACACCAGAGACTCCCTTAGATTACAAGATAAATAAACTGGTGGTGTACACCGAAGTGTTAAACTGGGGACCTCGCCTTCCCTTGGATCCGAAATTCGTTCGGTACTTTCACCTAATCAAGCTTTGCCCTAGTTAGCTGAGTTTGAACGCCTGGTATACCCTACTATCCAACATTATTGCTTCCAGGCTATCAAAGATCCCAATGCCCATTGAGCAATTTGTTGTCGTGGCTGGCTTATGTAGGAATCATCTGATTCCCTTCTACCACTAAAACTTGGGAAATGTTTACAAAATAGTGAATGATTTGCTGGAGGCT
The DNA here is from genome assembly GCA_036936605.1 of Limnanthes douglasii subsp. nivea. Lineage (NCBI taxonomy): Eukaryota > Viridiplantae > Streptophyta > Magnoliopsida > Brassicales > Limnanthaceae > Limnanthes > Limnanthes douglasii. Next base: position 60,321,278 of record JAUPFV010000002.1, on the reverse strand, counting down.
GACAAACCTTGGAAGACCCACTTTCTATTCATAAGTGAGGCATGGGAAAACGACAAGAAGATCAACTACCAAACAAACCCAAGTCAAATGACTAGGTATCGGAGGAGCTCAGGTAATGATTGTTAGGAACTCCACTTCTATTTAAATTCTGCTTAGTTTACACCGAACTAATTATTGTCTTTTCTCTTCTTCAGTACTTTCAAAGATATTTCTTGAGCATTTGGAGGCAGGAAAAGCTACAATTTCTAAATTGAATCAACGAGCATCGGAGAACTGGGGGTTTGGTTTTCCCAACTGTTTTACTTCAGGAAACATGGTGAGGGCTCACCTGTGGAACAGTATTGGGAGAAGAGATCTCACCTGGGAATAACCGACCACCCCCTCCAGCAGATGTTATCTTTAAAAGTGTTAGGTGCGACCAAAGTCCCACATCCCACATCGGTTAAACATGGGAAGAAAGATCAGTATATAAGTTAAGAATACATCTCTATTAGTGTGAGGCCTTTCAGAAGTTGACCAAAAGTAAAGTCGTGCGGGCCAGTGGGCCCAAAGCTGAAAATATCACACTAGTGTAGAGATTGGAGTATTCTTACTTATATATAAAATCGGAATATGTAGACCCAATATTCCCTACAAATGGTCTCAGAGCACCAGGCCCAGATGGAACCCGATGTGGTGGGTTGTGCTGTGGGTGAAATTCTCAGGATGCCGAACATCTTGTCAGGAGCCATACTCAAGGTGATTGATCTGCTGTATAGATGGAGTGCCAGATGGCTCATCAAGCAGATGCCTTGATCAAGGAGCGGTGCAGATTCATCTATAAATGGAGCTTCAGATGGCTCATCAAGTAGGTGTCTTGATCAAGGAGCAACACAGATTCATCTATAGATGGAGCGCCAAATGGCTTATCAAGCAGGTGGCTTGATCAAGGAGCAGCGCAGATTCATCTAAAAATGTAGTGCATGATAGCTCATCAAGCAGGTGGCTTGATCAAGGAGCGACACAATGTCATATGATAGTGAGCAAATAGATCTGCCCTAAAAGCTCTAGAGTTTAGATTCTCTCCACCTAAGTAGAGTAGGCGGATGAAAGTCAATTGAGAGGAGGCTAGAGTGGTACTTCGTTCGAGAGGAGGATTGTTAGGTACGACCAAAGTCCCACATCCTACATCGGTTAAACATGGGAAAAAAGATCAGTATATAAGTTAGGAATATATCTCTATTAATATGAGTCCTTTTGGAAGTTGACCAAAAGCCGTGCGGGCTAGTGGGCCCAAAGCGGACAATATTACACTAGTGTGGAGATTGGGGTATTCTTACTTATATACAAAAGTGGAATATGTGGACCCAATATTCCCTAAAAAAAGAACATAGGCAAAGGATGACAAACTTTACTTACCAGCCCGGAGTAAATCTCATAGCTATCTAGACAAGATAAAGAAGAATAAGAATAAGAAAGCTGGAACCGATCCATCTCACCCCAACCCCGAATGAGCCAGTTCGAATAATCCTGAAGGGATAAATGTTGTCTTGTTAGAAGTAGTGGCTACAACAGTTAGGGAATTTGTCGAATCAGATTAGTTACCTCAGGTTAAGAAGAAAGGTCACAAGAGGCTCAGGGATGGTGATGACCGAAGAGAAACAAAGAGGAACAAGTGTAATTTAGGGTAAGAGGTAATTCTCCGCCCCCTAGTCGACAATTATTCTCTTCCAATAGATGTTCCTTCACAAGTAGAGGTACCAGCTGACCCTCCTTCTCCGACGTTTCCCACAACTAACCAATCATATATTAAGGGAGAGGTAAACCTGGATGAGTTTCGCAATATATATCTCTATTAGTGTGAGGCCTTTTGGAAGTTGACCAAAAGCAAAGCCGTGCGGGCTAGTGGGCCCAAAGCGGATAATATTACACTAGTGTGGAGATCGGAGTATTCTTACTTATATACAAAAGCGGAATATGTGGACCCAGTATTCCCTACAAAAAAAACATAGGCAAAGGATGACAAACTTTACTTACCATCCCAGAGTAAATCTCATAGCCATCTAGACAAGATGAAGAAGAATACGAATAAGAAAGCTGGAACCGATCCATCTCACCCCAACCCCGAATGAGCCAGTTCGGATAATCTCTAAGGGATAAAGGCTGTCTTATTAGAAGTAGTGGCTGAAACAGTTAGGAAATTTGTTGAATCAGATTAGTTGCCTCAGGTTAAGAAGAAAGGTCACAAGAGGCTCATGGATGGTGATGACCGAATAGAAACAAAGAGGAACAAGAGTAATTTAGGGTAAGAGGTAATTCTCCGCCCCCTAGTTGACAATCCTTCTCTTCCAATAGATGTTCCTTCACAAGTAGAGGTACCAGCTGACCCTCCTTCTCTGGCGGTTCCCACAACTAACCAACCATCTATTGAGGGAGAGGTCAACCTGGATGAGTTTCGTAATATATACTTCAGCGATCTAGACAAAGATGACTTTGTTGGGTCCTTTCCACATGCCACAATCGCCAATGGTGTCACTTAAAATGGTGAATCTTTCAAGGTATCAAGCGAGCAGGATACAATGGACCATGCATTTTTGGCCTTCATTAGGCCTATAGTAGATCTGGAAAGACAGGTTAGGGAACAGGCTGGGAACATCGACTCTCTTAACACAGAGAATCAAAAATTAAGAAGCTCTCTTTCATCCGAACATCTGAAAGTGGAAAATTCGGGTAAAGATAAAGAGGGACTAAAATATGAGTTACGAGAGTCTAAAACTGCCCAAGAGAATCTTCAAACCAAACTCTCTAAACTGGAAACTACCACTTCTACTGAGATCATGTCTTTGTAGGAAAATCAAACAACCAACTTAAATACCATCAGGACTTTAACCAAAGAGAAAAATAATCTAGCAAAACTTCTTAAAGAGAAGGAAGAAGAAAATACACTTCTAAAGAAGAATCAAGCTCAAGAGATAGCATCAGCGATAGAGAAGTATGATGCCGGTGTTGTGAACTCCTTGGAAAAAAGAGATGAGGGGGTTAAGTTAGACATGGTTCTGCTATTCTATGAGACATTTCCAAAGAGGACCCTTGGAACTTTGTGGAAATATGTACCATACGATGAGATACCTTTTTACACCATGATGGATGGTGATAAACATGGTTATTCAAGTGAAGATTATTCTGACGAAGGAACTGGTGAAAGCGCAAGCGCTGGCATTAAGAGTCCCAATGGCGATGTAGGTGAGGAAAAAACCGAGGGGACAAAACCCTGAGGTTATCTTGTTTACTTTTGCGTTCAAAACTAAAGTCCTTGGAAGGCCAAAGAATTTTGTTTTCGTTTTAACTTTTGTTTTGTGAACCAAAGTCCTTGGATGGGCAAGGAATTTTTGTTAGGTTAGATAAAAAAATTCCGATCAGGATATAATGCTTATTTTTCCCTTCGTATAAAATTCTTTTGGCTAATCTTTAACTGTTATTTAATTTTTCCGACTTGTTTAATAAAATTTTAACTTATTGAATCATTTCAATAATATTTCATATTGAAAAAATCCAATCATGAGTGTTTAATAAATCTGATTATGTGTTTAATGAATCTGATCACCTCAAAGATACCTCATTTGAGGGTCGGGGTGTTTAATAAATATTTAATCTATTCGATCTCACCACACTCATAACAATTCTTGAATTGAGTCATAATATATCATTGATTGAAAACCAGATACCTTATTAAAACCTCCCCATGGACCAGGGTAGTAAAGAGTATGCCCTCATAATATTTACATAGAAGTATGGAAAGGTAAATATTTACGAGACAATTTTACTCTTAATACAACCTGAGGTGCTCAATGTTCCATTGGTGCTTTAAAGAACTGTTCTCTTCATCTTGAAGTTTATATGTCCATGGATTGATTCTTTCACATACCGTATAGGGGCCTTCCCAATTTGGAGCCAACTTCCCATATTGCTTCTCATTAAACCCTGATAGTGTGCCGTTCTTAAATATGCCTTCACTCTTTTTTCTTCAATCAAATCCAACTGATTCTTAACTGCCATATCATTAGCCTTTTCGAAATAGCTTTGAACCCTGAATGATGGCAGATTAGCCTCCATAGGTGTGATTGCATCCATCCCATAAACAAGGGAAAAATGAGACTCTTGGGTTGCCGTCCGTAGAGTAGTTCGGTAGGCCCTAATACTTATTGCAAGTAACTTGGCCATTTTCCAGCAGCTCCTTCTATATTCTTCTTTAACCCTGTTAAACTTGTCCGATTAGCAACTTCAACCTGCCCGTTAGCTTGAGGTTGAAAAGAGGAAGAGAAACAATGTTGAATTCCTCTGGAAGTGGAAAATGTCTCCATATCTTTATTATCAAATTGTGGCCCATTATCTGTGGTAATCCGTCGGAGAATTCCAAATCAATAGCATATATTGGACAAAATAAATTTTATAAACGCTTTAGAATTGGTTCCAACTAGTGGTGCAAATTCCATCCACTTGGAGAAATAATCAATTTCCCCTATTATCATTTGATAACCTCCGGATGCCACGAGAAGAGGCCCAACTAAGTCCAAACCCCATCTGTCAAATGGTATAGGTTCAGATATTGACTCCATAGGTATTTCCAGTACATGAATTTCATTCCTATATCTTTGGCAAAGGCCACACCTCCGAACCATATCTTTTGCATTTGCCATGATGGTAGGCCGGTAGTATCTTTCTAGCAAAACTCGCCTTGTTAGGGCTTTGTAGCCACAATGTGTTGATCCTTCTCCATCATGCAATTCAGATAAGAAACTTTGAGACTCTTCAAATCCTAAACTACAAAGGAGCGGCCTACTGAAATATTTTTTGTAACGAACTTCCCTTAATACTAAGAATCCACGAGCCTTATACTTAATCGTTTTAGCTAAGGCTTTGTCTGAAGGTAAAACCCATCGGCAATAAAATGACGCATTTCAAACCTCCCATCTTTGGATTGTGTGACACATACACTCAAACTCTCTTCAAATCTATTTTCTTTCTCTTGATCTGAACTTATGGAGGGAAATTCTTGCATAAGGATCCATGGGTATGATTCAGAATAAGCTATGGGGGCTAAGGAATCTGCCATAGTATTCTCGGATCTAGGGATATGTTTATATCCGATGTTTTTAAACCCCATAGAAACTTTCCTTAGTATTTGCATACACTTTACTAACTGATATTTTTGGTTTCAGATAGCCCTTGAGCCTGGTTAATAAGCAACCGGGAGTCGCTTTCTAATCATACTCTCTTTGCTCCAAATATTTGAGCTACCTTAACCATGCAATGGTCGCTTTATATTTTGATTCATTATTAGATGCCCTGAAGCCAAAACACAGAGCCTGATGCATAGTATCACCATAAGGGGAGGTTAAGCAAATTTCAGCCCCACATCCCATTGTATTAGAGCCACCATCTGTTCGGATCAACCACTCTTTTTAGACTTGTTCTCATGTTCTTTCTCGTGAGGCCTTTCAGTATGAAATTCTACTATGAAATCAACTATAGCTTGAGAATTGATTGTAGTTCGAGGTGCCAAATCTATATCATAATCTCCAAGCTCAACTGACCACTTAGTCATTCTTTCTGATACGTCAGCTTTTTGAAGAACATGTTTTAAGGGGAAAGATGTTCGAACCGTAATTAAATATACTTGAAAATATGGCCTCATTTTCCTGACTGCTATTACTAATGCCAAATCTAATTTTCTAACTTTAAATATCTATATTATGCTTCCAGTAAAGTTTTTCTCACGTAATAAACCGGGCGGGGGTAATGATCCACTTCCCTTACCAGAACAGCACGTACGACATAATCTGTTACTGCCAAATATATAAAATGTTTTCCCCTTGAATAGGTTTGAACAACATTTTGGGTGAATACAAATGTTTTTTGATTTCAAGGAAAGCTTGATCACACTGGGGAGACCAATTAAAGTCTTTAGCATTCCTCAAATATTGAAAAAACTGAGCACACTTGTCTGATGAACTTGAAATAAATTCGTCCAACACAATCAATCGTCCGCTTAATCTGGACTTCTTTAGTGTTAAGAGAATGATCCATAGCCAATAAAGTGTTTAACTGATTTGGATCGGCATAAATCCCTTTCTTACTTATGACATACCCCAGAAACTTGCCAAATCGGACCCCAAAAATACACTTTTTATGAGTTCAACTTCAGGTTGATGGTTTCCAAGTTAGAAAAAGTTTCTTGGAGTTTGGATATGTGTTCTTCCTATTCGAGGCTCTTTACCATCATATCATCTATTTATTTTTCCATGTTTTTGCCAATCTGGCAAGAAAATGTTTTATTTACCAATCGCTGATAAGTAGCCCCAGCGTTCTTCAACCCAAAATGCATCACTTTATAACAATGAAGCCCCCTATCCATAATAAAAGTAGTGTGATCCTGATCGTTCAGATCTACTTGTATATGATTGTATCATGAAAAGGCATCCAGGAAGGACCATAACTTTTCCCTGATGTAGAGTCTAATAACTAATCTATCCGAGGCACATGAAAAAGATCTTTAGGGACACGCTCGGTTTAGATCAGTATAGTCAATACAGATGCGCCATTTACCATTCTATTTCTTAACTAACACAAGGTTAATAATCCACAATGGGTATTTAGATACTTTGATGTGACCCATCTTGGTCCACCGATCCACTTCTTGTACTATCACATCAGCTTTTTCTTTGGAAAATGATCTTCTACTTTGAACTGCTGAACCAATATCAGATTGGACTGATGATGTTTGGAAAATTACTTCAGCAGGCACCCCGGTCACATCATTATTGCACCATGCAAACACATGTAAATTGTTTGAAAAAAAAAGATAATGGATTTTATTTCAAATTTATTGGAAACTTAGTATCAATCTTAACACTTTTTTCCTTTTGCTAGGAAGTGGATTTCAACTTCTTCTATAGATATTATAACACTATGAGCCTCCCTTGGATCATCAATTTCATTCTTCTCGATGGAAGGCTCCAATAGCTACTATTCTCTGTTAACTTTGACTTAATCCAAAGACTTTGAGGCAAAAGCTGTTACATAGAATTCTCTAGCTACCTATGGAATTCTCTAGCTACCTATGGACTGCTTCAGACAACACCAACCTGTGTACCCACCACATGTTTCAAACACTGATGGACAATAAAGGCCACAACATGCATCCTGAAAAGACAAGATCTCCCAAAGATAACATTGTAAGACGTTGGGCATTCAACGACAACAAACAACACCTTCACTATCTTCTTAAAAGGTCATTTTCCCCAATATTACATCGTCTTCAAACTCACCAATAACATCTGCCAAAATGCTTGTAAATCCCACAATAGTCCTGTTTGACCGTTGAATAACTGAGAGCTTCTTCAACTGTTTGTAAGCATTCATAAACAATATGTTTGTCGAACTTCCTGTGTCAATCAAGATTCGACGTACATCATTTCCTCTAATTGATGCCCCTATCACCATGTCATCTTCGTATGACCCTACAATATTTCTCAAGTCATCCTCATCAAATACAATGAAAGGATCATGGAGTTTGGTACATATGTGCCGACATCTTCCCATCCAACTGAGTAGACAAGCTGTAGACATGCATTTTTCTTGAACAACTTGACGACTATCATAGTGTCTCCCCCTAATATACCATATTGGACACAGTAGCAATCATATCTACTATCATCCCTACCTGATTTTGATCCGGGTACGAATCAAGGTATTCATAATCCATATCAAAACTTTCAACAATCATCATGGTATCCTCCTGTTTGGATGTTCCAAGGGCCGGTAAAGGAGTCGTTCGGGGAGCATTGGTTTTGGATTGCACATTGTTTGGCTTGTTACCCCCTTTTTTTAACAGAAGAGCCCAATTTACCTCTTTCGATAAGATTCTGCACCTTTTACTTCAAGGCTATGCAATCATGGGTATCATGTCCTACATCGTTATGATATTTACAGAAACGGGTACCTCAGGTCTCTCTCGGAGACTGTAGTGCGGGTGGCCTTCTAAAGTGTACACCATTTTTAGTTTTATCGTATATTGTTGCCATACTTTCCCCTAACTAATTAAACCATTCAGGCTGAACCCAATGTACCTTTTTACTTCTAACTTGCTAGTTTTGGTTAAATTGATTCTGCTTGGATCGATGAGACCCCAGCCTAGTTTCCTTTGATCTGTAACCGGACTGGTTGTTGTTTGAGGTGGTGACGCTATGATAGTGGATCTTTTATGGCGAGGCACGCTAGATTTCTTAGTCTCCTCAACATTAATTCGTTCCCCGACTTGATTCAACAGTCCCCCAAAAGTCATAGCTTTCTTTCGGGTTACTGAATCAACCAAGTTACCGGGACTCCAACCTTGTCTTAGAGAAACAATTGCAACTTGTTCAAAATAGTCAGCTAGCCTATTTTTTATATTTACAAACCTACTGATGTATTATTTCAATGACTCATTCGGTTCTTTGGCGCAATGAATAATTGTATCAACATTACCTTTAAGCTCCTTTCTTCAAGAAAACTGCTTTCGGAACGCGACCCAGAATATATCAATATTTGTTATCGAACCTTGAAGAAGACTATTGTACCATTTGAGGCCACTTTCCTTAAAGTTTTGTGAGAAGGCCCTACATACTAGCTTTTCATCCTCATCAAAGTTCATCATAAAATTCTTAAATTGTTCAAGATGATTGTTCGGATCTTTACTTCCATCATACTTTTGCATCGTAGAACTATCAAACCTTTTAGGAAGATGTCCAAAGTATTTTTGATGACAATGGTGATCGCCTCCAATTCTGACTACGACTAAACACGATATCTTCATTAGGAGTAGTAAAAATACCTGGTTCAGATTGGAAGGCAAACAGATCGATCAACAAACGATCAATGTGGTGATTAGCTGAGCCCTTCATTTTTCCTTGATACTTTTTGAGCCTGCCATGCCTATTATTTTTTCTTGAATGCTTCTTGGTCGACCTTAGTTTCTTCTTCAACCCACCTTCATCAGTACTCGATAAGACTGAGTCCTCAAGCTCAGAGTCATTGGATGAACCACTAGAAGACTCATATGTGGAACTCTCAATTCATTTGGATCGATGCGTTTTCTTGGAGCTGAGATGAGTCTTTATGGACTGCTCATTTTCACTAGGATTATCCATAGGGTGGAGCGGTGATGCACCAGACTTTTATATAATTCCTTTTTTTTTTCTGAACCTTTAAAGCTTCAATTTAAACCTTTAGTTGATCACGCTCTTCTTGCATGTATTATTTTTCCATTGCCACGAGACATAGTAATGTGCTCATTGTTTTCTTTCACCCCTTCCACCTCCGGAGGTGGAGCGTTCTTTACATTCGAGTCCATCCGAACTGGTTCGTTTACTGGTTTTTTATCTGTAATTCAGGCACTGTCTCCTCCCAATATGGTCGCCAATTCGGTGAGAATAATTTATTGTCGGGGGTATTTTGGGGAGTTTGTAGGTTGATTATATAATTTTGAGTAGTGAATGGTGAGTAAATAGAAGTGAAATCTTGTATTTAATGTTTTCAAAAAGTCTAACCCATTTAATGAAGTTGGTTGGGATATTTATACTGAATTTGTGATCCATGGGCTTTTCGGGTCGGACTCTAGATTCAGGTCAAACATTAAAGCCCAAACCAGAGATGGTATTATCATATAGCTGAGTCACCATTGAACAGATCTGAATTTTCATGATGGGCTAGATGTGAAGTATACCCAAACTGCCCCTCTAGATAAAGCAATAATACCCTTCCAAAAATATTCGAACCTATCAGTTGTAAAAGCTGCCAACACTTGTTGTGATTAAAAATGTCCAAGAACAAAACATAATTACTTTAATCCATGAATTCCATACAACATTCCCAAAAGGAAATTTGTCAAAATTTTTAGGAATTAGTTCCCATAGAGAATCGTCCCAGTGAGAAATTGACTCAGAAGAAGATAAATAATGCCTCTAGGCAATAAAAAGATTCATCTCAAGATAACTCTAGAAAAGATAATTAATTGCCATTTTTGATTTTGTGCTATAGAATCATCATTTATTGTTGATGACTCATATTTTGTGAATGTTTAACCACTTAGCATTTAAACCCATGTTTTTGCAAGATCAGAAAATTTACTTCGATGGATAAATACTTTCTTTATTCCACATTTATTTTCCAACTTTAATTTTATCATGAATAAAAGTGTTCATGAGTAAGTCATTATCACCTCGAATCGCAATATATCCTATCCATGAATGTATAAAACTTCAAATAAAAATAGTGAATTTAAAGAACGTATAACACCTCGAATATAATTAGTGGTTTCAAAAACGTTAGCACCTTGAATATAAATAGAGCGTTTAAAGAACGTTAACAATTCGAATATGATTATTTTTACGAACACTGCTTTTAATAACGTATAACACTTCGAATTAAAACAGTTACTCTTAATCAACAGCTTCAAAGATGATCAATCTTTGACGAGTTACCAAGATAATTTAGATACCTTTATTTAAAACAACCATAAGCCAATTATTATTAATATTAATATCCTCTAATATGTACATGACACCTCGTTAAAACCTTCTTGGGCCAACTTGGTAGGAAAGAGAATGTAAATTATTCAAAAAGTTTCAAAAGAAAAACTCACTCCTAATATAGTTTCAAATGTTTTATATTCCAAGGATGTTGAAGTATCATGCCCTGCTCATCACAAATGCGATATGTACTCGATTTTATTCTCTCCATTACCATATAAGGACCATCCCAATTCGAAGCCATCTTTCTACGTTGTTTGTCCTTTGTATGAAGGAATAATTTTCTCAAGCCTTCGTTGCATACTTTACATCTGCTCATTGCTACCTTCAAAATTACAGAGACTCCTTATCAAAGTTTGATAATAAGTCATATTCAAATGTGCTCTAAATATTTTTCATTGATCAAGTCTATGTTCGTTCTTTTTGCCTCTTCATTTAAATATTTGGAATAATGAAGTAATCTATAAGAAGTAAAGTAGATTCTGCAGGGCTAATAACATCCATACCATATACCAAGGCAAAATGACATTCTTGAGTAGCCTCTCTAAGAGTTGTACGATAAGCCCACAACACCTCTTGCAAATAGTTAAGCCATTTCCATGCAGTACCTGTTAAATGTTTCTTGAAACCTTCCAGAATAGACCTATTAGTTACCTCCACTTGACCGTTTATTTGGGGATGAAAAAGTGTAGAAAAACATTGTGTAATACCTCTCGAAACGCAAAAAGAAATCATTTCTCTGTTGTTAAATTGAGAACCATTATTTGCGGTGATTTTCCAAAAAACCCCAAAAAAACAATAAATTTTATTCACAATGAACTTAATAACATCCTTTGCTTTTGTACCAGATAATGGTTCAGCTTCAGTCCACTTCAAAAAGTAATCTACCACCACTGTAATAATCTGACGCCCTCTAGAAGCCATAGTCAATAGTCCTACCCAATTTATTCACAATCTATAAAAAAGAAATAGCTTCAGAAATGGAAGTAAGCGATACTACTGGTTTGTGAATAGAATTGGCAAGTGTTGACAAAGTATTACAGCCTCGAACTAAAGCTTTAACAAAATTCATAATTGAATGACAATAATAACCTGCCAACAAAATCCTTCGCGTCAAAGACTTAAACCCACAATGAGATGAAACTTCACCATCATATAACTCAAATAAAATCTCTCGAAATTATTTCTTACCCAAACAACGCGCTAGTGGTCTAATTAAATACATTTTGTATAAGACTCCATCTAACATAACATAACCATGAGCCTTGTACCTTAACCTTTTAACTAGCTATGTATCTTGAGGTAATGTACCTCTTAGTAAAAAATTAAGAATATCAGACCTCCAATCACTTTGAATTATGTTTGGAGTAAAAATACTTTCTTAACATGTTTACATTGTTCTGACCGTGTTCAAAGCGAAGGGCTCTCCGGTAAAAATATCTATGTATACTCTTCTGTATAAGCAACTGTTCCAAAATAATCGACAATTGTAATATCTCCTCAGTTAATATGCTCGACAATCACTTTGTAAAACAAAAGAGTCAAATTTCAAAGCTTGCATATATACAAAATTAAATGATCTTTCTTAGCCTCAGATTCACGTGCCATGCGATTTTCCACTAGATATGAGTCTATTTCCAAACGAATTATTGTCGCTCCATAAATATTTGCAAGCCTTAAGCCAGCTAACGCAACCTCATATTCGACCTCATTATTTGATGCATGAAAGCCAGATTGAATAGCCTGATACATTACCTCCACAGAAAGAGCAACTAACTGAACCCCCGTACTAGATCTCAATATACTTGAAGCACCATAAGTTCAAACCACCCACCTCAAAGTTTCTGGTAAGACCTCTTTGTCTATCCCCTCATCTGATCAACTCGAATGCAATTCAACCAGAAAATTAGTTAAAACATAAGCTTTAATAGCCATTCGAGGAGCAAAAGTGATTTCAAAATCTCCCAATTCTACCGACCATTTGGTCATTCTACCGGAAATATATGGTCATTGTAAGATATTCTTTTGTGGGAAAGAAGTTCGAACCACAATAGTGTGAGCCTGAAAATAAGGGCACATTTTCCTAGCACCCACCACTAAATCCAAAGCCAATTTTTAAGTTTCAAATACCTTTTCTTTGATGTCAACAAACTTTTACTAACATAATAAACTGGATTTGAAACTCCACTGTCTTCACATATTAAAAAAACACTCACAAAAAAATCAAACACTGGAATATATAAAAACAGCTGCTCTCTATTTCAAGGCTTAGATAAGATTTCTGGTGACAACAAGATTTCCTTAATCTTTGAAAAAACTGCTTCACAATCTGGCGTCCATTCAAACTCTTTGGGTGTTTGTAATACTTGGATAAAAGGAAAACACTTGTAAGAAAATATTAAAATAAATCGAATAAGAGTAGCTAACCTTCATGTCAAGATTTGCACCTCCTTTATACTTTGAGGCAAAGTCATCCAAACCAGAGCCTTCAACTGTTCTGGATTAGCCTATATGCCATTTTCATTAATGATATACTGTATAAATTTTCCTGATTAGACACCAAAAGTACATTTTTCAAGATTTAGCTTCAAACGGATGATCCTTAAATTTAGAAAGGTCTCCTCTAAATCTTTCAAGTGTTCACCATCTTCCGGACATTTAACCAACATATCATCAATGTATACCTCCATATTCCTTGCAAAAGCCGTATTCACCAACCTTTGATATGTCGCTTCAGTATTCTCAACCCAAACGTCATGACTTTATAACAATATAGTCCTCGATCAGTAATGAATGTGATACCTATAAAAGCATCCTAAGAGAAATAATTTTATTCCCTGAAGTAGAATCAACCAACTCATCTATCTGAGGGACAAGAAATGGATCTTTAGGGCATGAAAGATTCAAATCTATAAAATCAACACGCATTCACCACTTTCCATTAATTTTTTTCTAACACTAGTTTTGTAGTCCATAAAATATATGACACCTTCCGAATATGTTCGACCCTAGAAACGATCCACTTCTTCCACAATAGCCTCTAACTTTTCTACAGAAAAATCTCGTCTCGTCTGAATAACCGGCTTAATCTTTGGATTTATACCCAGGCTATAACATATTACTTCAGATAAAACACCTATCACATCATCTGTTTTCCAAGTGAAAACCTCCAAATTATCAAACAAAAATTGTAACAACTGATAACGCAAAGTAGGAGACAATAACGTTCATATCCGTAAAGTTTTCCCATTATATAAAAGTATACTCTTAAATATCCTCACTTACTGTTAAAGAACCCGGGGTCTCCTATGGATCATCTGTTCCCTCTTCATCTGAGGTTAACCCTCTTGGTTGGTATTCAACCATCCGATCCTCAAAATTAAGACCTAAAACTCGGAGAGTTGTTGCATAACATTCTCTGGGCACTTTTTGGTCACTTCGAACCACTCCGACACGATCTCTAACGACATATTTCAAGGATTGATGAACAATAGATACAATAGCATATATTCTTGAAACCCAATATCCTCCGAAAATAGCATTGTAGCTGGTTGGACATTCAACCACCATGAAAAAGACTTGAACTTTATTTTTTTAAAGCACCTTTTTCCAAACACACTTCACCTTCAAATTTTCCAATCACTTGAGTTGTCACCCCTGTAAGCCCAATCATGGTATGATCAAATCGACAAATTCGAGGTAGAATACACATCCGGTCATACGTAGACTTGAAAACCACATTTGTAGAACTCCCAATATCTATCAAAATACGTTGAATTTCAGTTCCAAATATATCAGCCCCTATCACTACTGCATCCTCATGAGGACACGCTATTCCCCTCAGGTCATCATCATCGAATAAAATAAGAAGAGTATCATTATTTCCATATAAGTGAATATACATTATTCTTTCTACTTGAGTAGTCGAACTGACAACGTGACTTTTCCTGGAACTATTAGTATTTCCAGACAAAGAATCTTCCCAAAAAATTCTAAAGATTCAAAATACTCACATAAACTTTAAACTCATCCCTGCTCTATTGGTTCATTGACAGCTAGTAAGATTAATCGATTTGGATATGTGTCCAGATATTCAGAAGTTGCATCAAACTCATCACATTTAGTATATAGAATCATCAGTGCACTTTCCTGCTTCGAATTTGGGTTAGCAGCTTGTTGTGTCGATGTACTTGGAGCTTTTGATCCATTACTTTGCCCTTTAACCAAAACTGTTAATTTGCCATTCTCTATTAAAACTTGTATCTCTTTCTTTAAAGTTATACAACCGATAGTGTCGTGCCCAATATCATTATGGTACTTGCAAAATCTGTTATTGCGCTCTTCTCTCGATCTGTTTATTAGAGTTGGATTTTTAAAGCTTACATGACCTTTAGACTTATCGTGAATATCAACAACATTGTCAGTCAAGTCATCATAATACTCTAGCCTTATCCACTGATTTGGCCTTGTCTTTTAATGTTTATTCTTTGTTATCACTTGAAAAGGATCCCATCCTGTTCGTTGAGATAAATTGTTATTTGTCTTCGGACGAGAAGGTGTATGATAGCTTTGATTAGTAGGTCCTTGCCTCGAAATTTTTGTGTACATAGTCAGGTCCACCTCTAACTCTTGTGGACTCCTCTACTTTAATCTGATCTTCCACTTGAGTCATTAAGACACCAAAAGTTAACGCTCTCCTTTTGGTCGTATTGTTTTCCATATCTCCTGGTAACAATCGTTGTATAAATACAGCCATAACAACCAAATTTTCATAATTATCCAATCCCGCTTTTGTTAACACAAAACACTCCGTATAGTTTTTCTTCTATAACTTTCTTATACTATATTATTGTATCTTCATTTGCACGCATCTCTTTGTTTCCCAGGAACTATCATCGGAAAGCTCTATAAAAGTCCACAAAATTAGTAATAGATCCCCTCAGAATCCTATCATACCACTTCAATGCAGTGCCTTTGAAGGTCTGAGAAACATCTCTGCATACCAGCCTGTTATCATCTTCGAAGTTCATCATATAGTTCTTGAATATTTCACTGTGATCATCAGGATCTTGTATCCGTCAAAATTTTCAACCTTAGAGATATCAAAACGCTTCAGAAGAGTAATATACATAATATCAACAGTTAAAGGATACTTTCTCCAATCTACTTCTTGTACATATTGGTAATCTTCTCTTGTTCCCATAATATCATACAAATTTTGATCAGATACACCTGTGTATTGGTTGGACGTATTTCCTTCACACCATACAACATCTCTCAAATAACGAGGTTCATTTTCTCTTTTTGACTTGTACTCTTTGCGTAATTTTTGATGCTGGATTCTTTATTATTTCGAAGATCCCGATAACTATTTTGCTTCAATGATATTCCCTCAGATTCTGAGCTATCAAATTCATCATCACTAGATGTGATATACCTATGTTTATCTTTATTTTATGTTCGCGAAGTTCAATGTTCTTTATCGAAATCGAAATGCACCTACTTTTTATTACTTCGAATTTGATGAGTCATGTTTGATTGATCATATTGATTTTCTAGTTGGTTTTTATCCTCAACCAATCGTACCTTAGATCTTAGCCTACCTGACTGAATTGGTTGTTCACTTTGAAGATACTTATCATTCAACGCCGTTATTTTGTCCAACAATTGATTCCTCCGATCTTCAATGTCAGAATGACCTCGCTGTACTGAAATTTGATCATCTTTTTTACTTTCTTCCCCTTGTAATTCAGATCTTTAAGTTTAAATAGCTTTTCAAACCATTAGATAAGCTTCATTCCCTGGTTCCATATCGATCAAGAACGATATTACTGCATACAAATTCAATAATTTCTCGCACTATGGTTGCCAATTTTTTGTGTACATAATTTTGTTCTAGAAAGAGAAAGTAAAAGATGAAATAAACTTGAAGAGAGAGAAAGTAAGTTTTAGAATTAATTTCTGACTAATGAAAGTATCATCCCTTTATTCATCGCCTCGCACCTTATTTATAGGCATTTCAAACTTCAATAACTGAATCAGTTATTTAATTGGGAAAGTTGTGTGACAACGCCTTATCTTTACAAATAATCCAAATGTCTTCTTAAAGCTATAAAATTTATCATAAATAACTTCAATACTATTACATTAGACCCCTAATATTTCATATCCTTATCAACTACCACGTGAAGCGGTTAGTTATAGCTCAAGCGATACAATGGAATTTAAATTAATGTTATTTGATCCGAAAGTTTACTAAGAACAATTATCTATATTTTATAGATATTTTATAGTTAATATCGAAGACTTTAAAACCGATGGGAATTGTAGGTTTTGTTCAATTATGTTTGGCTTGAATAGACAATAAGATGAATGTAAATTGATTAGAGGTGCCCTTTACAACGAGATTATGGATTTTGTTACAGTTTATATGATGAAATTTACTAGTATGGATGAATTACTAAATATTATGGAACATGTAAACTATTCTAGAGAAATTACTACTAAATTAAATTGGATGACAATGCCGAAAATGGGGATCACAACCACAATAAATTTGCAAGCATTATCAAATTTGTAGGATAGTCGGGATAGTGGATTTTAGTTTCACTTTTTTACTATTATGAGATGCACCCCTCCAATATCTCAAAGATAGAAAATCAAAGAAATCAAGGTGGTTGGTTTAATAGAAATAACTGTGTCAATATAAGTATTTCATGATAACAAACATTCGATTTAATTAACAATATCCATTTGATTTTTACATTGTAGTCTCTTGTTTGTTTTCTTATGTAGCTTTCTAGGGCGAATGAAGATCGATGTGCAAGGTTATATACTTGTTGTAGAAAATCGCTTAACTTAGAATTTGTATGTTAGGATTTACCAATTATATCTCATTGAAAGAGATATGAACATATTCCAAAATGTAAGAGTGTGTTCATCGACCACGAAGTGACCAATTTAGGAAACTTTGTTTAATATACGTGCATTTTTAAAAAATTATATGTCGTTGTAATTAATCTATGCTAAAACGTTATCTGTTTAATATATTAGTTTTAAGTTGTTGCGCTAAAGATATGAAAACATCGTACTTGGTGTGGATAATTATCGCATGAGGGTAGGCTTGTAATTTGGTTGGTATTTTACAGTAGTATGTGGGTGTTATGTGTTTAGAGTAGAGAGTAGAGAGATAATTAAGCTGGCTGGTAGCAGTTAATTCTCCTTTTTTTACACTTAATGCAGGTGGTTGGGTATTTATACCCTGATGTTTGAGCCCTTATGGGCTTTCGGGTCATGTTTAATGGACCCGGGTCATGTTCAAAGACCCATGAGCTTTTAAGTAAGAGAGCAAGTAGCTTAGTCAAGAAGTGTTTAGGTTTTTTAGTATTTTTGTCATAGTTCGAAGAGTCCTATGGTCTGAGTGTTCAAAGTGATCTGTCCGGTCCGGAGGCATTGGACCGAACTGTCCTTGTCCGGGGAGCATGCAGAATTTGGACTCATCAGGAGCCCCTTTTTTAGGTGTTTGTGCAAATACTCTTGCCAAAGACCTGAAAAACAGTCCGACATCAGGGGTAGTTTTTATCCGGACAGGTCTGTCAATTTGGGCTATGGGTTTATCCGGACAGATAAAGCTTGACGAATTCAAAACGGTTTTTGCTAGAGTTCGTGGGACACGTGTCGCTCTCTGATTGGTTGCTTCAGCCATTTTTTAACCTTGAATTTTGGACCCACCTTCTTCGAAAAGCAACCTCTTTAATTAAAGGTGATGACATCAGCGCCGTCTTTAATTATTACCAATCTTTTCGAATTCTCCTAGGAATCAACTTCTTTTTTTCAGATTTACTATAAATACAAACTCATTTTCTACTGTTTTACCATTTCCTTCAAATTTACTCTGCAAAATCTCTCAAAGCTTTCTCTCTCTAAAGCAAAAACTTAGTTCAATAGTTTATGTTTACGGCGAGGAACGCTCTTGTCAAAGGCGGGTGGCTCAACCTTTCTGAGTTAGAGAAGGCTCAAAAAGTCGAAAGAGAAAGACAGATTGCAGCAGGGCTACCCACCTCGCCTGTTGATAGACCAATCACCTCTGCTACCGAGTCAGATCAAGGCTCTTCTTCTTCCAAAGGCACTAGGCCTAGAAAACTATTTCAAACCAACCTTTCCCCCATAATCTCAGGTTCCTCAGTTCAGGAATCGGAGCCTGCTGTCGAGCCAGGAGTTACAACCACTAGCCTAAAAAAACCCTCTCGCTTCATAGCAATGTGATCGGATACGGAGCACTCTCCTGAGAAGCTAGTCGATAGGAGGAAAGGTCGATTGGTTAAAGGCCAAGGGTCTAAAAACACTCCCTTTAAGTCGGGGGCAAAAGACAGCAGCACCGGGTCAGAGGTGCCTATTAGAGCCCCCAAGGATAGGCTGTCCGGACCGGAGGGCTCCAATCCAAGTCTTTAATAAGAAAATTCTGTTCCAGACACTCTACCGGAGAGCAGAAATCAAAGGGGTACTGAGGCCCATCAGTCCGGAGACAAAGCTGAATCAAATTTGAACCCTCCCCCCACTACAGCTGCTGAAATCCCTTCAACAATTATGGAGGAAGTGATGGAGGACTCTGTTGAAGAGGCCCCATTTGAGTCTGAGCCCTTCGGTCAGACCAGTAAAGAGATAGTTGCCAAGAAGGACAAGGGCAAAGAGAAATTGTATTTGAGGCATCCGGATATGCCGGAGAGCCTAGAAGGAAAAGTGGGGCCTTGTTTTCACAAGGTCAGCGTCAATTATCTCCTCGCCCTACAGAAAATAAATTACGCGTTCATCCACACAGCTGAGCTGGGCCGGATGCGTACAAAATGGGGAATGCCGGAGAATGCGAAGATCAGGATCCCCATACACCCGGAGACTCCTATGGACTGCAAACTGAGCGAAGTGGTCATGTTCACTGAGCTATTCAACTGGGGACTCAGATTCCCTTTAGACTCAGAGATTGTCAGATATTTCCATCTGATCAAACTATGCCCAAGCCAATTGAGCCCTAATGCTTTGTATACCCTCATGGCCTGCATCATGGCCTCGAGGCTCTCCAGGATTCCTCTGCCAATGGAGGAGTTTGCTGCTGTCGCCAGCCTGTGCAGAAATCCCAACATCCCCTTCTACCATTTCAACATGGGGGATGACTTCAAGGCTGTGGACGATCTGTTGGAGGCAGAGAGGAATTGGAGGACCCAGTTCCTATTCGTTAGTGGCGCTTGGGAGAACGGCAAGAAGATCAAATCCGGAGAGAAACCAAGCCTCTTTAAAAGCAGGTGGAGGAGTGACCGTAAGTCCTCTACTTTATACTTTTGTTTCTTCCTTTCTTTTCTAACGTAGTTCGAACTAATGGGTCTCACTTTTGCCTTGGCAGTACTGCCCAAGGAGTTTAGTGACTATCAGAAAGCCGGGCAGGCTATTTGCTCCAAGATCAACGCTTGGGCTGCAGAGAAATGGGGGAACCAATTCCACGCTGCTTTTACCAGTGGAAACTTGGCAAGGTCCCACTTGTGGAACACCACAATTCGGAGAGACTTGACTTGGGAGGAGCTCACCACTCAGCCTCCTCCGGACGTTGTGCTTAAGAGGACCCATGAACCAGATGTGACACTCTTCTTGCCAGGCCGGGCCAAAGCCCCGAGCAAGATGAAAGGCAAGAAGAAGAAGGGCAAAAAGATGGTGGGTGGTGCCAACCCTGCTGATGCAGAGAAAGATGCTCCAACAGATCCGGAGAGGCCAGCCCAGAGCCAAATTGATGCTGCTCTCCTGGAAGTGGTGGAGCAAGAGACTGAGAAACAAGAAGCGAACCTCCCAAAACCTCCAAGAGCTTCTAAGAGGAATCGTAAACAAGGAAGCGAAGGCACAGACCGGGAGGCCAAGAAGAAGAAAACTTCTAAGGGAGACGAGCTTTCTCTCTGGGCTCCGGAGCCTTCTTTACATGCTGATCCTGCTGACCCAACGCATGCCGAGGAGATTCCGGCCGACTTTCATACTGATGAGGTTGAGGGGGGAGATATCAACATCGATGGAGTAGACATCACCGGTCTTGGTGAGCTTGGTGAATACTTCCTCAATCTTCCCAGAGATGACTTTGCCGGGCCTTAGCTTCCTCCAAGCACCTCCAACACGGTCACTTTTAATGGTAAGAATTTTAGTGTTTCTAGTGAAAGGGATCCCATAGCCCACTCTTTGTTGAGTAACGTTCAGCCTGTACTTGTGTTGGAGAAACAAATCCGTAACCAGGCTGATATCATCAAAGATCTCAAGTCTGACAAAGAGAAGCTGTCCGATGACCTTCGCACTGCCACTTCCAATGCTGACATTTTAAATGAGGAAACCGAGGAGTTGAAGAGAAAGCAAGAGGCAAGTACCACAAAAGTCTCCTCTTTAGAGGACACCATTAGAGATCTCCGGGAGAAGCTGTCCGGTCTGGAGAAAGACCTTAACACCTCAAAGGGAGAAT
Organism: Limnanthes douglasii subsp. nivea; assembly: GCA_036936605.1. NCBI lineage: Eukaryota > Viridiplantae > Streptophyta > Magnoliopsida > Brassicales > Limnanthaceae > Limnanthes > Limnanthes douglasii. Next base: position 60,300,248 of record JAUPFV010000002.1, on the reverse strand, counting down.
CCAAAGCCAAGGATCAAATCATCACCAACCTGACCAATGACAAAATCGCTCTTGAGAATACAGTGTCTAAGGTTGCCGAGGAGAAAGCGAATTTGCTAAAGGATCAGGAGGCCAAGATTGAAGTCAAGATTGATGCTTATGCCAATAATGTGATCGACACTCAGGAGGAGATGTATGCCAAGGTGAAGTCTGATATGGCCCTTCTCTTCCATAAGAAGTTTCCAAAGAAGAACTTGGGGGATTTATGGCTTCATGTTGAGCCTGAAGACCTCCCGTATCATACGATGGCCGAAGGCGACATGTATGGCTACTCTAGTGATTCCTCAGATGACGAAGAACATACCAGGGAGAAAATTGGCGAAGAGGAAGACGATCCTAAGGGCAAAAAGGTAGATGAAGGTGAGCCATCTTCAAAGGCTCAACCTTAACTTATGATTTACTTTGTTTATTTTTTATTCAGACTAAAGTCCTTGGAAGGCCAAGGCATTCTTTCTTGTAATTGTGTCCGGTATCTGACCAGACAGTTTTTTTGTTCTACTCTGACCATTCAAAAGTCCTTGGAAGGCCAAGGCATTTTAAGTTATTTCAATGAATATTTCTGTTTTGCACAAATCTCATTTTCTTTCATTGTTTGTTCCAATTTTAATGGCTAGAGTTTAAGTAGCCTTTAATTATTTCATAGTGAGAGTGTTTAAGTTCTCCGGCTAGAGTTTAAATAGCCCTTAGTTATTTCAATCCGGATAGTGTGACAAAGAACGAAACTTAAAACACTTAGAAATTTTTTAAGAAGGCATCAAATTTTATTCAAAAGCCCGGACACCTCATTAAAACCTCCCCGTGACACCAGGGAGGAAAGAGTATGCCCCCAAATATTTACATGGATGTTTAAACAAGTAAATATTTACACAAACGCTACTCTAAGTACATCTGGAGATGCTCGATATTCCAAGGATGAGTCAAGACTCTTCCATCTTTGTCTTCCAACCAATATGTTCCAGGTTTAATTCTTTCAACAACTATGTACGGACCTTCCCAAGTTGGGGCCAGCTTTCCGAACAGTTTTTCTTTAGTGTGTAAGAAGACTTTCCTTAATACCTTGTCCCCCGGTTGGAAATCTCTTCTTTTAACTTTGGAAGCAAACCTGCTTCTCATCAAACCCTGATAGTGTGCAACTCTAAGGTGAGCTTTAACTCGTCTTTCTTCTATCAAATCAAGTTGACCTCTGATTGCCACCTCGTTAGCGTGTTCGGAGAAGTTGTGAACACGAAAGGAGGGGAGAGTTGCCTCTATGGGAGCTACTGCATCCATCCCATAGACCAAAGCAAAGGGTGACTCTTGTGTTGCAGCCCCAGGTGTTGTCCGGTAGGCCCACAAGACCTCTTGTAGATAACTAGGCCACTTCCCAGCAGCCCCTTCCAAATTCTTCTGTAAACCGGACAATATAGTTCTATTAGCTACTTCAACTTTCCCATTTGCTTGTGGGTGGAAAGGTGAAGAGAAACAATGTTGTATACCCCTTGAGGCACAGAAGCTCTACATTTCCCTATTGTCGAACTGTGGACCGTTGTCTGTTGTTATCTTTTGTGGGACACCAAATCTGCAACAGATGTTGGATAGAATGAATTTTATAACAATTATAGTTTTGCGTCCTCCGAACGCCACAGGGAGAGGCCCTACTAAATCCAACCCCCATCGAGCAAAAAGAATAGGCTCAGAAATTGATTCTAAAGGAATGGCTGGGACATGAATTTCATTGCTGTACCTCTGGCATGGGTCACACCTTCTTACCAATTCCTTAGCATCTTTCATGATAGATGGCCAATAGTAACCAGACAGTAAAACTCTTCTTGTTAAAGCTCTAAACCCACAATGGGCTGATCCCTCACCATCATGCAATTCGGAGAGGACTACTTGAGACTCTTCATCCCCCAAACAGCGCATGAGAGGTTTACTGTAAGATTTCTTGTACAACACGTCTCTCAATATGATAAAACCACGAGCCTTGTGTTTCAAAGTTCTGGCTAGTGACTTATCCGGAGGTACGACACCACCGGAGAGATATTGCAGGAGAGGAAACCTCCAGTCTTGAGGTTGTTTCACTTGTACTTCAAAAATTTCCTCTTCTTTACCCTTACTAAGTTGAATGGAAGGGCTTTCCAGCACATGGATCCATGGATATGACTCTGTATATGCTATGGTTGCTAATGAGTCTGCTAGCTCATTTTCTGCCCGGGGAATGTGCTCATAAACAACACTTTTAAACTTGAGTGCTTCATTCTTAAGGAGGAGTAAATATTTCACAAGCTGCTCCTTCTTAGCCTCATATTGGCCTTGGGCATGGTGGATAAGAAGTTGGGAGTCACTTAGTAGCTTGACCCTCTTAGCCCCACAAATGTAGGCTAACTTTAACCCAGCTATAGCTGCTTCGTATTCGGACTCATTATTAGATGCCCTGAAAGCAAAACAAATAGCCTGGTACATTTTGTCTCCATATGGGGAAGTTAAACACACTCCTGCACCACATCCTATGGTGCTAGATCCACCATCTGTTCGGATGACCCATACCTTTTTATCTTTTATGTCAGTAGTTTGCTCCGAATCCCTGTCGGAGTGAAATTCAACCAAGAAATCAGCCACAGCTTGGGCCTTGACTGCTGTTCGAGGAGCAAAGTCTATGTCGAAGTCCCCCAATTCTACTGACCACTTAGTCATCCTGCTTTAAATATCTGCCTTTTGGAGGACATTCTTCAGGGGAAAAGAAGTCCGGACGATGATGGGATGAGCCTGGAAATAAGGCCTCATCTTCCTGGCAGCTATCATTAGGGCTAATGCTAATTTTTCAAGTTTCAAGTAACGTCTTTCTGCATCTATCAAGCTTTTGCTGATGTAGTACACTGGATGGAGATGGCCATCGACCTCTCTTACCAACACAGCACTGATGGCACAACTTGAAACTGCCAAATATACGAAGAGTGTCTCCCCATCAACTGGCTTAAACAAAGTTTTGGGGGAGGACAGGTGCTTCTTGATCTCATTGAAAGCCTCATCACACTGTGGGGTCCAATCGAATCCCTTTGCACCCTTCAAGGTTTGAAAGAAAGGAGCACGCCTGTCCGAAGACCTTGAGATAAATCTGTTTAAGGAAGCCAATCTCCCCGTTAACCGCTGTACTTCTTTAATGTTTCGAGGAGGTTCCATCTGAAATAGGGCATTAAGCTGGTCCGGGTCGGGTTGTATTCCATGCTCACTTATAATATAGCCCAGAAACTTCCCGGACTGCACTCCGAACACACACTTTTCTGTGTTTAATTTCAAATTCACTTTTACCAAGTTGGCAAAAGTTTCTTGGAGATCGGACAAGTGCAACTGCTCATCCATACTCTTCACCATCATGTCATCAATGTACACTTCCATATTTCTTCCAATTTGATCAGCAAATGCCTTGTTGACTAATCTCTGATAAGTAGCCCCAGCATTTTTCAAACCAAATGGCATTACCTTGTAGCAATGAAGACCTCTGTCAGTGACAAATGTGGTATGCTCTTGATCCTTTGGATCTACTTGAATCTGATTGTATCCGGAGAAGGCATCCATAAAGGAAAGCAGCTTGTTCCCAGAGGTGGAGTCTACTAACTGATCAATCCGGGGGACTGGATACAAATCTTTTGGGCAAGCTCTATTGAGATCTGTGAAGTCAATGCACATGCGCCACTTGCCATTTTTCTTTTTTACCAGAACCGGATTGGCAGTCCACAAATGATATTGAGACTCCTTGATGTGCCCCATCTTTGTGAGCCTGTCAACCTCTTGCACAATGACATCAGCCTTCTCCTTAGAAAAAGCTCTTCCCTTTTGAACCACTGGTGCTACGTCTCTCCGGACGGATAGGTGATGTGATATCACTTCTGATGGAACCCCAATAACATCAGCATTGCACCAAGGAAAAACGTGCTGATGGTTCTTCAAAAACTTTAACATTTCATCTTTCAAAACAGGTGGCATCTTAGACCCTATCTTGACACTTTTTCCTTCTTCCAGACAGTGTGTTTCTACCTCTTCGATCGGTATCAATACTCCAGGGGTCTCTCTGGGGTCATCAATTTCACCCTCACCCCCAGAAAGGCCCTCAAATTGCTATTGTTCGTTAATACGGACTGCCCCCAGCGTTCGAGGAGACAGGGCGGTAGCATAACATTCCCTTGCAATCTTTTGGCTGCTCCGGACGACTCTAACCTGTCCCTGAACAGCATATTTCAAGCACTGGTGGACTGTTGAAGCCACTGCATGCATCCTAGAGAGCCAAGACCTCCCTAGAATAGCATTATAGCAAGTGGGACAGTCCACCACAATAAAGAGTATTCTGACCATTTTCTTGAAAGGGCCCTTGCCCAATAGAACTTCCTCTTCGAACTCTCCGATTACATCTGCTGAGCTGCCTGTAAAGCCCACAATTGATCTGTCCGAACTCTGAATTACAGCTGGATTTTTCATTCTCTTGTATGTGGTTAAGAAAAGGATATTGGCTGAGCTTCCAGTATCCACCAGAATTCGCCTTATGTCGTTGCCCCAATAGATGCCCCTATGACAACAGCATCCTCATGAGGGCCAGCAATGTCTCTTAAATCATCTTCATCAAAAACAATGAAGGGGAATGAGTTTTATGACTGATAGGAAGTCATGCCTCCTTCTAGCTGGGAGGCTAAAGTATGCACGTGCCTCTTCCTCGAAGAAGCAGTAGGAGCTGTCATAGTGTCCCCTCCGAAAATTGTAAGTGACTCAAAAAACTTAATGAGTCCGGAGACCGACCTAGAACATTCCTCAATTGTACCCACTCTGTTTCGAGTTGGATCAGGATCCAAGTACTCAGATTCCACGTCAAACCTTTCAATTATAACCATGGCTCCCTCCGGAGCAGCATTACTTGGACCAACCCGGTGAGTGTTGTCAGGCCTGTTACCTCCTCTTCTTTTCACGTAAGCCCCTAACTTTCCCCTCTCAATCAAGTTCTGAACTTCTTGTTTCAATGCTATGCAGTCATCAGTGGTATGACCAATATCGTTGTGATACTGGCAAAAAGAGTTATTACGATGCTCTCTCGGAGACTGCAATGTGGCTGGTCTCCGATAATGCACCTCTTCCTTTGTTTTATCAAAAATGGTGGCCACACTTTTTTTCAATTCTGCGAACCACTCTGGCAGGACCCATGGCCCTATCTTGTTTCTGGATTGCTGACTTTGAGCAGGAGCAGCTGGCTGAGACTGAGCTTTTGCCCTACCATGCCCCTGTCCGGTCTCTCTTGCTTTGTTCCCGGACTGATTTTGATTGGGATTTGGTGCCACCGGGGTAGACCTCACCTGCCTGTGGTCCCAATTTGGTGTGGATAATTATCGCCTGAGGGTAGGCTTGTAATTTGGTTGGTATTTTATAGTAGTATGTGGGTGTTATGTGTTTAGAGTAGAGAGTAGAGAGATAATTAAGCTGGCTGGTAGCAGTTAATTCTCCTTTTTTTACACTTAATGCAGGTGGTTGGGTATTTATACCCTGATGTTTGGGCCCTTATGGGCTTTCGGGTCATGTTTAATGGACCCGGGTCATGTTCAAAGACCCATGAGCTTTTAAGTAAGAGAGCAAGTAGCTTAGTCAAGAAGTGTTTAGGTTTTTTAGTACTTTTGTCATAGTTCGAACAGTCCTATGGTCTGAGTGTTCGAAGTGATCTGTCCGGTCCGGAGGCATTGGACTGAACTGTCCTTGTCCGGGGAGCATGCAGAATTCGGACTCATTAGTACTTAAATCTATGAAATTAAACATAAAACACAAGATAAGGTGTAACGACGACGATACATAATCTTTGTACAAAAAAAAGTAAAAATATTGTACTAGTGGAGTATAATTTACATATCGTTGATACGGTACTACAATACCTATATAACTTTAAGAATAACCTACTCAATTGCTCAATGATAGGCCCGAATGGAGTCCCATCCAAAATATTTTTAACCTCCGCTGAGTTACTAAGGTTCCATTTTTGTAACATTCCATACATGGCATGTACATTAACAACAAATATTGTTATAATATATTAATAGATTTAAACCAAAGTTAAAACATATATACTTAAAAAACAATAAAACTTACATTCCTGATATAAGTGTTGTAAGTCTCGTGAAGGTTGTAGTCCGAAAATAGTATGATACTATTTTGTTACAAGAATAAATTCTTGAAACTAGTGGTACCGCTTGGTGTATGAGTAGGAATGTGAGGCTAAACGGTATATTACCGTCCCGTGATTCTTCACAATGATTAGGTGAGCCACCCTTGTGTTCTCTTTGGGCATGGTACTTGCTTGCTCACATATAATGCTCGGTATACAAAGTCTCATTTGCCTCAGTAGTATGATCTTCCTAAGTTTGGGAGGAGCTACCGATACGAGTACTTCTATAGATTTTAGCATTCTCACGTGTCTTTATCTTGTGAGTTTGCGTTTGAGCGATCTTTATAACTTTAAGGTTTTCCCGACCTATCAATATTTTTGTTGCAATAAAATAACCTATTAGTTAGTTAAACATATGCACTAAAAATAAAAATCAATAGAAAATACTGGTAGTATTATGTAAAAAGCACGGACGTTATCGTTTATACCATACAACAAATATTTTTGAATGACACCGGTAATGATAAAGTAGATTTAGCACCGTCAATTCCCGTCGAATTGTGGATTCTTCACCTTGTACAAAACTTTTTGATATTTTTATCTTCTCATTTTATTTTGTTCCCCATATTTTTATCTTCTCATTTTGTTTAATCATTTTCTATACGAGAATTCATTTGCTGGAGGACTGAGTGTCAAACTTGTTCAAGCTAGTGGATTTTTTTTATTCCAACTTTTTTCCATTCATTCAATTTGTGTAACGATATTTTTAATAGAGATGACCTATTTTTTGGATTTGGTATGTTCTGACGATTCAGATGAGATATGGATATGTCTGTGATCGGGATCCTGGAATAATGAACTGGGATGCTCCTAATTTTCTATTGTAAGTTAGTTTTACGCATAAACGATGGTATAACTTGGGATGAATTACTGTATTTTTTTAAATTTCAGTCTCATATTTTGGATTATTTTATCGTTTATGTTTTTATATAAAAATTATAGATTTTTAAGTCTAAATCTTGAATTATTTTATATACTTTTGTTATAGTTTTTAATATGTCTCTAGGTATTATATGTACTTCAGTAGTTTTCAAAACTTTAAAATCTTATCTGTAACTATTTATCGGTTATTTAATTTTGTAACGGATAAAAGAAAAAAAGAAGGAAAAGGTCGAAGAAAAACAAGATAAGAGAGAGTATAAAGTTACCTTAGATTTGCTGGTAATGTATCATGTTTTTACTTTTGTTGTTATCGTAAAATTTATGTTTCAAAGAGCAACAGATATTGACTTAACTCTTAATATTGAGTTTGAAGGAAGGGTTCGTTGATTTAATAACCTCGGAAGACCGGCTATTACGATTATACACCAAACTCTGGATATAATTCTTATATCCATTTTATCGTGTATTTATTTAGGTTTTGGAAAGTTCGATCTTTTAGCGATATTATAACAGAAAAGCTCTCCATATAGATCAATCTATAATGAAAATCGTTCTGTTCATTATACAATTTTTTTTTATCAAATATCTTTTGCATCCATTGTAAAGTGCGTGAATGATTAAAATTCCAAGTAGAGTTAAACAATGAATGAATAAAGAAAATCGTTTGAAAAAAATTCTAAACGGATAACAAAAGTAAGGTAAAAATGGCTTATTTCAAAATAATATGATTTAATATAGAATAACGAGTGGAAACTTTTTTCAAGAATCCGGTCAAATTATACTCAATTCTCGTAAACTGTTTTTTTCATCGAAATCCTTTCAATTCTATCTGGAGATCTTATTGATTTTATTTTGAAATAAAAATGCTTCCCTCAATCCAGTTCGTGTGTGAGAAGAAGAAATCTGTGGTTTTGAGCAGGTTATTGAAGACGCATCTTAGTCTGAAATATTCCAGGTGATTGTTATAACAACTGAACAAAAATTCAGAAAACGCTCCTTCTAAAATGAAGGTTGAAAGGAAGTCCATTGGTTGTGCCATTATTAGGAGAAATTGATTCTATTGAAAGCTCTAGATTCTTAAAGAAGTTGTAAGAATCGAATGGCTGTCTAGGGGTTCATCTCTGATAATTATGGAAATCATCAAATGGATACGGGATTTGAGAAATTCTTTAGCTAATGTCTGAAGATTAAATTCTTTTAAAATAAAAAAATAGTAGAAACTGCTTCGAATCTAGTTACTTCATCAATTCATCAACAAAAACAATATATGGTCAAAAGCACATCCCGAATTGAAAATAAGATGAACAAGATTATATAGTATAATGAAGAAAAAGAGAAAGAGAAAGATGGTTCTTCAGAGAGATATACAGACTAATTACCATCTCTTAATCAGAAAGCTACAACTACTCATCTGCATAACAGAATGAGAAGACGTACAAAGAAGTTATCTAGACTCTCACTATTAGTAAGGAAATCCACCATGAGAATGTGCACATCACCAGCAATGACGATTTTAAAACTGTAAATTTTACTGCCAAAAGTAGTCGCCAATAAGCAGCTAGGGTTTCTGATTATTCGAAAGTGTGTATACATAGAGTCTAAATCTATTATTTATAGATAAACTATATGGGATAATGAGCTTAGGCCTTATATCTCTAACACCCTATCTCAAACTCGCAATGCTTATTCTTGCATTGTGAGTTTGTTACACACAAAAAAAAAACAAAATTGAAACATCAACGAATCAAAACAAAACATCAAAACCAAAATCAAAACGTCAAAACCCAAAAATCAAACTCCAATCTTCAAGTTCCAATCTTCAAACTCCAATCGTCAAGCTCCAATCTCCAAACTCCAAAACTCAAAACTAATCCAAACGAAATCCAAACACCAGACGAATCTAAACGAAGTCAAGCAAACCAAACAAAGCCAAAACAAAACCAAACAAGTCCAAACGAAGCCAAACGAATCCAAACGAAGCCGAACCAAGCCAAACGAAGCCAGAACAAAGCCAAACAAATCCAAACGAATCCAAAACAAAGCCAAACAAGTCCAAACGAAGTCAAACCAAATCCAAACAAAGCCAAACTAATCCAAACAAAACCAAACGAATCCAAACAAAGCCAAACAAATCCAAAACAAAGCTAAACAAATCCAAAACAAAGCCAAACAAATCCAAACGAATCCAAAGCAAGCCAAACCAAGCCAAACGAATCCACACGAAGCCAAAACGAATCCAAACAACTTCAAACGAAGCTAAACGAAATCTATAAATGAAGAACGACATCTAAACACCAAAACGAAATCTAGACGAAATCTCAATGCCAAATACCCAAACAAAGCCAATATCAAATCCAAATACCAAACTAATATCCAAAAACCAAACTAAATTAAATTTCTAATTTCTAATGCTAATTTTAAATTTCCAAAATCAAAATCAAAATCAATTTGAATTCACGGTTTTATCAACAAGACTGCTGCACTGTTCCAGTTGCGATTTCTCCCAAACCGTAGCACGGAATCATAATCCGACCGGCCATATTGAAGGGTTGGATGTACCGAACATGATCTCCAAAATTCAGTAAAAACGGACATCGTTTGTCTTTCGATCAGACCGTTTTATTGGAGCTGCACATAGCAGATCCGAAAACCGAAAACTATATCTATTCTGACGAAAAGCAGATCGAAATTTCCAACACAAATCCAATCGAAAAACAAGATAAAAAAAAATTGGAAATCACACAAAAGCAGATCCAAAACAATATTAATACATAATCCAAAATTGTCGAACAGATCCAAGATTTCCAAATAAATCCAATTCCAAACCGAAATCCAATACTACTACGAAATTGAATACCTGGTAGATCTAAAAAAAATCTGGCAGACAGCTAAAACAACTGCCCGCCGGCACAGCGGAAGACATGAAAACTTCAAGATCTAAGCCAAAGCTGTGATACCATGTTAAGAAACAAATATAGATAAAAGAAGAAGTAGTCGCCAATAATCGGCTAGGGTTTCTCATTATTAGAAAGTGTGTATTACAAAGAGTCTAAATCTATTATTTATAGATAAACTATATGGGATAATGGGCTTAGGCTTTATATCTCTAACAAAAATCGTCTCGTTCATTTATGCAATTTTTTTATCAAATATCTTTTGCATCCATTGTAAAGTGCGTGAATTATTAAAATTCCAAGTAGAGTAAAGCAATGAATGAATAAAGAAAATCATTTAAAAAAAATTCCAAACGGATAACAAAAGTAAGGTAAAAAATTGCTTATTTCAAAATAATATGATTTAATATAGAATAACGAGTGGAAACGTTTTTCAAGAATCCGGTCAAATTATACTCGATTCTCGTAAACTGTTTTTTTCATCGAAATCCTTTCAATTCTATTTGGAGATCCTATTGATTTTATTTTGAAATCAAAATGCTTCCCTAAATCCAGTTCGTGTGTCATAAGAAGAAATCGGTGGTTTTGAGCAGGTTATTAAAGACGCATCTTAGTCTGACATATTCCAGGTGATTGTTATAACAATTGAACAAAAGTTCAGAAAACGTTGCTTCAAAAATGAAGGTTAAAAGGAAGTTCATTGGTTGTGCCATTATTAGGAGAAATTGATTCTATTGAAAGCCCTAGATTCTTAAAGAAGTTGTAAGAATCGAATTGCTTTCTAGGGGTTCATCTCTGATAATTATGGAAATCATCAAATGGATACGGGATTTGAGAAATTCTTTAGCTAATGTCTGAAGATTAAATTCTTTCAAAATAAAAAATAGTAGAAACTGCTTCGAATCCAGTTACTTCATCGATTCATCAACAAAAACAATATATGGTCAAAAGCACATCCCGAATTGAAAACAAGATGAACAAGATTATATAGTATAATGAAGACAAAGAGAAAGAGAAAGATGGTTCTTCACAGAGATATATAGACCAATTACCATCTCTTAATCAGAAAGCTGCAACTACTCATCTGCATAACAGGAACGAGAAGATGTACAAAGAGGTTATCTAGACTCTCACTATTAGTAAGGAAATCCACCTTGAGAAGGTGCACATCACCACCAAATACGATTTTAAAACTGTAAATTTTACTGCCAAAGATAAGTCCATTCTCATTGCCTCTACTAGATTCACTCTTGTAGGAAAATTCTCTTTAGGTAAACCAGAATTGCATGTTATACAAATATTCTTAGATGAACTAAAACTATATGGAGATGTTAATTTAAAAATATGAGATAAATGACATGTTTTAATAGAACTTACTCAATTAGAAGACCTCAAAACTCTATGGAAGCGGAATGTTTGGTCATTTGGCCAACATTCCATACTTCTTGTCAAATGGGGACACTGATTTTAGCACAAAAAAGAGTCACATGTAACCAATATGTGGGTTATATTCCGAAATTATCAGCGTTCTTGTATAACAAGGACACTATTTGGAACATAGGCAAAACAATACGAAACCCATTAGACATGGATTCCTTAAAAAATATAGTTAAATAAATTGTTACCATGATTGGATAGTAGTTAATGTATCCAAGCCTCGGAGTAACAAAGGTTGGATTCGATTTCGGGAACAAGATCGACAATGGATATACATTGTATATGGGAATATGGCATTATACTATCTAGATTGTTTCCATTTTGGTCACAACAATAGTTAATGTTGATGAGTCCGAATTCAGCATGACTCCCCGGAAGGGTAAATCAGTCTAAGTCTCTCCGAACACCGGACAGACTGCAAGGACATAAATCGGACAGATCACTTCCGGACAGATTACTTTGGACACTATAAACTTAAGACTATTCGAACTATGACTAAAGTACTAAAAAACCTAAACACTTCCTGACTAAGCTACTTGCTCTTCTGCTTAGAGCTCATGGGTCTTTAATCATGACCCGGGTCCATTAAACATGACCCGAAAGCCCATAAGGGCCCAAACATCATACTATAAATACCCAACCACCAGCATTAACTATGGGTAATGAGAATTAACTGCTACCAAGCTGCTTAATCGTCTCTCTACACCCATACACCACCGTTAAACACCCATACACCACCTTGAAACTCCACTTGAAATTACTAGCCTACCCTCAGGCAATTATTATCCTCACCAAATTGGCGACCACAGTGAGAGGCGACGGTGCCTGAATCAAGGATTCAAAACCAGCTAAAAAACTCTGTCCGAATGAATCCGGACAATCCAGAAGTGCCACCAGCTTTGCTCGAAGTGGTGGGAGAGAATAACGAGTACACTATCGAAGAGCGTGACAGGCTGAGGGCTGAAATAGAAGCTCTGAAGGCTGAAAAGGCCAAGATAGGCGTGAAAGCAAAATCCAAAGCATCAGCTGCTCATCATACCGACAACCCTAGAGAGCCTGAGGCTTCAAAAACTCATGTGAGCACCAAAAAGACACATGCCAGTTCTAAAAAGTCTCACCGGTCCAAGCCTGTGGAGAGCTCTGACTCAAGCTCAGAATCTTCAGGCAGCTCTTCAGACAGTGAGGGAAATGAAAAATCCTTGTCCTCTAGCAGCGATGAGGGTCGAACCAAGAAAAAGCAAAAGCAGGTTAAGAAATATTCAAGAAAAAGAGATCACCATGGAAGAATGAAAAGGCATATTGGAAAGGGGTCATCTCACCACCGGAGGTATATGGACAAGATGCTGATGGATCCCTTTGCTTTCCACGATGAGCCAGGTATCTTTGCAACTCCTAATGAGGATACTGTGTTCAGTCGTGGAAGGAATTGGAGGCAGTCTCCACTGTCTTCTAAAATCCTGTCTGGCAACCTCCCCAAGAGGTTTGACAGTACTAAGATGGAGAAGTACGATGACAGTACTGATCCGGACAATCATCTGGAGCAATTCAAGAACTTCATGATGAACTTTGATGACGATGATAAACTACTGTGTAGGGCATTCTCCCAATCTTTTACGGGGAGTGCTCTGAAATGGTACAACAGCCTGCCTCAAGGTTGTATTGAAGATTTTGATACGTTTTGGGTGGCCTTTCGAAGGCAGTTTGTAGGGAGTAAGGAGCTGAAGGGCAATAGAGACACAATAATCCATTGTGCCCAGGAGCCAAATGAGTCCTTGAAGGAGTACATAAGTCGTTTTGTGAACACAAAGAATGGGTTGGTTGATTGCTTCGAACAGGTGGCAATAGCATCCCAAAGGCAAGGTTTGAACCCAGGCAATCTGGCTGAGGGATTGCTAAATCAGGTTGGCAAGCAAATAAACGTTGATGAAACAAAGAAAACCAGGGTGCACAGACAGGTGAGATCCACCCCGGTGGCACCAACTCCAAATCAAAACCAGTCTGGGAACAAAGTAAGAGAAACCGGACAGGGGCATGGTAGGGCAAAAGCTCAGTCTCAGCCAGCTGCTCCTGCCCAAAGTCAGCAATCCAGAAACAAGAGAGGGCCATGGGTCCAACCGGAGTGGTTTGCAGAACTCAAAGAAAGTGTGGCCACCATTTTTTATAAAACAAAAGATGAGGTGCATTACCGGAGACCGGCAACCTTGCAGTCTCCCAGAGAGCATCGTAACAACTCATTTTGCCAATATCACAATGATATTGGCCATACCACTGATGATTGCATAGCATTGAAGCAAGAGGTTCAGAACTTGATTGAAAGGGGAAAGTTGGGAGCATACGTTAAGAGAAAATGAGGTAACAGGCCTGACAACACTCACCGGGTTGGTCCAAGTAATGCTGCCCCAGAGGGGGCCATGGTCATAGTTGAAAGGTTTGATGTGGATTCTAAGTACTTGGATCCTGATCCGACTCGAAACAGGGTGGGTGCTATAGAAGAATGTTCTAGGTCGGTCTCCGGGCTCATTAAATTCTTTGAGTCACTTACAATTTTCGGAGGGGACTCTATGACAGCTCCTACTGCTTCTTCGAGAAAGAGGCATGTTCATAATTTAGCCTCCCAGCTAGAAGGAGACATGACATCTTATCAGTCACCAAACTCATTCCCATTCATAGTCTTTGATGAGGATGATTTGAGAGACTTTGCTGGCCCTCATGAGGATGCTGTTGTCATAGGAGCATCTATAGGGGGCAATGAGATAAGGCGAATTCTGGTGGATACTGGAAGCTCTGCCAATATCCTCTTCCTAACCACTTACAAGAAAATGAAAAATCCAGCTGTGATTCAAAAGTCGGACAGATCAATCGTGGGCTTCACGGGCAGCTCAGCCGATGTGATCGGAGAATTTGAAGAAGAGGTGTTATTGGGCAGGGGCCCTTTCAAGAAAATGGTTAGAATACTCTTTATCGTGGTGGATTGTCCCACTTGCTACAATGCTATACTAGGGAGATCTTGGCTCTCTAGGATGCATGCAGTGGCTTCAACAGTCCATCAGTGCTTAAAGTACGCTGTTCAGGGACATGTTGGGGTTGTCCGGAGCAGCCAAAAGATTGCAAGAGAATGCTATGCCACTGCCTTGGCTCCTCGAACGCTGGGGGCAGTCCGTATAAACGATCAATAGCAGTTTGAGGGTCTTTCTGGGGGTGAGGGTGAAATTGATGACCCCAGAGAGACCCCTAGAGTGTTGATTCCAATTGAAGAGGTTGAAACACACTGTTTGGAAGAAGGCAAAAGTGTCAAGATAGGGTCCAAGATGCCACCAATGTTGAAAGAAGAGATGTTGAAATTCTTGAAAGACCATCAGCACGTTTTTGCTTGGTGCAATGCTGATGTTACTGGAGTTCCATCAGAGGTGATATCCCATCACCTATCTGTCCGGAGAGATGTGGCACCAGTGGTTCAAAAGAGGAGAGCTTTCTCAAAAGAAAAGGCTGATGTCATAGTACAAGAGGTTGACAGACTCACAAAGATGGGGCACATCAAAGAATCTCAATACCCTTTGTGGACTGCCAATCCTGTCCTGGTAAAAAATAAAAATGGCAAATGGCGCATGTGCATTGACTTCACAGATCTTAATAGAGCTTGCCCAAAAGATTTGTATCCGGTCCCCCGGATAGATCAGTTAGTAGACTCTACTTCTGGGAACAAGCTGCTCTCCTTTATGGATGCCTTCTCCGGGTACAATCAGATCCAAGTAGATCCAAAAGATCAAGAGCATACCACGTTTGTCACTGATAGGGGTCTACATTGCTACAAGGTGATGCCTTTTGGCTTGAAAAATGCTGGGGCTACTTATCAAAGTTTAGTCAACAAAGCATTTGCTGATCAAATTGGATGAAATATGGAGGTTTACATTGACGATATGATGGTAAACAGTGTGGATGAGCAGCTACACTTATCCGAACTCCGAGAAACTTTTGCCAACTTGGTAAAAGTGAATTTAAAGTTAAACCCTGAAAAGTGTGTTTTCAGAGTACAGTCCGGGAAATTCTTAGGGTATATCATAAGTGAGCATGGAATACAGCCCGATCCGGATCAGCTGAATGCTCTTTTCCAGATGGAACCTCCTCGAAACATTAAAGAAGTACAACGGTTAACGGGGAGATTAGCTGCCTTAAACAGATTCATCTCGAGGTCTTTGGACAGGTGTGCTCCTTTCTTTCAAGCTTTGAAGGGTGCGAAGGGGTTCGAGTGGACCCCGCAGTGCGATGAGGCATTCAATGAAATCAAGAAACATCTTTCCTCTCCCAAAAATTTGTTCAAACCAGTTGATGGGAAAACTCTTATTGTGTATCTGGCCGTTTCAAGTTGTGCCATCAGTGCTGTGTTGGTAAGAGAGATCGATGGGCGTCCCTACCCAGTGTACTACATCGGCAAAAGCTTGATTGATGCTGAGAGGCGTTACTTGAAACTCGAAAAACTGGCATTAGCTCTGGTGATAGCTGCAAGAAAGATGAGGCCTTACTTTCAGGCTCATCCTATCATCGTCCGGACATCTTTCCCTTTAAAGAATGTCCTTCAAAAAGCAGACATTTCGAGCAGAATGACTAAGTGGTCAGTAGAGTTGGGGGACTTCGACATAGACTTTGCTCCCCGGACAGCGGTAAAAGCCCAAGCAGTGGCTGATTTCCTGGTTGAATTCCACTCTGATAGGGATTCAGAGCAAGCTACTGATACAAAGAACAAGAAAGTCTGGATCGTCCGAACAGATGGTGGATCTAGCACTATGGGATGTGGTGCAGGAATATGTTTAACTTCCCCTTATGGAGACAGCATGTATCAAGCTATTTGTTTTGCTTTCAGGGCATCTAATAACGAGTCCGAATACAAAGCAGCTATAGCTGGTTTAAAGTTGGCCCACATCTGTGGGGCTAAAAGGGTTAAGCTACTAAGTGAATATTAGTTGCTTGTCCACCATGCCTTAGGCCAATCTGAGGCTAGAAAGGAGCAGTTGGTCAAGTATTTACTCCTCCTCAAAAATGAAGCGTTAAAGTTTAAAGCTGTTGTCTATGAGCACATTCCCCGGGCAGAAAATGAGCTAGCAAACTCATTGGCAACAATAGCATATACGGAGTCCTACCCATGGATCCATGTGCTTGAAAGCCCCTCAATTCAACTTAGTAAGGGTGAAAAAGAGGAAGTTTTTGAAATACAAGTGAATCGGCCTCAAGACTGGAGATCTCCTCTCATACAATATCTGTCCGATGGTATTGTGCCTTCAGATAAATCACAAGCCAGAACATTGAAACACAAGGCTCGTGGTTTCATTATGTTGAGAGAAGTGTTGTATAAAAAATCCTATAGTAAACCTCTCCTACGTTTTTTAGGGGATAATGAGTCACAACTGGTCCTCTCCGACTTGCATGATGGTGAGGGATCAGCCCATTGTGGATTCAGAGCTTTAACAAGAAGAGTGTTACTCTCCGGATACTATTGGCCATCAATCATGAAAGATGCTAAGGAGCTGGTGAGAAGGTGTGATCCATGCCAGAGGTACAGCAATGAAATTCATGTACCAGCCATTCCTTTGGAGTCAATTTCTGAGCCCATCCTTTTTGCTCGATGGGGGTTGGACTTAGTAGGGCCTCTCCCTGTGGCGTCCGGAGGGCGTAGAACTATAATTGTGGCCATTGAATACTTCTCAAAGTGGGTAGAAGCAGCTCCCCTGGCAGGGACAACATCAAAAGCTGTCATAAAATTCATTATGTCCAACATATGTTGCAGATTTGGTGTCCCACAGAAAATAACAACAGACAATGGGCCACAGTTTGACAATAGAGAAATGGAAAGCTTCTGTGCCTCAAGGGGTATACAAATTGTTTTTCTTCACCTTTCCACCCACAAGCCAATGGGCAGGTTGAAGTGGCTAATAGAACTATACTATCCTGTTTAAGGAAGAATCTAGAAGGGGCTGCTAGGAAGTGGCCTAGTTATCTGCAAGAGGTCTTGTGGGCCTACCGGACAACGCCTGGGGCTGCAACACAAGAGTCTCCCTTTGCCCTGGTCTATGGAATGGATGCAGTAGCCCCCTTAAAGAAGACACTCCCTTCCTTTCGTGTTCATAACTTCTCCGGACATGCTAATGAGATGGCCATCAGAAATCAACTTGATTTAATAGAAGAAAGACGGGTTAAAGCCTGCCTAAGAGTGACACACTATCAGGCTTGATGAGAAGCAGGTTTGCTTCTAAAGTTAAAAGAAGAGATTTCCAACCAGGGGATAAAGTATTAAGGAAGGTCTTCTTGCATACTAAGGAAAAGCTCTTCGGAAAGATGGCCCCAACCTGGGAGGGTCCGTATACTGTGGTTGAAAGAATCAAGCCTGGGACTTATTGGTTGGAAGACAAATATGGCAGGGTTCTAACTCACCCTTGGAATATTGAGCACCTTCGAGTGTACTTGGAATAACACTTGCGTAAATATTTACTTGTTTAAACATCCATGTAAATATTCGGGGGCATACCTTCCCCTCTTCGGTGGTACGGAGAGCTTTCAATAAAATTTGATGCTTTCTTCAAAATTTTCTAAGTATTTTCAAAATTCTATCTCTTGTCATACTACCCGGACTGAAAGATCTAAGGGCTATTTAAACTCTAGCCGGAGAGTCTTAACACTCTCACAATGCAATAACTAAAAGCTACTTAAACTCCACCTATCTAAACTAAAACAAATAATGAAAGAAGATGATGGTTGAGCAAAATAGAAACATGCATTCAACAACTTAAAATTGCCTTGGCCTTCCAAGGACTTTTGAACAAGTTAGGGTACAACACAAAAAATCTGTCCGAATAATACCGGATACCACAACAAAAATAGTGCCTTGGCCTTCCAAGGACTTTAGTTGAGTAAAAGATAAATAAAATACACCATAAATTAAGGTTGAGCCTTTGAAGATGGCTCACCCTCATCTACCTTCTTGCCTTTGATGTCGCTCCCCCCTTCGATTACTTTCTTGCCCTTGGGGTCATTCTCCTCTTTGCCTGGGCTCTCTCCGGTCTTCTCTTCATTATCAGAAGAGGACTCACCGGAAAATCCTTCATCAACCATAGTATAAAATGGAAGGTCATCATCATCCACATAGAGCCATAAGTCCCACAGGGTCCTCTTCGGGAATTTTTCGTGAAAAAGGAGAACCATATCAGACTTCACCCTTTGAACCATTAGCTCTTCGCTTTGTATCATCTCCCTGGCATAGGCATTGATCTTGGCCTTGATTGTGTCCTCTTGGTCCCTTACCAAAGCAGCCTTCTCTTCAGCAGCCTGAGTCACTGCATTTTCTAAAGCAATCTTGTTAGTGGTCAGGTTGGTGATGAGCTTCTCCTTTGCAGTGGTCTCTCCCCGTGAGACGGTGAGATCTTTCTCCATACCAGACAGCTTCTCCTGGAGATCTTTTATGGTTTGTTCTAGGGTGGCAACTTTTGTGTTGCTCTCATCATGACTCCTCTTCAGCTCCTCGTTTGCTTCCTTGAGCAAGTCAGCGTTGGTGGTAGCAGTGCGGAGGTCTCCGGACAGCTTTTCCTTCTCAGACTTGAGGTCTTTGATGGTGTCCGCCTGACTCCGGACTTGCCTCTCTAATGTAAGAACTGGCTGCACATTACTAAGCAAGAAATGGGCTATAGTGTCCTTCTCACTAGAAACCATGAAAGTCTTACCGTTAAAGTTGACCGTATTGGAGCTGCTCGGAGGGATGTAGGGCCCTGCGAACTCGTCTCTGGGGAGGCCAAGGAAATATTCACCAAGCCCACCTAGACCGGTGATGTCCATTTCATCCAAATTGAGCTCTCCCCCCTCGACTTCATTAGTGTGAAACTCTCTTGGGATCTCTTCGGCCAGCGTTGGGTCGGAGGGGCCAGTGGGAAAATAGGGCTTCGGATCTCGGAGAGCGAGCTCATCTCCTTGTGAAGTCTTTTTCTTCTTGACTACCCGGTCAACGCTTTCACTTGCTTGCTTGCGAGTCCTCTTGGGAGCCCTTGGAGGTTTTGGAAGGTCTACTTCCTGCCTCTCGGTCTCCTGCTCCACCACCTGCAAGAGGGTTGCATCAATTTGAACTTGGGCTTGCCCCTCTGGATTTGTTGGGGCATCTTTCTCAGCATCGCCCACCACCTTTTTGCCTCTTCTTCTGCCCTTCATTTTGCTTGGGGCTTTGGCCCGGGCAGGCAGGTAGAGTGTCCCATCCAGTTCGTGGGACCTTCTCAGCACAGTGTCTTCATCGGGCTGGGTGGTGAGCTCCTCCCAAGATAGGTCTCTCCGACCTGTGGTGTTCCACATGTGAGACCTTGCTAAATTTCCAGGGGTGAAGGCCTTGTGGAATCGATTCTCCCAATTCTTTGCGGCCCAAGCATTGATTTTGCCACAGGTAGTCTGTCCGGCATTTAGGTAGTCCCCGAACTCCTTTGGCAGCTCTGTTAAAACAAAAGAGAAACTGGTTAGTATAAACTTAACTTAAAGAAAAAGGAAAAGAGAGAAACGGACAGGAACTTAAAGTAAGAAACTTACGGTCACTCCTCCACCTACTCCTGAGGAGGCTTGGGTTCTCTCCGGCCTTGATTTTCTTGCCATTTTCCCAGGCGCCACTAACGAACAAGAATTGGCTCCTCCACTTGCTCTCTGATTCCAGGAGATCATCAACAGCCTTGAGATCGTTCCCCATGTTGAAATGGTAGAAGGGGAACTGGTGATGCTTGCAAAGGTTGGCTACTGCTGCGAACTCTTCCATAGGAAGAGGGATCCCAGACAATCTAGATGCCATGATACATGACATCAAAGTGAACCAGCCGTTGGGGCTTAACTGAGTTGGGCAAAGCTTGACCAGATGGAAATACCGTACGATCTCTGGATCCAGTAGGAACCTGAGTCCCCAATTAAATAGCTCCGTAAAGAAGACTATTTCATTCCGTTTGCAGTCCATTGGGGTCTCCGGATCAATGGGGATCCTTATCTTCACGTTTTCGGGGATCCCCCATTTTGTGCGCATCCGACCCAGATCAGAGGTATGGATGAATGCATACTTGGTCTTCTGCAAGGCCAAGAGGTACTTAAGTTCGACTTTGTGAAAGCACGGCCCCACTCTCCCCTCAAGGCACTCCGGCAGGTCTGGATGCCTCAAATACAAATTTTCCTTGCCCTTTTTGGCAACAACAGTAGTGGTATCAGCCTGTCCGGAGGACTCGGACTCAAAGGGGACCTCTTCAGTAGAGTCCTCCATTCTCTCCTCCATAATTGTTGGGGGAGCTTCTGTGGAAGTGGTCCGGGGAGGATTGAAGCTTGGCATAGCCTGCCCTCCGGACTGTTGACTGCCTATATTCTTCTGACTTCTCACCTCAGGATGGGTTTCAGAGGCAGAAGACTCTCTAGGGGGTACAGGGCTGCTGGCCTCCGGACCGGACGGCATCTCCCGGGGAGCTCTAATAGGCACTCTAGACCCAGAATCACTATTTTTTGCCCCCGATTTCGAGGGAGTATTCTTCGAGGTTAGTCCCTTCACTAACCGGCTTGGCCTCTTAATCGTTAGCTTCTCCGGAGAGTGGTCAGAATCAGACCACATAGCTATAAACGGAGAGGGTTTCCTGACACTTGTAGCGGTAACTCCTGGTTCAACAGCAGGTATTGACTCCTGAACTGAGGAACCAGATACTATGGGTGAGAGGGTGGATTGAAAGAGTTTTTTGGGCTTGGTACCTTTGGAGGAGGATGAGCCTCGATCAGATTCTGTAACAGAGGTGGCCGGTCTCTCAACAGGTGATGATGGTAGCCCTGCTGCTATTCGCCTTTCCTTCTCGACCTTCTGCGCTTTTTCCAACTCCGAAAGGTTGAGCCAACCACCTTTGATCAATGCTGTTCTTGCTGTAAACATAAACAGCCAAGGAAATTTTTGTTCTAGAGAGAGAAAGCTCTGAGTAAATTTGCAGAGTAAAATTTGAGAGAGATAGTAAAACAGTGGAAAATGAATGTGAATTTATAGTAGATTTGAAAAAAAGGAGTTGATTCCTAGGAGAATCCGAAAGGTTAGGCAATGATTAAAAGACGGCGCTGATGTCACTATTGGTAATTAAAGAGGTTACTTGTTAAAGAAGGTGGTGCGAAATTCAAGGTGAAAAAACGGCTGGAGTGGCCAATCAAAGAGCGACACGTGTCCCACTAACTCTGGCAAAAACCGTTTGGAATTCGTAAAGCTTAACCTGTCCGGGTATACCCACAGTTCTGTCCGAATTGAGAACCACTTCATTCATCGGACTGTTTTTCAGTTCTTTGACAAGGACACTTGCTCAAATACCTAAAAAAGGGGCTCCTGATGAGTCCGAATTCAGCATGACTCCCCGGAAGGGTAAATCAGTCTAAGTCTCTCCGAACACCAGACAGACTGCAAGGACATAAATCGGACAGATCACTTCCGGACAGATTACTTTGGACACTATAAACTTAAGACTGTTCGAACTATGACTAAAGTACTAAAAAACCTAAACACTTCCTGACTAAGCTACTTGCTCTTCTGCTTAGAGCTTATGGGTCTTTAATCATGACCCGGGTCCATTAAACATGACCCGAAAGCCCATAAGGGCCCAAACATCATACTATAAATACCCAACAACCAGCATTAACTATGGGTAATGAGAATTAACTGCTACCAAGCTGCTTAATCGTCTCTCTACACCCATACACCACCGTTAAACACCCATACACCACCGTTAAACACCCATACACCACCTTGAAACTCCACTTGAAATTACTAGCCTACCCTCAGGCAATTATTATCCTCACCAAATGTAAAAAAATATTAAAAAATTGAATAACACATAAAATTGAATACAAATATAGTTTTAGGATAATAAATTATTAACAAAAACAAGTTACCTTCCAAAGTAACATAAACATGGGTACCTAAACTAAAATATGTGATAATTAAAGAGAGTAACCATAAATTTACAAATGAAAGTAATATGAGCATTAGTAGAAATACTACTATAAAAAACAATATTAAAAAAACGGAAAGACAAGAGAATAATCTCCTAATAAAAAACAAAGAAAAACCAATTGAAGAGATTAACTCTGAAATCATGGAACCTCTACATGATACAAAGCTTGGTAATAGATTTAATTGCACTCATGATTCATCTGATGATGAATATGAATTGCAATCTCCAAATTACACTTTAATAGGAGGTCTCCCAGTCTCCCCAGGATATAAGAACAATATGAAAAAATTGAAATATATTGAGAAAATAAAGGGAAAGTAGATAAGTCTAAGGTTAAACATGAACTTCTTAAAAGGAAAACAAATGAATCCAATGAGTCTCGGTGTCCTAACCCTTCTATTTTGAATGATTGTTAAAATTATGAATTGGAATGCTAGGGGTGATGGTAACAAGAGCACAATTAGGAGGTTTAAATCTATTGTCAAATATGAGAATATAGAGTTCATGGAATTACATGAACCTATGATTTCAAATATCAGTCTCTT
This sequence comes from Limnanthes douglasii subsp. nivea, assembly GCA_036936605.1. Lineage (NCBI taxonomy): Eukaryota > Viridiplantae > Streptophyta > Magnoliopsida > Brassicales > Limnanthaceae > Limnanthes > Limnanthes douglasii. The sequence goes on along the minus strand of JAUPFV010000002.1, from coordinate 60,277,312 downwards.
GGAAACTATTGATTTTCATCATGACATTTCAAACATGAATAACAAAACTTTAAGCATTTGGAATGATCATTTTACCTCTAATTCAAATACATAAAACTTATAACTAGATCATGTTTAATTGTATTTACACTCTGTTTGATTTTTTTTTCTAGTATTATTTTCAGGATCGATGTTAAGTATGGTTGCAGTAATGGCTCAAGGGCTCTTGTGTTCTTTGTTCATTAGGGAGGTAAAAGAGGAAATTTTTTCTTCAATTGCAAGTCAAGGTTATATAGATATAAATCAAGTCCAAGGAAGATGGATCTTCTGTTAATGAAAGATGACCATGACGTGTAGCTAAGGATCAATTGTAATTAATGGTGTATGAATATTTATTATAAATAATGTAAAATTTAGGGATCTCACTACTTTGTAATCTTGATTCATCATTAAATTTTAATCCTTTTGGGAAAAGAGAGAGTAAAAACTAGCTTATCGGTATAATGTAAGGTATGTGACATTATTTATAATTACAACCATGGATGTCAAAAATATACTTATGAGATAATAATTATATATAAAAAGATGAGAGTAAAATTTGTTTAACTATATCAAGTCCAAGGAAGATGAGAGTATAATTACTGTTTTATTATTGACATAACAATTTTAATATTTAAAATTATCAAATTGGAGATTTTATCACATTAAATTTGCGTTGTTTATGTAAACTGACTAATATAAAAAAATCGAATAAATATCTGAAAATAGTATATGGGTGAGTTCAAATGCATATATTGATGTGATCGTCGATGAAGACGTGAGATTGGAGGTTTCTGGTGTTCCGTAAACTCTTGTCATAAATTCCAACAATTGGTAAAAGAACTACGTAATAGAACACTAACAATGCCAAAATTTGACAGAAAATGTTTTTTACTCAGACTCCACGAGTGAGATAAGTGATTAAGCAACCAAAAGTCCATGAGGAAGAGGAAGATGATGATATTACGAGCTACAAGATTAGTTAGGTCCACAAAATAACCACCAACAAATGCAATGATGAATGTGGTCGAGGAACCTCCTGCCAGAGTGAAAACGCCAACACAAGAAAAGGAGCAAATGAAGGAGCAAAACCCTTGTTTCCAAACCCCCTGGTGAATTAGAGAGGACTAAGTTTGAAAGTAACATCCCTCCAGCCATGGGCTTAGTGGAAGACATGTCAGACTACCAACGAATGTTCAACTCTAGTAAAATGGTCAACAACTTCCAGAAATTCCATAAAATCTTAACAAAATATCCAACAGACTCCTTTAGCGTTCCAAATAAATCTCCAGCAACATCCTTTGATGTTCCAGTCGAATTTCTAGCATGCCTCAACGGTGTACCAGTCGAATTTCTAACATCAGACCTCTCAAGTGTTCCATCTAAGCAACCAACATGTTCTATTATTCCCTCGATTGTATACTAACCTCCAACAAGCTTTTCTAGGGATCCATACAAGGAATTAGTAAGGCCTTCAATTCTATAAAGTGCAACCAAACCTCCACTAGGGATTTATCATGGATATTAGCATATTTCTGTACCACCTTAAGGATCTCAATAGAATCAGTACCGCATAACTTCACCCATGCATCATCATCAGTATAACTATGCACTAATAAATCTCAAAATGAACCAATGATACATGTAGGCCCCTAAGAGAGCAACCTTCCAACTTAGCTGAAACCATAAAATAGTGGCGGTTGCAACAAACAATTAATAATACAAGGACCTCTATCAAAATCCATCATTAAAAATAATACACTCAAGTTCATATATTTCTTAAGTAGGTGAAATGTCATATCAATCTCATAAAGATCTATCGAGCAAAAATTGATAGTTACACGACAACTTTAGCTACATACCTCTTGTACCATCATTTGATACAAAACAATGAACGACTGGTAGTGGTTTAGTTGAACTCTAAACCGCATCCAGACACCTCCAGGAATAATACAGACCATTCAACAAGACCAAAGAATAATTGAAATGACAAGGGAGGCTTATGAGCAACTAATATAATAACAACAATGCCCGACAACAAGAACGTCCAACTAGTGGACCTTTCATTTATTTAGATGAGAATGTAGGAGTTATCTATAAATACACTAAAGACATACTCGCATACCAAAGGCAAAAAAAGTTCAAAGCCACTAAGGAGCACATAAACACTGTTTTCTTGTAAATTCCATATTAGACACAATATCATGGATTGGTGGGTATTGTAGAATCAAGTCTAGGATATTATTGATGAAGGAAAGCTCTCTGAGTTTGTTAAGAATACGAATACAAATAAATCAATACCTATATTGGTTGATCGCTCCACCAAGGAATATAAGATAAGCTCTATCACCACTAGATCGGCTGACAACTTTGGACACCTAGAAGAAGAGAAATATAATGAATTGGATCATAAGAAACAAACCATAAGAGTAATTTCTCAAAGGGATCCCTTTGTAAATCACGAAAAACTAAAAAAACAAAAGATAAGTCCAACACCAAAGCCACACTTCAACATTCCTTTACCATAATCCATACCGTATATTGGGGTTTACTGAAAATGATTTGAAAGGCACAAAGGAACCCCAAAATGATGTATTCTAATGAAAATAGAATTTAAAATATTAAAGGTTAAGTGAGTCATGATATATACTAGAAGTTCCGCCAATATTATATACAAAAGTACATATGATAAGATAAAAGATGCTACAATACTGAATTTATCTCAATAAATCTTAGCAAGACTCATTACCGCGATTTCCAAATTATTGGGATAGCACATGTCAGATATCGCCCTTGAGAGAGTATAATTCTGAAAAAGGTCAAATGCTAATGTTCTTAGGATAACAGTACTATAAAATATGGTATAATATTTATTCATGATAGTAGAAGTTGTTTCCTTCTACAATATAATCCTGGACAAATCATGGATGGACTAAATGTATGATGTAGTCTATACAATTCATCAATTTCTTCGATTTTAGATCAAAGAAAAAGTAAAAGCTTGATTATAGAGAACAAAAAAACTTAGAGAAGATGATATGCAAATTTTATCGCCCTTAAAAATAACAACTAGCGAGGAACGCGATTGTCTTTGATAACATGGATGATCTAAGACTGCCCCTCTCCCACTTTATAGATCTAAAAGAGGAAGTCGAAAGCATCTGCATAAAAAAAGAAAAAGATTTTACAAATTTTCTGTAAATTACCAATATAAATAAGGTATAAACAAATTGACATTTTAAACCTAATCTAGATATGGTGAGGTCAATTAATTTTGGAGGGTGTGCACGTAATAAAATGAGATATAACTAAATTTTAGGTGGAGGATAAAGAGATAATTGAGTTGCTTAAATAAATGTTTAGAAAGAGAGAGAGCCTCATAGTAGAAGTAAATTACTTCTACCTCTCACTAATGTCTTTAATGGCTATTTATAAGCTTAATAAATTTAATGGGCCGAATATGAGCTAACTCTCTATGACCCAAACCCAAACTCGTTATTCTTAAGCCCATAAATAAAATAAAATAATTTAAATATATATATATATATATATATATAAATATATAAATATATATATATATATAATATGTTAATCATAAACAATGGTGAAATTAAACCTTTGTCTGATCTGTCCTTTGAATAATTATGTCCCTCATCAGATAGCCAATTTAGTAGTCACAAAAGATCTTACAACCACAAAATCAATCACGGTAATGTTTTCTTTATCCTCCACCGTAATCGCCACTATAAAGCTACTTTCTAGTGATGTATTTTCTTCAATTTGAATGTTCACTAGAAGAACAATTTTGACTAATTGGTTATGCTTATCGGATAAAACCGACGATAAAAATAAAGCAAGATTAGCAGTAGGATTACCCGAATCTGAATGTAAAGTTATTTTTTTCAATTGTTTTTACTACGGTATCAATACAACAAACAAAATATTTCAACAAAACCTCAATCCACCACCCAGTATTTTACTTCAAGAAGTTGCTCTTTAAAACAACATGATCCTAAGGAGAAACTAGTCATACACGCCCCTCAACTTTCAAATTTATGGGTTCTGATACCAAAGAGAACTCTCCTCCAGAAACAACGGGCCAACAAAAGTCACTACAGCCCAGCCCTCCAAAAGTAGAGCTTACCCAACAACCTCAATCATCTCTCGGTTCTCAGTTGAAGCGGCCGAGTAAGGATAAAAGAGTTATTTTCCAAAGAGGAGGAGGTAGGGCTTCCACCGTCACTAGTCGGATGTATAAGGCCCAACTTTCAAAAGGTAAGCCATAAGTATCTTCTAGCCCTAAATAAAATTTCTTATAATTACTTGTAGGATAATGAACTAAAATCATTACGTGAGAGATGACGATTTCCGAAATAGCTAAAAAGTACGACTACCCAAGAATAGTGAGACACCTATCAATTGTGGGGGAAAGAGAATTGGTCGTTTATCCAGACGTACTGAATTGGGATCTCCGGTTTCCCCTTGTCCCATAGATAGTAAACTATTTTGATTTGGTGGGATTATGCCCAAGTCAGGCTAATTTGACTGCCTATATTACCCTGATATCATGCATTATGACATCTAAGCTATCAAAAGTTCAAATACCGATGGAATAGTTTGCTGTTATAGCTGGGTTATCCACAATTTTTAGGATGCCTTTTAATTTCTTTAATATAATAAATGAGTACAAAGTCGTGAATGACTTTTTGGAAGTTGATAAAGTGTGGAAGATGTAGTTTCTTTCCATTAATGGTTGTTAGAAAAATGGAAACAAAATTTTCGAAGGGTAACTCGAACTGGGTCCCCATATTTTGGAAGAACACCGGTAGTTCTTCAAACTTATCTTATCGTTTCTTTCCTTATTATCTTCTACAATTGTAACTTACTTCAAATTTTCCTTTGTAGCAATATTGAAGTCTCATCTGCAGCATTTGGAAGTTTCGAAGGTCACTTTTAAAAATTGCATCAATGGGTTGAGGCGAATCGGTCCAACGCTTTCTATAAGAGTTTTACTCATAATAACCTAGTTGAGAGCCATCTTCAAATGATAAATACTAAACATGATCTGTCTTGGGAACAATTTACTACCCCTCCTCATCCTGCAGTTATCCTTAATATGATTGAATGTGCAGATGGCAATGTTTTTCTTCTGACCAAGGACCAGAACCCCTAGTCATTGGGTGAAGAAATGTGAGGCCACGAAACAAGGTTCTAAAAAATGTTATCGATGTTGAGGTGGTGGAGCAGCCCGATGAGCATTTATTAATGACTTTTAATGTTGTTGATGTGCGTACACACTTTAAAAGATTCATGTCCTAAAGAAGAAAAAGACACACAAGAGAAACACACATATTAGTGAACAAGATTCTCTTACCAAATAGTTCAAGGGAGAGTTGAATGCTCTTAAAGCGAAGTTGTAAAATACAATGAGGCCGTAGTGGATGAGTATGCTAGCCGAATATTGCAATCCTTGTCTAAAGGGATGCCTTGATCAAGTCTAATATGGTACTAGATTTTCACAAAACATTACCAAAATTAAACCTCATGTATTTATGAGAGTTAGTTCTGGAGGATTTGTGGCCTAATGATATCCGTTTAGCTGATCAGCTAGGCGTATCAATGGACTCCGCTGCTGATGATTCCCAAATAGAGTAAATAAGGAGACTTCAAATGATGACGCCGATGAGAAAGAGCCCGAAGGAAAATGAATTTTATCTTAATATTTTTCTTATCCTTAGTACCACAATGTTACTGTTTTTCTTTCTAATTTCTTATCATAGGTCAAGTATTTTGTGGCATTTTATGTCATTCGAATTTTAAAAAGTCCTTGGTACAACCAAGGCATTTCGTATTTGGTATTTTATCAATGAATTACTTTTAGTTTATCGATTTTATTTAGTCATATAACCCATCCCAATTTTATTTATTCGAAAGCACTTACTTTAATCACTCATTCGATCCCATATAGTGCCTTTCATCCCTTTGAATTCTTTATTTGAAGGTCAATAAATTTTTTAATTCTACCATTATTTAGATTTAGTAAACAACCTATTGGAAGGTAATTAAAATATTTATATTCATATCATCATCCCTTAATATTTTTAACTGTGACCAACTAATGTTGGAACCTTTTCATATGACCAACTAATGGTGAAACCTTTTAACTGTGGCCAACTAATGTTGGAACCTTTACACATTTAATTGTGACCAACTAATGTTGGAATTTTTTAAATATAACTTCAAAAATATAAGAATCACAAGAAAATAACAAGAGTTACAAAAGGAAAATGTTATAAATTGTAAGTAGTTCAGACACCTCATTAAAACCTCCCCTAGTCACTAGGGTAGGAAAGAGTATGTCCCCTAATATTTACATAGAGAAAAAGAAAATACAGGCTCTAATTACAACTACTGAAGGTAAAGTTACAAATGTTCAATATTCCATGGGTGCCAGAAGGTTTCTTTCTTGATTTACGAAACCGATAGGTTCCAGGCTTGACTCTTTTATTAACCGAATACGACCCTTCCCAACTATGTGCCAATTTTCCTAGCCTTTTGTATTTGGTGTGTATCTTTTTTTAGAACTTTGTCTCCTACTTTGAACTCTCTCTTTTACACTTGAGGCATGTACTTGTTTCTCATCATGGTTTAATAATGAACAGACCTTAGATGGATTGAAGTTCTTTTTTATTCAATAAAATCTAACTAAACTCTCTTGGCTATATAGTTATCCTCTTTGGAATAACTTCCAATTGAAAACAACGGGAGGGTATATTTGATTGTTGTTACTACATCCATACTATACATCGAAGTAAAATAAAATTCTTAAGTTGTAGTTCGTTGGGTAGTATGATAAGCCCATAACACCTTTTGTAAATAATTTGGCCAGTTTCCTACTGTCCATTCTAAATTTTTCTTCAAACCTGTAAGGATGATCATGTTAACAACCTCTACTTTCCCATTAGTAAAAGGGTGGAAAGGTGAAGATAAATAATGTTGGATCCCTCGGGAAGTATAAAACGCTTCAAAGTCTCTATTTTTTAATTGAAGGGTATTATCTATGGTGATACTTATTGGAATCCCAAAACTACAACATATATTACATATAAAAAAAATCTTATAATCGATTTTGATGTAGTACTGGAGATAGACTACGCTTCCACCCACTTAGAAAATTAATCAATTGTCACGATAATAGTCTAACGATCCCCATATTCCATTGGCAGATGTCCAATTATTTTAAGCCCCCATCTGTAGAAGGGTAACACTTCATATATTGATTCTAGTGCAACTATTAGCACATGTATTGCGTTTGCAAACCTATGACATGGATCACATTGTCAGACTACTTCTTTGGCATCTGCAATAATGGAAAACCAATAATACTCTGGCAATAGAATCCTTATGTTTAAATTTTTATAACCACAATGGATAAAACCCTCTCAATCAGGAAATTTAGATAATATCATCTAAGACTCATTAACCCCAAAGAATCATAACAAGGGACAACTAAGAATTTTTTTATGATATCCCCTAGAACTTAAAAACCATGTGCTCAACCTTAGTTTTTAGCCAATACTTTTTCCATAGGCAAAATCTCTTTAGTAATGAATTTTTTAATCTCATACCTCCAATCTCTGTCCGTAGAAGTCGAGACTTGGAAATTTTCCTCAATGCTTGTTCCAACTTTAAAGTCTGTTAATATCAAAGGGAACTCTTGTATCAAGATACACGGATGTGTTTCAGTATAAGAAATACTAGTTAGGGAATCCGTTATTAAATTTTTCAATCCGTGGTACGTGTTCATACTCGATATGTTTGAAAAAGACATTGCACTCCTAGTTTTTGTCAAATATTTTACCAAATGATATTTTCTATCTTCGGATTTCCCTATATCTCGATGTATAAGTAATTGCGAATCACTTATTAAGTGACCTTTTTTGGCACCACAAATCTAACAAAACCTTAATTTTACTAATGATGCTGCATACTATGCTTCGTTGTTTGATGACTTGAAACCAAAGTGTATTTCTTGATACATTGAATCTCTGAAGGGAGATAATAAGAAAATTCCCGCCTCACAGCCTAACACACTTGACCCCCTATATGTTCAAACTATTCATTTCTTTTGCATAATTTTTTGATGGCTGGTTCAATATGTCGTCGCTCCAAATGGAATTAAACTAGACACATGCTACATCTTGTGACTTAATCACGGTTTGGGGTGCGAATTCAATTTCATAAAATTCCAATTCACCTGACCACTTAGTCATTCAACTTGACACATCCGGCCTCTGTAGAATATTTTTGAGGGGAAAATAAGTTTGAACAGATTCAAATGTGCTTGAAAATGAGGTCTCATCTTTCGGCCTGCTACTATTAGAGCTAAAGCCAACTTTTCCAGCTTGAAGTATATTTTCTTTGCATCTAACAAAATTTTTCTTATGTAGTACACAAGACGAGGGTAACCATCGACTTCCCGAGCCAAGACCACGCTTACTTTATTGGCTTGGTTAATGTCTCCAGAAAAGACAAATATTCTTTGATTTTAGTAAAGACTTCATCGCACTCTGAAGTCTAATTAAATTCATTTGTATTTATTAAAACCTGAAAAAGGATGACACTTATCCGAAGAGCGCAACCAATCTTTCGATCCATATTTGAACATTTTTGGGAGATCTGGGAAGGTCCATAGCAAGTAGTGCACTTAATTGTACTGTATCAGATTGAATGCCCTTTTCACTAATGATATACCCCAAAAAAATCGAATCGTACTAAAAAATGTGCATTTTTTGGATCAACTTAAAGTTAATGGCTTACAAATTGGAGAAAGTTTCATTGAGATCAGATAAATGATCATCATCCAATATAATATTTACTAAGATATCATCTATGTAAACCTCAATATTGCTTCTAGTATGACTGGTGAAATATTTATCTATTAGACGTTGGTAAGTGACCCCAGTATGTTTCAAACCGAAGAGCACAACTTTATAGCAATAGACGCCCATTTCTGTTATGAATGTAGTGTTATCTTGGTTCTTCAGATCTATTTGTATATGATTATACCCTACAAATGCATCTATAAATGATAGCAAATTATAGCCAGATGTAGAATTTATCTGTTAATAAATTATGGTGACATAAAATGGATCATTCGGGCAAATCCTGTTTAGTTATGTGAAATCAACACATATATCATTGTTATGTGAAATCAAGACATGGGTTGTTCTACATTTAAAGGACCATAACATTTGGTTTATCTCTAAGATAGCATGTAAGAGCAACATGGCCAAACTTTCCATATAGCACTTTGTAGGCTTGAGAGTTGCTTCAATATGCTCTCAAATTTAAGAGAGACCTTTGGAGATCCGTCCAAGTGAGAATATCATTGTTAGTTAGACTCACGACTATAAGAGTACATTATAATTGACATAATGAGTTCAGTTAACGTGTTGTACAATATTAGTTATGATTAAATGGTTAGGATATCTTCATATGAGAGACTGAGAGGTATTTAGTGAGTTTTGATGAGAGGTCGGGTCTTTGTGTTGGTGAAGTGAAATTTCATGTAACACTTGGTGTTGGACACACTGAAACAACATTTAATAATTTAATTATGATAATAGATACACCAGGGTCGTACATTTTTTAGATCATGTATTGTTACAAAAAAATATAAACAATCAATTTGTCTTATCATTAGTGCGTTATGTATTTTGTTAGAAATCATGTTGGAGTTGTTATAGAAGGTTATAGAGTAACACAAGATTTTTATTCAATGTATTTTAGTCCGAATAATATCATTTCATAAAAATTACATACTACATTAAATGATCGACATCCAGTAAAGAAAGATGAACTTCTTGTGAAATTTGAGCAATAAAGGGTCATCACCCAATGGATGATTTGCAAGAAATACTGTCATTAGGAGATGCAGTGAACATTTAGGTTATAAAAAAATTATGATTTTTTAAAAATGTTTGGATATGTTTGGTTGGAGCATTTATGATGTAACTAGAGCGAGTAAATCAGTAATTTGTCATGAGTTGAATGTTGATAAGAAATTAAGACCAATTCATCAAAAAAGAAGAATTGTTTCTCCAAAACAAAAATGAAGCTATATGAAAATAAATGGAGAGATTTCTAAAGATGGGCCATATAAGATAGTCCAAATATCTAACGTACGTAGCAAATCTAGTTCTGATAAAAAAATAAAAATGGTCATTTGAGGATGTGCATGAATTTTATAAATCTTAATATAGTTTGTTTACAAGATTCTTTCATTGGCCTCAATTTGATCAATTAGTGGATGCACGTTAAGTCATGATTTTTTTCATTTATGGATGCATATTTAGGATATAATCAAATTAACATTCATACTAAACATGAAGAATATACAACATTTATGACCAAGATAGGTTTATATTTTTATCAAGTGACGCTATCTGGGTTAAAAATATATTGTATCGACGTATGAGAGGCTCGTCAATCATGTTTTTATAAAGAAATTAGGTAAAAATATCAAGGTATATATTGATGATACGATTATAAAGCTTAATGATGAAGATAGCCATATATTATGATTATAAAAAAACATTTGATAACATTCGTAAATATTATTTCACATTAAATCATCTCAAGTGTTCATTTTTCGTTCGAGCTAAAACGTTTTTGGGGTTTGTAATAAGTAAGAAAGGTATTGATACTGATCATGAATAGTTAAAACCAGTATTGAAGATGGGTTCACCAAAATTTATTAAATATGTTTAAAAGTTGACGGGTAATTTAGCGACATTATCTCGTTTTATTTCAAAACAAATCTTACATAAGTCAGCCATTCTTTGAAATTATTAAAAGGGAAAAAATATTTGAGTGTAATGATAAATGTACTAAAGGTTTTGATGATTTGAATAAATCTTTGACTTCTAAAGTGATTTTATCTTCATTGGTATAAGAAGAACCTATGTATATTTATGTACAAGTGTCAAATACTGTTTTAAGTGTTGTTTTGGTGCATGAAGAAGCTAAGATTAAAAAAAAATTTAGTATATGAGTAAAAGTTTGATATATGGAAAAATAAGATACTTTAATTTAGAAAATCTTACATTGGGATTTATGATATCAACAAGATATAAGCGTCTGTTTATCCAGAGTAAGGTTATTATAATTTGTACATATTTTATCTTACAAATATTTTACAAAATTAAGACGTTTCATATCATCTTACGCATTGGTCTATAGAATTGGGGGCGTATAAAATTAACTTTGAACATAGTACAACTATTAAGGCACGAAAGGTAGAGGAATTCAGTTTTGAATCTCAAGAGAAACTATTTGTGATGATGAAAAAATGAAAAAAGATAGGAAAATATATTGTGCATGGATTATTTGAGCAGGTGGAGCATCATAAGCAAAGGGAGGAATAGGAGCGAGTATTGTTTTACAAACTCATTGTGACGAAGAAATTAAACAAACAATTAACTTAGGTTTTGAAGTGACAAATATTTAAGCAGATTACGAGACTGTTTCCGCGGATATAAAATTAGCTCACATTTGTGGTGAAAAAGTATTAAAATAATTATGACTTGAAGTTTGTAATAAGTCAGGCTAAATGGCCATTTGATGTAAAATAAGAGAATACAAGGGTTTATCTAGATGTGATAAAGAAAATAGAGGTATTTTTTATAAATTTTAGATTTGAATAAGTAACTCGTGAATTGAATGTAGAGGCAGCTGATTTAGCTAGATTTGGTTTCTTAGAAGATAGTTTGGAAATAATCACAAAAGAGCATCTATCTTACCAGATATAGATTGAAATTGTTGAGGCTTTATTGATAAATGAAAATGAAGATTTTCGTCAAAAATATTTATAAAATTCTAAGATGAAAAAGTACTAAGGAATAAATCTTTAGCTCAAGCTTTAAGAATAACGACAATAAACTATTTGGTTCTTAACAAAAAAAATTATTGGAAGTTTACAACACGAACTTTATTAGAATGTTTAAGTAATGATGAAACATTACATATTTTAAAGGATTTACATGAAATAATGGTTCGATCTCATTATGAATATAAAGGTTTGATTTGATTTTTTTGTTACAATGGTATTATCGACCTTGTTTGGCAATAAACGCTAATACTATAGTTTAAAGTTGTGATCTTTACCAAAGAGTTTCAAATAAAATTCGTTTATCAAGTGAGGCCATAACATTAGTTTTGTATCTGTGTCCCTTTGGTAAATGGGTAATTTATTTGGTCGGTTTTCCAAATATTGGTAATGGACTATTTTATTAAGTGGGTTAAAGCTAAACCATTATCGAGATCTCAAGTACAAGTGCTTTATGAGTTTTTGAAAAGTAATATATATTTTGTGTATGTATGGGGTACCTCAAATATTGATGAAAAATAATGCTTCATGATTTAAAAATGATTTTGTCACGCTGTTTTGTAAAATGTATGAGGTAAAAAAGCAATTTTATATCGTGTATTACTCTCAAGATAATATTAAAGTTGAAGTTAATAACAAAATTATAATTAGTGGAATTAAGAGAAAACTTGAATTAGCTAAATAAAAGATGGCCATATTTTTTGCCAAATGTTTTACAGACTTATATAACAACTTCAAGAGACTATAAACGAGACTTTATTTACTCTAGTATACGACTTAGAAGCATTGATACCATTAAAAATTATGCTTTATACATAAATGATGAAGATCCATAATTTTCTATTTATTTGATCCAAGAAATGAGAAATCAAGCACGCGTACAAGCTGAAAATTATAGGAGGCTTATGGATAATAGATTTGGTTCGAAGTTAAAATCGAGGAGCTTAAACGAGGAGGGATTTGGTTATAAGAAATATTTTTTAGAGGAAAACATGAATACTGAGAAGTTGGCACCTAGCTGTGATGAACCGTTCAAGGTTATTGCGAAAAGACATCACAAGGCCTACAAACTTGTAGATATGAATGGTAACGTATTGAAATATCCTAAGAATATTAAACATTTAAAATTGTATAAGACTCTAGTGTAATAAAAATAATGTACACTTTTCTCACCTTGGTGGTGGGGGATGATGATATGGGGTTGTTTAATGAGACACTATAAAGGGAAGTTATTAATATAATTTTTTTACCAATAATATTCATTTTATTGGAGCATATACAGTTAAATAAAATTAATGATAAAAAAGAGATCAAGAACGAAGAAAAAATAAAGAAACAAATTTAGAAACAAATTTAAATTAAAAATATGAAAAAGGAAATATGAAGAGGATAAATGAAATAATACAATATATGGACGAAGTATTATACGGATATAGATAATATAATAATGTAAAAAGAAATATGGCTGGTAAATATTAAGAAGAGATTATGGATTTTTAAGTCAAGATCATCATTGGATATGCTCATGAGGTTCTCCACAAGGTGTTGTAAATGTCTATATTTTATGTCAATTAACGAACATGGCTATAAGCTTCATTATTGAAAGAATAATGTAGCTATAAAAGGGGGTGTAAACGTCCACAGTATATGTCAAATGATATTTTCATTTAAGATTTGGATGACCTTCAGAGAGCACAAATATCTTGGGTCCATCCTTATACACTCAATATACTGCTCTAATTTTCACCATCTTCAAACTAAATCCAAACCAACTGCGCTGGGCCATTTGGGCTGCCATAAACAACCATAAACACAACAATATTAAGCTCTCTTCTAAAAGTATAATATATAACATCATTCTTATTGTTTCAAATCTTAATTGTAATAGATTTAAAAAATAAACATTGGACATGAGACTTATTAACAACCAAAATAGTTGGCGGGTATCATCACATCCCTTCTTCTAACAACATCTTTTATGTTAAATGAATACCTCCATACCTTAACAGACTTAAAAACTGCAATGGCTCGTGGTTAACTAATGGTGAATCCAGTGGTGGATTTGTTATTATGAATGATATTGGTGACCTTATGCATGCTCATGATATTATTTCAGGCAAAAATACTCCTCTGATTGCTGAATCGAGAGCCTTATTGAAAGGCTTAATGTACAGCAGTCTTAATCACATCACATGCTTAGATGTTGAGATAGATTCTTTGATGATTTTTGAAATACTTAGTTCTAGAATTGCTCCTTAGTATCTTTGTCAATTGGCTTGTCTTTGCAAATCCATAATATCCTCTAAAATGGTTATAAAAGATGTTGTGAGACAGCCTAACCAAGTTGCTGATTGGGTGGCCAAATGAGCCCTTAATACTAAGTATAATTGTGTTATTCAATTCATCTAACTCACCAGTTTATTTAAAAGCAATTATCCAACTTGAAACCATAAATTTGAGCTATCTTCGAATACCAGATTGATTGTTTCACTAACTCGTTGTGGCAGGACAACACCCGACCAAAACTTTATATAATTGTAGTTACCTCTCATCTTAAATTTGGATGGAAAGGCCACGTCAAAGAAGACAATGGACCTCCACTTAAAGGAGGCTCGACACGAAGCATCATAACCATTTTTACGGGAACAATTTAACTTCACTCATTCAAGCTAGAGGCAAATTATGACCTTTGGTCATATCGAGTATTTTAATTATTGTAATTATTATGACTTGATCAAATCTATTGATCTTGATGTAATAATCTAATCCATCAGTTTCATAATATTAGTCCTTTAATTTTTTTTCATCAATGTTAAAAAAAAGTAATAATGACTTTGATAAAATAAAAGAAAATAAATTTGATTAGTGGAATTAATAACTTGTGTAGGAGGCTAGCTAACTATTTTATTAGTTGAAAATCGAATATATGTAATAAATGCTGCATTGGAAAATGAAAACGACATATACGAGGAAAACAATTCTTAAAAAAATAAAATATTATGAAACATAAAGTATAATTGATTTAATTAATATACAATTTTAAAATATGTATATGTATTAAAACACATAAAAAAGGCATAGATAACATAGCGTAAAACAATTTATCGTGAATTTTTATAACAATTCATTGAATTTTTACTTTACATATTCAAACCCATCTAATTCTGCGTACTCAATCACATGTATGTCTAATCCAAACAGTGACTTGGTGCAATTCTGATTGAACGCAATAATTTCATTTCATTACCAAAGATTTTAGATTTGAGTTCTGATCGACAATGCATGCATTAAAGATAAAAATGGACTGACAGAAACGAAATGGGCCAAATATACGACAGCAAACAAAATCTCTACATAATTGCGATTCATAAATTGGCGGAGTCCTAAAAGACAAAAATGCCCCACGTGACAGTCGATTTACACGAGTTTTTTTATTTGGAATAAACCATAATATTCCAAAGTTGCACCGTCAAACGGTTCATTTGTTTACTCTATGTTTTAACTGCATGAAGTAAACAGAACAAGTCGCACCTCCAACCCAGTAGACTTCGGGATCAAAGGATAATCATGTAAATCACTTGATTTATGGAGTTAAAAATGATAAAAGGCTTGATATATTTGTAGGTTAGGGTACAATGTATTATTAAAATAATAGCTTTGATCTTTAAAAATAAATATTCATCTGAAAATAATATTATAAAATTTACTGTGCATATTTGTATTGGGTTTTTTAGATTTCTATTGAACCGGAAATAGATTTTATTTTCATTTTAAATAAATTAATAAAATAAAATATACTTTTTAAATAATTTAAATTGAAATAATCGGATATCCGATTTTGATTTATATGGTCTACCCATAGAAATAGTTCATCTTTATCGTATATCGCATACATTATATTTTATATATTTATATATACATATACTATATTTATGGAATAAATTTATTCTAAAAATTATTTTTCAAAATTATTTAAGGGTGAAATGGTAAACACGTGAGACTCAAAATTTCGTGTTTGGCGATCTTCTTTTCCTCTATTTTTTGGTTGTTTGTTGTTCACGAATTCAGGATCGTATTTCAAATTTTTCTTCTGTATATTTTTGATAAACCATTATTTATATTGATGCAAGAGGATTTGTTTGGAATGTAAGAAGCTTATTTTACATCTCTTAATCTACCATTAATTCTATATCTAAAATCACATAGACAAAAGATTGATATTTAAATAAGAAAAAAAATTGATCCACAGAGTTTAAAATAAATTGTCTTATTCGAAATAGCCTTTGAAGATCTATTTAGTGTCCGGTACTGCATGATTTTACTATGCGAGAACTCTGAATCATTCTATTGAAGCTCATCTTTTTCATGATAAATGATACACTCGCCCCTAACAAAACCCAATCCAACAGGAAAGTTTGAATTCATCAGCCCTTTCGATACAATCAAATAAAAATCTCCAAATATGTTGTATTATAGGAGTCCAAACTATTTTATTGAATATATCTTGCTATACCGATTGCGGGTCAATGACCTCTTATATCTTCCATTTTACAAACTTCGATTCATATTTTTCTTAGAGCAATCTTTGATCAACGACAGAACATGATCCTTTTTGTATAATATATTAGGGATTCCTTAATTCAGACGAAAACAACAATATGACTCGATTATTATCAAACTAAATGCAATTTTTTATGTCTGTGAGAACCACATTGCAACTCTCACTAAATTTAACAGATCTTCGAATGCATAAAGTTTTAAAAAAGCATATTATTGTGAGGATCCGAATTTAAATTCTCTGCCAAATTGGGACTCGGCTTGGTGGTCTGGAACCTACACATTACCCTCTCACTTCTCCACCAAGACTGGAAAAGCTGACATTCTTCTAAGTAAAACTCATATCCCAGTTCGAGTCTTTTACTCTTAAGAAAAAAAATTCATCAGATTTGCCACAAGAAATTTGAAACTCAACCCTCTAGAAAGAAATCGAAGGGTACCATGGCCGATGTAAGCTCTAAAGCTACCGAGGGTACTTCAAAACCTTGCGACGCGGAGGCTAGAAAAAAAGTCTAGGACGCCTAAGCTTTTGAGACCATATTCATCATAATGGTCTTAGAGCCTCAATAGCTCATTACTCTACATAAAAATCGATGCATCTATCCTCAGTTGGAATTACTCAACAAGCTTCAACACAAGTAGAATATCCTCAAGAACTTCAGGGTTCAGACGATGTCCTAGGAGAGACTACAACCTCACAAAAGGTCACCAATGACATATGTTATTCTGGTATATTTGACTGATGGTTTCGGTTCCGCTTGCACCTCGAGTTTCTGTGGTTCTTAGAGATTTATCGTTGTCTGCCCAAGTCGGGCTTCCATATTATCACTTAACTAACTAATGTAATCAGACGTTATTTGAGTTGTCACTTTTTTTTGTAAAATTTAAGTTATTTTCTTCTTTTTTAGAGTTTCGATGACTATATGGTGGTGTGAAGTATTCATGGAAGGACCAGATGTATGTGTTCGAAAAGTATGCAACCAAACATTGGGGAATATTATTTTCACTACCTTAAACCTCATTCGCTTGGGCTTCTGGCCAATGAATAAGCTTCATGGCTCAGCTAGTGGTCATCCCCATGTAAATCATTCGTTGATTAAACCTACCAAGACCAAATCTAAAACCAAAGACTTGGATGCCTCAGTATTTGCCGTTATATGTAATATTTTGAATAGCCTGCTATCACCTGCAAGGAGACAAGGCCCGATCAAGCAGTTAAGGCGAGTGCCCAACTTTTTAATCCTAGAAAAAAAAAGGAACCCTCTCAGAAAAAGAGTAAACCCACAATACTGAGCAAAAATAAGGTTTGATGGATACCGGTAGAGGTTCGACAAAGGTTACAGGTTTAACTTGTTAAGTGAGACCAAAGTCCCACATCCCATATCGGTTAAAGATGAGAAAAAAGATGAGTATATAAGTTAAGAATACATCTCCACTAGTATGAGGCCTTTTGGAAGTGGACCAAAAGTAAACTGTGCGGGCCAGTGGGCCCAAAACGGACAATATCACACTAGTATGGAGAACTCTATAGGCTCGAAGAATCCTGAAGCAGAGGTCAACTAGCCATGAAATCTCTTGAATTTTCCTAGCATGTCACCAGTTCTAATATGAATCTAAAAATACTACTCTGGTCTAACAAATAGTCTCTTGCCAAAACATGCACGTGGGAAGTCTTTTCAGCACTCAGGGTTAGTCATTTTTAAGTTTTACCCTCTAACATTTATATTTACATTTTAGTTGATAAGTGATTGTTCCTAGTTTTTTAACTTGTACAGACTGTAGCTAAAAATCTTGGTTAGTCACCAGAATTTGTCATGTGTATCAAAAATACCCTTTATCTTTTTTTGTATCAAAACTGTCATTTGTTTTGGTTTTTTTACATCCGTAGTCACCCACGGGTGACCACAGATGCAAATCTAGACAAACAAAAGTGACCACATATGCAAAACGAAACAAAATATGACTGTTTTTATACAAAAAAATATCGGTGGCATTTTTGGTTAAAAACAGTTCCTAGCGGTGGATCTATGTAGTGGAAAGTAGAGCTCGCAGTCCTCTTTTACCTCAAACCACCTTCAAACCCTTCTTTTTCATCCTACATTTTGATCTTTACGGAACGAATTGGTTCACGTTCGGATGTTGGAATCTGGTTTTGGATAATATCTATTTGTTCAAACCACTTTTGGTCTTGTATTTTAGTAACGCATGTAAAGTGTTTGATGAAATATATGAGAGAGGTATCGTATTGTGCTCCAACATTGATTTGGTTGTAGAAAAATATTATAATACGTAGTTATAGAACGTAGGCAAGGCACCCGTACTCACTCATATTCAAATGGTGTAAATTTTTTAATTGGTTTTTTTTAGAGAGAGAGTAGTGGTTTACCACCTAAACCCCTAAACCTTTTTCTTCCCCTAAACATCAATTGTTTAGGCATTAGAGTTATTATTGTCTTTGCAAAATTTATTTCATTGTCAAGGAAATATCCATGACATTCCCCTCCCTCAAGAGGTGATTAGTCTCAAGTGGGAAGAAATGCTTGGTGTCTTAAGTGGTTGCTCTACTTTATTTTTCGAGCATGTGTTTTTTCTTACCTACATCTTTTTAAGTGTGGTTGATGCAACGAAATATAGAAATAGAACAAATGATAAAGAAAATAATATTGGGTTTCAAGAACGCGATTCTTTTTGGCTCAAATTTTGATTTTTATTATCTCAAAAAATACAACTACTAGTTAAATTAGGATTTGGAAGCCTAGGAATCGTCAGAAACCCTAATACAAAATAAGGAAATAAAAAAATATGTATCAAAATTACATCATATCATATATGAATATAATAAGAATCGATTTATTAATTAAAATATATTCCAAAAGTAAAATATAATAAATATGAAAAAAATATTCATTAGTTGAATTTAAATAATGGGCTACATCATTCTTTCGTGGTTTATAAGAATTCGCCCTCGAATTTGCCCATTATTTAAATCTAGTTATTTTATTGTTTCTTCTAAAAAATACATTTTGTTGATGCCTTGTTTCTATCAAATGTGTTCTTCCATTGCATAGTGTCCCCGGATTTTCAGTTGAAGTTTGTTCCAACTTCAATTCTAGTTTAGCAATGTCAGCTTTGAAATCTGACACAACAGTATCAATCTTACTGGTAAGGGATTATCTTATAGAAGCCCATGTGTCTTCTCTCGTAGTATTTTAATATACATATTTTTTCATTAGTTCATTTTCTTGTAACATGTTATCAGAAAAAGGGTGCCCAAATGTAAAGGAATGACGAAGTGACCTTTCGTGTTGTTATTAACTTGATTTCATGTATCTATTGTATCTTTACTAGCTCACTCTTTTTCTATCTTTTTGATTTAAATATCTAACTTTATCTGCGGGTTCTTCTCTTCGAATTCAAATATCCATCTTCCTGGTTCAAATATATAATCGTATCTTCAGTTTTTTTAATATAATAAAACCTTTTATTTTAAAGGTCAATCTCTTTATTAATGAATTAGCTTAAAAGTGCCTCATTAAAAAAAACCATATGCGCGACCGTAAGGGGAAAAAATGCACCACCACATTATAGACTCTTCTTATAAATTTTTAAATTCTCGATATTCCAAGGGTGGTTCAATATATTTTTATTCATATCTCTAAACTGGTACGCCCCGTGATGTTCTCTGAAAATAACTTTGTACAGTACATCCCAATTCAGAGATAGTTCTCCTTCATTTTTATCCTTTGACCCTTGAAATATTTTCTTCATAATCAGATCTTCTTCTCACAAAACTATTTGCTTTAAATTTAAATCAAATAGTCTCTTAATTAAGCTTTTATAATACTCTACCCTAACTCAAGCCCAATTTTGACGTTCTTCTTTTATTATTGAGCTATTTCGAATAATATTTTATTATATGATTTGGAATGATGATATTATCTAGAACCAAAAACTTTCATCTTGTATACCAAAGAAAAAAAGGTTTCTCTTATAGCAGCCTTAGGGGTTTTCCTATATGCCTAAAGAAGCTATGATAATTTATCTTGATATTTTCCCTAAACATGCTCATCAGTTCGCTTGGCAAGTGGCTCGTATTAGCATACTTCTAGAAGATTTCATATCCTTGTAAAATAGATTCACCATTTGCAGCTAACTTTTTCCAATAAAAACCTATGAGAAGCACGCGTCCGATCAAATTACTATTCCATAATGAGCCCCGGTAACCCCTTTATAAAAATATCTAAGAATATAAAGTGTTTCTTCCTTGTTCAAATATCGTAGCATCAACCTCGTAGTATTTTTCATATAAGACTTCGTCAATGATTACATACTTAACACCTTATATTCTTAATACTTTGGCCTCACTTTATCCTTTTGAGAGTATCCGATCTTTATTAATTATAAAATACTTGTGTCTCAAATCTTCACCTATTCTATTTATGAGACCTCGATTTCGTGACCTCTATTCTCTTTATATGGCCTTTTATGAATGATAACGAACAGATTATCTCATGAAACTGATATATTTGATAAATAATATACAACCGAGTTATTTAGACGATGCACTTGTTCATATTCTACCATTTCAGATTATTTTAATGTGTTTAAGTACCCTTCATACTTTTTTTATTTTCCTCACATGCACCTTTAGCGTCACTTATTGCTAGCTTCAAATCCAATATTACCCGAACCATTTTCGCTCTGCAGATACTAGCCAAATTCAATCCACCCAAAACAACCTCAAGTTCTGCCACGTTATTAGAAACATTGAACCCGAATTTTATCGATTGTCTAATTTCATCATCGACTGCTTCTTTAAGGATATTCACATCTCCACCTCCACTAAGACCTAAAACCCCATCAACTTCAGTCATCTATCAAGATCTATTGTATGGAATGACTCCATACCCTTGTCATCAATAGTTCTTTCTCCGATAAACTTGTTTATAAAATCTACAACTGCTTCAACTTTGATTGCAATACGAGGTTCGTAAAAAATCTCATACTCTCTCAATTATATAGACCATCATGTGACTTTTTCTGAAATATCTGATTTTTGCAGTACACTGCTCTGAGGAAAAGAAATTCGTAGAATAATGGTATGGATCTAAAAGTAATGCCTCGTCTTACTTGCATCTACCACCAGAATTAAAGCCAAATTTTTAAATTTTAAATATTTTTTCAGCACCGATTGAGATTTTACTTACGTAATACACTGGTCTTTAAATTCCTTCGTTTTGTCTGATTAAGGCATCACTTACAACATGATTGGACACAGACAGTTAGAGCTATAATGGTTCGAATCATATTGCAGCTGATATAATTTGTGTTAAAGTCAAATACTATTTCAAAGCACAACGCCTAATTTAAATATTCATTCCACCTAAACTTCTTTGCCTCTTTAAGAAAACAAGATAATCAAAAGATTGTCTTTTCTTCTCTTTTTTTCACCCATTAGTTTTAAAAAAACGACCATTTACAGTTAATAGAGTTACTACTTTATATAAATTATAATATGATGCTTCTCTCCATTTATCCATCAATTATAAGAAATGGTAATTTATAATTAATGGATATAAATAAAACTAAAATTTGAAATCTATACATAAAGTTACCAAAAACTAATTATCTATTATTTATAAAAAATAATTTAAATGTTTAATAATATTATCTGATTTGATTTAATTTAACTTTTTTGTATCATATTGATTAAAATTTTATTTATTTATTTATGTATTTAAATTATTTTTTGTTTTCTTTAAATTCTCAGTTTTTATCATTTTTCTCCAAACACAACTTTTTTAAAAATTAAACTTTTTATTTGCTCTTTTATCTCTCAATTTCTTGATAAACGCACCGATAGTATTTTATTATTATTATTAAATCAAACTAATAACTAAAATAGTATAAAAGGAAAATAAAATCAAGGATAAAGATTCTTTGATCAATTTATGATCAACCAAGGGAGTAGGCAATATCATCGATAAATACCATGTGTCATAAAGGAAATAACAAGCAAACATCAACGTAACTTATCCTAAATAGAAGCAATAAGAGTCTAACAACAAGATAGTAAGAGACAAATATACCCAATGGAAGATAGAGATCGATATCAAGAGGAAACGAGAAGAATGAGGTCTCGTCATCCTAACAATAGTTAGAAGACTCAGATGGTTTAGGTCAGCAAAAAGACATATTTTATGTATATATATAACAATTTTTTAAAATTAAAAAAAATGTTGATTCGAACCAAATTGAGTTGACTCAAGAACATCTCATTCAGAAAAGGTGAAAATAATATTTTTAATCAAATTAAAATGAGCTTGCTAAGGAAGTGTCTTTCAAATTAAAAGGGAGCCCACTCAGCAAAGTTTATTCAAACCAAATAAATCTCACTTAAAAACTTCTCACTCATTCAACATCAACCCATATTCAGTACAACCTCAAGGAATCGAGACAATAATACTCCAATTACTTCAAATTAATCAAAAGAGTTTATAAAATTAAGCAAAGGATTATGATAACATGTATCACTTTCTATAAGTTTTTTTAGAAATGTTGCATTTCTAGCTCTTGCAACAAGTTTGATTTCTCTTGTTTCCTTGCTTAAACCTTTTATATTTTTATTTGTTTTAACTTTATCAACTCTTTGCTCATGCTAGTTCATCCCCATTTACTCAAATTGTTATATAAAATGGCGAAAAAATGAACAAGAGTCTTGTTGTGCAAATGCGTTATGAAGAAGATGATTCATATTGTAAAGGAATGGTATAACCTTTTATTTGTCATCACAAAAGAGTTGATGCAAAACCCTTGCTTGTTGAATACATTTATAAAACAAATTAGAGTTGTTTCCGATATTGCTTGCGACAATTTTTCATTGGCAATTATAATGTTTAGTCATTGAGATATTTAAGATAACATATGTTAATTGTTCACTTGAGAATACATAAATGATACATATTTTTTATTAATCCTGCGAGTATCTTCCTAATTATGAGTATAATCAAAGAGAAGAGATTGGGCTATCCTATTGGATGCTATTGTTCGATTTCCTTAAAGGGGTATAAACCTTTTAGATGATGAGAAAGATGAAGTAGTTTTATTTACGAATATTCTTAATGAATGCGTTAAGTTTCCATTTTGTTAGTATGTACCAAATAAATTAGTTCCACATGTTTGGATTTTGTTGATAAAAAGTATTATCCTTTCCTAAAACGTTTATGATCGATACAACCTCATAAATTTTCTTGATTTGAATACTATTATAATCCATAAATGTAATAGTTTTAATTCTTAGATATTGATATGAAGGTTTTAGATGACCTCTCCGTATGTAATAATGCGTTGGTGATTAAATTTATCAATACATTTGGTTTTTGGGAAACATATATTTATAAAAATGTACACTTTTTCTGTCTGAATTAGGAGATGAAAGTTAATCCTTTTATATATGATTCATAAGCATATGCTTTTGTGCAAATAGTATGTCTTTACCATTCTTTTTTTTTGCATATATACCAATGTTAGATATTAATTTGAAATTCTGGATGGATTACACATATGATTAATGTGTTAATATTGTGGAGGCAATGTCTACTTTCTAATACCACTATGAATCTATACTTGTTCATGAATAATTGTAAGTGGTGGTATGTGACACAGTATTTATTAGACTAGAAGATTTTATAGTTTGTAAGCATAATATTTTAAAATGTCATGTTAAGAAAATATCAAAGAAAAAAATGGCTTCCAAGGTTGCTAAAACTAGAAACTCTCATGCTAAAAAGGTTGATATTAGATACTCTTCTTATAGAAGAGCATTTTCTAAACTGGTGCTTTTAAAAATGATAAGGCCGAAGGTTCTAGGCCAAAAGAGAAAGTATAATTCATATTTCCTTAAATATGGGTTGTCGTGAGATATCAAAAATATATTTTGTTGAAAATAAATTTGATGTTTCATGTGTCAACATGTTTCGAAAAAATGATATTGTTGATGGTTTGAATGATTCACTTGTCAAAAATGAATATGTAAGGATCCAAATTGTAAAAGTTAAAAAAATGACGCTGATCTTTAACGAGATTTTGAGACTACTTATGTTGGGTATATCATAGAGAGAGTTTGGTCTATGAGAAAAAATCTTAGGGAAGTCCTAACAAATTTGTTGGAGACGAATATCATTAAATGGTAGGTTATGGTATGGGAATCATAGAGCACATCAGTGAGAGTAAGACTCCAAATGAGATTATTGTTGTATACTATAAGTTGTTGCGTGATGCTGATGAACCTGTTTATGAAGGTTGCACCATAATGTCTAAGTTAGCATTAATGTCTGAACTTATCAACTTGAAATCCAAGACACAGATTTCCAATTAGAACCACCAACTTTATGTAACTATTATGAAACGCTTTACACCAGACAGAGATAATAATATTCTTTTAACATATTGGCAATCCAAGAAGGTGTTGATGCCTCTCCGTCTGTTTCACCAAAAGATAAAACATGTATTGATAATTGTATGTTTTCTTATAGAGATGCAGACAACATGGAATGTTTTTCACCGTGCGGTAAGTCATGTTATAAAGTACAACCTAATATAAGGAAAGATCTGGCTCAAAAGGTGTTAAATTACTTTCTTATAGGACCTCGATTGTAAAGATCTTATATGTCGAGAATATAACATGGCACCATTGTAATCCATTTGTTGACAGTTTCATGACACACCCCAAGCTATGGTGGCACCTACAATTATTTCGATAATTGTCATCCAGAGTTTGCATCAGAACCTCATAATGTGAGAGTTGGATTGTCGGCAATGATGTAGGTTTATAAGTTTCCATCTTATTTATACATGATGGATCTATACATATTTATTGCACTTATAATACATGCTCCTTGGACTCCGTGAATAGATCTTGATATGTTCATATTGCCTTTAATATACGAGCTTAAGTACCTATGGGGTCATGGTGTCATGACAAAAGATGTTGAAAATATAACAAATTTTATGACGCGAGTAGCGCTAATATAGACGATCAATGATTTTCCCCGCTTACGTCATGTTATCTAGTTGGAGTACGCACGATAAATTGGGTTGTCTGTATTGTATGAGTGAAATAAATACATATTACCTTATGATAGGTAAGAAGGTATGTTGGTTTGATTGCCATCAGAAGTTTCTTCGTTCGTACCATCCAAACATGAAAAATAAAGTTCTATTTTTTAAAGGCAAAATGGTTATGCATGTTTTTGAAAATGAGCAACTTACAGGGGGTAAAACACTAGATTTTGTTTCACATTGAACTACTTCAAATAAATTTGGTAAATTAAATCGGAAGATTAAATCATTCGGATATGGTACATACCATCATTAGACAAAGAAACGTATTTTTTGGAGCTAACTTATTGGAAGGACAATTAAATTAGGCACAATCTTCAATTGATTCATACCAAGAAAAATTATTTGGAGAGCCTGATGTTCACTATCATGGATGTTAAATCAAAGACTAAGGATATAACAAATTTGGGGAAGATATGGAATTTTTATGCTCAATGGCCTATTGCATCTTTTGGATCATCCAAGGTTAAGAAAGGTTAAACCCAAGGCTAATTATGTACTTAACAATAACTAATAACATGGAGTTCGAACATGTCTTAGAAATTTGAAGCTATCAAATGCTTCCATATGTAATCTATCACGCTGCACAGATGTAGAGAGTTTTGTTGGATTAAAAAGCCATGATTGTTATATCCTTATGGATACATTATTACATGTTGCATTTTGTTATTTGTTAGCTAATCAAATATGCGAGGAAATGGTTGATTTGTATCATTTCTTCCTAGAACTCTGTTCATCAACCCTTCATATGGAACATTTACTTGTGCTAGAGAAAAATCTAGCACAAATAATATGTAAAGTGGAGAAGATATTTCCTCTAACGTTCTTCGAGGTAATTGAATAAATTTTTATTTATTTTCCATGTGAAGCACTTAAATGGTGGACCTTATCAATATGGGTGTATGTATCCTTTTAAATCATAAGTTATTTCTTAGATTTTAATAAATGTTTACGTTTTTTGGTAAGTTGAAACTCATGAAAACCATTGTTTAAACTTTGTTAGGTATCATAATAAACTTAAACGCATGGTGACTCAAAAGACATATGTTGAAGCATCCACCTCACAAGCATACCTTCTCAAAGAGGTGTCATCGTTTTGTGGGATATATTTAGATGAAATTGTGCAAACTAATCAGCAACAACCACCAAGGAATGGCGATAGAAGGAAAGTGGAGGTTGATGAACGATTATCAATCTTTCGGCATCTCGAAAAAACAAAATATATGTAAGAAAAAGCTTGAGTACTTGTCTGAAAAATATTCAGATATGTTACACATATATGTGTTGAATAATACCCTAAACTTGTCACTATTATAGAGTGAGTTTTGATTGAATTGTCACAATATAAAAATTGCATTACTAATTATGTCGAGATTATTTATTAAAGTAACTTTGTTGTTTATTTTACGAATCTTGTAACGCATAACTTCTTCAACCCAATCCCGATTCTAGTACAGTGGAACTTGATCAATACTTCATAGAAATATTTTGTAATAGGTGGAAGAATATGTAATATTCAATCCACTTGTTACTTCTTTTATTAGTGATGCAAACAGATTAGTGCTAGAATTTATGAAGACAGGCGATCACCCGAAGAATACAGCGCATTAACAGTTTCGGAGCTCCCGATGTCCGATTTTGACCCACATCACCTTATTGCGAAGGGAACGACGCCACGAGTTGAAGTCACCAGCTAGGCCGTGACATATGGCGTTTTTAGGAACTCGGAGTCATTTACTATTTTATTTCGTTTTTTATTACTTTTGGGCATTTTTGGTATTTTCGTATTATAATTTTCATTCGAACCCTTATTTAAACAGACTTTGTTTACGATGTAAGGCAGTTGAATTTTGATAAAGAAAATTAGGGTTTCCCTATATTAGCTTCTCTGCGTTTACTCTGTATCATATTGGTATCAGACACATGCAGTCCTCCAAGATGGTGCAAGGAAGACCCAGAGGTCGCAGCGGCATTGCTGTGGAAAGAGATGCGAGTGATTTCGGAGATCGCGAGAATGCTGACCTGCACCGTTAGGTCGAGTATCTTTCCCGTCAGATGGATGAACTTAATACCAGGCAACACGGTGTGGAGGATGAAGGTCCCGCTAACCCTTTTGGAGAAGGGGCGGAACAGAATGCTTATGAGGACCGCCGTTGGGAGCTTGGATTTAAGGTCAACATTCCTGACTTTGATAGTGGCCTTCGGGCGAGGAGTTTGTTGATTGGTTATCCCAAGTTGAGGAGGTGTTGGACTTCAAGGAAGTTCCTAAGGAGAGACGGGTAGCTTTGGTTACCATCCACCTGCGCGGTAGGGCACAAGCTTGGTGGCAGCAGGTGAAAACGATCCGTGCGCCTAAAGGCAAGGAGAAAGTACGTAGTTGGGAGAAATTCAACAAGAAAATCCGCAAGGCATTCTTTCCTTATAATTTCCAGCGAGAATTATTCCAGCGTTTCCAGAATCTTCGTCAGGGGTCACGCTCTATGGACGAGTATACAGAGGAGTTCTTTCAGTTGCTTGCTCGTTCGGATGTGAACGAGTCATCACATCAGCGGGTATCCCGCTATATTGGTGGGTTGTGCCCTCAACTCCAGGATGTGTTGAACATGTTCGACCTGTTGTCTGTTTCGGAAGCTCATCGGCATGCCCTCCAGGCAGAGAAACATTTGGCTCGACGGACCCAGATTGGTGTAGGTGGTGCTCCTACAAGGACCTCAGCGACCGCACCAGTTCAACGTCCAACCCCTAATCAGGCCCCTCCTGGGCGCGATGCGACCAGCCGTTCTTCTGGTAAGTTACGTTGCTTTGGCTGTGTTGAGTTAGGGCATCATCAGGTAAAGTGTCTGAATGCTGTGTTTGAACCGACCCCCATTGTTCCTGATGGCCTTCCGAAGTTTGATACGTATGATGATGATGTGACTGAGGTCGCGGAGGAGGTTGTCACTGGTGATGTTGGTGCAATTTTGATGGTACGACGCACTTTTCTTTCCCTTCGTGTTCTTGATCAAAGTGACTGGCTGCGGAATAATGTGTTTCAGTCCACTTGTACGATTGGCGGTAAGGTGTGCACCTTCATTATTGATGCTAGTAGCTGTGAGAATGTAATTTCCAAGACAGCGGTTTCGAAGCTCGGGCTGAAATCAGAGTCGCACCCCAAGCCATACAAGCTGGCCTGGCTGAGTAAAAATACTGATATCACTGTGTCTCAACGTGTGCTTGTATCATTTTCTGTGGGGCAGACATACCGGGATGGGGTATTTTGTGATGTAGTGCCTATGGACGCTTGTCACTTATTGCTTGGCCGCCCTTGGCAATATGATTTATCTGTTGTGCATGATGGTCGTACGAATACTTATTCATTCTTTTTTCGGGGTAAGAAGATTGTTCTAATGCCGCCAAAGCCTCAATCCCTCAGCATTGGCTATGGTCCTTCCACAACGACCTTGCTGTCCCATGCTCCTTTTCAGGCAGATATAGAAGAAGCTGGTGTGGTCTTCTTGTTGTTTTGTGATCCTATTGTGACTTATTCTCGTGCGAACCCTAGCCCTGTAGTTTAGCCTCTTTTGCAGGAGTTTGAAGATGTGTTTACTGAGACTCCCCCTCCCCCCCCCCCCCCGAGTTCAATATCAAATCGACCTGGTTCCTGGTGCTGCTCTCCCGAATCGGCCACACTATCGCATAAGCCCGAAGGATCATGAGGAATTACGTCGACAGGTGGAGGATTTGTTGGATAAGGGCATGTTTGAGAAAGCCTCAGTCCATATGCAGTTCCGGCGTTGCTAACACCGAAAAAGGATGGTTCCTGGCGTATGTGTGTGGACAGTCGAGCTATTAACAAGATAACTGTTCACTACAGGTTTCCTATACCTTGTTTGGATGATCTTTTATACCAGTTGGGTGGTGCTTCAGTTTTCAAAAAGCTTGATTTGTGGAGTGGATACCATCAGATTCGGATTCATCCTGGTGATGAGTAGAAGACGGCTTTTAAGACGTGTGAAGGACTGTTCGAGTGGCTGGTGATGTCGTTTGGCCTGTCTAACGCGTCGAGCACTTTCATGCGTGCCATGAATTAGGCATTGAGGCTTTTCATCGGTAAATTTGTTGTTGTTTAATTCGATGATATTCTGATCTATAGCGCTAACCCTTCTGTGCACTTGTCCCACTTACGTGAGGTGTTATTGGTGCTGCGTCGGGACAAGTTTTATGGTGCTGCTGCCAAATGCTCGTTTATGTACCCATCTGTTCAAGTTTTGGGGTATATTGTCTCTGTTGAAGGGTTACGAGCTGATCCGAGCAAAGTTGTTGTAGTGGACCAGTGGTCTCGACCTAGTTCCATCACTGAGGTTCGCAATTTTCATGGTTTAGCTTCTTTTTATCAGCGTTTCATTCCCCAGTTCAGCAGTGTTATGACCCCGATTACGGACTTCATGAAGGGCACGAAATTTGAATGGTCTGAGGATGCTGATGCGACGTTTGCAGCGATTAAACGACGTCTCACCACTGCACCTATTCTGGTGCTGCCCGACTTTTACTAGCCATTTGAGCTTCATTGTGATGCGTCTAAATTTGGTATTGGGGTAGTTCTTTCCCATTTGGGGTGTCTTGTGGCTTTCTTCAGTGAGAAACTGGCGAGTGTTAAGCTGCGATTTAGTACATATGATATTGAATTTTATGTTGTGGTTCAGACCATCAAGCATTGGCGTTATTATTTTTTTCAGCGTGAATTTGTGCTATATACTGATCATGACTCTTTGAAGTATCTTGGCAGCCAGGACAAGGTCTCTCATCGACACGCTTCTTGGATAACTTAATTGCAGCAGTTCACTTTTGTCATCAAGCACAAGGCCGGTATTACGAATCGAGTTGCTGATGCTCTGAGCCGTCGTCATAATCTGCTGACTGAAATGCAAGTTCATGTGCCTGGCTTTGATTCTTTTGTTGACCTTTATGCTATTGACTCGTTTTTCTCTCGGGTTATTGAACTGAATCAGCAGGGGACACAATCTGATTTTTTAATAGAGAATGGATTTCTCTTTCGCGGGGTATAGTTGTGTATCTCTTACTGTAGCTTGCGTCTTCAGTTGATCAAGGAGGTGCATGTCGAGGGTCATGTGGGCCGTGATAGGACATACCAGTTGTTGTCCGCATCATAGTTTTGGCCTTCGATGCGTAAGGAAGTTGGTCGTTATGTCTCTCGTTGTCGAGTTTGTCAGTTTGCCAAGGGAACATCAACGAATGCGGGTCTTTATTTGCCGTTGCCAATTCCTACTCAGCCCTAGACCGACATCAGTATGGATTTTGTTCTTGGATTACCCCAGAATCAGCGTGGATTCGACTCTATTTTTGTGGTGATTGATCATTTTTCTAAGATGGTACACTTCATCCCATGTAGAAAGACATTTGATGCAGTGTGTGTCGCGTAACTTTTCTTTCGACATATGGCGTTTTTTGGGCATTCAGAGTCGTTTACTATTTTATTTCGAATTTTTATTACTTTTGGGCATTTTTGGTATTTTCGTATTAGGGTTTTCATTCGAACCCTTATTTAAACAGACTTTGTTTACGATGTAAGGAAGTTGAATTTTGATAAAGAAAATTAGGGTTTCCCTATATTGGCTTCTCTGCGTTTACTCTGTATCAATTAGTCACTATTTGCTTGCTCGCATTGTTTAAAATGTATATAGATATAATCGACCATTGTATTAGTAATATTGATTTAATTAAAGAGCTTTCAGACTTTCTGAATGTTCTTATTCGTGATAGGTGCTTAGTGGTATGGTTTTTCTTTTGACCTAAATAGTATAAGAAATTTCATGACTCATTTATAGTTATTCGGAGTATATAAAATATAAAATTCAAACTTATAAGCATGTAATAATGTTGTGTGTACTACATTCATTTCCTGAACTTTCCGCTAGTAGTCCCTAACTGTATTTGTATTTGCAGTAGTAATTTCTCTAAGGTTTGAGGAGATGAAATTAGTATAAGAGAAAAATTATGTGTAATATGTAGTAGTAATTTACAGAAGGTCCATCATTGTATTTGCAGCAGTGATTCCTCTAAAGTTGGAGGAGATAAATTTCGTATAAGAGAAGGATTATATGTAATTTTCAACAATAATTTGCATAAGTCGAGATTGTGTAAGTTCATGTGTTGTTTAAAAGTGCAAATACATCTATGTTGTTTGACTATTTTAAGAATAAAAAGTAACCATTCTTATATTCAGATTTTACACATGTTTTCATTTGTCATCCATTTAGCCTTTAGTTATCTTATAATTTATTTTTATGTGATGGTTTTTGTGAGGGTTCTATGCTTACTTACTTCAATGGTTATTCTAAGGTTGGTATAAATATTCATATAATAGACTAACGAATATCAACATTTGCCAAAAGTCCCTAATACGTGATTTGAAAGTTTGAAGGATATTATACTAATAGTTACATCTTAGACACAAAATATGGAATAGAAAATAAGACAAATAATAATGGTGTCATGGCTGAAGAGACATACAATAATGATGTTAATTCGTTAGACTATTATGGTCAAATAGCATAAATTTGGGAGATGTCCTATGGTGGGGTAATAGAATTGATTGTCCCTTTAGATATGATTGGTTTAGTAATAATAAGATCAACATGCGAGTTCACCTTACAAACGGTTTGAATAAATTTGGTTGAAGAAGTCAAATATCACAACATGATCCATTCATCTTGGTTGCACAAGCTCAACAAATCTATTTTTTAGATTATATATCAAAAGAAGTATCTCATAAAGAATAGATAGTTGTATCCAAGACAAGGTCCAAATATAGTATCAACATGACATATATTATTCGAACCAAATATGAAAAAAGAAGTATTTGGTGAGGATAATTATCGCCTGAGGGTAGACTTGTAATTTGTCTGATGTTTTAAGGAAGTATGTAGGTGTTTTGTGTTTAGAGTAGAGAGTAGAGGGAGAATTAAGCTGGCTGGTTGCAGTTAATTTTCATTACTCATATTTAATGCTGGTGGTTGGGTATTTATACCTCTACACTTGGGCCCTTATGGGCTTTCGGGTCATGTTTAATGGACCCGGGTCATGTTTAAAGACCCATGAGCTCTAAGTAGGAGAGCAAGTAGCTTAGTCAAGAAGTGTTAAGGTTTTTTAGTACTTTTGTCATAGTTCGAACAGCCCTATTGGCTAAGTGTTCAAAGTGCTCTGTCCGGTCCGGAGGGCTAGGTGCGATCTGTCCCTGTCCGGGGAGCAAGCAGAATTCGGACTCATCAGGAGCCCCTTTTTTAGGTGTTTGTCCAAATTCCTTTGTCAAAAACCTGAAAAACAGTCCGACGTCAGGGGTGATTTGAATCCGGACAGGTCTATCAAATTGGGCTATAGGATTATCCGGACTGATAAAGCTTCATGAATCCAAAATGGTTTTTGCCAGAGTTCGTGGGACACGTGTCGCTCTATGATTGGTTGCTTCAGCCGTTTTTACATCTTGAATTTCGAACCCACCTTCTCCAAAAATAAACCTTTTAATTAAAGGTTGTGACATCAGCGCCGTCTTTAATCATTACCAATCTTTTCGAATTCTCCTAGGAATCAACTTCCTTTTTCAGATTTACTATAAATTCAAACACACTTTCTACTGTTTTACCATCTCTCTCATATTTACTCTGCACTATTTTCTTAAAGCTTTCTCTCTCTAAAGGAAAAAACTTACCCAGATAGTTTATGTTTACAGCGAGGAACACACTGATCAAAGGCGGGTGGCTCAACCTTTCTGAATTAGAGAAGGCACAAAAAGTCGAAAGGGAAAGACGAATAGTAGAAGGGTTACCCACTTCGCCTGTTGATAGACCAATTACTTCTGCCACAGAGTCAGATCAAGGCTCATCTTCTTCTAAAGGCATCAAGCCAAGAAAGTTATTCCACACTAATCTCTCTCCCATCGTTTCTGGTTCTTCGGTTCAAGAATCAGAACCCACTGTCGAGCCAGGGGTAACTGTCACCAGTTTTAAAAAACCCTCACCCTTTATAGCAATTGGGTCAGATACGGAGCATTCCCCTCTAAAGCTAGTTGACCGGAGAAAGGGTCGGTTGGTTAAGGGGAAAGCCTCTAAGAACACTCCCTCAAAGTCAGGGGCAATAGACAGCAGCACTAGGTCAGAGGTGCCTATTAGAGCTCCCCGGGACAGGCTGCCCGGTCCGGAGGGCACTAGTCCAAGTCTTCGAAGAGAAGCATCTGAATCAAAGCCCCAATCGGAGGCCAGAAATCTAGGGGACACTGAAGCCCACCAGTCCGGAGTTCAGGCTGAGCCGGAGCTGAACCCTCCCTCAACTACTGCTACCGAAAACCTTTTAACAATTACGGAGGATGTAATGGACGACTCTGTCGAAGAGGCCCCATTTGAGTCTGAGCCCTTCGGTCAGACCAGTAGTGTTGTTGTTGCCAAAAAAGACAAAGGCAAGGAGAAGCTGTGTTTGAAGCATCCAGATCTGCCGGAGAGTCTTGAAGGAAATGTGGGGCCTTGTTTTCACAAGGTCAACGTCAAGTACCTCCTTGCCCTGCAGAAAATTAACTACGCATTCATCATCACAGCTGAGCTGGGCCGGATGCGTACGAAGTGGGGAATACCGAAGAATGTGAAGATCAGGATCCCCATACATCCGGAGACTCCTATGGACTGCAAACTGAGTGAAGTTGTCATCTTCACTGAGCTGTTCAATTGGGGACTTAGACTGCCCCTGGACCCTGAAATTCTCAGATACTTCCATCTGATAAAGCTTTGCCCGAGCCAACTGAGCCCTAACGCCTGGTATACCCTCATGGCCTGCATCATGGCTTCAAGGCTCTCTGGGATTCCTCTGCCAATGGAGGAGTTTGCTGCTGTGGCCAGTCTCTGTAGAAACCCCCACATCCCCTTTTATCATTTCAATATGGGGGATGATTTCAAGGCTGTGGATGATCTGTTAGAGGCGGAGAGGAATTGGAGGACCCAGTTCCTGTTTGTCAGTGGTGCTTGGGAGAACGGGAAGAAGATCAAGTCCGGAGTGAACCCAAGCCTCCTCAGAAGCAGGTGGAGAAGTGACCGTAAGTCTCCTGCTTTATATTTTTTTCTCTTTCCTTTTTTTTAAAGTTAGTTTAAACTAATTGGTTTTACTTTTGCCTTAGTAGTACTGCCCAAGGAATTCGGTGATTATCTGAAAACCGGGCAGGCTACTTGCACCAAGATCAATGCTTGGGCTGCTGAGAGATGGGGGAACCGGTTCCATGCTGCTTTTACCGGAGGCAACTTAGCAAGGTCTCACTTGTGAAACACCACAGGTCGGAGAGACTTGACTTGGGAGGAGCTCACCACTCAGCCTCCTCCGGATGTTGTGCTTAAAAGAACCCATGAACCAGATGGAACACTCTACTTGCCAGGCCGGGCCAAAGCCCCGAGCAAGATGAAAGGCAAGAAGAAAGGCAAGAAAGTGGCAGGTGGTGCTGATGCAGAGGAGGATGCTCCAATAAACCCGGAGGGGCCAGTCCACAGCCAAATTGATGCTGCTCTCCAGGAAGTAGTGGAGCAGGAGACTAAGAGGCAAGAGGTGCACCCCCCAAAACCTCCAAGGGCTTCCAAGAGAAACCGTAAACAGGGAAGTGAAAGCACAGACCTGGAGGCCAAGAAGAAGAAGATTTCTAAGGGTGACGAGCTTTCTCTCCGGGCCCCGGAGCCTCCTTCCCAAGCTGATCCTACTGACCCAACACTAGGGGAGGAGATACCAGGCGACTTCCATACCGATGAGGTCGAAGGGGGAGGTATCAATATTGACGGGGTCGACATCACTGGTCTGGGTGGGCTTGGTGAGTACTTCATCAATCTTCCCAGAGACGATTTTGCCGGACCTTACCTCCCTCCAAGTACCTCAAACACGGTCACTTTCAATGGTAAGACCTTTATCATTTCTAGTGAAAGGGACGCTATAGCCCACTCTTTCTTAAGCAACGTCCAGCCTGTACTTGCGTTGGAGAAACAAGTTCGGAGTCGGGCAGACATTATCAAGGATCTTAAGTCTGACAAAGAGAGGTTGTCCGACGACCTTCGTACTGCCACTTCAAACGCTGTCATTTTAAAGGAAGAAAATGAGGAGTTGAAGAGAAACCAAGAGGCCAGTACCACAAAAGTCACCACATTAGAGAACACCATCGCAGAGCTCCGGGGGAAGCTGTCCGAACTGGAGAAAGATCTTGTCACCTCAAAGGGGGAATCCAAGGCCAAAGATCAAATTATCACCAACTTGACCAATGACAAAGTTGCTCTCGAGAATACAGTGTATAAGGCTGCCGAGGAGAAAGCTACTTTGCTAAGGGAGCAGGAGGCCAAGATTCAAGCCAAGATCGACGCTTATGCCAACAATGTGATCGACACTCAGGAGGAAATGTATGCCAAGGTGAAGTCCGACATGGTTCTACTCTTCCATGAGAAGTTTCCGAAGAGGAACCTAGGGGATTTATGGCTTTATGTTGAACCTGAGGACCTCCCGTATCATACAATGGCTGAAGGTGACAGGTATGGTTACTCCAGTGCTTCCTCAGATGACGAAGAATACATCGGGGAGAAACCTGGCGAAGAGAAAAGTGATCTCAAAGGGAAAGAAAAGACAAATGAAGGTGAGCCATCTTCAAAGGTTCAACCTTAACTCATGATTCAGTTTTTACTTGTTTATCCAAACTAAAGTCCTTGGAAGGCCAAGGCATTCTTTTTTGTAATTGTGTCC
Source organism: Limnanthes douglasii subsp. nivea (assembly GCA_036936605.1). Taxonomy (NCBI): domain Eukaryota; kingdom Viridiplantae; phylum Streptophyta; class Magnoliopsida; order Brassicales; family Limnanthaceae; genus Limnanthes; species Limnanthes douglasii. Next base: position 60,240,981 of record JAUPFV010000002.1, on the reverse strand, counting down.
GGTATCTGACCGGACAGGTTTTTTGTTCTGTTTTGACAATTCAAAAGTCCTTGGAAGGCCAAGGCACTTTAAGTTATTTTAATGAATATTTTTGTTTTGTGCAATTCTCATCTTCTTTCATTGCTCATTGCAACTTTGATGACTAGAGTTTAAACAGTCTTTAGTTATTTCATAGTGAGAGTGTTTAAGTTCTCCGGCTAGAGTTTAAACAGCCCTTAGTTATTTCATAGTGAGAGTGTTTAAGCTCTCCGATGACGAATATTTAAGTGGCCATCATTCTTTTATTTCAATCCGGATAGTGTGACAAAGTACAAAACTTGAAACACTTGGAAATTTTTTTAAGAAGGCATCAAATTTTATTCAAAAGCCCGGACACCTCATTGAAACCTCCCCGTGCCACCAGGGAGGAAAGAGTATGCCCCCAAATATTTACATGGATGTTTAAACAAGTAAATATTTACACAAATACTACTCCAAGTACATCCAGAGATGTTCGATGTTCCAAGGGTGGGTCAGAACTCTTCCATCCTTGTCTTCCAACCAATATGTTCCAGGTTTAATTCTTTCAACAACCACATATGGACCTTCCCAAGTTGGGGCCAGTTTTCCGAACAGCTTTTCTTTAGTGTGTAAAAAGACTTTCCTTAATACCTTGTCCCCTGGTTGGAAATCTCTTCTTTTAATTTTGGAAGCAAACCTGCTTCTCATCAATCCCTGATAGTGTGCAACTCTAAGGTGAGCTTTAACTCGTCTTTCTTCTACCAAATCGAGTTGACCTCTGACTGCCATCTCGTTAGCGTGTTCGGAGAAGTTGTGAACACGAAATGATGGGAGAGTTGCTTCTATGGGAGCTACTGCATCCATCCCATAGACCAAAGCAAATGGTGACTCTTGTGTTGCAGCCCCAGGTGTTGTTCGGTAGGCCCACAAACTAGGCCACTTCCCAGCGGCCCCTTCCAAATTCTTCTTTAAACCGGACAGTATAGTTCTATTAGCCACTTCAACTTGCCCATTCGCTTGTGGGTGGAAAGGTGAAGAGAAACAATGTTGTATACCCCTCGAGGCACATAAGCTCTCCATTTCCATATTGTCGAAATGTGGCCTATTGTCTGTGGTTATCTTTTGTGGGACACCAAATCTGCAACAGATATTGGATAGAATGAATTTTATAACAGATTTTGATGTTGTCCCTGCTAGAGGGGATGCTTCAATCCACTTCGAAAAGTAGTCTATGGAATCAATTATAGTTTTGCGCCCTCCGGACGCCACAGGAAGAGGCCCTACTAAATCCAACCCCCATCGAGCAAAATGAATAGGCTCAGAAATTGACTCTAAAGTAATGGTTGGGACATGAATTTCATTGCTGTACCTTTGGCATGGGTCACACCTTCTTACCAATTCTTTAGCATATTTCATGATAGATGACCAATAGTAACCGGACAGTAAAACGCTTCTTGTTAAAGCCTTGAATCCATAATGGGCTGATCCCTCACCATCATGCAATTCAGAGAGGACTACTTGAGACTCTTCATCCCCCAAACAGCGCAGGAGAGGTTTAGTGTAAGATTTTTTGTTCAACATGTCTCTCAATATGATGAAACCACGAGCCTTGTGTTTCAATGTTCTGGCTAGTGACTTATCCGGAGGCACGATACCATCGGAGAGATATTGCAGGAGAGGAAACCTCCAGTCTTGAGGTTGTTTCACTTGTACTTCAAAAATTTCCTCTTCTTTACCCATACTAAGTTGAATGAAAGGGCTTTCCAGCACATGGTTCCATGGATATGACTCCGTGTATGCTATGGTTGCTAATGAGTCTGCTAGCTCATTTTCTGTCCGGGGTATGTGCTCATAAACAAAACTTTTAAACTTGAGTGCTTCATTTTTAAGGAGGAGTAAATATTTCACAAGCTGCTCCTTTTTAGCCTCAGACTGGCCTTGGGCTTGGTGGATAAGAAGCTGGGAGTCACTTAGTAGCCTGACCCTCTTAGCCCCACAAATATAGGCTAACTTCAAACCAGCTATAGCTGCTTCGTATTCGGACTCATTGTTGGAAGCCCTGAAAGAAAAACATATGGCTTGGTACATTTTGTCACCATATGGAGAGGTCAAACACACCCCTGCACCACATCCCATGGTGCTAGATCCACCATCTGTTCGGACGACCCATACCTTTTTATCTTTCATGTTAGTAGTCTGCTCTGAATCCCTGTCGGAGTGAAATTCAACCAAAAAGTCAGCCACAGCTTGGGCCTTGACTGCTGTTCGAGGAGCAAAGTCTATGTCGAAGTCTCCCAACTCTACTGACCACTTAGTCATCCTGCTTGAAATGTCTGTCTTTTGAAGGACATTCTTCAGAGGAAAAGAAGTCCGAACGATGATGGGATGAGCCTAGAAGTAAGGTCTCATCTTTCTGGCAGCTATCACCAGGGCTAATGCTAATTTTTCAAGTTTCAAGTAACGCCTTTCTGCATCTATCAAACTTTTGCTGATGTAGTACACCAGAAGGGGATGACTATCTACTTCTCTTACCAACACAGCACTGATGGCACAACTTGAAACTATCAAATATACGAAGAGTGTCTCTCCTTCAACTGGTTTAAATAAAGTTTTGGGGGAAGACAGGTGCTTCTTGATCTCATTGAAAGCCTCATCACATTGTGGGGTCCAATCGAATCCCTTTGCACCCTTCAAGGTTTGAAAGAACGAGGCACACCTGTCTGATGACCTTGAAATAAATCTATTTAAGGCAGCTAATCTCCCCGTTAGTCGTTGTACTTCTTTAATATTTCGAGGAGGCTCCATTTGGAATAGAGCATTAAGGTGGTCCGGATCGGGTTGCATTCCATGCTCACTTATAATATAGCCCAGAAACTTCCCGGACTGCACTCCGAACACACATTTTTCTGGGTTTAATTTTAAATTCACTTTTACCAAGTTGGCAAAAGTTTCCTGGAGATCAGCCAAATGCAATTGCTCATCCACACTCTTCACCATCATGCCATCAATGTATACTTCCATATTTCTTCCAATTTGATCAGCAAAAGCTTTGTTTACTAACCTCTGATAAGTAGCCCAACATTTTTTAATCCAAACGACATTACCTTATAGCAATGAAGACCTCTGTCAGTGACAAATGTGGTATGCTCTTGATCCTTCGGATCTACTTGAATCTGGTTGTATCCGGAGAAGGCATCCATAAATGAAAGCAGCTTGTTCCCAGAGGTAGAGTCTACTAACTGATCAATCCGGGGGACCGGATACAAATCTTTTGGGCAAGCTCTATTGAGATCTGTGAAAGTCAATGCACATGCGCCACTTGCCATTCTTATTTTTCACCAAGACCGGATTGGTAGTCCACAAAGGATATTGAGATTCCTTGATGTGTCCCATCTTTGTGAGCCTGTCAACCTCTTGCACAATGACATCAGCCTTCTCCTTAGAAAAAGCTCTTCTCTTTTGAACTACTCGTGCTATGTCTTTCCGGACGGATAGGTGATGTGATATCACTCCTGCTGGAACCCCAGTAACATCAGTATTGCACCAAGCAAAAACGTGCTGATGGCTCTTCAAAAACTTTAACATTTCATTTTTCAAAACGGGTGGCATCTTAGACCCTATTTTGACACTTTTTCCTTCTTCCAGACAGTGAGTCTCTACCTCTTCGACCGGTATCAACACTCTAGGGGTCTCTTTGGGGTCATCAATTTCACCCTCACCCCTAGAAAGCCCCTCAAACTGCTATTGCTCGTTGATACCAACTGCCCCTAGTGTTCGGGGAGCCAGAGCAGTAGCATAACATTCCCTTGCAACCTTTTGACTGCTCCGGACAACACCCACCTGTCCCTGAACAGCATATTTCAAGCACTGGTGGACTGTTGAAGCCACTTCATGCGTCCTAGAGAGCCAAGACCTCCCTAGAATAGCATTATAGCAAGTGGGACAATCCACCACGATAAATAGTATCCTGACCATTTTCTTGAAAGGGCCCTTGACCAATAGAACTTCCTCCTCAAACTCTCCGATCACATCTGCTGAGCTGCCTGTAAAGCCCACAATTGATCTGTCCGAACTCTGAATTACAGCTGGATTTTTCATTCTCTTATATGTGGTTAAGAAAAGGATATTGGCTGAGCTTCCAGTATCCACCAGAATTCTTCTTATGTCATTGCCCCCAATAGATGCTCCTATGACAACAACATCCTCATGAGGGCCAGCTATATCTCTTAAATTATCCTCATAAAAAACAATGAAGGGGAAAGGATTTGGTGACTGATAAGAAGTCATGCCTCCTTCTAGCTGGGTGGCTAAAGTATGAACGTGCCTCTTCCTTGAAGAAGCAGTAGGAGTTGTCATAGTATCCCCTCCAAAAATTGTAAGTGACTCAAAAAACTTAATGAGTCCGGAGACCGTTCTTGAACATTCCTCAATTGCACCCACTCTGTTTCGAGTTGGATCAGGATCCAAGTACTCAGATTCCACATCAAACCTTTCAACTATAACCATGGCTCCCTCCGGACCAGCATTACTTGGACCAACCCGGTCAGTATTGTCAGGCCTGTTACCTCCTCTTCTTTTGACATAAGCCCCCAGCTTTCCCCTTTCAATCAAGTTCTGAACCTTTTGCTTCAAAGCTATACAATCATCAGTGGTATGGCCAGTGTCATTGTGATACTGGCAGAAAGAGTTATTGCGATGCTCCTTGGGAGATTGCAGTGTGGCTGGTCTTCTATAGTGCACCTCCTCCTTTGTTTTATCATAAATGATGGCCACACTTTCTTTTAATTCTGCGAACTACTCCGGTTGGACCTATGGCCCCCTCTTGTTTCTGGATTGTTGACTCTGAGCAGGAGCAGATGGCTGAGACTGAGCTTTGGCCCTACCATGCCCCTGTCCAGTCTCTTTTGTCTTGTTCCCGGACTGATTCTGATTGGGATTTGGTGCCACCGGGGCAGACTTCACCTGCCTGTGCACCCTGGTTTTCTTCGTTTCATCGACATTAATTTGCTTTCCAACCTGATTCAGCAACCCTCCCCATGTCATGGCCTTTTTTCTGGTCACTGAATCAGCTAATTTGCCTGGGTTCAAACCCTGCCTTAGGGATGCTATTGCCACTTGCTCGAACCAATCAGCCAACCCATTCTTGTTGTTCACAAAACGGCTTATATATTCTTTCAAGGACTCATTTGGTTCCTGGGCACAATGGATTATTGTGTCTCCATTGCCCTTTAGCTCTTTACTCCCTACGAATTGCCTTCGAAAGGCCACCCAAAAAGTATCAAAATTCTTAATACAACCCTGAGGCAGGCTGTTGTACCATTTTAGAGCACTCCCTGTAAATGATTGGGAGAAGGCTCTACAAAGTAGCTTATCATCGTCGTCAAAGTTCATCATAAAGTTTTTAAATTGTTCCAAATGGTTGTCCGGATCAGTAATGTCATCGTAATTTTCCATTTTAGTGTTGTCAAACCTCTTAGGGAGGTTTCCGGACAGAATTTTAGAAGATAATGGAGATTGCCTCCAATTTCTACCACGACTGAACACATTATCCTCATTGGGAGTTGCAAAGATACCTGGTTCATCGTGGAAAGCGAAAGGATCCATCAGCATCCGGTCCACATGCCTTCGGCTATGAGATGACCCTTTACCAATATTCCTCTTCATCTTTCCATGTCTATCCCGTTTTCTTGAATATTTCTTGTTTTGTTTTTGCTTCTTTTTAGTTCGACCCTCATCGCTGCTAGAGGATAAGGATTCTTCAACTCCCTCATCGTCCGAAGAGCTGTCAGAAGATTCTGAGCTTGAGTCAGAACTCTCCACTGGCTTAGACCGGTGAGACTTCTTGGAGCTGGTATGAGTCTTTTTGGTACTCACGTGAGTCTTTGAAGGCTCATGCTCCCTGGGGTTATCGGTGTGATGAGCAACTGATGCTTTGGATTTTTCTTTCAAGCCCATCTTAGCTTTTTCTGCCCTTAGAGCTTCTATTTCACCCTTTAGCCTATCACGCTCTTCGATAGTGTACTCATCGTTCTCACCCACCACTTCGAGCAGAGCTGGTGGTACTTCTGGATCGTCCGGATTCATTCGGACAGACTTTCTTTGCTGGTTTTGAATGCTTGATTCAGGCACCCTCTTCTCCCACTATGGTCGCCAATTTGGTGAGGATAATTATCGCCTGAGGGTAGGCTTGTAATTTGTTAGATGTTTTAACGAAGTATGTAGGTGTTTTATGTTTAGAATAGAGAGTAGAGGGAGAATTAAGCTGGCTGGTTGCAATTAATTTTCATTACCCATATTTAATGATGGTGGTTGGGTATTTATACCTCTACACTTGGGCCCTTATGGGCTTTCGGGTCATGTTTAATGGACCCGGGTCATGTTTAAAGACCCATGAGCTCTAAGTAGGAGAGCAAGTAGCTTAGTCAAGAAGTGTTTAGGTTTTTTAGTAGTTTTGTCATAGTTCGAACGGTCCTATTGGCTAAGTGTTCGAAGTGCTCTGTCCGGTCCGGAGGGCTAGGTCCGATCTGTCCCTGTCCCGGGAGCAAGCAGAATTCGGACTCATCAGTATTAGTTGCTAAAACAACACAATAAAGAGTCTTCCATAAAGCTGAAATGCATCCACCAATGTCGTTATAACAAGATATAAACCTAAATTATCCTACGATCTTGTTGATCCTGAACATTTTTAGATTGTTGAAAATGAAGAGTTTAATGATGAGTTTATAAACGATTATGATGGCGTAAATCTTGTTTTTTATGATCAAAATAAGACAAATATTTAAGAACAACATCGATATTGTATTAAATGTTAATAATGTTGATCTTGGACCGATATGTCCCTGTCCGAGGAGCAGGCAGAATTCGGACTCATCAAAAATAAAAATTAAACTAGTTATTTTTCACACGAACTAATATAAAGATTACTTAACCCTAACCATTATTATTTCTCTCTTATAAGTAATTCTACCTCACTTTTTTGAAACACCTAATTTGTAAAATCCTAATGTTCAATATTCTTTTCTAGTCTACTTTCTCGCATTTCTTATGTTCTCATGCCCTTCGTATCGTTAAGGACATTGGTGGTGCTCCTAACAAGATTTCGAAGATATAAAATCTCATTCTCTGTCATTATATATTTTGGTTTGTATTTTTATTAGTGAATACTTTAATAGGTTGACATTATTGTAATCGATTGACATTATTGTGCTTTTTCAAGCTCATAAAATCTTTTCTCCTCACTAAATCAACGTACTATGCATGTGTATTAATCAATTTTATAGTTTATGGTGGTGTTTTGGTTTATGTTTGTGTGTTAATGAATTCGTATTTGATATTGCCATTAAGTTTTCTTAGTATTTGATGTTTATATACTAAGTGTCATGTGTTTTATTATAGTTTGTTCAATTTATTATAGGTTTACATGACTAATTGAAAAGAGTTTGTAAAGAGATGTGGTGTGTGCTTATATGTCCATCTTCGTTTATATTATAACAGTGGTTGTGGATTTGTTTCATTTCGCATTCTAGTTTTTTAAACCTTTAACTTCACGTAAAGTATTTTTGTGTTCCTTTTGATGCTACAACTAAAGTATAAAATCATTGTTACATCAATATTTAAATGATAATGAATAGTTGGGAAAAAAGCCTATTAATTTGTTTTCAGTTTTAAATGTATACAATTAGTGTAAAATTGTTGTGGTATATAATCATATATTTTATCATAAATTCAAGATTATACGATTTTTTTGTCTTATGTTTATAGTTATTAAAGAAGATTTTAGCTCGGAAAATATCAAAAACCACGTCTATTTGGAGCAATGTGTTCAGGATTTGAAACGAGTTAGTTTTTGCTTGATCATATTGGCTATTTCTTTGCTATGTCTACAGTTTTGTTCTTTTATTTTTCAGTCTTGAGAGTAATATTTTTTTAAATTATTTAAAATAATCACTTGTCTTGTTCTGTTCGCGTAATATTCTCACTAAAAAGTGATACTTCACTTGTTTTTTAACAGGGTCGCTCAACATCCTTTAAGTAGATGGACAACCTCTTGAGAATTTTAGTTCAGAAGAAGAGAAAAATTGAATAGGAGGAAGTTGACAAAAAAATACACAAATATTGCTAAAATTCATGTTTGTGACATTAAGTTTCACTTGTTTATTGACTTCTCTTGGTTGGATCATGATTGTATATAACTAATAAGGGACATATAATTCCATTTTAGTCTCCAATTGTATCATTATTATCGAGTTCATTTTTTTGTGTTGAGTAGTTAATTTTTTGTAAATAAAGTGATAATATAGGTATTATGATATGATACGGACTTAAACTCGTGTTACATGTTTGTTTTTAACCTTCTCGGACTAATATTGCGTATATGCTTTTGTCAAGTAGTGTTTGTTGATCTTGGATAATGCGGTATTTGATTGTGCTATGTCTAAAATTTAGATTAGAAATTTCTTGAATTTAAATTGCAGAAGATATAATTATTGCAACTATATTTATATTTATTTACTATTTTATTTTTGTGTTAACATATTTACACACAATATATGTAAATTGGCATATTTCAGTCGGAAACATCCTCTATTAACTTCGTCATATTTTTGTAAACTGAAAGTATTCTTTTTCTTTGTAAAGATATCACTGAAGACTGAAAGAGGGAAGAATGAATAAATGTAGATAAATTAATCAAGGAGTATGGTTAGAAAGAAGTATTGTGCATGTTTTATTGTGAATGATAATTGTATTTACAAATTGTACTTTTAGATTTAGGAATCATAATTTCCTATTCTAGTTTAGTTATATTATATTTCATATTTTGGAATCATGAAATAGAGTTTCATAGCTATGAAGCCCCCTCCATAGCTGCACATTTTTATTTAATTTCTTATTAATTTTAACAACGGGGTTACAACGGATTTTCAGTGGCAACTATAAAGGGTCTGTGACGGATCTGCAATGTTATAAATTACACTTTAATTAATTTCATATTGGTTTCCAATATAATTGCAACAATGTTAGCGAATACATTAGTATTAGTTATTATTTAACCTGATGGAAATGACGTTTGCAACGTCGGACAGTTCAACAAACATAATAACTTGCATGCAACAAACTTACAAAGACATTTGCAACTTCATGACATGGTTCCATCTGAGACAAATTTTAAAACATATTCTGATTGCAAAAATACGGTTGCAACCAAGTTTGGTTGGTGACCGAAGTTAACACAACCGAACGTTCCGATTGCAGACCCGTTGCAAAAGTCTTATTGGAACGGGACAATAATAAGTTTTGTGATTATCAGTCCATTATAAAAAACAGTTTCTATAGTAGTGATTTCTCTTCATCTTCCATGAATATTACATTATTATCAAGATCTCTCACCCCTTCTGCTCTTTTCTATCTCGGCCACTCATTCCTTGATGACTAGTCTTCGTCACTATTACATCCCTTTGATATATCCTTTCTTTTTTTCTTGACAAATTGTTGAATTGTTTCTTAGTCCATTAGGTTTTGGACTTGATCCTGCAAAGTCGAATAATCTTCTGTGTAATGATATGTATTGCCATGACATTTACAATGCTTACCTTTATCTCTATGATCTATGGGCCCTTGTAAACATTTTTTGCCTTCGGTATCTCAGTGTATCATTTGTTCTTCAATAGATGATTCTCAAAATTTCAGTTAATTCAGTATATGGGCATCTCACTGGATTTTATAGCCTTATATTGTTGTATTTTTCTCTTTTTTTCTTCTCTCGTAGTTTTATCTTTGGTTGTAGTGTTTAGATCGGGACAATCATTTATTATTTTTGGAGGTCACGCTGTTATGGTTAGAGTTTACATAGGCGACCGTATATGAATCATTATTTCAGAAACTGTATTTAGGTATGCAGATGGAATGATAGTGTATCTTCAGTCCCTATTTTTTAAATTTTTTTTTACATATATAGTGCTCTACTAGTGCCAACATATCGCGAAACGTGACAATCTTTTCCTTCATGATTGCGTTGGCCATAAGTTTTAGAAGTATTCCTTGCAGATATTCAACATCAGGTACTAAGTCTTAAAAATAGTATTATTCGCTCTTAGTTTCCATAAACCTTTGAGTTAGTATTTCGAGCTTTCATTTGGTTTTTTTCTTACAATAGATGATGTGATGACCATCTCATTTCATTGATTTAAATTTTATAAAATGATTCTTGAACATTATCCATTGTTTCATGCAGCTTGTAATACAACATGTTGGAAGGTTATTGAACCATATCATATTTCCTTTTAGTGTGAGGACACATGTTTTGCATTTAATATTGTCGTCCGCTTCCCTGTACCTTAACATTTTACTCTTAAATTGCTTTATAAGATGATCGAGATCTCCCTTGCCACTAAAATTATACATCTTATGATTGTTGAAGTTTGACAGTAAGATTTTGTACAATATGTTTAGTGAAAATGGATTTTCATCATGCAAATCATCAAAATCAATATCAAGAAAATTATTTGGTTGATTTTCTTGGAAAAAAAATATCAAGGCCACTGATCATGTGAAGGTTTGGTATTTGTTTTTTTGAAAAATTGGTGAAAATTCATTATGTTAATGCGACGGGGTTTTCAGTGCATAATAAGAATTGGGTTGATGTAGGAAGGTATGGGCCCATAGGCTTTTGTTACTCTATAAATTTTGGAGGTAGAATATACTATTGTTATTTATTCTCGGTAAAGCCGTTATAAATCCTTGGGGTACGTCTAGATGAGCAAGTGGTACTCTTGTATGATTTTGTTGGAAATGATGTTCCACCCATTGTGCTTGTTATTGTTGGTATTTTGATTTATCCATGGTTAAGTCGTTGAGTTTTAAAAATTTGATGGAATTCTTGGTTGGGCCGTTGGGGTCTAAAAGTTTGGTGGAATTCATAGTTGTGTCATTTGTGCCTATTGATGATTCGGTTGATCACATTTCTTAGTCATAAGGAAAACCTCATAATTCTCGCTTATTTCCAAGTTGTGGTGAAGAAGTTTGTTGTCATTTCTACCGAATAATAGCATCATATGTCGGGTTCGATTTCCGTAAATGCTCTCGTTGGTATTCTCATCTCCTATTATCATCCCTATCTATTGAAATAGTATTATGCTTCTCTTTTTCTCACCAAGGCGTTGAAGGCTACATTTTTTTATTTTCGCTGAAAAATTCATGATTGGAGTGATCGTTAGCATTATGTATTTGGTGGCATAAAAGAATGTTATATCGATTGATGACGTTCCTGAGATGATATTTCACAATGGAGATGGTTTCATGATTTTATTACCTATATTCTTATTCAAAGTCGTCTTGAATTCGATTTTTATTTCACTCTTAACTGATGAGTGGTTTACATCATCTCTACATCATATTGACATGCTCTTCCCTTAGGTTTGCTGCTAACGGTTGGAACTTGGATATTTGAATAGTTTCGCCGAGTGCAAATGGTTATTCTTATCATTATCCTACACCATTTTCGTTAATGTAAACAAACAGATTATTTTCTTATTTCGAATTTTTCATGATTAAGTTTTTTTTTCTTTTCTTAGTTTTTTAATATTTTAGTGAGAATATGGAAATATTTTAACTAGTAAATCAACTCGACTTTATTTTAATTTGATAAAATTGTGTTTTTATTATACTTAGTCTGCACTATGTCTAATTAGAGTTTTTGATATTTTCTATATAAGACATCATCTATTTTGAGTTTAAGATCGGTTTTTGAATAATTAAATTTTTTCTTACTGAAATTTTAATATATGTTATTCCCTGTAGAGAATTTCGCAAGGATGGCTTACAGTCTTATGAATGCGCCCCAATGTCTCTGATATGTCCAGTCAATCACATCGATGAGGAGATGGTGAATGCTAGAGGTAATGACAACCAACCGCATGTGAGGTGGTCTACATTGTTGCTACTAAGAGGTAAGAGTGTTAATAAGATGCCCAAAAGACCAATGATGTATGGTTCTGATGGAAGAAGTAACATTGCGTCATCGACAACTAAACTGCAAGACAAAGAAAATTTTAGAGATGTTGGCACCCATGATAACATGGAATCATTTTTGTGACATGTTAATGGAGTTGAAAAGGGTTTGCTTATTTTTAGAGAAGTACTTGACTATTGTCGTAAGCAAACTAAATCGACATTTGAAATCTTAAAATGTAAATGTAATATATCTATGAACAAGGTCTATATTATATTGTTCGTGGAAAATTTAATAAATCCAGCAAATTTATTTGTTGAAGTATTTTTCTAATTCGTGTTTGTAGATGGACTGACGGTTCTATATTCTACCATGCGCTAGGGTCCAGAATGTCCCTTTACATTTTCTGAACCATACAAAGAAGTCGGACGCTTAACTTTTTTTTTAAACAATCGCAGAAATTTTATTGATCAAATTGCAAAAGATACAAAGAATAAGGGCTTCAAGGAATAAGTTCAATTTCGCAAAGGCCACATCCTAACTTAAAACGAAGCCCAAAAGCCTATAACTCTCATTTACTCACAAATTACTCAGATCACATACTCTTCACGAAGCATCCAAAAAGGCACCATGAAATCAACTCAACTCCTTCGAAATTCAAGACTTATAAAGACCAGTACTCCTCTCACCGAGTAAAGGGAAAGGGATCTGCATGCACAAATCGCAGAAAGATTAGAGCAGAAATAATCGAGAGAAATGGAGCTATTGAGTCCAGAAGCTTGAAAACAGAGGTATGTAAATTTCTTGGAGCAATTTAGCTCTCTGAAAGTCAGGGAGTGACTTTCTCCAATAAACTTACATGCCTCTGAAAAAAAGGGAACTCCAACGCAGGGATCGCAACATGCAGAAGAGGAACGATCAGAATAATCGAGCTCCAAAAACCACCTCTACATGCCGACCTAGGCTCTTCAACAGAGTATAAGCTTAGAAGAGGCCACCGTCGATCCAATCAGATCTCGAAATAGAAAATTCTCAATCAAACCCTAAATCGGCTCGAAAGAAAGAAACAACTCGACTTCATGCAATCAATTACTTGAGATATAACCCAATCCAATCCCTTCAAGAAAGACGATAGATAAGAGTTCAGTAGGAGAATAATTGTGGGTGAATTCCTGATTCTCATTACAGGAAAACATCCACTTCGGGATCCAGTCCGATGTCTGGTTCTGGATGAGCGAGATATGCTTAAACGACATCTTGGAGTGGAGAAGTTTTCTGCAAATTTCGATGAGCGGCTCAGTATCCCAATATTCAGCCCCTTTCAAAACCATGTTGACAAGCAGAAAGCTGTCCGTTTCGACGTCGACATTCACCCAGCCTCTTCTGTAACAAATCCGAAGACCTTCAATAAGGGCATGAGCTTCAGCAAGTAGAGGGTTCATCTTGCAGAATCAGAATCCAGACCTAGTTACAATTTCCCCTTAACCATTTCTGACAATGATGCCTCCAGTCGCTTCACCAATGTGCGAGCAAGCCCCGTCCACATTCTGCTTGAGCCGATCACTCTCAGGGGGGCCTCCATTTGAAGTAAGTTATTTTCTTCATTCTAGACTCAATCGACTGACATCCCAAGCTGATTCCTGGATTAAAGGAATTTGACGAGTGCTTACTGGTCAGGCAGTTAGATTAGTCAATTCCTCTATAATTTTAATTATCTTGTCTATAGTATTGACTGAATCATGAAAGCCTTTGAATTTGGAAGAGTTTATACTCTTCCAAATGTACCAACAGATTAATTGAGGCACCATATGAGTGATATGAAATTTATTGTTAGAGTGCCAGAAACACACTCTAATAATATGAGCGACATTCATATAACGACCTATTCTGATATTAAATAAGGAACTGAAATAATTCCAAATTTGCCAGGAATAGTAGTTCACAAAGAGATGATTCTTATCTTCAGAGCTGTTGCAAAACTGACACTTAGACATAATGACTAAATGTACACGCCTTAAAACATCATCAGAGGAAATAAAATTATTAATAAGCTTCCAACATAAAAAAAAGAATACTTCCTGGAAATTTTGATGCTCCAAATTTTTTGAAAAGGGCTAGACTTATCATGCTTTATCCTGATGTTGTCCCAAGTTAACTTAGTATTGAACTTGAGATTTGTTGAAAGCTTCCAGTTGATAGTGTCCTCTTTGTTAGTAATTTTGAGATTGCTAATCTGGTTAACTTTGACGCAGGGGAGAAAAGAATTGAGACAAGCATAATCCCAGGAGTTGTCCTTCCAAAAGGTCTTCACAGGATCCTTAGTGTACTAGTGGTTGATAGCAAAGGGAGGCCCATTATGCCAGTCATCGAGCCAGAAATCAACATTACCCTTTCCCAGCAGCCAACTGATGTTAGATTCAGCAAGATGTCTAATATCGGTAAGCCTTTTCCAAGTTAGAGAATCTGTACTTTTACACTTAACTTTAATAGGGTGAAAGTTTAAACAATATATATTATGTAAAAATTTAGACTAGAGGCAAGTTTTTTGTCTGAAAATAAACCAGATCTTTTGAGAGAAGGTAGCTTGGATACTTTTAAAGCTTTGATATTCAAGCCACCTTCCTCAAAATTCTTACAAACATAAATCCAAGAAGACCAATGAATGGCCTTATCGTTGAATTTAGATCTCCACAGAAACCTATTGAAAGTAGTCTCCAAAATACTAGTAATAGAATAGGAAGCCTACTATTCTGCATCCAGTAGTAAGATATAGGTAGAAGAACAGAATTAATGAGGGTCAATCTCCCCCCAAAGGAGAGATGCTTAGAATCCCAAACATTAATTTTGTCCTTGAGTTTTTCTAGAAGAGACCTAAAATTAACACAATTGTTATTGTTGCAGAGGGTAATCCCCAAGTAAGAAGAGGGGAGGTTATCAATAGCATAACTAGTCTTAATCTTCAAGCTGTTACTTCTAGCTGAATTCATTCTGTGAGAGGTAATAAGTCTTTTTTATCCTTGTTGATAACTTGTCCCGAAATTAACTGATACTTTTCCAAATGATTGCTTAACAGATCAATAGAAGAGCTTTTGTTGTTAGAAAAAACAAGAATATCATCTACAAAAACTAAGCAGGGAATAAGCAGGTTAGTTCTAGTAGCATATAGCATCTTATAGTTATCCTTTTGCAAATTATATAACCCTCTGATGAAAACTTTCTCAGCAAGGATAAAGAGACTTGGAGATAAATGATCTCCTTGTCTCAAACCCTTATTCTGATGGAAATAGCCTATAATGGCTCCATTGATTAAAATGGATATGTTAACACCAGTAATAAGCTTATTTATAAGATTAATGAACTCAATAGAAAAACCAAATTTGGACAGAACCTTGAGGATGATAGAGTGGGCCATTCTATCGAAAGCTTTAAACATATCCAATTGAATAATAACATTCCCACTCTTGGGCTTTCTGTTGATATCATGAATCATCTCTTTTGCTATTAATATGTTTTCGTGAATGAGTCAGCCCTTCACAAAAGCACATTGATAGAAGGAGATGATCTTGGGCAAAATCTTACCTAACCTGGTGTTAATTAGATTAGAAAAAATTCTATTAAATAACGAACAAAGGTTGATAGGCCTATAATTGGACCAACTAGTAGGATTAGGCATTTTAGGAATCAGACAGATCCCAGTGGAAAATATACCAGAGGGAATACTGTCCCCCTTGAGAAAAGAGTTGAAAGCATTGCACAAATCATCATTAATAATCTCCCAACAATGCTTAAAGAAATGTAAATTAAAACCATCAATGCCCGCAGCGCTATCATTATTCATATTTTTGATAATACTTAAGATTTCCTCTTTGTTAGTGGTAGCCATAAGAGCATCATTTTCATAATGAGAGATAATCATAGGGATATTGTTAAGAATGGGATCATTCATATAAATATTTTCTTCCTCCTTATTTAAAAAAGAATTAATATTGAGAGTATTTTTGAAAAACCTTTCTCCAGATTTACCGATGTCTTCAGGATTGTAAAGCCAGGTATGATCTTCTTTAATACTGGTAATAACATTTCTTATTTTCTTCTTGTTAGCATAGGCATGAAAAAGCTTTGTATTCCCATCACCATTTTTTAGCCAACCATTGTAAGTTTTCTTCTTCCTATAGGTCTCCTCATCCCAAAGAGCTTTGAGGTGAAGACTATTAGCTTTAGAAAGAGCCTCCTTAGACTCCTGATTGTTGTCTCTAGAATTAATTTTTTCACATTTAGTCACCTCCTCAGCAGTAGCCTTTACCTTACTGAAAATATTACCATAATGATTTTTGTTCCAGATCTTAAGACAGGATTTAAGCCTTCTTAATTTATACCAGAAGATAGAATTGTTATCCCCATTGATATTCAAATCCCAACTACTCTGAACAATACTTAAAAATGAGCTATCATTAGTCCAAGCATTAAGAAATTTAAAGCTTTTTTTACCATAGCTATTGGATTTAATTTGAGAAGTAATAAGAAGAGGGGCATGGTCAGAACACGTTCTGACCATGTGCTTAACCTGGATACCAAAATCTTCAAAACATTTCTCATTAACCATAGACGTGTCAAGTCTTTTCCAACGTGAGCCTCTGCACCAAGTGTATCTAGAACCAAAGTAGCCAGCATCTTCAAGCCCACAGCCTCTAATCATGTCATTAAAGTTCTCTTTACTGATAGGATCATTAGTAATGCAGCCCACTTGATCATCAGAATATGTTATAGCATTGTAATCACACGCAGTAATCCAAGCATTGCCATTAGTAGCTATAGATTTCATCTTCTCCCAAATATCCTTCATTTTCTGCCTTAGATTATAAGCATATACAGAAGTAAACAGGAAACTGTCCTTGACCCCAGGATACTTAACACTCATATGAACACACTGATCAAAATCATATATAATCTCAATAGAAACATCAAAAGACCAGAAGACCCAAATTTTATTTGATACGTTGAAATAAAAATTTTGAAACCCCATACAATTAAAAATAGTAGAGATATTATCAGAGTTAGACATAGGCTCTTGAATAGCCAAAAAATTTTATTTTTTCCAAATGAATTATAGAATTAAATCTACGTAAAGAGGGATTGTTATTAATACCTCTTATGTTCCAACTTATCATTCTAATCATTCATATAAGGATCTTTGGTGTTGTTTGCTCCCACTTCTCTTTAGGGATTCAATGATCAACTTGTGTTGCCTACTGTATTTCTTGTATGATTTGATTTTGTTGTTAAGTATTATGTTGAAATCTTGATCAGGATTGTCTCTTTTTCAGTAGGGGTGACATTGCAGCTGCCAATATTTTCACAAACAGGGGATGACACATCTTCTTTAATAGAAATCGAATGAGAATAGTTTTCCACCTTCTTCAAAGCATTGATTATTTCCATATTGTCTCTGTCTTCACTTCTCTGGTTATCAGTTAGATGAGTCTGACTATACTGATCTCCATTAGAATCAGTTTTAGTATTATTTCCAACAACAATAGACTTTATTTTTCTTCTACACACCTTAACGAAACTTTGTCTTTGCTGGCTACTTGTTTCCTTCTGTTTCAGGTGATCTCTTTGGCTTCTCTCCTCTTGATCATCAATGTTATGACTAACAATAGAAGGTAACTCATTCCCTTAATTATTGTCTTATTTATTCTTGATCTCATCTTTATTTTCTTCCATTTTGTCCTGATCCCTTATGTTCTTATTGCAGGCAGATTCATTATGCCCAATGTGAAAACAGGTGTTGCAGTAGGCAGGAACATTTTTGTAGCTAATTAGGATCCAACATCCATCATTGGATCTGAATCCCACCCAAACTTTGTGTTTAAGTTGCAAAGAAATATCTATTTATATTTACGCGTAACGGGCATTTGTGAAAGCTATGTTCTTTTTAGGAACGATGATCTTATAGGGGTCCCAACGTGTTAGCCATATCCGTAATTACAGTTCGATAGAACAAGAACTCAGGTATTCTTTCGAAATGCGTCCATATTTAAGCCTTGGGATTTTCATACTTTTTACTAAACTTTGTACTCCAACGCATGAGCCTCATGGTCTCACCATTGAAGTTCCAAACATTCTTGGACCAAAGAAGACAAACATCTTCTTTCAAACAGAATTCCAATAGAAGATGATGAGAGTCCATCATTTCAAAACTGTTAGTACCAACAAACTTAAACCTATTCAAGAACTCAGACATAATGGTTCTTTTTTGTATTCCCTTACTAAATTTTCCCACCAAAGTAATTTTAGTCTGTTGGATTAACAAATGCTTAACTTCTTTACAATACTGGACAATATTATGATCCGCACTTTCCTCGCAAAATTCAGGTTTAATCATCACCTCTATTTTTCTTCTTGGATCCACCACATCGACAAAAGACTTGTGCAGAATCTTTGACTGATTTTTAGAAGACCTTGTCGAGGGAAGAGCAGAGAACTCTTTTTGAGGTGTCTCATTGTTGTTGGCGAAATCCATGATAAGAAATCACAAGCAGAAGAGAAGATACTCAAAGATTATTGAAGAAAAAGAAGGGATTCTTGGAGAATTTTCCATCCCTTTCTTGTTTCTATTTCTTTACAAACACATCCTAACAGCTTAAAGTTAAAAAGACAAATATGGAATCAAGTCGGGCACTTTACTTAAAAAAATTATATTTTCCTTTGAGTTTTGACTAAAATATTAATATAATATTTTATATATGCCGATGTTTCCGCCACATATTTTTACATTTATTTTAAATTTTATATTAAACAATTCTTTTATATTTTAATAAAATTATATTTTTGTACTAACACTTTAAATTTATCAATTTTGAACGCACGCATGGGTTGTTTAGCCTAAAAGTATATGTTATATTTTCGTTATTAATATAGGCTATATTGTATCCTTTCACGGATGTCTATTCGGGCGACAATCAAATTGTCATGTATCCTGATGATGAGTAGCACACAAACTCCATGACCGAACAAGGTCTCTATATAATCATTGTTAGTATAAAGATTGCATGTACAACATACAAATTCTTGGTGAACAAAGACTTATCCTCACAAATTGGGTGAAACGTTTAAATATACATTGATGACATGCTAGTCACCAGCCAAGAAGAACGTAAACCAGCTCGTAAACTTCGAAGAGACTTATGGTAACCTACAAACAGTCAGTCTCAAACTCACTCAAGATGCATATGCATTTAGAGTTTATTCCAAGAATATTTTGGGATACTTGATTAAAAAATGGATCAAAGCATACCCAACTCAAGTAGCAAATGTAGCAGTTATGAATGTATTAAAAGTTACAGATCCTTACATAAAAGTTGGCTGCTCTCAACCATTTTATCTTTCAATCCCCTTACTAGTATAACCTATTTTGTCCGAGTACTTGAAGGTGTTCGTCAGTTCAACTGGACGTTTGAGTGCAATGAGTCTACTTGTAATTAATTCTATTGGCTACTTTGTAAATGCAATATTAGTTGAAGAAGAAAAATCAATCATCCGAGTTGTTTATTACTTCAGAAAATCACTCATCGCTTCCAGATTTTAGTAATTGAAATTGAAGAAGCTAGCAATGGCTATGGTAGTGGATGTCCCGTAAACGAGATCATACTTTCAAGACCACAAAATTATAATCTGAACATCTTTTCATCTGAAGAAAGTCCTCCAAAATCCCAACATTCCAAGCAGGCTAACATGGTGGTATAAAGATCTTGGATATTTTGAGATCAAGTTCAAACTAAAAAAAATTATTAAGCCTAGATTTTAGCAAATTTATGCACCAATTTTTAATTTGAAAAGCATATCCTATTGGAAGCTATTCCCGAACTAATATGGATATCCCGCACGAAAAAAGGGTTAAACATCAAGGCTATGGATCTTGTATTCAAGTTATGTATCCTTTGGGGCATCGTCTCTATAAATTCATCCGATTTGGACTGTATGCCTCGAAAATTAAGTTTAAATGGGATACGACGCCTAAGACTTGTCACGGTAGTCAATCATGCTTTTGGACAAGACAAAGCATAATAAGGTACTATTATTCTCTATTTTTTTAAAAACTACAAGTTGAGGTCTCTTACTTGAGCAACTGTAGTATAAACAAAAAACTACAGGCCTAAAATAAAATAGTAGATACTTTAACTATTACGTCACTATTGTACCCGAATAGATGTTGATTTCAAAGTATTTTCACAACATTGCGACACATGCCATCAATTTATAAACTCAATTCACGTCCCAGTGGTACTTATGGATTCAATATCTAAAGTAGTTCCCATAATAATAACAATAGCTAACACTTCTTCCATAAAAATGGATTTATTAATGATTTGCAATATGTAGGGTAAAAATCACCCGAACCTAAAAAACAATAGTAATTTGACTAAATGACAGTCTATAGTTAAAACTTGCAAGAACTATATAAGATGAAATATATAACACTTGATTTTTATTGATAATAGGGTTTACATAGCAAAATATTTTGTTGTTGCTACTATTCTATTTCTCACTTTTACCTTAGCAAGATTGCATTGGCTAAATGTACATTGCTGACTTGTTGAGCTAATCCATCATTTCTCTCGTTGGTGAGGATAACGAGATCCTAATTTTCCTAGTCGTTGTCGGAGGGAATAAAAGTTATCATCTAAGGGAGCGACAGATGGGGCAATAGGTTATTCTTCTAGTGAATGGTTTTCTACTTTGATGGGTCGGATAAGCTCTTAGTCAATGTTTACCTTTTGAGGTGCGGTAAGCTATAACGCTAATATTCGTGACCCAGTAGTGGACAGTTTTCCAGATATTAGATTCATGTTTCTTCACAGAGGAAAGTAACGGTTGTTGATAGGTTATGATAGTTGGTGATTTTGTTCACAACAATTGAACCAAAATTGTGGGGTAAAAATACTCAAGAACAATGATGATTTGAGTTAATTATGATATACAACTAAAACGCAAGAACTTAATAATATGAAATGTAGAACACTTGAGTTTAATTGATAATAAGGTTACACAACAAAATATTTTATTGTTTCCACTATTCTCTTCTTCACTTTCCCCACCTCGGCAAGATCACATTCGCTTAATATATAGTAGTCTCGATTTGGTGAATTCGTAAGTTGTTAGCTGCTCATTTACGTAGCCTTTCCCGATATTTCGAACATTGTTTTTAGATTGAGGTACATCCTTTGGGGCAGCCTATTCGTATGATGTCAGATCATGCTCACGCACATCTACCAGACACGGTTTTTGTATTCCTCGACATAAATCAGGGAGGGGAGGAATGATAGAGGCTAAGTGTTTGTGGGTTAATTATCGCGGATGTGTTAAGTAAAAGTTTAATGCGAACTCTTCATGGAACATTTGTGTGGTAGGTTCTGACTCAGGGGCAGTGGCTTCGCGTATGATCACGGGTTAGCTTCTATTTTCAAAAGTCTTAGGAAACTTTTAGTTTACTTAAGGAAAGTTGAACGAAACCAAATTAGATCCGACCATAGGAGACTTTACGGTCGCTTAGAGCTAGCTAGCCATGCTTGAACAACCATGGCCTTAAGCGAACATATGGTTACTTAAGGACAAATGGTCTTTTAAGTCTAATAGGCCAGTGAACTCGGTCGCATCTCTTTCTTAAGTCAGAATTTGTACTCGGTCGCATTTCTTAAGGCCAAATGGTCTCTACTAACGCACCTCGGATTTATTTATGCCGTATTATGGACCATTATCGAGTTTATCATCAATCTTAAGCTATTTGGAATTAATGGGCTATGACACAATCATGTTAATCGAAGGAATTCAAACAACAGCAGATGCATGGGAAAACAAACTCTAGCATTAAAAACGTTAACAAAAAATCACTTCCACAAAACTAAAGAATTCTTACAGATTCTCTTCCCCGATTGGAAATTTGATCCCCACAAATGCAACGACATCCCACTACGAGCAAAATATTCAAGAAACTATTGATCGAAACGTTATTAGGTTTATGAACCAGTCTCATTGGAATGAGCTTGTCCTTAGATAAAACGGCCGCACGTGTGATGTTACTAGAACCTCATTTGAATTGTAGTATATTAAAGCGGATGATGGAAGAAAGATTTATAATAAAGTCTACTTTGATTTATTAAACGACTCAACATATAATTTACTCGAATCATATAATTATAAATGACTTGTGTAAGTGATGATATTGGTACATCAAAACTAGCAAAGTAAGTTTTTGGTCATCAACTAATTGGTCGTTGCAATCAAAGAGTTACTGTTGGCAGGATCAGTTATGGGAACCGAATGATAGAAAGTATCGTGATCTAAAATCCATCGTCTTTATAATCTAGAGAACTCCAAAGAATGCATTAAGGCGTTTTCCACTTTTGTCAAAGAGTTACTGTTGGCAGGATCTGTTATGAGAACCGAATGATAGAAAGTATCGTGATCTAAAATCCATCGTCTTTATAATCTAGAGAACTCCAAAGAATGCATTTAGGCTTTTTCCACTTTTGTCAGATGTTATCATGCATCGGCCGACCTAAGAGAAAATATGTCGCCTATAATAAACTTGCCCCTGAAGAATTTGACCAGCCTTGTCAGCAGTGGCTAAAGACCTAGCATCACCATTTGGATACATTGACTAATAGTCACAACCATGTCAAAATAATTTAAAATATCCAACCACATGTTATATGTTATTATATAATTATATTTGAATTTACAACTCACTAAAGCATTATGGGGAGCATATGGAGCTGTAAGTTCTAGCACTGATCTATTGGACCATATTACACGTTGTTATAAAGACACCAGCATGTGCAACACTATATCAGCAATTGTGGTTGAGATCATCAAGATTGTGGTATTCCAAGGATCTTCTTATTTCATGCACAAACTGTAAGGGGTGATCAAATAATTTTGTATCTCCCCAAACACAACCACAACCTCATTTTCTATTTCATAGGGTATTTTTCAAGAGTAAGCATCATATTTTTCCCATTGAGAAATACTTATCTTGGGAATTTTCGGCCTCTTATCGTCCAGCTCACTATAATATGTTGTATTCAGGATTCCTTTTTTAACAAACCTAAAACTATGGGCAGCATTCACTTTTTTCTAACCTCTTCCACTTTGCGACAATTCAAAAATTATTGCTTCATTTATCCTCTCTCTCATCTGCATTGTAGGATTGAAATACGTGATCTATTTTTATTTCCTGTCGATAATGGGAGGGGTCAGAAATACAACACCTTCATGAAACAGGATTCCCTTCGCAGAAGTAGAGATCAAGAACATCTTACTCTCTAAAAAAATTATTTTGGAAAATAATAGAAATTCGTCTCACAATTATCAGACACATCTGTGACTTTCATGTTAATAATGATAGTCATAGTTGTGGTCAACTTTCCATTACATTTTCCGCGTCCAAACTACTTGGTCGTCTTCCCTATGCTAGGACCCAAATGTAAATAATTTGTTAGGGGTAACCAACCTACGATATGATTTAACCCATTTTAGTGAAGCAAACTCGCTTAGTGGGTGAAATGTCTTTTTGGTCGACTATTATATTTTGGAAGAGATACGAGATTATCCTACCAAAAAAATAAAAATTTAAAGTTATGTACTCGAACAAGTACGTCACTAAAATAAATAATTATGTCACTGCAAATAATTAAGTACTCAGCCTAGTCATTGAAATTTAAAGCTTTGTCTTTTGGATGTCATGTTCCCATCTCATAGGAAATGGTATGTACCCCTAGGAACATGAAAGATTTGTCACCATTTTGTACTTACTAGGAATATATAAGTACTAGTATGAACTCCCCTTCTACGACTTGATATTCACAATCTCCAACAACTCTTCCATTGAAAAATGAATGTTGACACCGTTTGTAACGATAATGAAAGCCTTCAGTAGGCCCCAACTTTAGGAATTAATTGGTTGTGGCACATTCCAGTCAACCAAAAGAAATCATATAATATCAGATGCAACAGAGCCATACCTTTATGTCGAGCACACTCATGAATATTATCACATCATAGTAAAGTATTCTTTTGGCATATCTCCCTCGATGGAACACCTGATCTAATAGATGAAGGGATACCTTACTCTGAGTGAAAACTTCTATGAGGCTTCTCATTGATTTCATTACAAGGGTTGCGAACCATTTTCATCAGAAAAAGCCTATTTTAATTCATTTGGATCTTCCTTTTATGCGGTGATGTGGCCCTAGAGAAAACGGTCACCTGTTCTTCTTTGGACACCATCTAGGGATTTTTGGAACCATTTCTCTTACACCATCTCTCAGAATGAGATACTAGTCACTTTTTCTGACAACATCTAAACCTCTGAGTACAGTAAAAAAGGCGAAATGTTTTTTTGCAGAATCACAGATTAGATTGTGATCCAAGCAAAAAATTATATTGCAACGTAATATTGCCTTTTTATAGAGATACATTATGCATCTTAACCATCGATATTTTTAATCAAATCATTCGTTAGGATATTTCTCCTAATGTTATTAGTCGAGAAATCCAAATTTCATTATTTCATGAGCACTACAATGTACAACATATTTTAGATACTTTTCATTCGAGTTAGTATGACCTTATTTTATTTGTCAATTTCATTCCACCCAACACCAAAGTGTTTTCAATTTGGAATAAGATTCCATGGACTCTGACAGCATGCAAGATGTTTATATACTCTTTTTATTTTATCAAAATTTAGTTTTTTCCTCAATTTAATTTTTTTACTGATGATATATTTTTAACGATGTGAAAACGGGGCCAATAGCAAACTGAGCTTTTCAGAGTCATGACAGTTTGACTAGAGAAAATTAGATACATCATAGGGCGATATAAACACACTGTTGACATCTCTTCAAGTCAGAGGCTCTTTAGGTCAGCCAGTTAGTTAAGAAAATCCAAGCTTATAAGATTAACTGCTCAGCCAAAAACGGGGCAACACCTACCGTCAAATCTGAGGTCTGATTGTTTGGCCAAACTTTCAGCATATAATTTTAGGCTCAACAAATACAAATCAAAGAAAGCAACAATTAGGTTGCAGTTGGACGATTTCTAATCTTCATTGCAATGACTAGGGGTTGTTGATGATGGATAAATTTTTAATATGGATGAAACCGGTAAAGGGCTCGTCATGTAATTTCTTCAAATCCTATAATTATAAAAGGCTCGAGTAAGCATTGATATTTGTACTCTGACCAAACTTCAGTTTATAAAGGGTTCGAGAATATGCTTAATTAGTACATTTAATCATATTAATTTCAGTCAAAATATGACATAATGGTTATTTATTATGTCATAAATATAATTATTACAACTCTAACCTTAACAATAAATGAGAACTCCGACCTAGCAACTTGGAATTGCATTATGATTATTTGTTATTATTTGTTATAGTTACCTTCTTCGGCTTTGATATCCCTTAGTTGAACAAAATCCAAACACGTCAAGACCTATATTTGTTTTTTCTAAATTTACTTTGTTGAGAAAAATCATATATTTTCTTTTGCAAGATGTATAGTTTTGATACAATATGTACATATTTCAAGTTTCATGAGATTTGTTGTTTCGTGTTTTAAGTGATTATATGTTTTATTTAATGATATTTCGAGTTATTCATATTCTTCAAGTATTTGGGACTTTAATAAGATGTAAAGATTATTAACATATCAATTACCTCGACCCTTGTTAGAGGTTTGATTTTAATAGTGTGCTAGAATATTTGTCGTATTTTGAGGTGTAAATATAAATTAACTATTAATGAAATGTTTTGTATGATCGTAAGTTGAAAATTGATATTCTCATCTTTAGATATGTCTTAACTAACGAATACAGTACCAAAGTGATCTCGATAGGAATATAATTCAATGGAGAAGTTCAGTCATTCATGTTCAGATTAGTTGTTTGCATTATGTTCATGTATATCATATAGTTATGACTTCTGGAGTCGCATGTTTATGCTCGACTGAGCATAAAATATTGAATGATTTTATTTGGTATATTGAATGAGAGGATGCATTTGAATGAAAGTTTATATGTTTAGATGTGATAATGAACTAACATCAAAATTGTATAAAATAATAGTGAGAAATAATATATATCACGCATGCTCAATGGTCTCATGTTAATGACTACTAAGAGATAATCTCAATAACCTAAAAAAATATATGTATTGAAATGAGCTTACACGTCAATTTTATGTGATATATATGTGTTGTTGTTTTGCTTGTATTTTAATATTTAGTTGTTGTTTATTAATGTTAGGAAACTAATTTTAGGAACCTTTATGAGGTTTTGATCCTTATTGAGACCAATATTTAGAATAGAAACACAATATAATTCTTCTTAGGAAAATCAATGACATTGGTTAATGAGCTAAAAAAATAAAAACCTATTGATCTTTCTAAAAACCAATTCTCCTTAAAAGATGAAGATCTTTGAGAGGTTGGAAAAGATCAAACGATTAAGTATGATCATATTTCAATAAGTTCTCAAAATCTTTGTTGAGAAAATATATGTGAAGTCTGACAGAGTTAAGATCAAATATTTAATCGTTAGGTTTTATACATTTAAATATAAGATAAAATATATGATCTAATAGTACATTATGAAAATGAGTTTGTAAAAGGGTTAAGCTTAAAGATCGTAATCTTGGCCTTCTACATGACATATTTATGAATTTTATATTTATATATTTTTCTTCTAAATTTAATATATTTGAGACATGGAATTATATCTAATATAAAAAAATAATGTATAGTGCATTAGTGAGATCACTTTAAAATCTTATGTACGTGGAGAAGAAATTTACCCAACATATCAAGGAAACCAACAAGGTGAACATGTCAAAATATAACAAGAACAAATATAAATTAGATTGTTATATCTTAACAACAAAGTTTCGGGACAACAAAAAATATCTAATAAGCAACTTTGTGCAAAAAATATTCTTCTATTGCAAATACTGACATCATTTTAAGAAATATTTACACTTTCATTCTTGTTTTTCTGAAGTTTCTTGACCATCTTTGTATGTGATCTATTAGGTCATAGTTTTAACATCCAAGAGGACTTTATAGACTTTTAGATTGGATCATATTTTGTCTTTTTCTAGTAAATTCTCCAGACTTACCCATTCTGCAGACTGATCCATTCTTCTTGTTAAGTTTGATATTTCTAGTGGCAAGTGTATGAAGTGGTATTATCAACTAAATATGCAGTCTCCAATTTACCTACAGCAGTTAACAAACAATTCTCGATTTGAAGTGGTATACCAAGAATCTCCTAATACAAGAACACAAAAGTCCATGAGATTTTCAACACTAAGAAGTAAGACATCTTGTATAGTTTATGTAACAATATTTTCATTTTCATTCATGTTTACCTTAAGTTTATTGAACCATCTTTGTATGTGATACATCAGGTCATATTTCTAACATCCAAGCGGAGTTTATAGACTTTTAGATTGGCTCATATTTTGTTATTCTCTTAATTTAGATAATTTTCCTTCAATTTTTGTAAGATTTTTGTTTTTAAACTTGATACTAAAGATAATATATATATTTGAATAATCATAAACAATCCTTCTTACGAACATATTCGCCCATAATTGTATCGTATATATCAATATTATTTATTTTCTCTTTACAAACGGAATTGCTTACGACATTTCTCACAAGTTCCAAACTATGTGGTAGAGAACCCAAAAGGATAAGGGATAAATTTCATGATAAAAATTGATATCGACATATACTGGAGAATTTATAATTTTATTAAATTCATTCATGCGTTTTGTAACTGAAGTATCCTTTATTGTGTTTAATATGGAAAAAAAATCTTCATCATAGGCATATTTTATTTGTCAATAGTTTTACATAGATAATTGGCAAGGCTACCATCAGACCAACAATGGTATTTTCTTTTACAACATTATATGTAACTGAGTTGGCTAGGGTTAATCGAATTACTTCTAGACCGTATCGATCCAAAGTTACCAATTTGTCTCACACATCTCATATGGTTTTGTTGAGTCTAACAGAGGTTGCATATTTTTTCTATAGAGATAATCTAAAATTTGCATTCTCTAACACCCAAAATTTGACTCATTATTTGGTTTATTACATTTGCAGATCATATTGTGACACCTGTATAGTTGACCTCCATTGCGGATGATTTCAACACGTTTGCCTCTCTTTCATTTTGGTCGATTGAAAATGACATAAACAAACCTCAACGACGCCCAGAGGGCTCAAACCTGACCAAAACATTTGTGTAGTATATATATATCAAGTTATCATAATAGAGTTTTTTGAATCATTATATTCCTTTCATCACTGTCAGTTCCAATTCTTGGAATCATACATCTAACCTTTTCCAGTAAGGTTAGGTTCATCCTCTCGTCAAGCCTATTTTTTTGGGAAGTTCTTTTCACGATTCAATGTCTAGTAATTCCAAATTTAGAACAATGGCTAGTAAATGCCTCATTTAAGTATTCCAAGATATTTTCAGTTCTTAACTTCTTTAGCATATTTCTAGTATGATTCTCCACCAGCCTCATCCAATTTCTACATAATTTTCCAGATTACTCATCAATCAAAGACATAGCATACCTCGCACCACCCATAATGGGTTGTCTTGATAGAACCTAAAGATTCGAATGAATATATTCAAGCATATCATTCGTTTTGTGGTTGCTAGGCGGGAAATTAAACCTTTTGTTGTAACCTACCATACAAGTTTCATAAAAAACTTAACTTCCAAATTGTGTTACCCTCCAACAACCCTTTTTTGTTAAGCTCAATAAGGTATTTATCACTCATATGTCTTAACCTTAGATGTCATGGCTTCTTAGAATCTCTTTACGCTAAACACACTCTCGCCCACTACATACCATTTAAGAACTAACATGTCATTAATCATTTATGCATCCAAAACAGCTAGTGAGCCTTGCATAACTCTAAGTTTTTCATCTCTACCCGTATATACAAAACTATTTTCATCTAACATGAAGATACAAAGAACGTTTCATTTTACATACATCAAAAAATTTATCATTATCTCAAGTCTTGTAGACAACTTGAGTAAATTATTCCTCATCCTTTTTATAACACAAGGTTCATCATTCCCGAGTATGACTTTGTCACTCTTAACCCATCTTAGTTTTTCAAACCAATATTTGTTGGATCCATATGGAATAAATCTCTCAATTTCAAGACCCACTTGTCATTATATTTGCAAGTATAAGCCATTAAAGTGTGTATATAACTGTTTTTTAGACACGGTTTGTTTGCTATAGATTTTTTTATGTAAATGGATTACAGACGATTTCAAAAACCTTATACCCCAAGCTCAAGATCATAGCCATATGGTCCTGAACAACACCTCAACATAAACCTCTTCCTTGATATTAACATCAATGATAGCATACAACCCTTTTTATACTAAGAAAACCCAAATTTTAATTTTCTAAAGGTTAAAATCTTTATCTTCATTGAATATTTTTTTAACAAAACTCATTTTAGTGATTTTCATTGGTTCTCTAAGAAGACTAAAATCAATAATCTCAAGATTTGAAATAATGTTCGTCTTTTAATTATGTATATACCTACAAAATGATATCATTATAGACTATCCATACTTACCACAATACTTGCTTAAGAATAATGGAAATTTGGTTGAAGAAGAGAACTTGAGTGATAATCACAATATTGAATTAACCGAGACCAGAATTAGAGCAACAACTTTGTAAACCTTTAGAACACAAAGTGTATAAAAAATAAATTTTAAACCAAGCACACAAGATATATATAACGTGATTCAGATTATGAATAAATCATACATCTACTGTCAACAAGCACAAAATTTATATAGAGGAAGGTTACAAGAATATTCTCTAAAACACATCAAACACAACCATTCATCATGTGTCATAAAACTCAGTTGGCTTACAAAATGCTAACACTGATGAAGTGAGATAATTCTTAGGTAAGTTTAGATGCGGACATGTTTGTAGGAGAGCGTCTATCTAAGAAATGTTCGTATCAGATACTCTTACTTAGAGAATTATTATTTAGTACAGAGAGAAAGAGACAAAAGGAATAAATAGAGCAATAATTGACTAATCATTGGCCCTTTTTTCCAAAAGGGAATGTCCTTAGTACATGAGGTGAATAGTAAAATTACATGATCGCCACTATTAAAGTGGATTTCTTACCCAACTCCTTTACTATTTACAAACAAGTTCTAAGGGTATATCATTTAGCCCCCTTATCCCTTATGGTTGCTTTAGTTTAGTCATTGGTCACTAAATACATGAATTTAGCATCTATGTTTAATATAATAAACCTTGTTATTATTTATATTTTCCTTCCCTTATCAGTAGCCTCCCAGTCCTTATGAAGATATCTGAATGAGGACTGACTGATGAAAGCGACTATTCCTTCTTTTCGAATCTCCTCAGACTTTATGACTTCCGAGCTTCTTTATATGATCTCTTGTAATTCTCCTCGAATTGCTATTATCTCATAATTTGATCGGAAGAATTTGTTACTTGTGTTCTACAAATAAATCTATTTATGATAAACCCCTCGGATTATGTGGTATTGGACTTGTTCGAATTTATGACCTCACCTCTGGTCATAATGACCTCACCTAAGCCATCATTTCTTTTAATCTCGTGTGCTTTTTCCTGGCCGTTATAATATCAAATATAACTTAAGCAATTGAGTCACTTTTGGCCACGTGTCGGCTATCTACCACTATATTCTCCCACGTTATTTGAAACGGTTTGTAAAAAAGGTATCGTGTTAAAGAGATCTTTGAAACTAAATTTTCACATTTTGCCCATTAACACCCATTGCTTCACTATAAGTACTCGTCTCTTTCTCTACTTCTAATTTTACATATATTATTTCTGCTTACCCTAGTGTAGAGAAAGCCTGTTCTAGAGAGAGAGAAACAACTTTCAAGGTGAATTATTTTTCATTCTTTCATGCCTAAAGATTATCAATCTCGAAAGATATAAATTTTGGAGGTGGTTCAATATCTCAAACAAAGTTGTTCAACATGGAGATTCCAGTGACATAGTGTATCCAACTCTTGTACACATTTTCAAGGCAAACTTTCGCGATAACTGGTCCTTTCTTCGGGAACACATTTCTCTTGCTACTCAACCCCCGGTCAAGCTTGTTCAAGAAATAACAAGGATGACCCTTCTTCGCCTGAAACTACTCGCAAATATTCTCCTTTCTTAACGATGGGAAGTGAAAAAGAAAATTTTTCTGAAGAAAATAAAGGAGATCCTGCTAAGAGGAAAAGATCTCCAGACCCACCTACAAAGATTATTTGAGTTAAGATTTCTTCTTCTGCTGCAACCCCTCAGTTTACTCTTTAAGAGTCCCCTCAACCAACTCCAGAAATCTCCCCCAGAGACTTTCTTCAAGGAATATTCGATTGGAACAAGTTTTGAAATCAATCCCTGATATTCAAGAGAAAAAATTGATTAACGAGTGTAGTAATAATCATGAAAAGAACAAAGTGGTTGTGGTTGAATCGCAACCCCTACAAGTTGTCCCAACGGTCATTCTTCTCCCCGGACCTTCTGTGCTAAATCAGGGAACATCTTCTCCTCCCCCGGAAGTTATAACTAACCCCCTCCTCAGCGAGGAGAAACTTCCTCGATAAAATAGGATATGAAGAAGAAAAAAAGACGTGTCTCATATTTGCCCTCGAATATAGAAGCTATTTTAAGGAAAAAACTTCGTGATATTGAAGATAAGCATCTGTTTTCCCTTTACAAGGTAATATACAAATAATTCCACCTGACCGGGGAGGTGAAACTCAGAGACCGATCGGCGATCCCTGAAAATGTTACTATTAGATTTCCCACTCTTGAAGAGACGTCATTATATGTTCGTGACCATGAGTTAGTTCCTTAAAGTGAACTTATGAACTGGGGCCTTCGCTTGCCTTTTGATCCTACTTTAGTAGAGTACTTCAATCTTATTGGACTTTACCCATCTCAAGATGGTCTTAACACGTGGTATACACTTATGGCCTGCATCATAGCCTCTAGGATTTTTAAGATAACATGTTCCACGGAGCAACTCGTCTCAATCTTAGGTATAGCTAAGAACTCTCATTACCATTTTATTCTCTTGGTCTTGCAAGACAATACAAGGTGATCAAGGATTTCTTAGAAACCGTTAAAAAATAGAAGCAACAATTTGTTTTTATCTCTGGGCTGTTGGAGACTAGCTTTGAGGACTCTCAGGAGCTTCCACATTGGTTGACTCTGAAGTGGTCTGGGCGAGGTATGTATCTACATATTTTATTCTGTTTTACTTATTAGAATTAGTCAGCTTAAAATATATCTTTTTGAATAGCCATGAAGGGAATTTCCAAACCCTTTAAAAATTACGCTGCATCCGCGAAGATATCAATGAGAAGCTAAGTATTGGGTTGGTGCTAACTGGAGCTACAAATTTCATTGGAGCTTCACACCAATGAACCTGGCTAGAAGTTATCTTTGGAGATACGATATAGGTCAGAAAAATCCTTATCCGAGCTCATGGTAACCCCCTCCCCCTCTCACCCGGAAGATGTTATTCTCAAACGCTTAGAAGGCTTGGACAACATGGTTTTTCTTCCTACTCGAGCTTAAGCTCCCAGTCATCAGGATGCTGAGAAATCCAAAGGGGAGGATGAACAGACCAAAGAGAACGTTGGCTCAGAGAAACAATTCTAAGAAGAGCAAAGAACTAAAGTTAAAAGAGAGCAGCATAATAAAATCCAAGAGGAGAGACTAACATGAGTCAACCAGGAGCAACAAGTTAATATCCGGGGAGGCCCTCAGGCTAGTTTCCGAGAAGAAAGCCAAATAAACGCTGACAACAAAAGTTTGGTTAAATTAAGACCGGCTGGGAGAGCAGGGTTTGTGAGGCCGAAGAGGCTCACTACTGAATAGAAACAAAATAAGATAATCGATAGGGAAAAGGAAAGTGACAATACAACTTGTTTGAGCTTACCCCCTATAAATAAAGTTGTTATTTTCTATTCGAATTCTGGAGGAGAATTTGTCCTACAGAAAAAGCAAACTGCTGGTCAAGAAGAAATTCTTGAGGAAGGTGAACGTCTCTCCCCTGCCTCACCTTATTTTTATGTTTATGAAAACGACTTTGTTTCTAACGAGTTGAATAAGTTACTTTATGTTGTTGCTCTCCTTGTAAGTAAATGTAATCGTAAAGATCGTTATAAGAATGAAGTCGTCCAGAGAAGAGTTGAAGTAAAGAAACTGACCACTGAGGTTACCAACTTGAAAAATCAAGTGGAAAACTTGAATGGTGAGCTTGCCAAAGAGAAAAATACATATTCAGATTTGAAGAAGGTTGAGGACGAACTTACTCAAGCGAAAAAAATGTCCATTGATCGCTTATCCAGAATCACTTCCTTGGAGATTAAACTCTCCAAGGAAAAAAAAGTTCTACAATGAGAGGGAACGCTTTATTACTAGGAACATCGAAAGGAACACTACTGTTGATGGTCTTTATGATTCTTTTCAGATGACTAAGTTATATTTTGAACGGGCTGTCACAAATATTAAAATCTTTCTAAGCCCACGAATCTTTGAAGAAACACTTTGAAATTGAGAAGAAGAAATTTTTGGATGCGTATGGTGCCAGTATTACGTCTCGTCTTGAAAAAGAGATGCTAACATGAACCCCACCCTGGTATTAGAGGTGCACAAAAAAATTCTTGATTTGAAGTTATGTTGTCTTTGGCATCGTGTTATTGAGAGACACCATCCGGTAAGTATTTCTATGGAAGATTTGACAACTAGCAGTGACTTGGAAAGTTCTTCCTCTACATCTGGCTCTTCATAAGACAGTAAAGAAAATACCGCATCAGAATAGCTTTCTTAAACGTGATAATCTTTGTTTTGTTGATCACCTCTGAGCATAAACATGTGGTACTTTGTTTTGTATGATAATCTTCATATTGTAAGGATTTTTGATGAGATATCTCTGCTTTTCAAATTTGTTCCCATACTTCTCTTCTTAATATAAATTTTCCCATATGAAAATATTTTACTTGAAAATTATTTATATGAAAATGTTTTACCCATGTTTAAAGCAATAAAAACTATGGCTTATTACTTATAGGTCATCTATATTCGTTAGGAACTTTTCTTGGTTCAAAATAATGAACACTTTCTTCGGAGTGTCTTTTAAGTCCAAAAAGATGGACATTACCGTCCAAAAAAATTTGGAATATGTTTTGAGTTCAAAAATATGAACGTTATTGTCCAAAAAAAATTGCAATGTCTTTTGAGTTCAAAAAGATGAACGTTATTGTGCAAAAAAAATTGGAATGTATTTTGAGTTAAAAAAAACGAACATTATTGTCCAAACTTTTTTGGAATGTCTTTTGAGTTCAAAAAGATTAACATTATTGTCCAAACTTTTTTGGAATGTTTTTAAGTTAAAAAAAACGAACATCTATGAGAGTCATTTTAAGATGGCAGAGGAATTTTATATCTAAGTCGGCTATTAGGGCACCTCATTAAAATCTTCTTGCGTCACCAGGGTAGGAAAGAGTATGTCACTAATACTTACATAAACTAATAAACAAAATATTTACATATTTACACATTCACTCTAAATAAAATTTGAGGTGCTCAATATTCCAAAGGTGGGGAAGATCTCTTCCTTCTTTATCTTTCAGTTTATACGTCCCTGGCTTGATCTTCTTTGTTACCGTGTACGGACCCTCCCAATTATGAGCCATTGTTTCCAGCCTTTTTTATTTCGTATGAAGGAAACATTTCCTCAAAAGTTTGTCCCTGGCTTTGAATTCCCTTCTTCTAAGTTTTGAAGCGTATCGACTTCTCATCAAAGTCTGATAATGTAAAGAATTTAGTTGTGCCCTTCTTCTCATTTCTTCTACCAGATCCAACTCTATGTGCTTTTCCCTGTCATTTGTTTTCTCAGAATATTCACTAAGCCTGAATGACGAGAAAATTGTTTCCGAAGGTACTACTGCATCCATCCAATAAACAAGTGTGAATGGTGAGTCTTGTGTTGCGGTCCGAAGAGTTGTTCTATAAGCCAACAGAACTTCTTGTAAATAATCTGGTCATTTTCCAGCCTTGCCCTCCAAAATCGTTTTTAGCCCATCTAGAATTGTCAGATTAGTCACCTCGACTTGACCATTTGTTTGGGGGTGAAAAGGTACTGAGAAGCATTGTTGTATCTCCTTAGATGTACAAAAAGCTTTAATCTCTTTGTTATCGAACGGTAGTACGTTATCTATTGTAATTTTCCTCGGAACACCAAAGAGACAACAGATGTTAGAGACAATAAATCTGATCACATCCTTAGCTTTTGTCTTTGCCAAAGGCTCAACTTTCACCAGCTTAGAAAAATAATCGACTGCAACAATGATTGTCTGTCAACCTCCAGATGCCATCGGTAAATGTCCGATCAGATCAATGCCCCATCGGTCAAATGGTAAAGACTCAGGTATCGATTCGAGGGGCACACCCAATGCATGGATTGTATTAGAAAATATTTGGCAGGTATCGCATTTTTGCACTAATTCCTTAGCATCCGAGGAGAGGGTCGGTCAGTAATACCCAACAAGAAGGACTCTTCGTATCAATATTTTGTAGCCACAATGTGTTGATCCTTCCCCATTATGCAACTCTGAAAGTATCATTTACAACTCATCCCTTCCTAAACATCGGAGTAAAGGGAGACTAAAAGATTTCTTATAAAGTACATCTCCGAGTACAACATGCATGTATACCTTGAATTGTATTTTTTTAGCCATCACCTTATCAACTGGCAATATGTCATTCACAAAAAATTCTTGTATCTCGCTCATCCAATCCTTTGTTATGCCTGTAGAAATTTAGAAGGATTTAACACATCCTTTAACTGATTCGGATCCCTTGACAATTGAAGGGTTTTCCTGTATGATTATCCAAGGGTAATCCTCTGAGTAAGTTGTTTTAGCCAAAGAATCATCCACTAAATTTCCGGTCATGTTGACGTGTTCGTATCTGACGCCTTCAAAAGTCAAAGTTAAGCCTTCAAAGCCCCCAAATATTTTACTAAGTGATATTTTCTTGCCTTCGACAGGCCAGATGCATGGTTTACGAGAAGTTGTGGATCACTTATCAGCCTTACTCTTTTAGCTCCACAAATTTTGGCAAGTTTTAATCCTACCAAAGTAGATTCGTACTCGGCTTCATTATTCGATGCTTTAAACCCGAATCGGATGGCTTGATGCATTGTGATTCCCTCCGGAGAAATCAATTGCACACATGCTCCACAACCAGACGAGTTTGAACCCCCACCATCTCAGACTGTCCATTCTGCTCCAAGTTCTTCCTTCGAGTTCTATATTATTCCGATCAGAGTGAAATTCAACTAAGAAATCGGCTAATGCTTGTGATTTAATAGCATTTCTTGGTTCAAATTCAATATCAAAACCTCTAAGATAAACCGACCACTTAGTCATTCTCCCCGACACATGGGGCCTTTGTAACATGTTCTTCAACGGAAAAGATGTTCGTACAACAACTGAATAAGCCTGAAAGTAAGGCCTCACTTTTTGGGCGGATGTAACGAGTGCAAGGGCTAGCTTTTCTAAGGTATCTCTTCTCAACATCCAGAAGACTTTTAATCACGTACTATACCGACCTCGGAATATTTCCTTCTTCTCGGATTAAAACTGCACTCACCGCAAAATCTGACACTGCCAAATAGATATATAACTTTTTTCTCAGATTTGGCTTTGTCAAGATTTCTGGTGAAAAAAGGTATTCTTTGATTTGCTGAAAAACATCTGAACAGTTTTGGGTCCAGTCAAAACAATTTTATTTTCTTAGCACTTCGAAGAAATGAGCGCACTTATTCGACGACCGTAATATGAACCTGTTCAACGCTGCCAATATTTCTGTCAGGATTTGTACCTCTTTGAGTGTTCATGGTGTGCCATATTTTTTAGAGCCTTTAACTTACTGGATCGGCTTCAATACCATGCTCACTAACTATGTAACCTAAATTCTGGATCTTACCCCGAACGTGTATTTTTCCGGATTCAATTTCACATTTATATTTGTCAAATTGGGAAAAGTTTCTTCTAAGTGAGCCAAACTATTTTCATCTTTTCAGATTTTGACTAACATGTCATCAATTTAAACCTCAACATTTCTTCCAATTTGAGACTCGAAAGCTTTGTTTACTAATTGATGGTATGTTGCTTCATCATTCTTCAACCCGAATGGCATTACCTAGTAGCAGTTTAAACCTCTTCCGGTGAAAAAAGTTGTGCTCTTTTGATCTCTTGGGTCCATTTGGATCTGATTATACCCGGTACAGATGTTAAATCAACCAACTAATCTATTCTAGGCACAGGGAAAGGATCTTTGGGGCATGCCCTATTTAGATCGTTGAAGTTCACACACATTCACCACTTGCTATTTTTCTTCTTTACTAGGACCGAATTAGCAGTCCACAAAGGATAGTGTGACTCGTGTATGTGACCCACTTTGATTAATGATCCACCTCTGTCATTATCGCTTCAGATTTTTATTTAGAAAAAATTCATCTATTCTGTATGATCGGACGGACATTGCTTCGTACCACAATCCTATGACAGATGACGTTTGCTGGAACCCCTGTGACATCCTCTGTACACCATGCAAAAAAATGTAATTTTGTTAAAATAAACTTGATTAAACTTTCTTTTACATCTAGAGATAATCTCGTGCCAAGTTTGAGGATTTTACCCGGAAAGAAGACATGACCCTCAAAGCTATCATCTGGGACCATGAACCCGAGGGCTTCCCTCGGATCATCCACGGGATCGGACTCGGAGGGAGCCCCCACTGATTGTTATTATTTTCTCAAATCAACCCCCTTAAGCTGTTTGGGGGAAAATGCTGCTCGGTAACACTCTCTTGGCATCTTTTGGCTAATTCTTACTGGTTCTCATGTTGCTTCCTACTACGTACTTCAAACATTGATGGACAGTATATGGTACGGCGTGAATTTTAGATAACCAAGACCTTCCGAAGATAGCATTGTAAGATGTGGGAGCATCTACCACTACAAATAAGACTGTAACTACCTTCTTGAATGGTCCTCGGCCCAACTCCACCATCCCCTTGAACTCTTTGACTACCTCAGCGGTAGCTCTGGTGAATCCGACTATTGTTCGGTTTGATCGCATGAATGTTGGTGGGTTTTTTATTTGGCTATAAGTAGACATAAAAATTATGTTAGCTAAACTACCAATATCAATCAAAAAAATTCGTATCTTATTTCCCACTATCTCTGCTCTGATGACTACGGAATCCTCATGCGGACCGGCTACGTATCTCATGTCATCATCTTCAAGGCAAATTATTGGGG
Organism: Limnanthes douglasii subsp. nivea; assembly: GCA_036936605.1. Classification (NCBI taxonomy): domain Eukaryota; kingdom Viridiplantae; phylum Streptophyta; class Magnoliopsida; order Brassicales; family Limnanthaceae; genus Limnanthes; species Limnanthes douglasii. The sequence goes on along the minus strand of JAUPFV010000002.1, from coordinate 60,202,569 downwards.
ATAGATTTCTGTACAGGTGTGTTGAAGCTCATGCTTCCAATTGTGTTGCTAGACTAACGACGTGTCTCTTCCGAGAGTAATTTGATATTCATGTAACTGTATATCCCTTTAAAATTGTTAGTGACTCAAATAAAGCACATAACTCACTAACCTTGCCCCTTGCTATCGGTTTTTGTACCATATTTATCTTGTTCCTGTCCGGCTTCTAGTCTAAATACTCAGTAGACATATCAAATACATCTATAGATCTTCATCTATTGTTTCTGATATCATCATCGGATCCTCTTGCTTAGAAACAGCTTCTTGTTTGAGAGAAACCGTGTAATTCTTCTTCACAAAATTGACTAACTTCCCATTTTCTGTTAGATACTGCACTTCTTTTTCCCACGCCACACAGTATTTTGTATCATGTATGATATTCTCATGATAATTTTCTATGCTCTCTTGGATTCTACATTGGGAAGGGCTTACGAAAGTCTACATTCAAACGTACCTTCTTAATGATAGTTAATACACACTCACTTAATTCAGCATAATGAACGGGTCAGACCCACTTGTTGGACACAAACCGGATATACTGTTGAGTGTTGACTACATGTGTGTACTATTCAGTGCTGACTACCCTTTGAGATGCTTGATTTATAGCTTGAACAGGTGTTCCAGGTCAGACTATGCTCATTGGTTGTGATACCTGCGGTTATACATTCACTGGTGGTGCACTAGCTCTTATCAGTGTCGGTTCCTGGTAGAACTGAGACATTGACTCTATCTCTGACGCTCTAGTTTCTTCAACCAAAATTCGCTTCTCTATCTGATCCAAAAATGCTCCAAATGTTATAGCCTGCTTCTCTGCGGAATTATCTTTCATCGCCCCCGGAAGCAAACTCATTCGAAAAACAGCCAGAGCCACTTTGTCTTTACAAAATTCCATATATGTCTTAACTTGGATAAAACATTTTGTATACTCTTTGAGACTCTCCCTAACTTTCTCCTTGCAGTAAATTATAGTATCCCCGTTTTCTCGGAATTATTTGGTTCCAACAAAGTGTTGTCGGAACATGCTCCAGAATATATCAGAATTCTTTATACACCCTTAAGGTAAACGGTTATACCACTTTCATACAACATTCTTGAAAGTTTGAGAGAATGCCCTGCACAATAACTTGTCATCGTAATTGATCATGAAATTCTTGAACTATTCAATGTGACTATCTGGATCTTGTTTTTCATCAAATGTGTCCAGCTTGGATATGCCAAACCACTTTAGAAGATGCCCGGACAAAATTTCTGGAGAGAGTGGAGATGACCTCCAATTATGTCTCACATTATAAGCATTTCCTCTTGGTTCTTTCGTCCGCAGTCATATAGAGTCTCTCCTCTAATGGAAAAGTAAATTTATTACTGACTCGGTAATTCTAATTGTAGCTGTTAGATTGAAGTTTTCTCCGAGGAGTTACATATTCTGGTCGAATTGCATTCACCACTTTGTCGGGCTCTTTGGAGTATAATTTTATTTTCCCATGATCGCATTTTTTCTTCCTCAAAATTTTAGTTCTCTGACTAGTCTAATGAGAACTTTTATGTACCTTTGAATTTTATTTGTTTCTGATCTGCTTTATACCAAGCATCGGTATCCGTGGATGAAAATTCATCTGAACTAAGAGAATTATACTCACTAGATCTTGGTGATTCCTATCGTTGTTCAGATCTAGCTCGTTTTTTGGAAGATCGATGACCTTTTCTCCGATGTCTTTCCTCAGACTGATTGACACCTCAAACTTGATCTGCCACAACGTGCTCTCGTCGTACTTCTGATTTGACTCTTCTTGAACTTATTATCGCTTTTTTCAGCATTTAGCCTTTCAATGTCCTCCAACAACTCTTTTCTCCTGGCAACCAAGACAGATTCTTCCCGTTGCTCTTCAGCATATCGATTATGGTCGTTTTCTTCATTTTTCACTTGCTCCTCCATCAGAGGGTCTCCGGATGCTTCTCCGATCAAGTAATTTGTCATATTTGTCTCCAACTCACCATGAATTTCAGTTTTCAAAGTTTTTTTTACTTTATATTATTTTTATGGTTTTGGAGCGTTAATTTCGGGTACCACTCAGGTTCCCACAGACGGCGCCACTGATGAACTAAGATAATTCTTAGGTAAGTTCAGATGCGAAAATGTTCGTAGGAGAGCGTTTGTCTAAGAAACGTTCGTATCAGATACTCTTAGTTAGAGAATTAGTATTTAGTAGAGAGAGAAAGAGACAAAAGGAATAAATCTAGCAATAATTGACTAATGATTGGCATTTTTTCTCAAAAGGGAATGTCATTTATATAGTACATGAGGTGAATAGTAAAATAACATGGTTACCACTATTAAAGTGGATTTCTCACCCCATTCATTTACTCTTTACAAACAAGTTCTAAAGGTATATCACTTAGCCCTTTATCCCTTATGTTGCTTTAGTTTAGTCATTGGTCACTAAATACATGAATTTAACCTCTATATTTAATATAATAAACCTTGTTATTATTTATATTTTCCTTCCCTTATCAAACACAATCATTCTTCATGTGCTACAAAGCTTATTTGGCTTACATAATGCATTATGGATCTTATATGTCTCTCAATGTTTATCTTCTACATTGCTCTCTATCTCTAAAAAATCATACAAACTTCATAATTTTTCTATCTAGCAATATGCACTTGCATCACTCCACTTGTGACTTCATGCCTCCTCTCCACAATATATAGAATTAATTGAGTGAGCTAAATCTATCGGCTCATGATAGCCCCTCAATTATTAGGTAATGGCATCACCATTCTGACTCCTAACGTTAGACTAGTGTACAATTCTGTTCAATCCCCAAGCACGCTTCAAACCAAAGATTACTTGATCAACAGTTGAGATTAAATCATCAATATCATATTCTTCTACATATTAGTAAAAAAAATTCTTCTAAAAATGCGTAGTATATTCAAAAACCTCCAACTACATATTGGTGCACCTAGCTCCAACCTCCATCTTCGTTCTAGAGCTAACAGGACGCTTGTCTTTAGTTAGACTCACCCTTTTCTGCACATAAATCTTTAAATAAGCATTCACCCACTTAAAAATCATTAACTATCGCCTTTATGTTTTCGGCTCACTCAAATTTTCGCCTCACTCAAATATTCACATCGTAGATATTCGATTGAGTTACAATAATCACATGTAACCTACAGTTAATACATATGTCGGTTGTAATACATGTTATTTCCTAAATCGAAAATTTCATTTCGATTCTACAAAATCAAATGAAACTCTCAGGTGTTATTTATGTTTAAAATTACTTTAAAAGTAAAATTAGAATTAACTTTTGTAACGATAAACGTCAAATTTTCACAGAATCCATACATTGAGGATAGAAAAGGAGTGACAGAAACGTAATGGGCCAATGATACGGCAAGAAACAAAAATCTTTAAATTATTGAGATTTGAAATTGACGGTGTCCATAAAGACAAAAATGCCCCACGTGACTGTCGATTTACACGTGCTTTTTTTATTCGGATTAGAGCATATCATGCCAAAGTTGCACCGACAAACAGTTAGTAATTTTTTTACTCGTTGTTTTAACTGCATGAAGCAAACAAAACAAGTGTGCTATGGCGTGACACGTAATAGCACCTAATAGATATCGCGCTTAAACGTTAATCATGTGAATCACTTGACTCGTGAGATTTTTCCAAAAAAAAAAGGACCTTGTTTTACATTTTAAGTAAAATTGCGTAGTAATTATTAAAAAGGGTTACAAAAAATTTATCATATTAAAAATTATAAAAATATTGCAAAATTTATAAAACTAGATAATTACTTTAAAAGATATCAGTAATATGTATATAATTTGAAAATGTTGTTACAGGTAACTAACAGTATTCTTATTTAATCTTAATATATTTATATTTTTTAAATAAAATTGTATACACAAAAATGAATAAATATTATATGAAATAGTATAATTAACAAAAAGAAAGAGTTCATAAACCGATTTGCGATTTGTAATCAATAGAGTTATATGTTTGAACAATATAACAATTTTACTTTAGTCAATAAAATTGTTTGTTTTCAAAGCTTTAATTAGTTATTAGTATTTAAAGTTTATTATCTATGTTTAAGTCGAGTAATTTCTATCAAGTTTAAATATTTTTTAAACTTGAAAATCGTTATTGGTTTAGTAATTATGTCAACAACGCTATCTTCGGTGTCAAACTTCTGAATATGTTGTATTTCACTTCAAGACAAAATGAAACATGAAATCAATATGTTTAGTCTTGTCATTAAATATATGATTCTTTGTCAGATATATTGCACTATAACTATCACATGATACAAACCAACTTGCTTTACTCTGAATTCAGCTACTAAACCTCTCAACCACGATGCTTCTTTGGTTGCATCATAAATTGACATATACTCAGCATCGGTAGTTGATAGTCCAATTATTAATTGTACTGGAGCTTCCAAGCTTATGGTATTGCCAAATAATATAAACAAATAAAGTCAGTAAGGAACTTAATATATCCAAAACGACATGAGTAATCAGAATAATATACTTCCATTCGATCACCCTGAAACTTCTCATGTAGTAACTCAACATCTAAGATCCCCTTCACATATAAAAATATCCCCCTCCCTGCTTTTCAATGTTGTTTCTCTAATTTGGCCATATATATGCAAATTACACTTGCATCATGTACAAGATCAGGTCTAGTGCACGCCATCGAGTACATCATGCTAGCAATTGTACGAGCATAAGGCACTTAATACATCTCAGTTATTTTCACAACAATTCTAGAAGATAGCTCCACAAATAGTCTAAAATCCTGAGCTAAAAGTGTTATAACATGTTTTATAGTTGAACTATGAAATACGCATTTATAAAAAAAATCATCTTGAAACCAACATTGATCATGAACTCATCAAACATTTAGTATCACATTATAGGTGATTGTTTGAGTTCATGCAAATACCTCTTTAACAAGCACCATTTGTCTTTCATTCCTTCAACAACATAACAATCATGTTGTGTCATATAAATTTCATGTTCAAGGATGCCATGTAGAAAGCTAGTTTTAACATCTAAATGCTCTAATCCTGTGACATACTTGTTAGGGTAGCGACCAAAGTTCCGCATCCCACATCGGTAATACATGGGAAGGATTAGTGGTATATAAGTAAGAATATACCTCAACTAGTTTGAGACCTTTTGGTAGTGGACCAAATGCAAAGCCGTGAGGGTCTTCGGGTGCCAAAGCGGAAAATATCATACTAGTGTTGAGATCGGTTGTTCTTACTTATATACGGAGGCGGAGTATGTGGACCGAACATGCATAAGGCATTTAATACATTTCAGTTATTTTCACAATAATTCTAGAAGATATCTCCACAAATAGTCTAAAATCCTAAACTAAAAATGTTATAACATGTTTTATAGTTGAACTATGAAATACACATTTATAAAAAAAATCATCTTGAAACCAATATTGATCGTGAACTCATCAAACATTTAGTATCACATTATAGGTGATTGTTTGAGTTCATGCAAATACCTCTTCAACAAGCACCATTTGTCTTCCATTCCTTCAATAACATAACAATCATGATGTGTTATATAAATTTCATGTTCAAGGATGCCAGCTAGAAAGCTAGTTTTAACATTTAAATGCTCTAACCCTATGACATACTCAGTTACTAAAGTCAGTAACACATGTATAGATGTGTTTAAAAGCTGGTGAGTAGCTTTTATTAAAATATACTCATTCATGTTAAGTAAACCCCTTTTTCTACCAAGCGGAACTTGAACTTTGGTTTCTCAACTCAATGTATCATTTCTTTCCTCTTATAAATCCACTTGTAACCAACTAGTTTATATTTTTCTTGTTTGTTAATAAAGTTCCAAGTTTGATTTTCCACTAAGTTATTTATTTTATCATTCATTATATTAATACATGTGATATTATATTTATTATTAATTGCTTCCTTATAGCTACTAGGGTCAACATCATTAATGTCAAAATTAAAGCATAAGATATAATATCAACCTAACCATATATGTTAGGTAGCATGATGTGTCTCATTGTTATGTTTATGGTTAACTGATAATTCTGAATCTCTTCTTGTTGATTGGATGCATATGGCTTGTGGTCATCAACTTTTACAATTTCATCTTGATATTCTTGAACTTCAGCTAGTAATGTGGCTTGTAACTCTATATTTAGTTGAGTATTTTAACTTAGTTAAACTAATTTAGGTTCACTAAGAACTTTTAAGAAATACATCTTAGTTTTTCTAAATGTTACATCATTATTTATCCCATATCTCGATCCATCTTGACCTGAGTACCATAGTTTATAGCCTTTGACCCCTTCATAGTATCTTAAAAAATATACAACTTCTTGCAATGGGATCCAATTCACCTTGGTTGATGTGAGCATAAAAAAACATATCCAAATACATTTAAATGACCATATCTTGGTTCTACTTCATTCCATGTTTCTTCTAGAGTTTTGATTCTAATTTCAATATATGGGCATTTGTTCACCAAGTAGACAATAGTAGTAACTGCATTAGCCTAAAATTTCTTAGGCAAGTTGGAACTTGACAAAATACATCTCACCATCTCTAATAGTCTTGTTATTAAATCACTATACAATTTATCATAAAATGGCTCAAGCACAGAACACAAATGAAACAAAGAACAATAAAGATAGAATACGAGATTTAACATGGTTTGACAATTGTCTGCGTCCACGGGCGCCACCAGAGAAAAGTGTTTCACTATGATAGAAAAAGGTTACAGATTTCAGATTTTGCTTTGTGTAGTCCTAGTAGTCTATTTATAGGGAATAAATAAACTTACTAGATAATAGGCATAATAAGCTCATACCACAGGACTAACAATATGCTGTCACAACAATGAAAAAACATATTACACTGTCAAGGCACAATAACACTATCACAGACACAAAATTGTACTACCGGACAGAGTACACTGTCAAGGCATTATTTGACTCATTCACAACAAGTTTATTGTTCATTCACTCAGCAAGACCATTATGCTGAAAGGTGTGTCTTATTGTCATATGTCTAACAACACCTTTTTAAAGACATAACTTGTTGAAAATATCATTGATCAGCTCTAATATATTATGAATACTTAGGTGTTTGACTTGATTCCTTATTTGTACATCTACTAGCTTATTCCAATATTTTAATTTTTGAAGAGCTTGATCTTTGGTCTTTATCATATGTATACATCACTCCCCCGAGTAGTTATCTATGAAGAAGATTAAATATCTTGCTCCACCCAAAGATTCACTTCTGGTTTGACCCCAAAAGTCATAGTGGATATAGTTGGGAATGTCACTAGTAGTATATACAGCATTTTTTAAGTTTAATCTGGTGGTCTTCATTACAAATCCAAGATTGAATGGTTCTTTTTTACTAATTCTCGACTTGGACTTGTTTTTCTTCTGTTATTCTTGGATCTTCTATCATATGATATGCCCCACGTACTCAATCATTCATCATTTTTGTTGCTCTTCAATTATGGCCTCATCTCTAATCTTTAAGAACTTAATGATGTAGTCACTTCCTAAAAGTAATTATTATTCTACTGAACTTAATAGTAGCTTTCACCTTTCGATAACTTATGGTATTTAGTTTGACAGAATAATGACTTAACTCTCATTAATAATCTTGTATTCATCTATTGAGGCTAAAGTTATGGTTATTTTCTTGAATCTATCTAGATTTTATTCTAGATTTTTGGTTTGATCCATCTTCAACCTAAAAACATTTATTTAACAAGTATTATGGTTGATAATAACTTGGTCAAGTATAATTTTTCCAACTTGTTCTAAACATCATATGCAGTATATTCACCATCGACTTGTCGGAGTACATTGGTGCTCATGTACAAGATGATGATTGATAAAATATGTTTTTGAATCCTAACTTTTTTGGTGTTCAAGATAGTTGGAATGAAAGTTATTAGATTCTCCATGTTAAACAAGCATCATGCATGTCTTCTTCTTCTATGACGTGAATTTTATGCTCTCGTGGAATGCACTCATATCGATCCTCAAGCTCCCCATTTTTAGAAATCATGATTACATATGAACATTTGAATGGTTTTATATTCACTTCTAATAGTAGAACCCAAATTTGATGCCACTTATTGTCGAACAAAATCAATTGTGATTTTATTTAATCTGAATACAAGCCTTTGTCTCAAATACTAGGCTTTGAACAGTAACTCGTTCATACACTATCGATTTTGGTGACAGATAGTCCATGGACTTTTAAAAGTTTGTTGGTAGTCTGTGGACTATCCGTTTTGGTGATATATAGTCCCTGGACTTTTAAAAGTCCGTTGGTAGTCTATGGGCTATCCATTTTGGATAAAGTTAGTCACATGCCCATATTTATTAAGGGGACTGAATTTATCAAAAATAGAAAATCAAATGACTAACTTTATCAGATATGAATAGTTGAGGGACTATCTGTTACAAAAATTGATAGTCAACACACGTAGGGGGACTAACTTTATCCAAACTGGATAGTTCAGGGACTTCCAACGGACTTTGGAAAGTTCAAGGACTATCTGTCACTAAAATCGATAGTTCATGGACGAGTTATTGTTTAAAGCCTCAAAGACTATATACACGAGTGAGTAAAATCTTTACATAAAACGATATAAATAACAAGAAAAATTAACAAACTCACTTGTAATTTTAGTTATAACTAACTAACTAATCTATTGGATCAATTATAACCAAAATAAATATGTTAAATTTCTTATTATATGACTTATGTTTAACTTATTATCTATATAAATAAAAATAAATTAATTGATTTTCAAAATGATAATGAAAATGAAACAAATAATTTTCAATTAACTATTTTGTTATCATAAAATTGATTCAACAAATAAAATATTATAAATTATTATATTTTTATTTAAATATATGTAATAATAAATTTCAATATGGATAAAATAATATGATGTTTGATATATAAATTTTATCAAATGCTTATAGGATATAGCTAATTTATAAACACTAGTGAGATTTTAAAAATAATAAATTAAATTAAGTTCATAATTAAATTCAAAGTATCGAATAAAAAAAAAATATAAAAATTTAAAATTAAATTATTTAATTAATATCTAATATAAAAAAATAGACTATAAATGCAGCCAGTTAAACGTTAAAGTAGTTAGTATCCCAAATTCAGAGTTAATTCATTTGAAAGTTTTTAAAGTTCATCGGTATTAAAGTTTAAATTTAAAGTTCAGAAGAAGTAAATAAATAGCTTATTGTTTATTATCTTAAAAAATTGAGTTTTTATAAAAAAAAAGTAAATAATTTTTTTTTCAGTTTCACATTTAAGACTATCTTTCTTTTACCAATAGTTATGTTTTAATGATTCATTCATATCGAAAGATATAAAAAAACATATGTATGTTCATCGGACATTTATTTTTATATTTAAAATATCGTTTAACTATAAGACTTTTAAACTTCTAGATAGAATACAGGTTTCAAACCTTTACTCAAGGTGGATACATGATTTTTAGTACATATATAAAATTTAGGACAAAAATTCTCAAAAATTATGAAACTATTGAGAAAAATCATGAGACTTGTATCACCGTGACAAATAAGATTACATTTATCACAAGCAGAACGTATATAATGGTGCATGTTTACCTTTATCAACTATTGTGCTAATTTATAGTGTCACGACGGTATACTTATCATGATGAGTTCTTTCAACACCGCTCTAAACCTATATGTTTTTTTAAAAAAAAGTGATTACATGTTCTAGTTAGTGATTTTCTCAGGTTATTAATATTCTTTCAAATATTCGTTACTTCAATAAAATGTAAAGATCTTGAACATATCGGTTAGCCCGTTCCAAATTAGATAACTAATTTTAGAGATGTGGTCGGATGTTTCAGGTTACGCAAAGATTAATCAAGTATTAATGGAATATTAATTTGTATAAATGAAGCAAATATATTAGTAAAGTGATCTATATATATTGAAGAAGATTAGTCGCTCACTATGTGAAGGGTTGTTTGCATTAAGTGGTCCAAAAAGAAAGTTATATGCACATATGTCATGGATTATCATATGTATATTATATAATTACAACATTAAGCCTCGCATGTTCATGTTCGACTGTGTATTTAATGTCAAATGGTTTCATCTACATAATTTTTTAAGTACTAAATAAACTTACGTGTCAATTTTATGTGATGCGTATGTGTTATTTTTAGTTTTAATACCTTTTTTTTGCTTTTTCTCTGTTAAGTCTAGGAAACTAATTTGTAAAAAAAAGGTAAGCTCATATCATGAAAATATAAGATCTAGTAGAACATCGTGAAAATGGCTTCGAACTCGGAAAAGGTTAAAGTTCTTAAGGTGGACAACCTAAAATACACATGTATGAATTTTATTTTTATATATTTTTCATCTCAATTCAGTATGTTTGAGATATCTTATTACTTTTATTTTTTCAAACAAATGCAATGTAACAGTAAGCTCATATCAAAGCTTACGTACGAGGAGAATAAATTCAATCGATGTATTAAGAACACCAACATGATAAATGTGTCTAAAGATAACAAAAACAAGTGTAAAAAGACTGTCATAATTGTACAAAAAGTTCAAATCTAAAGAAGACAATGAACAAATCCATGCAAGATTAAAATTATTTTAAGAAGGATTATGAAATATAGAAATCTTAAATGGTCAATAATGGTAAGCTCAATTATGCAAACTAAGAGATTAATCTAGTAGGAGTACCTAAAAACACTTAGTGGATTTGTATAGTAACAACCATTTATGTTTGTACATTTTTCAAAGATACAATCTAAAACGGAAACCTCAATGATAACGAGCAAAGAAGAGTGTATGTTAAGTTGAAACAATTTGTACTTTAGATTTTTGTTAACTAGTCGATTTTATTATCAAATGATGTTTTATATGTAATGTTTTTAGAATAAATTTAAAAAGATTATCATTTACATCTTATAACTTTTTTATATAAAACTTATATTAAAATCTAAACATTTAAGATACATTTTTCACAAACTTTTACATCTTATATTTAAGAAAAGGTTTTACAAACTAGTTGTTGAAGAATTTTTTATGACTTTCAAATATTCATCAAATGTATCCTATAAAAATAAAAGTTAAAAAGAACATGATGCTTATTGATGTAGCGAAGAATGCAGGCAGACCGGTTTCTTCCTCAATTGTCGGAATTTGGTCAAACAGGTACTCAAATCGAAGATTTTGACCAGCCCGTCAGATTTCAAAACTATCTATTGTCACAAAGTTTGATATCCAAATTCGACCCATAAGGCCTTCAAAAACCAGTTTTCATATTTACTCGTTATTTTTATTTATTTGTTTTATTTTAAAATATATATGTAATTTCCCTTTTTTGGTAATAGGGTTTGGGGTTGTTCTAAATAAAGAATCTTATAACTTATTTTACCATCAGACTTAGCTGAATAAAAATTGAGAATTTTTTATGAGTCTCTGACTCTGTTTTTCACTGTAACCTGAGGTTAGGGTTTACATCTGCTCTTTTTGTTTCTTTTTTTAATTTTTGGAAGCCGTCAATTATATTTTGACTATCTCTTCCACCATATTGGTATTAGAGAGACAAAGCTCCTACGACGTGGGTTAAGGAGATATGCCACCTAAGAGAGCCAATCACGGGAAGTCCACTCTTCCAATCACAGAACTGATCGATCGGGAGGAGTTCAAAAATTGATATGTGTAGATAGCTGAACGGATGAATTCGCTGGCATCAAATAAAGAAAGCGATATAAGATATTGAGAGGATGACCACTACCAGATTTCAAACTCCAATCGGAAATTCAAAGGCGAAAGTCTTTTTCACAGAATCCAACAGCAACCATAGCTACAATTTGAAAAAACCAAGGGGGAAGGAGATCCATCAAGTAGTTACTGGTGACATGGAGGGTTCGTCGGTACTCGACCATCCACTCTTTGATGAGTATGAGGATGACTACCATAGTGATATTTCTGATGGAACTTGGCTGGAATTGGGAGATTCGATTTATAATGTATACAACGATGGGGATGAAACTAGTGTTAAAGACGAAGACGATTGGGTAACACCAACAAAAGTCTTTCTTTATTTTAATAAGATAAACAAAAAACCCTGTTTCAATTTCCAGTGAAGAAATTATTTAATATTTGGTTGATAATTACTTCTCTGACTCTAATAACAAAAGAATATCTACGATTAAGAATGAAAATAAAAACCAAACTATAAAAAACAAAAAAAAAACTAGTTTTTTAATTAATGAAAATTATGATTTTCAATTAGAACTCGGATAAAAAATTTATAATGAAGACTCTAAGAAAGCTGATATCGTGGAGGAAACTAAACAAAAAACGTTGTTTGGGTAGCAAAAAATAATAAAAAAATCCAAGTTTTACAAGATACGTACATGCTTGATTTTAAAATGTATAAAGTTGTATATGATCGTTGTTTTGAAGATGAGTTTCGGGTCAAATTTATATGTTGGCAATGCTTTAATATATATGTATACCATATTTGGTTGGTTAGGTATAGCGGGCGAGGTGTTTGATGAAATGCTTCACAGGTATGTTGTGTCGTATAATAGTTTGATTTTTGAGTATAGTTCAAATGGGTATTGGCATGAAGCTTTGGAAATGTATTCCCAGTTGAGAACATACGGATTGATACCGGATGTATTCACAAAACTAGGGTTTTACCCCCGTGTGAAGGATTATTAAACCTTATGAAGAAGGAATATACACAAGGGCAGGAACTTGAGAAGCCATCTGTTATTCAACAAAGAGGAATTGTTATTTTCTACAAGGGTCTTGATGTGATACAACAGGTGCAGTCTGGAACTGGAAAGACATCAACATTGTACGTGCTTAAGGGAGATATTGTGCTTAATAAATGGGTTGGTGAAGCTGAAAGACAACCGAAATTGCTTTTTCAGGAGGCATTTCTTTTGATATTCATCATTTTGAATTCGAGGTCGAATTCTTTCCAACCGGAGAAGGATGATGTAACGAAGAATGCAGACATACTGTTTTCTTTCTTAAGTATCAGAATTGGGTCAATCAGGTACTCAAATCGAATATTTTGACCAGCCCGTCAGATTTCAAAACTGTGACTTGTCACAAATTTTGATACCCAAATTCGAGTCGTAAAGCCTTCAAAAACTAGTTTAAATATTTACGCGTTATTTTTTTTCAAGACATGTATGTAATTTTCCATTTTGGAATTATGGTATTAGGTAGTGCTATATAAAGCATCTTATACCCTATTTTACCGTCAGACTTTGATGAATAAAAAGCAAGAATTTTCTCTAAGTCTCTGAATCTCTTTTTCACTATAACCTACGGTTATGGTTTATATCTGCTCGTTTCGTTTCTATTCTTGATTTCTTACAACCGTCGATTCTATTTTGACTATCTCCTCCACCACTTATACAAACAAAATAAGTCTTATATCTGATTTATACAGACATCTACAATCTATTTTATTGGCCATGATATATACAATTCATTTTACAAACCAAAGATATCTTGTATTATTTTTAGATGAATTTTCATGATACTAGTACACGTTCAAGATTTATCAGAAGTTATAATTCATTGACAAATTTAAATTGTTTAAATTCAAAGTTGAGTTAGAGTTGGGTAAAAAGATTAAAAAATTTACATCAAACCAAACTGGTGAATACCATATAATGTATGATGGTTTAGATGAACAGTAGTATGGTCCTTTAATTATATACCTAGAAGAGTATGGTATAACTCATAAATATACCATGTCGAATTTTCCTACTATAAATGGTGTATCTAAAAGACGAAACCATCCCTTACATGATATGGTTTAGAGTATGATAATTTATACACTATAACCAACGTCACTCCATGGTAAAATTATTAACTGTGAAACGTATCTTCTTAAAATGTTACTTGCTAAAGCATAAGCTAAAATATCGTATAGATTTTCTTAAGAAAGAAGCCCAATTTAAAAAATATAATATTTACATATATAGAGTTCAGCTGAAAATATATATATGTCTTGTGAACATAAACTATAATATGAAATAGTGAGTTGTTATTTTATCAGACTCTCATACTATTCTAGGGTTTTATATTTTATTATCTCACTAAACTTACAATTTTATAGACTAAAAATATTATATATTTTTAGTATGTTAAGTTTTAGAAAAATGATTGGGAGAGCAATATTAGTCTGTAAGAAAACTTAGCTAATTGTTGAAGAATGACATGACGGTTTTGTTACCAACATTTCCTCGATGTGTCTCAAACTGATATACTATTTTGTATTTAAAAATAAGTTGTTGATGATGTAATTGATAAATAAATTTAAAATCTAGAGAGAGAGAGAGAGAGAGTACTTACTTTATATTTTCTAGCATATTTACAAGAACATGAATAATTTTTTAAGTTTTTAGAAGTTGATCTATTTAGTTTTAGAAGTTGATCTAATTAATTTTAAGATTGCCTCAAAAAAAATTATAACTCGTAATTTTTAATAGAGTTAATGAATGAAGAGTATAAATTGATGTAATATAATTGAGTTTAGGATTGTGTTATGTTATATGAAGAAAAAAATGATTTGTTAGAAAATATGGTTTGAACAATAATTAAAAAGTATATAAAACATGTAATGTAGTAGAAAAACTTACTCAAAAGAGGGTTTTGACTATTCATAGACTTTTTTAGAGTTCCTCCAAAAGACTTTTTCATAATAATCATGGGTTTTGTTGTATATTTTGATCTTGAGTTTCACCAAATAGATGTTAGGATATTATTTTTAACAGAAACATTGAAGAGATAATTTATATGGTGCAATCTGAATAAATTTTATTTAATAATAAATTTTATGATCTACTAACTTAGGAAATTCACTTATAGATATCCGGTTGAATTATGTATTATGAAGGATTGGACCCAAATATCAACACTTAAAACTAAACTTATAAGTTTATGAATTAAACTAATAGAAATCAAATTAGTGGGTTATAATCCCCGATCAAAATATGTAGACGAATAACATGGAAAGGAATCGTAAAATTCATCACGACTAAAATGATAAACTTAACAAATAAGTATCCACAGTACACACAAAAGGATGATTTGTATTTATGTATAATGGAATTAGTGAATGATTCAATATATTCTATTAGACACCTGACTTTAAGGCTAATGATTATCTAATTGAGAATTATAAAAACCTCATATTAGAACTATAAACACTTCATAGTTAGTAGAGATTAGGAAATGCCAAGAGAAGATACTACACAAACGGTTGCAAATAGTTTATCCGATGAATAAAATCTTTATATTAAATTTATTCTGACATCGGTAAATAATAAACTATATTCATGAGATTCAAACTATATATTTAATCGATATCTTGATTCTTTAATAAGTTAACATACAAATTTTATTAATAAGATAAAGTTTAATCATAAGTGACTATTTTTTATAAATCTAACCAATTATGGTTATCGGCTCACGTAATTTAAATAATTGAGTTTGGATATTATAATTTATATCAAAACTTAAACCACATGTATAAAATAAATAAATAAATTACTAATGAATAATTTTTAATACGTAGAGAGAATATATTTTTATAATTTTTAATTTTACATTTAATTTTTGAAAGTTTTGTGTATATTTAGAATTAAATCAGGAAATAATACATCGACCCTTTGATTTCAAAATTATAGGTGAAGGTCTCTCGACTTGGCAAAATCTATAAATTTATAGATATTATAAATCAGAGACTAAATGAAAAAAAATAGGGATAAACTATTTTTTGATTCCATATGTGTATTAAGTCGAATATATTTATGAGATAAAACATTGTTAAACTATTTTATAGTCTAAACTTCTTCTTTTTTCTGGAGGAAACTCGTAGCCGCTATTCAGAGTGCAATGAGTGCGCACAGGATAAACTACAGGCAAACCAACGCCAGAAAATAAACCACACCGAGAAAGTGTATGTAAAATGACTCGAACTCATGACTCTTGATCACAAACTTATCTTCCTCAACCAACTCGGCCACTAGTGTGAAGGCTATTTATTTTATAGCCTAACAAATTATCATTTTATAGCCTAACCTATTATTATTATTATTATTATTATTATTATTATTATTATTATTATTATTATTATTATTATTATTATTATTATTATTATTATTATTATGTGTT
This sequence comes from Limnanthes douglasii subsp. nivea, assembly GCA_036936605.1. Taxonomy (NCBI): domain Eukaryota; kingdom Viridiplantae; phylum Streptophyta; class Magnoliopsida; order Brassicales; family Limnanthaceae; genus Limnanthes; species Limnanthes douglasii. The sequence goes on along the minus strand of JAUPFV010000002.1, from coordinate 60,186,244 downwards.
CTTAGATATTGAATGGTGTAGAATCCTAAATTTAAAAAGATAGTTCAATGAACTTAATTTCTACTATAAGTACGTATATTATTCAATATTCAAAAAATCGTTTGATAAATAAATAAATTAACTAATGCATATTTATTTTAGTTTTCTAATATCCGAACTCATGTTTATATTTTTCATAAATATAAATAGAATAAACCAGTGCGGTATATTCCAAATAAATGGAATATTATATACTTTATAGGAGGACCCTATATACTTTATTGTTCAATAGACGTAATTGCTTTATTGTTCAATAGACGTAATTGCTATACAGCGATCGTTACTATTTTGATTTTAAGTCTTAATTAAGTCTAAAAGAACAAACTTTTGTTCAAAATAGGTAGCCCATTATATACCAAATTTTGGTGTCGAACCCCAAACAGGTTATGGACAAGATAGTAAAATACAAAAAGACCGCCCAAATCCAAATTTTATTTTATTTTATTATTTATTATTGCGGACCGTGAATGATGCTGACATGTGGTAACTACATTCATAAAGACAATATAGTATTATAGTTCAAACTACCTCATTTAATAATATTATTTATTAAAAATACTCTAGATTATGTATACGTAATATTTTTTTTAAATGATCGAAAAAATAAGGAAAATTATTACAGACGGAGGCTGTAATCTTTTTGTCAAATGGAAAATCCCAACATTTTTTTTGTCAATTTTCGTCAATTTTTTTTATAACTACATTCACCGTTATAATATAATAATGAGAATTGCTAAAAGAAAATCAAAATTACCTCGTGAGGTGGCATGTTTTGATATTTGTTTTTAGTATTTACAAAATAACATCCAAAATAAAATCCAAAAATTCTTAACAGTTTACTTAATTACGTTTTATGCTATTATTTACTTCATGAAGTTGCAAAACAGAAAATCTACTCTAACCTAACATTTTACTTCCTAAAATACACTAAAATCACAAAAACTCAAAACTTAAACTAACCAAAACTCTTTTTTTCAACTTTGCAAAATTTAAAAATCATGACTGTGACATGGAAGAGGTATACACCATTCTATCTTTCTGTTTTATTTTTAAAAAAATGATAAAAAAATCAAAAAATGGTCGATTTCATCCACCAATGGCGTCCAGGTGGTGTTCGTCGCCACCATCTTGTCGAAGAAGATGATACTCTTCGTCAGGAAAATAGCGGACACAATGACCTTAACGTCATGCCATGGCAAACACAATGTTGTTGGCGCCATGACATGGCGGACATAGGGTCTGTCCGCCAATAGTTTGGCGCTCAGGTTGTTGTTTCCACCCAGAGATGAGGTTAGCGCCATCGTATCCGCCATGGCATTGGCGGACAGATTTGCATCGTTTTTTCTTCTAACTTGTTATCATTTATCGTTTAATTTTGTTTATTTTTGTAACTTTTTTTAGTACGTTGTCACTTACTAAAGACTAATACTAACTAAAAACAACATCAATTTCCATTAAAACAAAATATTCATTATGATTTGAGAAATTTTTCTAATAACTAAGATGTAAATATGTGTTTTTTTACAAATAAGTTATTAAGTGTTATGATATATGATTATGTGGTTTTGAAACTAAGGAGTAACATTTTAATTAATAATGATAGTGTTAACTTTTTTAGTTTTAGTTCTAATCTTTTTAATTTTTTATGGAAAAAAATTATGTTTAGATAGAGAAACTTGAGAGAATGGAGAGAAGGAAGAAGAAGAAAATTTTCTAAAAAATACATGGTAACTTCACTGAGTAATTATATTTATACGGAGTTTTTTAGACTCAGGGTAAAATTGTAAAAAATAACTTCACGGAATAATTTTCAAAATGAAAAACAGACGACCTTACGCACTAAAAAAACGACTTGTTTTTAGCAATTCTCTATAGTATTACATGACGGCTGTTTTAAGTTTAGGTTTCCAATCATAATTTTTTCTAGATTTTCTTTTTATAATACTATATATTTTGAACCGTAATGCTATTATAATAATTTTACCAAAACTCGTATTTTTTTATTTTTTATTTTGTCATATATATTTTGTGATTTTCAACAAATATTATTTTTGATAAAATAATAAAAATCGTTTCTAAAACTCGAATTGATTAGGTGAAAACTTTAATATCTATACAAACAACCTTCCATCCTAAGTAATATAGGACGAGCATGATAATCTTTTAAAACAAATTAACTATATAAAACCATCTGTTTATATTTTGTTCAGTTTTTTGTTTTAAATTTGAAATTTAATCGTCTAACCAATATTTTCCTATGATTGGGAGCAAAATTGATTGTAACGAAGTCCAAAGGTTATGGTTTTTTAGAAAATATGAATTTTTAAAATATGTATGGTTATAGCTAAAGTTTTATGAATGCTTCCAACTTTTTGGATGTGTTTATGAATTATATATAGGTAGATGTTTTCAGCATTAAAATTATATAATTCATAACTCTCAATAAGCTCTTTAAATAAAATCTCTCATTTTGTATTACTTTATCAAATCGAACTTAGATTTTTTGTTTTTTTTATTTAAGTTCATAAAGCGTGTTATATCTTAATTGTTTTTTAAACATCAAACAATACATGATCGTAATAAAAAAAAATTGGAAAGCGTAATTTTACGTGTTTCAAGTTTCTCCATTTTATTAGGAAATTTTTGAGGAATCTTTCATCATCATAAGTTGTAAGTTTTGTTGTTTCATAAACTCTATTTTCCACAATAAAATAAAATTAGTATTATGGAAGCGGAAAGAACCATGACTACCATCAAAGTGATAAACTAAAATCTATTCTGATTGTTCAAATTCTCCCTTGGAAAGACAAGATAACCTTCTTGTTGACTCCACTCAAAGTCAAGATGTTCTTGATACAAACCTGAAAAAAAATCTTGCACTCAAGGGCACTATGTTCTTGATGCAAACTTGAAAACAATCCTAGAACTTAGTGATAAGAAACCAAGGAAATCAAGGTAAAAATGCACAAGCAAGGGAATGACAATCTCATATGTTGGAGAGATATCTTTAACGCACTTTCGGACCATCTATTTAATCTTTACAAGTGATACTTCAACATTGAAGTTTTGGAATACATTTGAAAAGAAATACAAAACCAAAGAAGAAGGTACAAAAAAATTTATTAATATCGCAATATTTTAATTTTAAGTTTGTTGGCGGAAAATCACTTCTTCTCCAAATTCATGAGCTACAAATTATATTCTATAAACATGTGCCTGTCAAAGTAGTGTTTTTGGATATTTTCAAGCTGGAGAAATCATAGCAAAATTACTTCCATCTTGGGAAAATTATCGAAAGAGGATAATTTATAAATCTGAATAGTATAGTTTGAAGAAAAAAATCTAAAAGTACTAGAGATGTGAGCGTCTAGGTGTGTGATGCAATAGAACCAAGGTCCAAAAAATAGAAAATCAGATAAAAACATTTGACAACAAAAACAAGAATACATTTAAGAGTGTGAAGGGAAATTGTTTTGTGTGTGGCAAACATGTTCATGTTGCTCGTAGGTGTAACATTACTAAGAATGGTGAAATTGTAAATTTATGGAGGAATACATTTTTGTAATGGTGTATGAGGTCAATTTTATTGAAGACAAAACTTTGGGCTGGTGGTACGGTAAACACGCATCCATTCATGTCCCTCGTGACAAATCTGTGTTCAACACAATCGAAGGGAGTAATAGCACAAATAAGGTGCTTATGGGAAATACAAATAAGTTTGAAATTAAAGGATGCAGAAGTGTAAGAATATCACTCTTACAAATGTATTGTATGTTCCAGAAATGGACAAAAAATCAGTATACGGTGATTTGTTGACAAAGGCTGGAATTTGGTCCATGTATGAATACGAAAACCTTGTTTCATCCAATGTAGAACCTTTGTAAAAAGAATACTCTTGTAACAATATGGTAAGACTATGTGCTCATGATACTATTATTAATATTGTGAAGAACTCTATTTACTCTTGCTCTTGTAATGATTACTTTTTATGGTATGGTAGACTTGCTCATATAATAAATAACATGATAAATTAAATTATTAAAATCGGACTTCTAAAATGTGATATAGGTTTGTATGAAAAAATTAAATGGTGTTTAGAATCCAAAATAATTAAGAAGCCTTAAAAGTTTGTTTAAATATGTATGGAATTGTTAGACTTAATACACACTGACATATGTGATTTAAATGATATCTTGACACGTGGGGGTAAGAGACACTTGATAACATTCATTGATGACATAATAAAGTGCGGGGGTGTTTAGTATTTTCCAAAACACATATCTAAGAAGAATAAAATAAGGTCTCAGAGTTATAAAACGTGTGTTCATTGGTTATGCAGCCAATAACAAGGTTTATAATGTATTAGACTTAGATTCTAATGTGATATGTGAATCAAGATAAGCGGATTTGTTTTTATCTAAATTATTTAATGATAATAGGGGGCGTATCGTTGTAGAAAACTAGGTAAGTACTTCGCAAGCAAAACCTTTGGTTGAAGAGCAACCATTTTAACCTCGTAGGAGTCAACGAGAAAAGAGATCTAAAATTTTAAGATCTTGTGAGATAAACTCTCAAATTATTCCCTTCTATTTGGTATAAAGGTGTGAAGAAATCATCGTGAAAATTTGGATAGTGGTTTCTTAGGAAGACGATTAAATCTTATAAGAAAACAATAGCATCCCAAGTTTTTGTATTTTGGGAGAAGGCCATGAATAATGAAAGGAAGTCAATCATGTCAAATCACACTTGGGAGTTGGTTGATTTACCTTCCAAATCAAGACCGATTGGTTGTAAGTTTATGTTTAAGAATAAATACCACACATATGGTATCATTCAAGTGTTTAAAAAATGTTGGTTTTCGATAAAAAAGAGAATATATTATTTTAACACCTATACTCAGGTTGTAAGAACCACGAGTATTAGGATACCATTTTTAATTTTATCGGTATAATAATTTAAATATTTACCAAATATATATATCAAAACGGTTTCCTACATGGAGATCTTGACGATGAGGTCTACATTAAACAGCCAGAAGGTTTTGTACTCCCGAGGAATGAGTCTAATGTATGTAGGCTTTTTTAAGTCATTGTATTGTCTTAAAAAAACATTTACGAAATTGCATAAAAAATTTAATCATGCAATTGTAACTGATGGATTTTAACATAATAAGTCAGACAAGTATTTATATATAATTGTTCGTGGTAACATAATAGTTGGTGAAAATACTTGCTTATAATAAGTAATGATATGCATGATAACATAATGATATTTATGACACATGATCTTAACAAAGTATATATTATTTTAGGAATAAAAGTTTTCAAAGATAGTGGAGGTTATGCCCTAAGTCAATCTCATTATATTGAGAAAGTACTTGATAGGTTCAAGCATCTAAAATTCAAAGAAGTACGTGCGTCATTTGATCCTAATTTAAAACTTGGAAAATGAAGGAAGAGTAGTGGCTCAATTAGAATATGCGAGTGCAACAGGAAGTTTAATATATTCAGCTTTGTGCACTAGGGCAGATATATATCTTTTGTGGTAAATAAATTAAGTCAATTTACGAAGAATCCAAGTATGGACATTGAATGCAATTGGAAGGGTTTTGGGGTACTTGAAAAAAATACAAAAAACATGTTTCTTCAATACTCTAATTTAAATCTCGGGATACTTGAGTGATACACTGATGTAAGTTGGATCACTAGTCTAGACGATAACAAATTGACTGCGGGACTAGTATCAATTTTACAAGTGGTGTTATTTCTTGTGGATCAAAGAAATAAACGTGTATATCCTATTCAACTATGGATTCTAAGTTTATAGCATTGGCCACAAGGGGTAAAGAGGCTGAATGATTGAAAGATCTCTTGTTAGAGATATCATTCACTTTTAATGGGTAATAAAATTTCATTATAAAAAATTTAGCATATATATTGTAATCTTGCATAATTTAATAATATTACGTTGAAATTGAAGAACGATAAGTTAATTAGAGTACATTAGTATTATGTCAAAGTATCATGTATGCGGCTTTATGGATCAGGGCGTATATTTCATTTGTAGCTAGTAAATTAAGTCAATTTACTAATAATCCAAGTACAAAACATTAGAATATGATTAGAAGGGTTCTTGGCTACTTACAAAATATCAAAAAGATATGCCTTCAATATTTATCATTTCTTGTGGTATTTAATGGAAACACACACACAAGTTGGATCCTCAACCTAGATGATCATTAATTAACCAAATAATATGGGCATTTACTTTTTTTTGTGAGATTATTTTCTATAGATAAAAAATATACGTGTATATGTCATTCAACTATGGAATCTAAGTTCAATTTTTTCAAAAAATAAGAAAAAAAATGATTGAAAGACTTATTGCTGAAATACCATACACCTAAAAAAGAAGAGAACAACCCAAATTTATTACGATAGTCAAGCAATAGTTTGTGGAGCCTATAATGGCTACCATAATGGAAAATCTAACTGTGTAAGTTTGAGATATGGGTACGTAATTAATATAAGATGTAATCATATTATTCGTGTACGTGTATTCTAGTAAGAACTTAACAGGTCGGTTTATCAAACAATTTTCTTATAGAATTGATAAATTTAAAATCTAGAAGGGTGAGACTAAAACTCTTAATTGAGATTGTAAATGATAATAACATAATTCGATTATAGTACATATCTAAACCTTGAATATTTTGATGGACAATAATAAGTTATTTATGAAAGCTTCATCGTATAAAATTGACTTCTATATGTGATATGTGGTATATGTTGGTCGTTATCATAAAACGATAAGTTACAAGAACCTATGAAAGTATGGTTCTGACTTGGTGGAGCAAAGTATAACTGATTGAGTGATTTGACTACATATGCTAAGGTGTTGTCGAGACATCGACTGTATAAGCCTAAACATTATCAAAGCATCGGTTGCTTTGGTTAAGTTATTGGTTACTTAGGTATTGGATGCTTTACCTTGTAAGCCTAGCAACTGCTTATACGAGAGTGATATCATCCAATGTTTTGACTGTTTCGAATAGGATAACATTAGTCAAATCAAGTAGTTCATCTGTGAGGAAGCTTAGGTAAAATCATTTCCTGCTTCGATTGGGAGAAAAATTGGTAAATCTGAGTGAGGTCAGAGGCCTAAGGGTCCTTAGGGAAAGGAACATGTTTTCTTTGGTCTAAAGTAATATGGATTCAGTAAATTATAAACTAAATAAATACGCGACTATCTGAACTTGAGTTGTTAAGTGTGACATGTGGTATAAGGTGTCGGTTATATTGGTTAGATTTATCTTTTATTCCATTATTATCAGTTACTCTTTCTTACAACATAAATTGTTATTTCTATTGAGGAGTTTGTTACACTCTGTTTAGGAGAGTGATTTTACCAAGAATTATATATAGTGCCCTTTGGGATTCGTTTAAGCTGACATAATTGGGGGAGTGTGCAATAGAGGTAGAAAGAGAATATACTTAGTAGATCAAAGAACTATCTTGGAAAAGTGTGAGCTCTGGATTTTGAGTTTTTGTTAACATTTTATTTTTCACCATTATTTTTATCTTGTAAACTATTGTTACTGTTAAACAACCATGAGAATGATATTTTGTGGCTCATAGTGGACGTAGGTAAGTTTTCGAACCATTATAAATCTATGTGTTCAAACTTTCTCTTACTCTGTTATTATTTTGTTAATTTCCAGTTGAATTGCTACGTCATTCATGGCGTAGTTCTTGAAACAATATGTTTAAGACTTGAGCGGGTCGAAAAGATCTTGTATAAAGCGCAACAATTGGTATCAAAGTCTGGTTGTAAAGTGATTCTTATAGCTGAAATTGAATGGATAAACTTCAAGTTTGAGAGGTTTAATGATAATAAATATTTTGGAATCCGGTGAAAACAAATGCGAGCAGTAGTGGCTCAGCAGAAAGTTCCTCTAGCCGTAGTAAGGGAGACTAAAGTGCTTGAAACATTGTTTATGGATGAGAAGCATAAAATGCTCGAAACATCTTACAATGTGATCATTTTGTATCCGAGTGATAATATTTTGAGGCAAGTCTCAAAAGAAAATTCAGCAGTTGGAGTCTCGAACAAACTGGAAAATTTGTACATGAAAAAATTGCTAACAAGTTGAATCTATTTGAAGGCGGAGTTCTTTGGTTTCAAAATGCACGAGGACAAGTCTTTTGATGAAAAACTTGATGAATTCTCCAAAATAGTGATCAATTTGGTGAATCGGTGAGGAAATAATTGATGAATATCAAGCAATGATCTTGTTGAACTCATTTTCTCCTGACAGTTGAAAGATATTATATGTTACAACAAAAAAACATTATCAGTGGATGAGTTAGAACCTGTATTTAGATCCAAAGAGTTGTAAATCATATAGTTTTCAAGGAATGAGAGTTCTGGTAGTAGCCATTAAGCTTTAAATATTCGAGGGATATCGGTAAGGTCAGAGGAAAATCTAGATCGAAGTCAACAAATATGTGTGATAAGTCCAAGATTATATGTCATCATTGCAAGAACATGGGTCATTTCAAGAAAGAATGTTTTGAACGCCGGAGAAGGAAAAATGATTGCAGATCAAATATGGGGAATGTTTTTGTGGCTTCTAAAGGATGACTTTACTGACATTCTAGTGCACTCTTTAGATAAAGGCTAGGGTGAGTGCATTTTAGATTTTGGATGTTGGTTCCATATGAATCCACACAAGTATTGGTTCAACTCATTTAAATATAATAACGGAGACACTATGTTACTAGGCAATAACAAGGCTTGCAAGATAACTGGAATTGGATTTGTGAAGATTCAGATGTTTGATAGTTGTGATCAGATTCTGCTAATGTGAGGCATGTTGTCGATGTGGAGAAGAAATCTAATTTTCCTTAGCATGTTGGATAATTTAGGTTGTTTTATCAAAGTTGAGAATGTTTACATGAAAATTATTAGATATGTCATGACCTTGATGAAGGTAAAAATGTCCAATGGTTTTTATTTCTTGATTAGTGATACTATATATGCAGAATGGCTAGCTTGTTTGAAGGTCAGGTATATGGTACAACCCTATAGCATAGAAGACTGGGGCATGTGAGTGAGAAGGGATTGCTAGACTCGCATAATTAATATCTATTTGGAAAGGACAAGTTAACTAGCTTAGATTTTTGTCAATCATGTGTGTATGCCAAAAGTAGGAGAGCCAAGTTTGCACGATTCAAGAATATAATAATTAGAAGCCTTGACTATATACATGCAGATCTTTGGGGGCCTACAACGGTTTAGTCTCATGAAAGTGATATATATTTTCTATCAATCATCGACGATTACTCAAGAAAACTACGAATATATTTGTTAAAATTGAAGGGAGAAGCTTTTGATAGGTTCATACAATGAAGGATCCTGGTTGAAAAACAAGTTTTCATAGAAGTAAATAGTTTTAGGACGGATAATGGTCTTGATTATGTGCAAATAAATTTACTGATAAAAAGCAGGGATTTCTCGAGATAGGATTGTACGGGAGAATCTGTAACAAAATGGTCTTGCTGAAAGACTGAAATAACCATTCTTGAATGAGAGGTTCATGTTGGTTACTTCTAAGCTCTTAATGTTTTTTTGGGTTGAATTAGTAAATACTACATATTACCTTATAATCAGATGTCTATCTACTATGATTGTCTTAAAACCCTATACAAAATATGGTACGAGAAGCCTTCAAATATTTCTAATCTGAGAGTATATGGCTGCATTACTTATGCACATGTCATGATAAACTGCAACCAAGAGCGCTTATTGGGGTGTAAAATTTAACGAGAATGATTATCCTGGTTTGAGTTGTAAAATTCATGAAGTCCAACATAATCAGAACCTGCTATTGGGTTAAGAGGATCTGCGCCTTCAAATATACCTAGACAATAGGGCCATATGAATATGGAAGGTAGTCGGGCTTAACATTTCTACGAGATAACAAGAGATAAAACTAAAAGAGTAATCGCCAAACTTATGAAATTTTCATTGGGTGATGCATCTGAAGTGATACAATTTAAACCTGAATTATTGAGGAATGTAACAAAAGCTGAGGATAAAGTCAAGTGTCTTATTACGATAAAGGAGTAAATGACTTTGCTTCAGAACAATAACACATGGGCTTTGATAGACAGACCTGAACGTCAAAGGTTAGTTGATTTCAGGTGGATTTTGAAGAGAAATAAAGAAAATTTTGGGGTTAAAGTGGTTCGGTACAAAACCAGAATGGTTACTAGAGGATTCACTCAACAATATGGTGCATATTACAATTAGATCTTCTTTTGCATAGTGAAACATGGTTCAATCAAGATACTTCTTACAATGGTTTCCAAATTTGACATGGAGTTGGACCAAATGGATATCAAAATAGATTTTCTACACAGTACTATTGTAGAAACCATCTATATAAAGTAGCTTAAAGTATTCGTAGACAAGAAAATGAGTGATCAATTATATCTTTTAAACAAAATATGATACGGTATGCAGTAATCTCCTAGGTACTTGTATATATATTTGAATGATTTTGTGGTCAATAATTATTATAGAATAAGCAGTTATGAAAATTGTGTTTATCGTAAGAACATTGGTTCTGTCAATATATATTTATTGTTATATGTAGAGGATATGTTGATTGCTAGCAAAGACAATGCATAAAATAAGTTATTGGAAGTAATATTGAGGAGTATGTTTGGGATGAAGGGCCTGGTTTTAGCCAAGAAGGTGTTTTGAAAGGTTTGGTATGGAATGGAGATAACTAGTGATAGACATGGAACCTTGTTCCTATCACATGAAGTTATCTCAAGAAGGTGTTTTGACAGGTTTGGTATGACAGAATCGAGACCAGTCACATGTCTCGCTGCTCATCACTTTAAATTGACATCTTTAAAGATTGATATTGAAGGTATGGGTATTCAAAAAATAGAAGGCGTTCCTTATTCAATATTTTGAGAAGTATAATGTATGTCATGGTCTATAGAAAGCCTGATTATCTTATGCTTCGAGCTTGGTGAGTAGATTCATGTCAAGGAATTCTTAGGAATATTGGCAAACTGCTAACTGGATTCTGAGGTACATTAAGGGATCTACTAGTCTAGGGTTGATCTATGAAGAGCTTGGTTTAGTACTAGGAGATGACGAGGGTTTTGTTTGGTTGTCTTGACAATAGAAAACATTTGACTAGATATGTATTTATGTTGTTTGTAATTGTTGTGAGTTCGAAAACTAAACTTCAACATGTAGTAGCATTGTCCTCCATTGAGGCTGAATATATTATTGTTATCGAAGCAATAAAAGAAGTTATGTGGTTGAAAGGAATGCTGAGAGAGCTTGAGGTGCAACAAGAATTTTTAACGGTTTACTATGACAATCATAGTGCAATACACTTGTCAAAGAATCATGTGTTTTATTTCGTAAACTCCATTTATATTAAGCTCCATTTTGTAAGAACTATTGTTGAAAATTGAGGTATTTACTAGATTAGGTTCATATGGATGACAACCCATCAGATGTGTTTACTAAACCGGTGATAACGAACAAATTCAAGCATTGCTTGGACTTGGTTTATTTGAAGCATCTGAGGCCCTTTCACGGGGACAAGCGGAGCCATAATTGTATTTTTTTATTTTGAGAAGTCAAAACCAAGATGAAAAATGTGAATGTATGGTTCCGACTATGTGGTTTAAAGCATACTTGACTGAGTGTTTCGACAATGTATGCTTAGGTATTGTCAAGGCATTGAGTGTATAAGCATACGTATTGTCAAAGCATCAATTTCTTTTATTAAAATATTGGTTTCTTTATTCTAAAAGTTTTTCTTTAAGCTGAAGCAACTGCTTATACCAGAGTGGTATTATCCAAGGCTTTGACTGTTTCAGGTAAGAAGTCATTAGTCAAATCAAGCAGGTTCATCTATCAGGAAGATTATGCAAAGTCATTTGCTGCTTCGGTTGGAAATATAATTGGTAAAGCTGAGCGAGATCAAGGGCCTAAATGTCCTTAGGGCGGGGCAAAGGTTTACTTCGGTCTGAAATACTATGAATGAAGTTAAGTCTACACTAGTCAAGTAGGTAAACAACATGGACTTTAGCTTGTAAATGTGATAGGTGGTATAACGTATTAGTTATAATAGTTAGATCTGATAGTTCCAAAAAGTATACGGGGGGATGGGTAACAAGTCAAAGATATTTTTGCGAGTATAATTCTAGAGAGAGAAACGCGGTAATGTTAGAGCAAGAAGGTTCCAAAAGTGGAAATAAATTAATAATTGTTCACTATTCCCCAAAAGGAAATGTTCCTTTATATAGTAATGATGATGAGCCTAAGGGCCATATCGTTGGTCCACTTATAACAATTTCACCCTATTATTATACTAATCTTAACCATATTTATTATTTATCACATGAACTACCCTCAATGTAACATATTTGTTGGGCCTATTTTACAATACTTATATAAAGCCAAATTATCCCAATACTTTACAGATCTGGCCCATGGTTTGGATAAATCTCACTCGTATCAAGATCAATTTTTTGTTACACCAGAATTAGTTACTCATTGTTACAATAGAAATGTTTTTTTGTTGAAGAGTTTGTTATACTTTGTTGAGGAGAGAGATTGTCACTAAGCATTATATATAGTGTCTTTTAGACTTCAAAATAATTGATGGGGCATTGGTGGAGCGTGCAGTAGACGTACACAGAGAATATACTTAGTAGATCAGAGAGAAATCTTGGAAGAGTATCGAGTGTGAGCTATGGATTTTAAGTTTTTATAAATAATTTATTTTTCTTTGTTATCTTTATCTTGTAAACTATTGTTAGTGTTGAACAACCATGTGAATGATATTTGTTGTGGCTCAGAGTGGACGTAGGCAAGTTATCGAACCACTATAAATCTTTGTGTTCAATTTTTTTCTTAATTTGTTATTACGTTGCTAGTTATTTTAGAACTGTTGTGTTTCGTGAGGTGTTTCTTGGAACAATGTATTTGAGACATGAGTAGATCACATATAGCTTGTATAATGCATCGTAGAATGATTAAAATAATTCGCTTTTAAGCGTGGCATATATTTCTCATAATGACAAAAAATACTATAAAAATATACCTATATGAATCTTGAGGTAGTGTTGTCTCTCGTGAGAGAACGAGTTCATTTCAAGTTATATTATTGAAACTGACAAACAAACAACCATAATAGTGCTAAGAAAACAGTGATGAACAAATTAGGAAACGTTATGAGTATGAGATAATCAATTTGACAACGTGGGATAGTTGGTTCAAAGTTACAACAGCCAAAGCTTATGGTTAAGAGTTACTGTTCTTACACTACAAAAAATTATAATTGTCATTTCATCAAGTGGGGTTTTGTTTAAAATATTGATAAATGAAGTGATTAGAATCGATCCAAAAAAAATTCTAAACTCCACAATAAACCTAGGATAAAAAATGAAAATTAGATAGAATATTATGTAGCAATTTAAAACAAAAAAAGACAAACAAAACTCATGTCGTTAGCAAAAAAACATAGCTTACACAGATATTTTAGACAACAAAAAATTAAGTTCTGCGTCCAAATATTTGTTTGTCGTGACAATCTAAAAATTTAAATAATAAAAAAAATCAACCTAAATTTTTGAACAATTATTAATCGATAAAAAGTTGTGAAATATGCGCAGCAACAAATAAGTTGCTTATTGTGGGACGGAATCGAAATATTTATAACGGCCCCAGACGTTTTACCACTATTGCGTTCACGTATGCTGTTTTTTAAACCAACATGATAAAAAAATAAAATATTTCAAAATAGACGCTAATAATTCAAAATAAAAATACTATTAAATATAATGTCCCTGACATTTACTTCAACCTACGAGAACTCAACCTATGACAACTCAGCTTATCTACTTCAACCTACGAGAACTCAACCTATGAGAACTCAGTTTTTCTCAAAATCCATAATCTAAATTACAACTTAAAAAATAGAAAGAAAAAAAAAAGCAAAGCTACATAAAATAAAATGAAAAGAAAAGAAAAAGATTCGAGTGTAGTATAGTGTGGTCCAGCTGCACCCCAACGTTTAAACCTATGTGGACAAGTAAAGGTAAATGGGCTATGGGCCCATTCTTATATTAACTTCCCATGTGCATACCAGCTACTCTTTATTTTTAATATAATAACCTAACGCTACTGTCTTTATTAATTAATCAATAATGACCATTATCTTCTCTATTTAATGCCCCCTTTCTACTATCATTTTTCCTTAGCAAATATAATATAATATAAGTTTAATGTTATCTGGTTTTCCCAATTATATTAAAATAAATAATGGAGCTTGCTATATTATTATTTTTCAACCTGAACTAGATTACTTTAAAATATTTTATAAAAACATCCACTACTAAAAACTAAAAAGTTACTTTTTTTAATTTACTTTTAGGACTTTAATATGTAAATCCAAAAAAATCATAACAGGTAAAGAAATTTATGATTAGGGATTATATGTAACTGTTTCTTCTGCTGTACTTGCTTGAGACTGTAATTAAAATTTATGTCCATGTCCAGATTGATAGGCTTTCTTACAAAAGAATTGACCACACACATAAAAAGAAAAAAAGAATACAAAAAAAAAGAACTTGAGAAATGTACTGAACAGCAACAACACCACCACCTACTATTTTCTCTAATTTATCTCCCTAATATTGAAACCTTTTGTTCTATGTTCATATCATAATACACAGACACAGACAGATATGTTCTTTGTAATGTGGGTTGAATCTTGTTTGTTGAGGCAGAGTAAAATATAATCAGCCATCTTCTAAAATCTTCTTCAAGCTGAAGAATTATAGTTTTTTTTGGCTGTTCTAAGATTCCCATTTAAACCCATTTCCGACTGTGTTCGAGACTATTCATTACGTATTTTTATTGAAAAGGTTGGATCTTGATCATTGAACCTGTTCTCCTATCAAATCTAGACCGACCAGCAAGAACGATACACCCTGAAACAGTAAGAAGTAGAAATGGATCCCTTGAGCCGACATGAGACTTCTTGCTGCTGCGGTTAAAAGAAGGAAAGCTAAAGCAAGCTCCTTTCGGTATATTCGATTGTGTTTGTTCGTCTTCTTTGATGCTATATGTTCTAGTTGCTCGATTTCCACTCTCATATCGGTAAGATCGGGAACAGAAGAACCTCTTTGTTGCTTCGACTCTTTCTCTACTAAAGATACAAGGTCGCCTTCTGATGACCGACCTGATTTTTTTGTTACAACCCATTCGTACGCACTGCCTAGCTGGAATAGACCGGAGATCATGGCGTTGAATTTGGTGACTGACATTGTGTTTTCAAAAAGAAGGTATGGTACAATGAAAGGGAACGATTTTGGGGCAGGAAGGATGTTGAGGAAAGACATGGTGGCTGGTATGTAACAGACAACCCACGCAGGGAGCTCTGCTTCGGGTATAAACATCGTCATCGGTAAAATTATGCAGAAGAGTGTAAAGGAGTAGAATGGAAGGATCAGTTTCCTTAGTAGGAAGAACAGGAATATCAAATTGAATTTCTTCCATATACTTATCTGCAAATATCACAATCAGTAAAAATGAAATTACTATTAGGACAGATTTAAAGTTGGGAATGAAAATCTAACTGAACTGTTACTCTTTTCGAGCCGACCCAAAGAATCAACTAGGCCTTAAATATTTGGCGTCGGGTTCATGGACAGCTACTTGTGTCAAATGTGTGTCACATTCCGGCTCGCTTAGGAGATAGTCAGAAAACTACAGGACCCTAACCAACTTCTTCATGTTGTGTTCAGGTCAAATTCTATCAGGCCCTCGATAGCGCGACCATACCCTAAACTACGGGTCAGGTTTGATGGTTGTGTCATACACTATCGGCCCTATTTAAAGTAACTAGAAATCGGAATTAAAAAGATGAAATACGCACTTTGGATCGAATGATGTCGGGCAAACAAAGACGAAATAGCTGCATAGGCCCAGAATGCCATCTGTGTTGCTGCTTTCTATAAGCCTCGTAAGATTCCGGTAATTCACACTGGCACTGAAGCAAAACATAACCACCCCAACCAAATTAAAATCAACAAATGGGTAACTACTTAAAAGTAAAAGATATAAACTTTTTAAAGTTTAGTACCTCAACATCATCAAGGAAAATAAATTTCCAGCCACAAAGGTGAGCACGAACAGCAATATCCATGTCTTCGACGGTAGTCCTCTCTAACCAACCGCCGGACTCTTCCAAAGCCTTAATTCTCCAGACACCAGCAGTTCCATTGAACCCGAAGAAATTCAAGAAAACACTATTGACTTGCTGTTCTACCTCGAAGTGAAACGCCAAGTTTATGTTCTGTAATCTAGTTAACAAGTTCTCATCTTTGTTTACAAACGACCATCTAGCCTGAACAAGCCCTAGCTCATCGTTATCCTGTAATATTCAACACCAAATATTTATTCACCCAGCTAAAAAAAGTAACTTTTAACTTTTCAACCAAATATTTAACTATTCAAGAATTTCATCTTAGATTTGTTACCTATTCAAGATAAACCCTAAATGGAAAAAACTTGAAAAAACAACAGTTAATGAAGTACCTTGAAATGAGGCACGGTTCTTTTAAGAAAATCAGGTGTTGGTTGAAAATCGGCGTCGAAGATGGTAACGAATTCGAAGTCTTTAACATAACTACAGTTCATAGCCGACTTGAGATTACCAGCTTTATACCCATCTCTAATGACACGGTGCCTGTACACAATATTAGCACCATCTTGTTGCCATTTTTGAACTTCTTCTCTAATCAGCATCTGTGTAGTCGGATCATCTGAATCGTCAAGCACTTGAATCAACATTTTCGATTTCGGCCAGTCTAAGTTACAAACGGCACCGATTGACTGTTGATAAACCTACGGAAAAATACAAAATTTGAAAATATTAATCAAAACCCTAGAAAATCGAATTACAAGACACTACAGAGTTGAAGAAATGTATATGCTTTACCTCTTTCTCATTGCACATTGGAATCTGAACAAGAACCATAGGGAAGAACCCGGCCTCTCCAGTTTCAGGGTCGTAGAGAGCGTCCGGTTTCATCACCGGTTTGATTTTTTTGATTCGGATATAGAAACAACCCAAGCATAAAACGAGCCTATCTATGCTCTGTACAAGGAATAAGACGATACATGCATTTGCCAAGAACTGAAGAACCGGAGCTAGATAATCGACCCGAATCAAAACCCATCTGGAGTAAACCCAGTTGAAGAAATCCCTAACACCAAACGACGTGCTAGCGAACATATACTCGAGCTGGAGATTTGGAGCACCGAAATGCCACCCTTTGAAATACGCGGCCACCTCGAAAGTGAGTAAGAGCACCGACAGCCATAGAAAGACCTTAATACAGGAGTAGAAACGACTTCTCACGGCTGGGTTTTCGGTTTCTCGGACTCCGCCGGATAAATTAGTGTCAGGATCCGACTCCGACTCCTCGTCTGTTCTACCGGCGATGACACGACGGCGTACGGCGGAGCCGAGAGCGATGAATGCGGAACCGATGGAGGTAAGACAGCCAGCGGCGCGGTGGGCTTTTAGGAGAAGGACCCATGTGAGCTGTTTAGCGTTCTTGTTCCGGGCTTTTTCGACCCGACCTGATTCGGAGAGAAGGAAATCTTCCTCGGTAGGAGATTGTAGCTCAACCATAGACCAGTTGTTTGGGTTCTCCATTTTCACCACCACTGGAGTTCCTCTATGGCCATCTTTCCCTCCCCACCAATCAAAACCGGGTGCCATTTTTAACTCTCCTCTGTTAGTGTTGTGCTATTTTTAGAATCGAATCTGGAGATTTATATAATGGAACCGAAAAACGAAAAAAACAAAAGACAACCCTGTTCGGCTTGAGGAATGACAACGAAAACCCAGAAAGCAAAACTCAAAAAGATAACAGCTTTGATCCCAATGTCAGAAGGAATCGAGTGTTTAGAAGACAGAGAGGTTAAGCCAAGGAAGCGAAACAGAGACGCGTGGATTTCCAAAGGCAAAGCGATATGATGAGAAAACTCTTCCTACTTAATACTCGTAGAGAGAGAGAAAATGACAGGATCGGTGGGAGAGGATAATATAGGGGTACAAAACAAAAATGTTCTTACATTCACATTCAATTACAGCTAGCTATACCGAAATAATACCCAAAAACTAAAAACAAAAAACCAAAAACGAGGTTTTTATTCTGGTAAACCAAGAAGAGAACTAAAAGAGAGATATACAGACAGATAGAGAAAGAGAGTGAAATACAGAAGGAAAAGAGATGGTAACAGCTCAGCACGTTCTTTAGTTATTATTATAAATATATTATTTATTACTATTATATTTTAATACTTGTTTTTTAACCGAAATATTTCAAATTTTAGATCCAAAACAAATTTAAACATATGACACGCTCTCTAGTCAATTTCAATATTTATCCATTTCTCCATATCAAAACAATTTATCCTTTTTTACCTCAAACACTGGAAACACAAGGCAACTAATATTTGCAGATTTACAGGATTCTAGTTGTTCAAAGAAGAATATTTTCAGAAAACAAGGGAGGCCTGCCTCTTTATAAATTACTACTAATAAATATTTAAATTTGATTCGGATCTAATGTCACTTTTTAATTCATGATAATTTTTATATAGTTTCCATAAAATTAGTCGGTGGTGTTTAAAAAGTTAAAAATTAAATTCCTTGAAATCCAAAAAAGTAAATTTATCAAAATTGATAAATCTATAAATTATAACCGATTTGAATCTGGAAGATAATGTAGGAGTAGTAACTAATTTCTTATTCAAACCTGAAAACAATGTATAACTTAAATGGGTACAAAAAATCAAACATGAAACTAAATGTTGGGTTGAATTCGTTAATCACATATTAATATATATTTTCAAAAGAATACCATCACCGAAAACAAAATCAATGCGAACTTTAATGTAACCCTAGTTACCATTATAAATAATTTAAAGTGTTTAAGTGTCTTTTAATAAAAACATTAACTGAAAATATAATAAATATATTTTCTAACCTTTATGTTAATTTAGTTATGAATTTGAAAAAGGAAGGTTGTTTGTGAACGATATGGGTCCATAGGATGGAGAACCTTCTCTCTCAAAAAAGCATCAAGAATAGAGTTTTTCTTAACCTCTAAGATACATTCCTTTCTCTCTTGCTTGAGGCTCAGTTCTTCTGAGTTTGAAGGCATTGCTGGTTGCTGATCTCGCCGCTAGATCATGGATTTGCAAGATAATAATATTTTTCCACCTTTGAGAGGTGCGGTCACTGCATCACAAGAGACTTCGTCGAGCAGATTATACACTGATGTGGTAAGGACTAAGGTAGAGTCTGCCGAATTCAAACCAGTAAGTGTATCAGTGTATTCTGATCACAACAAGATCAGGTTCACAAACCAGGTGATGACTGATCTTTGCAAACAATCTAGAACAACCCTCATTGTTAAGTTTAATGATGGTATTCCCAAGAGACAAGCTTTTCAGTCGTTTCTTGAATCGCTTAAGTTTAAGGGACAGTACTGCAATTGATTCAAGGCAGATACAGATTGAGTTTTCGATTTTAGAAGATGCTGGAAGATTATGGGTCAGTCGTTTTTGGAAGGTAGACGGAAAACTGATGAGAGTTATTAAATGGTGTCCGCAAAGTTCAAGAAGTTTTGAATGTCCATTGGCTCTCTTGTGGGTACGTTTTGAAAAGCTTGAGGAGTTCATGTACAACAGTTCTGTCATTCATGCTTTGGCTTCATCAATTGGCTTTGTTCATCACGTAGTTGTTCCAGACGTAAATAGGGCAAATTGGAACGCCTGTTTTGCGTTAATTGAAGTTGACGTTTCTTGTATTCTTAAGAGAAAGCTGACTGTGGGGTTTGGTGATAGTAAAGAGTTTTCGATCAGTATAAGTTACAAAAACGCACCTAGCTATTGCAAGAAGTGTCATCATATTGGTCACGATGGTGATAAATGTAAGAAGAATTTATCACTGGAATCAAAGAATGAAAAGAATGAGAAGAAAAATGACGTTTGTATTGAAAAAACTGATGATTTACATGATTCTGTACAAGAAGTAAACGAGATCGATAAAGAAACAAAGGCCACTAAGGTCCAAACATTTGCACAAGTGTATAGAAGAAAGTTAAAGTCTATTGTTACAAAGAAAGATCGTTCTTATGTTTCTTGCCCTTCAACTAGTGTTGGTAGCCCTGTGAAAGAGAAATCGGTGTCCATAAATGAGCCTGATATAATCAGTGCTCTCCAGAACATTGAGGTGGAGGAGAACTGTCTTGATAATTCTCTGGCTTCTCCCAGAATGGTTGGAAGTCACAATCCTTCTCCAAAAGCAAGTTCAAATGGTGTTGAGCATGATTTTGAAACTGTAATATCCAGGAAAATAAGATCAGCACAAAAGAATAGTATCTCGAGAAGTCTGACTATAAAATCTCTTAGCAAGAGAGACAAGGTTCAAAAAAATTATGCATCAGATAATGATTAGTTTCATTAGTTGGAATGCACGTGGGGTACACAACAATCCTACAATAGCTAGGCTAAGGTTTATAATTAAAAAGGAGAATGTAAAACTGATGACTATTCAGGAGCCTATGGCAAGGGTTGATAAGGTGGAGTTGGTGGCAAGAAGGATTGGTCTTGAGAACTATTTTGCTAACACATCTAACAAAATATGGCTATTTTGGGCTAGTGATGTTGGGGTAGCTGTAATTGAAGACCATGTTCAGTTCTTACATGCTAACATCAGTCATGTTTTGTTTAATGGTTGTTTCACATCTGTGTATGCAAGTAACCAGAGAGCACAAAGAAGGTTGCTTTGGGAACATCTAAGTACCATTACCTGTAGTGAGAATTGGATTCTTGCTGGGGATTTCAATACAACTAGATGCCCTGATGATCAACTACACTGTAGGATTTATGATGGGGCAAGTGCTGAAGACTTTAACTGCTTCATAAGGCATAATGACTTGGAGGTGCCTGCTCACAGTGGATCACGCTACACCTGGAGCAACAACACCAACTGGAAGAGATTAGACTGGGTATTGACTAATCAATATATGCTTAACAACTTAAGCATACAGGTTTGTCACATGGTCAGAACTTGTTCTGACCATGCTCTACTATTAATTTCTATTACTAAAAGCTCTAATGTGTTGCCTAATCTAAAGAAGGGTTCCTTTAGATTTATTAATGCCTGGTCAAACCATCCTGACTTCATGTCTTGTGTGAGTCAGAGCTGGTCTATGAGATGCAATGGGGAGGACAGTACCATTTTCTGGTACAAACTAAAAAGACTGAAAAAGCATTTAAAACACTGGAATTTTACAACTTTTGGTAACATATTCAGTAAGGTTAAAGAGGCTATCTCTGATGTTGAAAATTGTGAGCTACTCCATCAAACTATAAAAGATGATGTTTCAAAAGCTAATCTGTCTAAAGCTAATAGCATCCTCATCCTTGCTTTGAAAGATGAGGAGAGCTATTGGAAACAGAAATGTTTTAACTCGTGGTTAAGTGATTGTGATGGAAATACCAAACTCTATCACAGTTATGTCAAAAAGAAGAGAAAGAAAAATTTTATTGTTGGAATAAAAGATAAGGATGTATGGCTTACTGACCAATGTGATATTGCTTCTTCTGTAGTGTCACATTTCAAAGCAGTCCTCTCTAGTGTTCCTGATAATAATAATATTGATAATGAGCATGATTCAATACTGAATAATATCCCTAATATTGTAAGGGATTGTGATAATGCTGAGATTGTTAAGTCTACATCTAGTGAGGAAGTTAGATCTATCCTAAATGGAATGAAGAAAGATAGTGCTCCAGGAATAGATGGTTTTAACACCTTTTTCCTAAAGCACTGTTGGGAAATAATAAAAGTGGATCTTTGCAAGTCTTTAAATGCATACCTTGCTGGTGCTCCTATCTCAAAGGGTGTCTTTGCTACTGGGATAGTGTTGATCCCTAAAGTAGCCAATCCCATTACCTGGAATAATTTCAGACCATTAAGCATGTGTACAATACTTAATAGACTGTATTATGCTCTTATATAGGAGGATGTCTAATATATTACCTACAATTGTATCCAGAGGACAGTCTGCCTTTGTAAAAGAAAGACTGATACATGAGAACATCTTAGTGATTAAAGAGATGCTTCACAACATTGATAGAAAGCCATTAAAAGGCAACATAATTCTACAATTAGATATGACAAAGGCGTTTGACAGGCTGTCTCACACCTTTGTCATAAAAACACTAAGATGTTTTGGGTTCTCAGATTCAATTGTATCTATGATACACAAACTTATTTCGAATGTAATGATATCACTCCTACTTAATGGTTCAAGCTCAGGTTACTTTCCTCAGAATGTAGGATTAAGACAAGGAGATCCTCTATCTCCCTGTCTTTTTATCCTAGCTGAGGAAGCATTATTGAGAGGACTGTCAAATCTTTATGCTGCTAATTATTCTATGCAATTTCATATTAAAACAGGATACATCTTACCATGTCTAGCATTTGCAGATGACGTGGTTATATTCTCCAACAGCTCCCCTTTGTCAATCAAAAACCTATGTGACCTGCTAAACAAATACCAACATGAGTCCGGGCAACTGATAAATATTGAAAAAACAAAAGTTATTACCTCCAAAAGATGTGCAAGGGCTCAAACTGCAAGAATCAAAGCAACCGTGGGTTTCAAGTCAGAATTTGCTCCTTTCAGCTACCTGGGAATTACAATTGCACCAAACAACAAAAGGAAGCATTACTCTCCTCTATTATCTAAGATTCTAAATAAGATAAATGAATGGGATTTAAAGAATCTGTCTTATAGTGGCAGATTGTCACTTATAAGACATGTCATTTACCCCATCATTTTCTTTTGGATGCAAAACTCTATAATACCAAACAACATTTTATGTAAAATTGAAACCTATTTCAATAGTTTTCTGTGGAGATCAAAAGTAAATGAAAGTTCTATACATTGGGCAAGCTGGAGATTACTCCGTAAGTCACATGGAGAGGGTGGTTTGAATGTCAAACTATTGTCTGACATTCAACTAGCTTTTGCTTACAAACTCTGGTTTTGCTTTAGAAAAGGGTCTTCCCTATGGTCTGAGTTAATATACAAAACATATTGTTTGGAGAGGCATCCTATTAATGCTAAGTGTGGAGTCAGTGACTCTATTGTGTGGAAAGGGTTATGTTCTGTTAGAGAGAGGGCAGAGCAGTATATTCAATGGCAAATAGGCTGTGGAAATGCAGATTTCTGGAGAGACTCATGGCATGAGATGCCTCCCATAATCAATGCTGAAAACTTATGGTATCTTCCAGCTAAAGTCAAATCTTTTTGGAAAAATGAAAGCTGGGATCTTAGTTTACTTTCCTCTCTATCTAGTGAGAGACAGAAACACATACTATGTGTTAAAATCTCTCCTGATAAAGAAGATAGAATTAAATGGTGTTTATCAAAAGACATGGGATTTAGCACAAACAAAACATGGGAAAACATTAGAACAAAAACCTGTACTTCTTTTTTCTTTAAAAAGATATGGCACAGTTTTATACCAACAAAATTTTCGTTTTTTAGCTGGAAGTTACTTAAGCGTTTTATTCCTGTTGATAGTATACTCTTAAAAAAACACTTCATAATAGTTTCTAAGTGCCAATTTTGCTGCAATTGTGAAGATATATCCCACCTCTTCATCAATTGCAGTTTCGCTTGGCCATTATGGAACTATTGTGGAATGTTATTCAGAATACCAGTAAGAAGATATATGGGTCTTAGGCATATGCTTTTGGTGTGGTTCAAGTCGACTAACTGTAAACTTCATATAACACACATTGTGCCTCAGTTGATAACATGGACTATTTGGTATAATAGAAATCACAGTAAATTTGATAAAAGATTGTTTTCAAAATGCGGTTAAAAGAATCAATAGATTTATCTTAGCCATAGACTTCAAATTAAAGGCTAAGCATTGGGCATTTGTGGAAGATGCAGGTTTCAAACTGGGTGCATTGTTTATATGTAAGAGAAAGGTGACTTACAGATGCTGAAGAGCTCCTGCTATGGGACGACTAAAAATAAACTCCGATGGTGCTTGTGACTTCACTGGAGAGGCGTCTGGAGGAATAGTTGTTCGGGATCACACGGGAGTTTGCATAGAAGGTGCTGGATTCACGTTTGGAAAGCTAACACCATTTCAGGCAGAGAGGCGAGCTCTGATGGAAGCTCTACTGTTGTGTTACAGAAGAAGATGGACTAGGGTTGATATTGAAGTGGACAGTCTGTCGCTGGTCACCCAAATTTCGTCAGATGAATGTCAATGCCAAGGAATTGAATTGTGCAAAGGACTGTTGAATCCATCCATGAAAATAAGCCATGTATCAAGAACGGAAAACATGGCGGCAGATTGGGTTTCGAAGCATTCGTTGAAAGTGAGAAGGAATTGGGTTTTCAATGGAAATCAAGTGCCAAATTCGCTATTAGCGATTTTGATGCTTGAAAGTTTGGGCGTGGGATACATTGATCCAGGTTAGGGTTAGTGTATGAAGAAATTGAATAAGATGAAAGAGAGAAGGCTCTGAAGGATGAAGAAATTAGGGTTTACTAATTTGGGATCGAAATCAGTATATTTGGGAATTAGGGTTTTGACCTAATTCTCTTGTATTGGGTCTAGTTTCTACTTTCATAAGCCTGTTATGGTCGGGCCTTTTATGTACTGATTATATTTCATTTAATACAATAGTTTATTTGCTAAAAAAAATAATAATTATGAATTTGAAAAAAATTTGGTATTAATATATATATATATATATATATATATATATATATATATATATATATATTATTTAAATATTTAATTGTTATTTTTATATTTTTATTTTATTTTAAAATATTTATGTAAAAAAATAGGATTAAGGTTTTGGATAGTTGTTATATAAAACATCATATTTTATTTTGTCGACAGACTTTGTTAATTGAATTTCAGGAATTATTTCTCAAAGTCTCTTTTGCTCTCCAACCTAGGTTATGGTTTTATATACTCTTTGTTTCTTCTAATTGTTGTCACGCTATCAGCTGGTATCATAGCACATCAATTCCTATTACGTGAATACATGAATCATATTCCGGATACCTATTGATTTGATAACTATAATAGAGAACGACATCATCCAGTTTACCTGCACAATTGGAGAAATAATTTGCAAGTTTGTAATCAATTCGAATAGTTATGAGAATCTGATTTCAGAGGAGGTTGTTCAGAAATTGGCGTTGAAGACTGAAACTCTTTCATACTCGTACAAACTGTCACGACTGATAGAGTACAATAAGGTAATAGTTTCTAAACGTTGTCTAATTACATTTTATGTTGGTAACTACACAGATACAACATGGTGTGACGTAGTTACTATGGACGTTTGTCATCTAGTTTCAGGACGTCCATGGCAATTTAAGAGAAATTATACTTATGATAGTAGAACAAATCGATACAGTTTGGTGATAGATGGTTGCAAGTTTATATAAATGCCTCTAGAGTAATGTCTCCAAAACCACCACCAGTTAAGGAGTTTCATGCTCATACTGCACTGACTATCGATCATAGCTTTGATGTTAAAAATGTGTATGAGCCCCTATTTGACAAATCGATCTACGATAAGTATGATGATGAGGTCGAGAAGAAGAGCGTTGATGATAAAAAAAATAAAAAACTTAGACAAAATAAAAAATTCGAAACCAAAATTTCCATCGAAATAAAAAATGAAAAATTCAAAATCAACCTTCGTTTACGATTAAATTAGTGGCCAAAGACCCTATAATTCAAAATGCTCAATACAATTTAAAAGCATGAATAAAAAATATTTTGAAAGATGTCTGTGTTAAGTATATTGATATTATAAGCTTTTTACCACCATATTTACCACCAAAACCTCCTGATCTACCAAAGAGAATGTGTAATGTTGAGGAAAAACAAACAATTGTAGTGCTGAAAATGACGTGTCTGCGTCCTAATAAAAGAGAAAAAGATATTGTGTCAACGGTGCGGTAAAATAACTATAAAAACGATGAGCATGCAAATGAGTTTGTATTTTAAATTTTAAACAGCCTTGCTCACATTGAGGAACGTCTTCTACCCCCACCAAGGCTTAAATATCATCGCACCGGTAAAGAAAAAGATTGTGTGCTTCAAGTTGGCCAGTGGAACATGATGAACAAGAAACTGGTTAACATATGAAACGTGTATAGTTGGATGTGCATCAACTTTAGCAGGAGAACCGATCAGAACACTTCTAATTTTTTTTATGAATTGGCGCATATATGTAATGTTAATAGGATGTCTTAATCTGGAGCATGTATTTCCCCTTATTACTGAACAACCTGAGCTCGTGGAACGTGTGTTTAAAGGTTGATACCATGATTTGATGGTGATATTCGATCCCCAAAGAGAGAGCTTGACTTGTTTATCAGTCGTAGGTCAGTCTTCACCAAATGACAAACTTCTATTAGTGCAAGGATTGAGAAGAAGGGGACATGTTGTTGCGGTGATTGGAGATGGTACTAACGATGCTCCTGCATTGCATGAGGCAGGTATAGGTTTGGCAATCGGTATTGTAGGCACATAAGTAGTAAAAGAGAGCCCATACATTATCATCTTAGATAATAATTTTGACTCAGTTGTTAAGTTTGTTCGATATGGTCAATTTGTATATGCCAATATTCAGAAGTTCATCCAATTTCAGTTTACTTGCGACATTCGTTATTAATTTTGTGGCTGCAATTTCCTATGTTATCTCACTTTTCAAATACAACCAATTGTTTGTCATTCAATATTTCAAATCTAAATATGCTAAGGCATTGGATTTTAATAGTGAGGGGGCTGGGTTAATAAAATTAGAATATAGTAGTGCAGTTCTTTCAATGTTTTGATATTTTAAATTTTATGTCGAATTCTTCCCAACCGGGAAATGATGATGTAGCTAAGAATGTAAACATAACGGTTTCCTACGCAAGTATCGCAATTGGGTCAAACAGGTATTCAAATCGAAGATTTTTATGAACCCATGAGATTTTAAAACCGTGACTTATCACAAAGTTTGATATGAAAATTCGACAGATAAAGCCTTCAAAAACAAGTTTTTATATTTACAAGTTATTTAGATATTTAATTTTAATTTTTATATATTATATTGTATTTTAAGACATTTATGTAATTTCCTTTTTCCGGGGATTATGATTTTGGGTAGTTGTTGTATAAAGCATCTTATACTTTATTTTTTCGGCAGAATTTGATTAATTAAATTTTGAGAATTATTTCTCTAAATATCTTTTACTCACTAACCTAGATTAGCGTTTTATCTACCGTTTCTTTCTTCTAAATCCCACCACATTTCAGATAGCAAAATATACTATAGTTTAATACGTGTTTACTGACACAACCTAAATTATTTAGAACAAAAATTTAGAAGAATCACTTAATTATAGTGAATGAGAAGCGCTACAATGATCAAAACTCAAACTCTAATATGTAAATCATAAATTTATGTTGCGATATCGTTAAATTTTAAATCAAATATGTAATACCGGGTTAATGGGTTTTATTTCGTTCTCATGATTAAAAATTATAAACGATTCTCCAAAATTGTATCGGAGGAGAGAGTTGTGATAACAAAGCATTCTAATATCACTATAAACATTGTGTCAATGTGTTGACAATTAAACTTGTCATTTATAACAACAAATATTGTTGCTTTTTGTGATGATTGTAACTATATATATGTTGTTGTTTGTGAGGATAATATATATATATAACTATTTTTAATATTTCAGTAATTTTTTTTATAAAATTACAAAACAAACTTAGTTTTTATTTTTGAAAATAGAGAAACAAAAAGAAAGAGAAAAACAAAAGACGGTTAGGATTTTTATTAATTGGAATAATAATTTAATAAATAGCTTGAATCAGTGTTTATAGAGCAATAATATGAGCTAGTGGGCCTAATATTTATAACACCCTCCCTCAAACTTACAATGCAACAATATAAGTATCTAAGAGTTTCTCATATACAAAAAAGAAAAACAAGATCTCGACTAAGCCTTAGTGAAAAAATATGCAATCTACCTTCGATTCTCAAATGATCTTCAAACGGCTTTCAAACACCTTTAACCGGCATCTTCTTCATATATTTCAAACGACTTCTCATATACTATTCACAATTCTTCTTCTTCGTCATTTTTTTCAAACAAATCTTCAATCTCAATTTCAAATTTCAAATCTTTAATTCTAAGTTCAAGATTTTAAATTTTAAATTCCTAATTCTTAATTCATATGTCAAACCTTCAATCTTCAATCTTAATTCTCAATTTCAAATTCTCCAAATTCCAAAATCTAAAATCCTAAATTCCAAAATCCAAATCATAAAATCCAAAATTCAAAATCCAAATCATAAAATAAAAAATCCAAATCTCGATTTCCATATAAATCTAAGAAACCAAAACCAAATACAAATCCAAATCCAAATCTCAGTACTAAATCAAAACCTAGATTTAAAACTTATACCCAAATACCAAATACCAAATCCAAATCTAAATACCAATTTTAAATTGAAATCCCAATCAAAACCCAAATAAACCAAAATTTAATCAAATTCAAACTAAACTCGATATCCAAATCGTGTCTAAATACAAATAGAAACCAAAATCAATTCAAATCCAAACTCAAATAAAAAAATCCAAATCAAATGAGATTTAAATCAAAACCAAATCGAATTATCTATCGAAATTTCAATCATAGTTGTACTAATTTGTTTCACTTCCTTATTTTATTGAATTCAAAATATTTGCAATAGCTTGACACTAAATAAATCAAAAGACAACCAATTTGTTTTCTCTTTAGAGGACAAAATGTTTTTATCATGGTACATCGGTTGATAAAAAAAATATAAACTCAATATCTAAACCAACACTTTGATACCATGTAAAAAATAGAGAAACAAAAACTATGAGAGAAACACAAGACGAACAGAGTTGTTATTAATTAGAATGGTATATTTACAAAGAATTTAAGCCACTATTAATAAAGTAATAATATGAGCTAGTTGTCCTAATACAATTGGCCTAATATCTCTAAGAATTTTAAGATCTATTTACTTTTTGTATACTGTTTTTTTAAATGATAGTTTAAAAGTTTGTTAATATAAAATAAACCATGTCTACCATCTTAGCTCGATTTTACATATCATATTTGATATTGATTTAACCTTTTAAAAATTAATTAAGTCGTTGACCATTTAGGTGTTACCACGATACTAAATGATGAAAAATTATGGAAGCAACAAATTGGCCATTAAGATATCTAATTAGATTAATATTTTTTAATCACATATATTTATTTTAGATATTGTGTGTTTACCATTTTACAGTATTTCTTCATTAACTTCACGAATTTTTTAGTCTTCTTTCGTAGCCATTTGAAACTCGAAATTTGATTTTTTATTTGATTTTTTCATAATTATTTCTTAAGTGGATTCAATAATTCAAAGCTATGTTTTTCTTTTTATACACTTCGTGTTAAGTGTAGGCCCACTGTGTCTAAGGTAGGAACTATGCCAAATGTTAGTACTTAGTATCGAAGGTTGTAACTTAGTGTGAAGTTGTAGTCAAGTTTTAAAGCTAGAACTTAGTCCTGAAAACTGGAATTAAGTGCTGAACCTGGAACTAAGTGTTGAACTTGGAAGTTAGTGCTGAAGTTGGAACCCAATACTGAAGTTGTAACTTAGTGTTGAAGCTAGAACAAAGTGACTGCTGTAACTCAGTTGAGACTTAAGAGCCGAAGACTTGAGTAGTCCAAGACTTATGGGATGTAAATATTGAATATTTAAGTGACATGATGCTCAACCAAAAATTTATGTACACCAATATTTTCTGAAACCTAAAAGTGAGATTTGCGAAAGACAAGTGTTATGTTACCATTGAAATTGAATATGTATGATGAGTACTTATGAGACCTATGTGTAAAAAAATGAAGCCAAAAGATTTTGCATATGTGTGTGTGTATTTGTGTATATATGTGTGTGCGTGTGTGTGCATACGTGCGTGTATGTATGTATCTGTGTGCGTATTTTTAGAAGCAATTAGTTCACTAATATATTGAAGAATCTATAAATAAGGAAACAATCTTAAGCATTGATTGAGTAACTATTGACTTGAGCATACATAGTGAATGACAAATATAGTATAAAGTACAAAGACATCAAGCGTCATAATTGGTAGCGTCACTACTTAATGCAGTATATAATTGTAGAAATTTCAAGGTTGTACGTCGTTTCAGTTCGGTTGCTAAGAGAACAAGCTATAATTCGCTAATGTGATCTCAGAGGATCAACTCACTTATTATTAGTTTTATATATAGTTCAAAAAAATGTATGAAGCTGGTGTCGCGTATCTCAAGTCTATTTGGTGGTAAACTGAATATTCATTGTAACATAAGAATATTGGCTATGTTAGTTGTGTTCGAGGGAGTCTTTTTATAATCTTTTTTTATATGAAATATGAGTCTGTTTCCCAGGGATGTACACTTTCTTCATTATCTGAACCACATTCAATATCATGTGTTGTATTTTTTCTTTTGCTTTATAATTCTTTCTTGTTAACCTTGTTGTTTGAAAGATTAAAGAGCCAAAGATTTTTTTAAATTTGTATTGCTCTTGTAGGTGCTCATTAACAATAATATAATTCTCATCTCGGGCCCAAGCCTGTGGATATTGTAATTTTTCACCCAATTAGTGGTCTTGTAAGTGTGAAAATTTGTAAAAATACTTGTTGTTGATAATAAACACAAGGTATAATGATGAAGATTATTTTAGATCTTGAGTGCGGAGATTTATAGCTTACCGAAAAATCAAACACAATCATAAAGATGAGTTCTATATAGTTTGGATTTACCAAATTCATTAGATAGAATGACTTTAATCTATGGATAATTAAGATGAGATCATTCATTGTATATATAAGAAATTTTGCTACTATTGATGAGAAAAATACATAAGAGATTGACGTTGAAATGTTTTCCAATGCTCATACTGCTCTGATTTTGAGTTTGAGGGATGTAGTACTTTGAGACTTGTCTTGAGACTCTTAATCTTTAGAGATTTGGAATAGGCTTTATGTTATTTATATGAAGAATTCTTTGATAAATATATTGTATTTTAAAAATAAATTGTATACGTTATAAAACGATGGTAGTGTAAACACTTGGATGATTTCAATTATAATAATTAAATTTTATTATCATTGATGCCAAGGTTGAAGATTATGATCAGGTTTGAAGATGATCACTTCTTTTACATTATTCTCTATGATAAAGATTCATTTACAATGGCTAAAGTGAAAATTTCTCTAAACTCAAAATATCTTCAAAATAATGCAATTTTAAAGAATGACTCTGAAGGTCACAAACTAAGTGTAAGCGGAAATCCTGGATGAAGATATTAAAAAAAGGCTACGACTTCTAGGGTATAAATTTCAGTGTTGTAAGAAAGAGGTTCATGTCATTAGGAATTATCCCAAATTGAAGAAAATAAGTAGTTATCCAAATCATGAAGCTCGATATGTCACAGTAGTCTCATATGACCATGAATACACTTATGTTTTAATGGCTTATTATTGCAGGTATGACTACAAGTGGATTCTCAATTACGAAAACTTCATATAATATTTCTTCCAACAAATATTGGTTTAAAGAAATGAATGTGTTTGAAGGTGGTGGGATCATGTTGAGAAACAACTAACTTTGTGCTATTAATGAAATATGAAGTATAAACTTCAAGTTATCAAGTAGACTTGAAAATATTAGAACAAGTATGAGATATATCATTGAAATTAAAAAAAATCTTATGTTTAAATGAATGTTAAATGAAAATAGGTTTAAGCATAAAGTTGGATATGTCAAGCTTAAAGTCTTACAAGATCAATTAGTTGTACTAAAATTTAGCCAAACTAATTGTGTTTTAGTACTAGAATTATTTATAATAGAAGATGTATATACTATTGGGAATGGTTTTACCAAGACGCAGTTCAATGGTAGATGTTGGATGAGTCGATCAAGTGTCTGAAAAGTTAAGAATTGAAAAAAGGTTTAAGCATAAAGCTGGATATGTCAAGCTTAAAGTCTTACAAGATCAATTAGTTGTACTAAAATTTAGCCAAACTAATTGTGTTTTAGTACTAGAATTATTTATAATAGAAGATGTATATACTATTGGGAATGGTTTTACCAAGACGCAGTTCAATGGTAGATGTTGGATGAGTCGATCAAGTGTCTGAAAAGTTAAGAATTGAAAATGGTTTGGAGCTTGTGAATGAACCATTCATTCGTTATTATTCAAAATCTGGTATATCTAGGTGTCCAACCTTGAGAAATACTATGAGACAGAGAATAGCTGAGAAGATGAACCGACCTTTACTTGAGGGAGTATAGTTGGAATAAGTAAGATATTATATAAAGAAGGTTTCAAGACATACAAACTCATCTTCAACATAAGCCCTAGGAATATCGGCTACCAAAAACATGTAAAATGATATATATTGTTGTACTTGGACCATGGGCTTTAATTAATAGAGAACTGGTATTCAATGGAGTTTAAATGCCATTAATTACAAAGGGTATATCTCCAGATACTGTTATCGGGAGTATAGTTGTGGTTAGGGTAAAGTTGAAACATATAAATGCAACTTAAGCTGCTTATGTCGAAGCTGATTTCAGGCTTGGTACAAGTTGGGAATCTGCAAAGGAAGTTCAACCATTGCAAGGATTCTTCCTTGACATAGAGTCTAATGGTTCAGATATTTCAGATATTCAAATTGAGGGGTAACAAGAATATTTTTTTAGTAGGCTTTTACGTATTGTTTGATCTGACATTGAGTTAGGTTAGCTAGATGTTGTTACTATCTTCTTATATGAAGAAGGTCAAAAGACTGACGTGTTGGAAAAAATAGTCACAGCTGATTTCATGAACTATACGAGACTTGATCAAATCTTCGATATAGGAGAATTAAACTTCTTTGATAAGTAGTTGGAGTATCGAAGCAACATATGGTGGAGTTATTGTGAAACTAGGTAGATAATTTTTAAGTATATGCTCATAGTGACTAAGGCATGAGATCTGGTGAATGATGAAACTCAATGTTACAATTATAACTAAGTGATGAAGTTGGAACTAAATACCGAAGGTTGAACTAAGTGTTATAGCAGGAACAAGGGATTGATACAGCTCAGCCGAAACTTAAGGGCCGAATATTTAGGTAAGCCGAGACTTAAGGCTAAACTTAAGAATATTTAAGTGGCAGGATGCCCAGCTGAAAGAGTTATTTGCAAATACATATGTTGGATCCTAAGGTTGAGCTTTGATGAAGATGAATGTTATGTTACTATTGAAATTGAATGTACGGGATCAGTATTTTTTGGATTTAGGTGCATGAACATGTAGTCGGAGGTTTCTAAATATACATATGTATTTCTTAAAGAAACAAATTCACTAAAATGTTGAAGAACCTGATATTTATGAATCAATCTAAACCATTGGTCAAGTGATTATTTATCTGAGCATGTGTGAGGCATGGACAGTATAGTACAAGGTACAATAATGTCATGTGTCAGAATTGGTGGTGCCACTACCTGATGCACTGTACGACTATACTAATGGCAGGGTTACAACGTTATTTCCATTCAGTTTGTCTAATGGAACAAGATGTAAGTTGCTAACGTGAGCTTGATGGATCAGTTCACTCGTTATTAGTTTTATGTATTGGAAGAAATGTATAAAATTGGTTTTGCATGAATTTTCTATAAGGAGAAATTCTCAAATTTGTCTCGTTTTAGAAATAAAGTAAGGTATAAGATAAACATTGAGAAAAATACTAAGATCCATAGTGGCTTCTATAAGCCAAATATGATTTGTAACAGAATAAAACTGGTTGTGTTAGTTGTGTTTGATGGAGTCGATCTGTAACTTTCTTCTATATAAAATAGGTGTATGTTGCACGTAGGTGTAGGATTTCTTCACAATTCAAACCACGTTAAATCTGTTGTGTTATGTGTTTGTTTATACTTTTAGCTTCATTATCGGTAACATTGTTGTTTGAAAGAGAAAAAAATGAATCTTTGTTACTTCTCATTTCTCTTACATGTGCTCATCAACTATAACCTAAGTCCCGATCAGAGCCAAAACTGGTGAATATTTTATTTTTCACCTAACATTTCAGTTGACGATTTTCTTTCTTTTTAGTTTTGACTTATGATTTTTAAATTTTTTCTTGAATCCGAATATATATCTTGTTTTTTTATGCTCGTGAAGATATGTTTTTAAAGTTTTGAGAAGTTTGTACTTTAAAATATAATAGAAATTTAGATTTGGTAAGAATTGTTTTGTTGAAAAAATGAAAGATAGTTATGCTGCTTTTATGTCCAACAACAATGATATATGAATTTTTAAAAATACTAAAATACAAAGACTGAAAACAAATCTTTTTTCGAGCAATGTTGGCGGGGATCAAGAGGATTTGTGGCAACCATCCATAAAA
Source organism: Limnanthes douglasii subsp. nivea (assembly GCA_036936605.1). Taxonomy (NCBI): domain Eukaryota; kingdom Viridiplantae; phylum Streptophyta; class Magnoliopsida; order Brassicales; family Limnanthaceae; genus Limnanthes; species Limnanthes douglasii. The sequence goes on along the minus strand of JAUPFV010000002.1, from coordinate 60,151,523 downwards.
AATATGAACAAAAAACTAATGAGTGTGATTGAATGATTTTATACGTTCAAAATTGTGCAAAAATTACTCTTGGTACTTCTCTAACTTATGTGACTGGAACTTTTCAAGAAAATGAAAATTATGTGAATAATTTTGATTGGATGGAAAACAATGGATGATAAAATAGCACAAGCAAAACTCTTAAAAATTAAGCAAGCCAGCAAGCAATTAATTCGTTTAATATGTGGCATTATTTCACAAGTTTGAATTTTTTTAATGACCTTTAGGTGAGTTTCTAGAAGAAATTATTATTAATCTAAAGATTCATGTCAAACAAGCTCCCAAACTAAACGTAAATCAAAAAATTGATTTGGTAACTTCATGGAGCTGGATTTGTTTTCTCGGGGTGTTTAAAATAAAGAAAGCATTATAAACTTGAGTGTTGTGGATTCTATATCTTCTATCTTAGATATAAAAAACTGTTGAATGAAAAAATTTAACTGACCCTAAATCCTAACCTAAAATAGGCTTTGACTAGTCTATTAACATTTTATAATTAGATTTGTATTTTAAGTCAAGTCATCTAGCTCTGGTGCCATTGGAAGTTATATTTCTTGAGCTTAGTAATATTATGGAGAAAACGAGGACGATCTTGAATATGTTGGAAAGGTAAAACATATATAGTAAAATACTTCACGCGTTACATGTGCAACAGATAGTGGGGTTCAACAGAAGCTAAGAAAGATATTATTTGGTCCAGTTGAAACAATCTTTGTAAGCCTTATTGTGAAGGGGGCCTAAACATAAGAAAATTAGAACACATGCAAGAAACCTTCTATTGCAAGCTATTGTTTAAACTTAGAGAAAAATATTCGTTATGGGCTAAATACATGAACTCTATATACTGCAAATTCTCACACCCCTTACAAGTTGTTTCATCTATAAAAAGCTTTAGTACTTGGAAAATAATTATAAAATCTAGAGATAAAGCAGAAAGTTACATTTACTGTGAGATTGGTTTTTGGTCAGAAAAATATAATGATAAGAGTGTATTACTTCATTATTCGAGAATTCTTATACTTAAAGAAAAATTTAATAATTTCTGTAAAGATGAATAATAAGATATATCTAAGCTCAGTAATGCTGTTATTCCTTTTGATATTGCAAGGATCATGAAATTAAAAATCAAACCAAATGAAGAAAATCAAATTAAATGGTCTATATCTGCCACATGTAAAGAATTTGGGGATAAAATAAGAGATAAAGAAAGAAAATCTAACATGTTCAAGAAAATTTGGAATAATATTATCCCTAACAAATGTTCATTCCTGATTCAGAGAATATTAAAAAGCTCGATTCAGGTTGATACAATTCTACAAAGCCAAAATTCATAATAATTATATATATGTCAAGCTTCCAATGGTACATAAACTACCTATCACTTCTTTAATGAGTGTAAATTGGCATAGGAAGTATGGAAACACTTTGTTGGTTCATTTAGCCTACATATATAAAAAAACATGACATTTTATCACCTGATTAGAACTTATTTTTGGTCAGTAGAGACAAAATTCCACATCATACCTATACTTCCACCAATTATAGTTTGGACTATCTAGTTTGCAAGAAAGAAATCTAAACATCAATAACAATACACAAGCATCAAGTCAGTCTTGGATCACATTTACAATATATTATCTAGACATGACAGGGCTAACCTATTTAAGAGATCACATTGGAGAATAAAGATCTTAGCTAGTGAAAATATAGAGTTGGATAAAGACACTAACAAAAAAAGAAAAATGAGAAGTCTGCAACAAACTATTAGTAATACATGATCAGAATTTTAAGCAAGAAAAGTCTAAGTATTCACCAACAAATGGTATGAACCAGATTTAGATAATAAACTCAATGATGATAACTACAACTCAGAGGAAAATAATTTTTAGATTATCTAAAAGAGAACTCACTTGAATAGATTTCTTCAAAATTGTCTCAAAATTCTAATTTCTATTGATCTTCTTCATCAATATATCATAGCAGATCACAAAAATCAGCTCCAATGTAAAGAAGAAGAATAAAGCTCTAAATGAGGAAAGAACTAGTAGAATAGAAGAGATGAAAAATAAAAAAATTCTCTAAAATTGGTTTTGCGCGCCTCTAAAGGCGCCAAAATTTTAAATTTTTATTCTAGGTTTTATCTCTAAGCTTTGATAAAATTCATACACCAATTTCTGTAATTGGGCCTCTCTCAAACACATGAACTCTTCTTTTAATACAAAATATTGTTTGAATAAAAAAAATTCACTTTTTTTTTATTCCAATTCATATACATTTTTAGAATATATTAAAATACTTATTTTGGACTCATCTTTTCAATAGAAATATAGTGATTATTTAAGAAAATAATCATAATTATCTAAAATTATTTATTTAAAATTTTGGATAAAAATTAAATTAAATTATTTTCCCAAATAACATTTGAAAAATTGTAAAATTCTTATTTATTTACGACTATACCGAGTTTAAAAGTTGACATTTTTTTAAATATTCGTTATAATATTCAATTAATTTTTTTTGCAAGTGCTAAACTATTTTATATACAATTGTGTCAAAGTCTCGTATTGAAATCTTGACAAGTCTCAACTATTTACTATATAATTTTGTTAAAATATTATGTTGAAAAGTTGGCAAATCTCAACTGTTTGCTACAATACATAGATGAGAAATTGATAATTTTCAAATATCCACGAGATATTCAACTAAAAATTTGAAAATTTCATAACTATTTTACATATTACAAGATTGAGAATTTCAAAAATTCAAAACTACTTACTATAATATCTTATCACAATATACAATGAGAGAATTGTCAAGTTCTCAATTAATATCTACAATACAAAGTTACACATTTTAAGTTTTCAACTAGATACTATAATATCCAAATGACATTTTAAGCCTTCAAATGGCATTCACAAGCTTTCAGAAAGCATTAACAAACCGCGAGACGTTATTCACAATTTTTTGGATGTTACTTGCAAGCTTTATATATCATTCAAAACACTCCAACCATTATTCATAAATCTTAAGACATCATTTGGAAGTCTGTAGGCGTTATTTACAAACCTTATAATATTATATGTAAGTTTAAAAATGTTATTCATGAATCTTTAACCATCATTATTAAACTTATTGACAATATTCACTTAGTTCTAATTATGATTCGCAAACCCCTGAATGTTACTTTTAAAAACATCAAATGTCATTTGTAAGCTTCCATATGTCACTCACGTATTTATTTATTTTTCTGTAATAAATGGTTAAATAACAATCAAATTGAAAAATATTTTCAATGTTATCAACTCGTGGTTACATAATAACAAAGTTGATAATATTTTCAACCAACCATTTAATACATCTAAACTTATAGTTCATTTTAAATATCTCACATAGTTGTAATGAAAACCGAGTTTACAATATATTTTTGAACTTCTCATTTGGTTGTTGAAGAACACACATTGAGAATTTATTTTTCAAATTTTTTATGTTATCCTTAAAAAATCAACTAATAAAATTTTCAAATGTTGGTTAAAATACAACCAAGTTTAGAGTTTATTTTAGAATTTTTAAATGCTAGTTAATGAACAATAAAACTCAAATTAAAAAAAAACACTTGGTTATCAATAAACACTTAGATTGAGAATTTTCACCAAAGTTCTCACATGATCATTATGGAAGAACCCAATTCAAAATTTGTTTTAAAGTTTTCAATTGGACATTAAAAAATAATCAAGTATAAATTAAAATTTCAAAGTGATCACCATCCCATTTATAAACAGTTTAGTTGAGAAATTATTTCAAATTTTATATATGGTCGTGGAAAAACAATTGATTTGATTTTTTTTCCAGTTTATGTCATTATATATAATCAGTTCCTTAAGAGAATTTTTATATAATAATAATAAAAATTACTAATTGAGAAGTAAAAAAATAAACTAAAAATATTTTTTGTTTAAATTTTCAAAATATATCGAAATAATTTTTTATTCCTCTAGTCAACAATTTTTTTGGTGGTTTAAATTTAATTAATATATAAATCATAAGATATATCATTTAAGAAAAACATAGTTAACGTAATTTTTTAAAACATAATGTTTAAAAAATATATTTGATATTTTATTCTGGATGATTTTAATAAATAAAATATTTTAAATTCAGTTTAAATACTAATTAAATGTTATATATACATTTTGTTTTATTTTATATAGACACACCATTTAATTTGGAAATATCTAATGATGTAAACTAAATTCTATTTTTTTAAAGAATAGTCGTTACAACTCAATTCATCCACGTCGACTATAAAAAGAACCAATGATAGATGGTAGCAGACATATTGATGACGAGGAGACGAGTGAATGTGAACCCAATGAGGAAAATGGAGACGACGACCTCTCGAACAGGCTCAATGAGGAGAGAAACCGGGGTGACACCAGTGCGCAAGTTGTCATCCACGACATGCCAACCTCTGAGATTACTAGAGAAGTCATCTCTCCATGATATGTTATACCTGGATTCGATACGGTATATCTAGTCAGCTCTTAACAACAAGAGTATAATATGGTCTGTGACCAGTAACAATTGTAAATACGATGACCTACGGTTTAATGATAATATAAGCATGAAATGTTAAATGACTAAATAACCCCATCCGTAAAAAATGTTATTGGGTATGTATTCAAAAACCATATAACGTTAATCTGTCTTATCGAGACTAAAGTTGAAACAGATTAATTTGGAAGTATCATGCAAAATACTGCTCTATTTTGGATTTTAATATCGAATCACGAATTATATCATCTAGGAAGAATTTACATTGTATGGAACCCCAGTGTATATAAACTCACTACAAGTTAAATAATTGATTACTACAAGTTAAATAATTGATTGTATAATATGTTACAAAGCTTATAACTCTTTATTTTGTCTTTCTCTTATTTATGATTTTAACAAACCATCGGATCACACCCCATATGGAATGATGTTAATTTTGTGTCAACCCTCGACCAGGGCACCCATTGGGTTACCCTTGGTGACATTAATGTTATCCGTAAATTAAATGGCCGAACTGGAAACTCGGACATCCATTAATGATTTTTAATAATTGTTGTAACCACAATTAGCTCAATAACCTTTGCTCAATGGGTTTACAATTTTCTTAGTGCAACAAGCAAATTGATAACTGAGTTTCCTCTAGGATTGATCATATCCTTTTTAATAGACAATAACAATCTCTTTTACCCAACTCAATTACCCATTTTGACCTCTCAAATCTAATAAACCCTTTAGATTCTTTAACATGTGGCAAACCTATCTAGATTACAAATTCCTCGTTTTTGATAGCTGGCTGAGTCCATCCCCGGTACCACCTATGTACGTATTATTTATAAAGCTAAACAATCTCAAACCCCATATCTCAAATTTAAATACGAGAGAATTTAACAACATCTTAGACAGAGTAGAAAATGCTCGACTTAACCTCAACCAGACCCAACTCACCCTTGCGTTAAAACCTAATAACCAAAACCTCATTAAAGCGAAAATCAATGCGTCAAAAGAATATATTTTCATTAACAGAGGAATCCTTCTTCCAGTAGAAATAAAGAGAAACCTAGCTTAAGCCGTGTGATCGTAATAATATATTTTTTTCATAGCAGCATAAACAATCCCACGCCATAAATAAAATTGTCACAAATAACAATAGTCTTGGTCAAGCTTGCTCTAACCACAAAGATGTGGGTGATATTTTTATTAGTCATTTCCAAAACCTCATTAGAATGAGAAAGAACCCCACCTTTACCTAGGACTCCAACGCATCCGTAAGCTTACCCCCTCGAAGCTTAGTGAAACTGATAAGGCTAACATGACTCGTCCTATCACATACACTAAGATTAAATTTCGCCATCTCTGATATTGACAATTCAAAGGCCCCCAACCTTGAAAACTTCAATGATGGTTTATTTCTTAAAAACAATTATGACACAATCGGTCTCGACCTTACCACTGTCATCCACCACTTCTTTTATTCAAACAAGATGGACCCCAATTGGAATAAAACTCTTATTTCTCTCATCCTTAAGAATGAATGTCCAAGTAGCCCTTCTGACTATAGACCTATAACATGTTGTAATGTCATATACAAGGTCATTTCCAAGCTTATTGTTAATAGCCTAAAACGAGCTCTCGTCCACCTTATTGACTACTCACAATCAGCCTTTATTCAAGACCATAATATGTCAAATAATATCCTTTTATTCACGAGATTTTCCATAGTTATTTGACCAATCGTAAAGGCACTAGAGCCGCCATGAAAATCAACCCTATGAAAGCGTTTGATAATGTGTATTGGCACCTTCTCATTGACATCATCTGTGTTATGGAATTCCCCAACCGTATGATTGCATGGATAATGGAATGTATCTTCACTTCCACATACTCTATCTGCATCAATGGTAGCATCTTTGGTTCTTTCAAAGGTAAACGAGAGATTGAACAAGCAGATCTCTTATCCCATTTCTTTTTGTCCTCGTCATGCAAGTCCTCACTAGTATCCTAAAGTAAAAAAGTCATCACCTTGATTTCGGTTTCCATTGGAAATGTTATAAGATGAAAATCATTAATCTTTGCTTTGTAGATGGTTTAATGATATCCAGTCATGCAAACGTTAAATCGGTTAGTCTCATTTAGAAATGTCTTGACGAGTTTACTACCCTTTCAGGCCTTTGCCTTAATCATACTAAAAGTAGTATCTATCTTTATGGTGTCTCTGAAAATATCCACCAAAACATTATATCTACCTTTGTCTTCGAGGAAGATTCCCTCATAGTGCGATACTTGAGGTTCTTTCTTATTATCACCCGCCTGATCTATAATTACTATAATTCTTGGATCTTCAAACACATATCTTATGCTAGTAGGCTCCAAGTGATCAAAGTCATACTTTTTGCAAGTCAAGTTTATTGGTCATCGGTAAATATCCTTTCAATGTGTGTCCTCAAAGAGCTAAACCAACCCTTTCGTCGATTTCTTTAGCCTGACCCTGAAATGAAAATCTTAGGTCCAAAAGTTGTTTAGCCTAAGACCACCTTGCTCTTGCAGGAGGGCGGACTTGGGGTTTTCGACCTCAAAAGCTAGAATCGGACGGCCGCTCTAAATAATTTTGGAGCACTTTGAGCCAAAACACCAAGTTATTATGAAATAATTGGATTTTAAATGAAAAAGTAAAGACAAATGTTTTTAGAAAATCATTGTGAGATCTAATCTTAGATTGAGTTGGAGGAAAATCCTCAATCTTAGAACCACAACATCAAGATTCGATAAAATCCAAATCGGGGACGACTCATCCACCTCTTTATGGTTTGACCTCTGGCTCTTCACAAATTCTCTTGTCAATCATTATGGTCAAACTCTTATCCATTCAACCAGGATGCACATCAACACAAAAGTTTGTGATATTATATCAGATTTAACCTGGAATTTACCAACATTTCCCAACTCATGTAGAAGATCTCACCATGCATATTTTATTGAAATTCAAGAAACAAACCAGCAACTTCCCCCACCTAATGTGGGTGAAGACATCAAGATTTGGTCCCCAAACCAGACTGGTAAATTTTCAATTCGCAACACGAACCATTTTATTATACTTTCGGGCCCCTTTGTTCCTTGGTCCAACTTAGTTTGGAACAAATATAACATAACTAGACATTCTTTCATTTTCTGGTTGACCATCCATGGTAAATTATCCACGAGGGATAAACTTATGACCCGTGATACAGTCCACCCCTAATTATGTTTTATAAAATTCTCACACATAGTCTACCAGTCACATATTGATGCAATGCTTTTTTTCTAAAGATTTGGGATGATAGATTTAAGAAGCTTAACTTCCATAAAATTGACCACAACTGGCCAGCCTAGCTGCACACAGCCTCAAGCTGGAATCTCACCTCAAATCTTCTAGAAATTATTTTTTGTACAACTTTTTATGTTGTAATTTATCAAATATGGTACGAAATGAATAATAGGATATTCACGGAGACCAGTTCATTGTGCTCTGCTTTATCCTTTTATATCCTCTCTAACATACGATGCAGATTCCATGGCACTAAAATATCTAACTAATGTTTTGGATTTCAAGAATTTCATAAACTTTTTTTTGGTCTCTAAAAAGTCAGGAAATGCTACCAAGATTGTGTCAGCTACGTGATTAGTACCATCTTTTGATTTCATCAATATTTTCTATTTTATTTTATGTGTATCACCCAAAATATTTTTACAAAAAATGTCTTATTGAATCATTAAACAATGTTTACTATTATCCAGAAAATACCCAATGTAGTTGTATAACATAATTTTATGTAAACAAAAATGCTCCGAAATAGTTGTAAAATATTTATTTCCTTTATTTATTTATTTTTACAAAAAATATCAATATTGTCTACAAGTGGGAACTAAAAATATATAAACATATAATGTTGAAATATTATTTGATGACATAAAAACTCTTTTATGTTTGTTTTTTATATTTTTATATCAAGAAAATTTAATATCCAACTATTATTTATTAATAATTTTGTCCTTTTACCAAACCAGATTTATTCTGAAATAACTTAAAATTCACATACTGAGAGAGCTATAAAATATCCAAATAAAAACCGAACCTTCTCGTATATTCATGGCCATAGAGGATATTCCCATGCAAGAAATTAAAAAAAAAAAACTATACACATAGAAAAGCTATGGAACGTTGTCAATTCTTAATTCTTGTTACATGTAACTAACACTTGTAAGGAATATCAAGGGGAATTTTAAAAAGGTTAGTTACACATCTAACAAGATTGTTCCAATATGATCCCTAAGTCTAAGGCTTCTTCTTCCTCGATTGCTTGATCTCTTCGTCTTAATGAAGAATAAAGAAGGCTCCCCCACATCATCATGTATCGGAAGATCATGATATGCAAGTCATAATGACTAAATCCAACTCTGATCTGCCAAGGATCAGAAATAATCCGATGTTTGAATCTGCATCAAGCAAAGTAAATGCATCAGAGAACAAGAAATAATTTGCTGACCTTTTTAAGTGCAAGCCTACCAATCTTGTGCATAAAAATGTGAAAAATAACTAAAGAGGAAGATCATGTGGAGATAAACTTTGAAGCAGAGGACTTTGAACTGTTGAAACAGAAATCTACTCATACTCTAGTGGGGAAGTTTGCAACCGAAAAACCAAATTACTCTATCGTAAAGGCTTTTCTTGATAAATTCAAGTTTAAGAGGCTGAATTCAATGTAACTAGCTGGGATCACAGGCACATATTCATTGATGTTTCCTATCTTGAAGACCTTAAGAGATTATGGTGTAGGAATGTGTGGCAGTTCGGGGATAAAATAATGAGACTGTTCAAGTGGTCTCCTAATTTTAACCCTAATAAAGAAAACCCTGAAACCCCTGTGTTCATAGATTTACCTAACCTTCCTGAGTACATGTACCGCGATGAAACAATTCGTGAGGTGGAAAAAAGTATTAGAGTTCTTTTTAATGTTTGGATTCCTAGATCTAACAGGGCAAGACATAACTTCTGTAGAGTCTGGGTTATCCTGGATGTATCTAGAACTCTACCTAAGAAGGTCAAGATTTCTTTTGGGAATCATTCTTTTTGGCAAAATTTGGTGTACGAAAATTTACCTAAATATTGTAAAGTTTGTGCTCATTTGGGTCATTCAGAAGACGATTGTAAAAAGGCAGTTCAAGGGAAGCTTACTGCTCAGGAAAAATCATCCAGTCCAAGGTTGTTGGAGGGTTGTCTTCCTGCATTTCAGGGGGAAAAAAGTATGAGAAATGACTTACATGGGAACCAGTCACCTCCAATTGGGGTGGAGAGCAACGAAATAATAGAGGCTCTCCACATGCTTGAATTAGAAACAAACAACCATGGAGACTCTTCTGGTAGTTTGACAATGAATAATCTTTTTGAAAATTTATCTCCAACTAAGGAAACCATTGGAAGCTTACCACAGTCTCCTGTAAAAAAATATCACTGATAAGAAGACAGAACTGAAGAAGATCAAGAAGGTCAGAACGTTAAATTCAAAGGGGATCATCTCCTCCAAATGTTTGCAGCATAAAAATGTTGCAAAAAACTCTAAATTTTCTAAATGATTATTACAATCCTAAGTTGGAATGTTTGCGGAATTGGTAATAAGGAAACTTAAACTAGATTAATATCTATCAAGAGAGTAAAAGCTTAAATTTCCTCGCTATTCAAGAACGTATGGTATGTGCTTCTAAGCATTCAACTATTTCTGTCAAGCTTGGGCTTCATGGTTTTACAAGTAACATCAGCAATAAGATATGGGTGATGTTGAGTAGAGATTTTGTGGTAGAGGTTCTGATAAATGAGGACCAATTTATTCATCTAAAGGTCAGGCATTGTCTCGATACCAAGGAGTTTCTGGTGATTGTCATATACACAAAGTGTACTAGAAGTTTAAGATCTCTTCTTTGGGATAGACTTAGGAATATTAAAATAAAGGTCATTGGATTATATTTGGTAAATTTAACACCATTGTTTCTCTTGAGGAGAAAATTCACTGCACTACAAACACTACTACTAGTATGAAGGACTTCAATAGCTTCATCATAGACTGTAATATAATAGATGTGGGGTTCTCTGGAAACGAGTTCACTTGGTCTAATGGGAGGCAGTGGAGAAGGCTTGATAGGGTTTTGGTTAATAGAAACTGGATTAACAATATGGATGACACTTTTTTATTCATCTCCATAAGACATGCTCTGACCACTCTCATTTGCTAATTAATATTGCTGCATCTACATTTAAATGGAAATCAACGTTTAAATTCTTAAATATGTGGTGTCTTCATGAAGATCTCTATAGTTTTATGGATAAATGTTGGGCTGTGGAATACTCTAGACCCCCTATATTAAAATTTTGGTTCAAGCTTAAACACCTAAAGGGATGGAACAATTCTGTCTTTGGTAATGTGTTTGACTCCATAAGTGTTCTAGCTGGTTTTGGGTTCAGGGATAATTTCTTAAGATTGATTGAAAGAAATATGGTGAATTGCTAGTTCTCTGTGGTAGTTAATGAATTCTCGAAGTGTTTTTTCAGGTCAAATAAAGGCCTAAGACAGGGTGATCCATTGTCACCCAGTCTTTTCATATTAGGCTAAGAATACTTTCTAAGAGGTTTAAAAATACTTTACACAGAATTTCCTACAGTTAACCACAAGAACAGAAGGAGTTTGAACTTATCTTGTTTGTGTTTTGTTGACGACATTCTGCTATTTAGTAATGGGGCTTCCAGTTTTGTAAAAAAGATAATGAAGCTGGTCAGTCATTATGAAGAATTATCTGGCCAGATCGTAAATAAACAAAAGTCTACAGTTATTACCTCTGATAGATGCTCCACCAGCTATGGTATAAGCATAGAAACTTTGCTGGGATTCAAGCAAAGTAATCTTCCCATAAAGTATATGGGATCTGTCATCAGCAACAAAAAAAAGTTTGAGAAATGTTGATAACTTGATTGCAAAAACAGTTAGTAAGATCAATAAATTGGATCACAGAACTCTGTCATTTGGGGGAAGACTGACTCTTGTTCAGTCTGTTCTGGCATCATGTCCTATTTTCATGGCTCAAAACATGGAAATCCCTAAATCCACTATAAAAAAGTTGGAGACTATCTACAATAAGTTCTTATGGGGATCTAAAACAGATAAGGTTGTTACTATCTGGTGCGAGAAAAGTATTCCCTTGTATTACTAAATAGGGGTTCAAAGGCCTTAAAAATGTAAAAAATCTCGGGTTTTCATCATGGTGCAAGTGGTCTGGTCTTTGCAGAAGCTATGAAGAAGGAGGCCTGAATCTTCGCAGAATTAATGATATGGAAGATGTCTTTTCATACAAATTATGGTATAATTTGAGAATGCATGATTCTATTTGGGAAAAGCTGATGAAATCAATCTATTTTAATAATAAGCACCCCCTCACTGTGATACTTAATCCTAAGAGCTCTTCCACATGGAAAAGAGTTTGGAGAGTGATGGATAGGGCTGAGAGATACATTTTTGGCAAGAAAATGAAGGTAACATATACATAATGGTGTACAGATTGTGTCAGACTGAGGCTTTTAAGATTTTTAATAGTCAAGATGACAGAAGTCTTTACAATAGCAATGTGATCAAGGACTATTGGGATTCTGACAAATGGAATATCTCTATGCTTGAGAACATTTTGGATCAGAATCAAATCCAAAAAGTTCTCAAGATGACTATCAATAATAATAACACTGATGTCATTAAATGGACACTTAGTGAGGACGGTCAATCTAACTCTAAGGCTACTTGGTGTGAAGTAAGGGATAAAGGTCATAAGTCTTACCTTTATGCAAGACTGTGGAACAATGTCACACCTCGTAAGTTCTTGTTTTTGTTTTGGAGATCCTTAAAAGGATGGGTATATGTGGATTCTATCCTGCGAAGAAGAAAGACTCAGTTAGCGTTAAAG